>OX451739.1:1358028215-1359228215 GCA_948472305.1 Vicia faba | reverse complement strand
AAGGTCTTGGAGTCTTCAACTGAATCTTCAAAAGAAAAACCTTTAGGAGTCGGTTTAACTAGACCATAGAAGGCCTTTGACTGGATAATAACCAGGAAAATCTTTGGGAGTCGATTTAACTGAACCAGACAAGGTCTTGGAGTCTTCAACTGAATCTTCAAAAGAAAAACCTTTAGGAGTCGGTTTAACTAGACCAGAGAAGGCCTTTGACTGGATAATAACCGAGAAAATCTTTGGGAGTCGATTTAACTGAACCAGACAAGGTCTTGGAGTCTTCAACTGAATCTTCAAAAGAAAAACCTTTAGGAGTCGGTTTAACTAGACCAGAGAAGGCCTTTGACTGGATAATAACCAGGAAAATCTTTGGGAGTCGATTTAACTGAACCAGACAAGGTCTTGGAGTCTTCAACTGAATCTTCAAAAGAAAAACCTTTAGGAGTCGGTTTAACTAGACCATAGAAGGCCTTTGACTGGATAATAACCAGGAAAATCTTTGGGAGTCGATTTAACTGAACCAGACAAGGTCTTGGAGTCTTCAATTGAATCTTCAAAAGAAAAACCTTTAGGAGTCGGTTTAACTAGACCAGAGAAGGCCTTTGACTGGATAATAACCAGGAAAATCTTTGGGAGTCGATTTAACTAAACCAGACAAGGTCTTGGAGTCTTCAACTGAATCTTCAAAAGAAAAACCTTTAGGAGTCGGTTTAACTAGACCAGAGAAGGCCTTTGACTGGATAATAACCAGGAAAATCTTTGGGAGTCGATTTAACTGAACCAGACAAGGTCTTGGAGTCTTCAACTGAATCTTCAAAAGAAAAACCTTTAGGAGTCGGTTTAACTAGACCAGAGAAGGCCTTTGACTGGATAATAACCAGGAAAATCTTTGGGAGTCGATTTAACTGAACCAGACAAGGTCTTGGAATGTAGCTTGAGAACTTAACTGGATCTTTCCTGAAAGGTAAAGGCCAGTCATATGCAATGCATGATATGGGTCAAGCAATGATGTTCTCAACATAAATGAGATTTGTAAGATACGATGCGTATATGCATGCTATAATGTATGGAGATGTGATGTTTTTGAGTGTATCTTTTGTCTTAGGAAAATAAATCCTTGACGGGTGCCGGGAAGTCACTCCTGGGCTGATGTTGAAGAATGGATTTTGCTTCCGCTGGGGATGTTGGTTGCAGGAATACCGGTAGGAGAAGATAACTCCGTTGGGGAATAAACTTGGCGAATGGGTTACTCTGCGGGGAGAAAAGTACTCTAGCGATCTTGCTGGGAAGCAATACTCTATGGAGAGAGAGGTACTTTGTTGAATTGTTGATAATAACTTGCTGGGGATACCCTTGTTGTTGGAAGTGTTAATAGACCTCGCTGGGGATAAGAAGACTTCGTCGAGGACGATCTTTCCGTGGCTTTTGGCTGAGGATAACCCAGTTATATCCTGGTAAGGAAATAACTCTTTGAATAAAGCCGGGATACGCGTTCGAGCTTTGCAGGGATAAGCTTCTAGAATCTACTGGGGATAAGCTTACTGCTTGGGGAGATGAATTCCAAATTTCCTGGGGAACTAGATTGGACTCTCTGGGGGGAAGTTTTGAGATGTATTGGAAGTAACTCCACTGAATGTTTGGTATACCGCCGGGGAACAATCTTTAGACCAAGACTGCCGGGGATGCCTATTAAGAGTGCATATATGCTGCTGGGGAATGTTGAGATCTGCGGGAGGATACCCAACTTCCTTAATTTTGATAATAGCTTCTCTTGGGGAGAGTGCACTGACTTGCTGGCTCACTCTCTGGGGGATTAAGATATCTGGTTACGTTCTTCCGCTGAACCCATCTTGGTACCCTGGAGGACAGAACAATTATATTGCTTTTAGACAACTCTTTATTGCCCCTGTTTCTGAGGTGGGAGAGGAAGACCTGTGAGGCGCTGATAATGGTTGATAGCCCAAGCTTCTTCTGGTAGGCAGGTGACAAGATGACAGGACATAGTCGTACGCTTTGATCCCTAATTTTTGCCTGGACCGCCCTTTCGGGTTTTCGGTCCACCGGGATACCCATTTTTGCCCAAGCCGCCTTTCCAGGTTTTCGACTTGCCGGGTGTATAGATTTTTTCATTTCATTCCTTATTTTTGCCCGAACCCTTTTGGTTCGCTGGGAAGCCCTTATTTTTGCCTAGGTGTGTCAACCTAGCGGGTCTTTGATTGTGCGTAGTATTTTTTCGACTATGTCCACGCTCTCAGAATGTAGGGAGTTGCCCCTGTCAGAAGTGTTTTGCCGTGTGACCAGAAGATGTTCGTTTGATCGTCCACTGCCCCAAGTGATCCAGATGGAGATTTTCCCCAAGCTGGTTGGCCTTTGGAGAGATTCTCCGAATCTTGACTTAACTGCCCCAGATGATGGACAATGATCATGCCATACCCCTTGATTGGAGGTGCTTTTGTTCATCAGATATTCGTCGTGCGAGCTTCTATGTTGTTCAAACAAATAGTCGTATGCAAACAAAGTTATGTTAAAAATGCAAGGCTCATGTCTGTTTCGAAGTTTTTTTTAAAATGCAGTTTTTTTAATAAAACAAGTGAGTTTTTTTTGTAAACTGTGATGTCAAACTCGTTATTCTACTGCGAGCCTTAAGGAGTCAGGATACCTTTCGTAACAGTATGCTTTTGAACTAACCCATGCTTCAGCTAGGACTTTTTAGGGTTGTAACGTGGCCTGGTTCACGGTTTAAGAAACAAAGGATAAAGGCTCAAACTTTTTTTTTTGTACCCACCCGTTCTTCGTGATGTTCTTCAATCCTAAACTCAGTTGATCGTGCGTTAGACCTTGTTCGAGTCTTTTGCTCTAATATACCAGTGATGGTTCGGGTATTGACAATTTATTTTGAATGGACAGTCATTTCCTTTTTTGTTGAGGGTTTGTATGACCTCTTTTTTTTCTTGATTTTGTTATCCCTGTTTTTTGCCTGAGCTGTTTCCTTTTTGGAATTACAGTCAGCGGGATGCCCCAGTTTTGTAAGTCTCCTTCATAAGTTTTGACTTAATGGGTTTTTATTTTGAGAAGTAATGACTGCCTGTCTTTATGATTGTTCGGAACCATCACTGTCTTTTTTTGTTTTGTAAGGATTCCTTTGATGCCATTCATCGTGCACCTAGATCAACTGAGAGAACTACCCTGCCCCGGGTTATGATTAAGGGTTTTAATTTTCGAAAAGAAAAACTCCTACTTATTTGGCTCAGAAGGGTTGACGAGGGATTATCTTCCTTATAACTCTAGTGTTTAGGGATTTGAAACAATGCCTGTACTTCATCAGCGGGGTCTGTTCAAAAGCATATTATAAAGATAGCGGTATCGTTTTCGTCATCCTCCCTCAAGAGGCTTAGAATTTTAGATCAAGAGCTGACATCAGAAAAAATATGAAAACAATTTGCATTTAGTGAATACGAATATATTGCTTCAAAACAGACATATGCGATGCATTAATGAAATAACAATGTTTAATATGAGTAAATGTTTGAACAAAAGAAAATTACAACTTGAATTCAAATGAACAAAAAAGTGCTTTCTATCCTAGCCATGTTTTGGCATGGGAGCAATGATCACGTTGGGAGCCTCGGGCGCCTCGAACTCAATCTCCTTTGTGTCAATCAAGTCTTGGATCTTATTTTTCAAGCTCCAACAATCATCTGTAGTATGCCCCGGGCTGTCAGAGTGATAAGCGTAGCGGGCGTTGGGGTTATACTTCGGTGACGTTGTATTTTGATTCTTCGGAGCTTCTTTTAGAGTTACCAGCTTGGTCTCCAGCAACTGTGGCAATATCTGGGATAAGGTCATGCTGAGCCGAGTGAACTGCCTTCTCTCGCTCTTTTGTTGGTTGTGATGTTGAAGAGCACCAGCAGGTTTTGAGATCACCACTGCATTGGCAGCTTGGCGGCGTTCTGGTCTATTCTGTCTCTTTGAACCATAGACGGCATTGGATTCCTTCTTAAAAGGTTTTTTATCGGTGCTCGATGAAGCATCCTTCTGTATCTTCCCAGCCTTGATACCAGCTTCGATCCTCTCCCCAGTCAAGATCAGATCTGTAAACCCAGCAGAAGAGTTCCCAATCAGATGGTTGAAGAATGGACCAGACAGGGTCCCTAAGAACATGTCGACGAGCTCGCGGTCAGTCAGAGGTGGTTGTACCCTTCCAGCAAGGTCCCTCCACTTCTGCGCATATTCTTTAAAACCTTCTCTCGATCCTAACGACATACCCTGGAGTTGGGTACGCGTAGGAGCGAGGTCGGCATTATACTGATACTGCTTGTAAAACGCAGTAGCCAACTCCTCCCAGTTACGAATCTTGGTTCCGTCCAGCTGATAGAATCATTCGAGGTGAGTCCCTGAAAGACTCTCCTGGAAGAAGTGGATCCATAAGTTCTTGTCCACAGTATACGGTTGAATCTTCTGCACATAAGACCTGAGATGCAGCCTGGGACAGGATGCCCCATCGTACTTAGCAAAAGAGGGTGCTTTGAATTTGTGTGGGATCACCACACCAGAAGTTAGACCCAAGTCTCCGAAATCCAAACCAGGCACTTGTTGAATTGCCATTGCATTCAGGCGGTCTTCCAACTGTTTGTACTTGTCCTCAGCAGGAGGGTATTGTTCGTCGTTGAAATTTGTCTCGTTGTCGGAGACCACTGGACTAGGCACCTCTCTCTCATGGTGACTGCCTTCCCTCACAGATGGAGTAATCCTCTCAGTTTCAATCTGCAGTGTATTCCCAGGTCTACGTCTAGGGCTGAACAAAACAGTCCTCTTCTTCTTCTTTTTCAGGAGCAGAGTCTTCAGATCTTGTTGCCCCTGGGCCAAATTCATGATCAGCTCTTGGAACTGGGCATTCTGAGCCTGGAGGGCCTTGATAGACATCTCGGTTGATGATGAGTCAGGATTCATGATGCTGAAATAAACATCACAGAGGGTGAGCAACCTGTAAAAGGGATACCTGGAATGCAATGATATGTATGATATGCATGCAATGTTTTCAAGGACCTCACAGGGTAAACAAGAAAATTGGTTAGAATTTGGGTCCGGTAGCTTGATTGAAGGAACTACATATTATTGAGAGTCCTTCTTCAAGGGTCAAAGGCTCACCATATCCAGTGGGTCATAGCCCCTGACTTTAGTCATCATGTCTGGTTTTGATTTCCAAACAACCTTGGTTAGGGGAACCTGCTTCAAGAGTCAGAGCTCACCATATCAAGTGGGTCATAGCCTCTGACAACTTTGGCTAGAGGAAAATAAATCCTCTTTGCCCCTTGCTAGATGTTTGATTCATCATGACCTGCATCACAAGCCCTTGAGATCCTTGAAATGGGTTAGGATGTATGCAATGATATGATGTCATGATGCATGGGGTGATATGGATAAACCCTGTTATGAGCCCTTATTAAGGACTATAAACAAAACCTGCAAGAAATTCAGTAAACCCTGTTACGAGTCCCCATTAAGGACTATAAACAAAACCTGCAAGTAGTTCATGTGTCAGATAAAGCATGCAAGTAGTCAAGTACGAAGGCACACAAGTCACACAAGAGAAACCCTTAGAGTTTAGGCCAGCATGGGGTCTGGGTATTACCCTCTTGAAGTTGGTGGGTTCAACCTGTCCTATCAAAGTAACCGGGTTCTTAGAGGATCCCAATATCACTGACTACCCTCAATCGGTCATAACTCCACCATCGCAATCTTTTCTTGTGGCCAGAACCATCACGAGAGTTTAGCCTCAATGGGCGTAGCATACTGCTACTGTTCTAATGGCCAAGTTGGGTCATTTAAGGTTCTAAGGTTGTTGGTGCTTAATGACTCCTCAGAAGACCCATATTCTCCTCGTTGCAACACAAGGGATATCGGTACAGACCAAGGTGCCACACCAACGTAGCCACTGTTTCACCCGTGTCGGTCTACGCCGGACAGGTCCCTCACAGCTTATGCTACCTAAACAGGGTATCCCCAGATCCGGGTTAGGATCCATGTAACTCCCATGCAACCCACAAATTTAAAGCAGACAAGTCAATACAATTGAAAACACAGTTATGAACTAACCCTAAGGTACACCTCACTTTATAAATATGTCCCCAGCAGAGTCGCCAGTTCTGTGATCGGTGGATCTGGAACTGACTGTTTAACACTGGTTCGCGAAATGTCGCGGAGCAAGAGTCGCCACCGTCTTTTATTTTCTCCAAATGGAAAGGACAAAAGCACAGAAAAATTCCTTATAGAGATTGCTCTCGGTTCGGGAGGTAGATTATAGAAAGGGAAGGTGTTAGCACCCTTTCTATCCATGGTTATCCATGGGCTCTTAGATACTTGCTCACTTGTGTTTTCAAAAATGGTTTGTTTGCTTTTCAACTGTGGGTTTTAAAAAGTTTCTTTGAAAATTCCAGTTCGACTCTTGTATCGGTCCTCAAGAGTGTTTGAAAAATTGCTTTCGAAAGCTTTTTGGAAATGTGTTGGTGTGAAAAGTATTTTTGATTTTTTTGTTTGAGATTTAGAGCAAGTATCTACGAGAACCTACCTACCCTAAGGAATTCGTCTGTGTAAATGTCCTTTAAAGTAGTGCCATCCCACCATTGAGAGGTAGGTAGCACCACCGTTGGAGGTGTTCGGGTCAATTCGAAGTTAGGGACATGGTGATCACCAGAGCAATAGGAAGATACCTTAGGAGCTACCCTCATGCCAGGTTCCCGGATCATGAGGACTTACTAAGACATCCTCTACTCGACGATCACCTTTCGAGGTAAGGCAACAGTGAGGCGTACCCTAGGGGTGGTGTGTGATTTGTGTGTCATGTTCATTTAATTTTGTCTTGTCATGTTAAAGTGATCTATGCGTTTGTTTTTATTGTTTGTCATTCATTCTTGCATGCATTTATTTAACAGTTAAAAAGGATGCGGAAATTGTAAAGTTCCTAAACTATTACAAAAGGCGCGGGTCCACATCGCCAAAATTCCCAGGACCCGATTTGACAGAAAAATAAAGAAATAAAGTAAAAGTGCGCAAGATAAGTATTTACAAGGCTTTGGGAGAGGTACATAAATAATTAAAAGAAACGAGATAAAAGTGCGAATTGAATTAAGAGTGGAAACGAGGGCGTTGGACCCTTTTGAATGAAATAAAATTATTATTAAATTAAAAAGAAAAAGAAATTATTTTTTGAGATTTTGATATTTATGATTTTAATGAGAAAGATTAATTGAAATTAAAATACTAACCCTAATTCTAATTGTTTTTTAGTCTATTAAAAAAAATATTAAAGTTTAAACCTAAGTTAACCTAATTAATTACATGGTAATTTAATTACAAAAATAAATAATATTTAATTATTAGTGAAGAAAAAGAAAAAAGGGTAAAAACTATTACAAACCCTAATTCTACCAAATTTTAAATTGATTAAGGAAAATATTAAAATTAAACCTAATTTAATAACTAAAATCATTGAATAATATTTATTTACAAAAAAATATATTAATTAAATAAAATACTTATTTTTTGTCGTTTCCTGATTTTATATTGTTTTTTATATTTTTTATGAAAATATTAAATTAATTAAAAACAATAATTGAAATAAATAAAAAGAATGAAAAAAATGTAAAAAGCTTGCAAACCTAGAGGGGGTTCTGCCCCTAATTGGAGGTATGTTATAGTGATTAGGCCCACTTGTTTAAGGCCTCAATTGACTTTCCTTGCCAGCGCGTAGCCTCTTTGACTCATGTCCATGATGCGCTTCCAACCATGGCCCTTGGATTAATCTTGCTATACGCGTGGCCACCTGGATGGTGAGTTGCATGGTAGACGCTTGCCTAGAGACTGCACAGAAGCACAATTAAGAAAAAAATATAAGGAAAGGGAGGGGACCTGGGATCGAACCCAGGTCCTGATGATTACCAACGCTACGCCTTGCCATCCGTGCTGCTTCGTTTCTTTGTATATTATATAAATAATAAATAATATAAAATAAAACAAATGTTAGTGGAAAATTAGCGCGTAAAATTTGAATGTTCCAATCAGCATCCCACACATCATCATCTTCTTCCCTAATGCATTTTTCCTGAAAACAAGAAAAGAGATTGGCAACGGTTTTGAACCGTTCCAAAAGGCACCATTCTAGAAAATAGCGAATAGGCCATATGGCCTCATAAATTAGGCGCGAGGGTTGGGTCTAGATCGTCCAAGCACGCTTGTTTCAATGATATATGTCTCGAATCTCAATTGTTCCAGAATAAAGAAACCCTAATTCATGAACTCTGTAACCCTAAAAAGCAACAATGGTAATTTCGCGTATGGTGCACAAAACTTCAATCAAACCACATTGTTAGCTTCAGAATGGTCTCATTAGTACAAATCCAGGAATAAAATGCAATGAGAATGCTGGGAATTTGGAATACGAATATGCATATTACATGAAAAAGTTTGAGTTGTGTATACCAATACTGGGCGTTATGAATGTGAAAAACGATTCAAATAGGTTGCTTGATGTCTCAGGAAGCCAATGGAACAGATATTTTGCCTTGAATCGCCTTGTATCCCTGTTTTCAGTTTTCAATTTTTAAGCAAAAACTCAAGTATGGTTTTCTATGTATGGCGCAGCTTCCAGTCCTTTTGCATTAGGGTTGCACTATATATGTATGTGTGAAGGTTTTAGGTCAAAGAAATCACACAAAAACCTTTGCATTCATGATTTGCAAGATTTGATTTTCAAAGATCTTTTCAAATATTTTTTCATGCCTATTTGGTACAAATCATGGCCAATTGACTTGATTCTTTCTATATTTGGTCTTGCACGAAATCATAAGCTTATTTCTTGCATAAAAAGATTCAAAAGATTAGGTTTAGTATTTTTCACCTATTTATTTTAATTAAATGAATTATTAATGATTAAAAATCCAAATAAATAAATAAAAATGATAAAAAACTTCCCTTTGGGCCAAATGGTCGTGCACATGCCTTGGATGATGAATTGTGGAAGAAAAAGAGGCCCATTAGCATTTTTAGGTCATTTGAGGCAATGTTGACTTTTCAAAATATCCAAAAATTTCCCAACTTCCACAAGGCATAACTTGCTCAATTTTTAAGCTTTGCTCATGTTTTTGGACATTTTGGAAAGGTATTTGAGTCCTCTAACCATTGTCTTTGGTCCCATGTCATTTTGATTTACCAATCTCAAGTTATGGCCTTTGACTTAAAGTCCCATTTTGTTGACTTTTGAAAATGACCTATAATGTGAAAATTGATAACTTTTTGTGAGAGCATTTCCTGGACTTGAAGTGTGAAGAGGAGTTGTAGGAAATGTCTTTATCTTCAAAATGAGCTTTGGATGGAATTTTTCTGATAATCCATGTGAAAGTTATGCCCTGGTCAATTTACAGTTGACTTTTTTAATTGTCCAAATATGGAAACTTTTGCATCTTGATGATTTTTGAGCCAAGCTTTGAGAATCATGATCAAGCATTGATCAAATGATGTTTGTGGCTTCAAAATGAGATGTTGACAAAAAATTTGAACTTTTGACTGTCAAATGACCATTTTGCCCCTACAGTTGACTGTAGTGCAATTAGGGTTTTTGACTGTGCAATTTTGTGCTGTAAGTCTTGAAACTTGGTATGAGGATGCTTGACCATGTTTATAGGCATGTGGGACTTGATTGGACCCTTGGAAACTTCATTTACTTTGTCAGAACCAAAACCCTAATTTTGACTGTTAGGAGGCCCTTGAACTGTGCAACTCTTGGAGAGATTTTGAAGCTTTGACTTGGCAAATCTTGAAGAATATGGGAGGGAAAATTTTGGGGTACAACACCCACTCTCTAGGGTGACATTCTGCACTCTCTTTATGCTCGTACTGCTCGGAAACGGGGAACCCTTATGTGTTGTGCACCATTGCTGGCGAGGTGGTTTATTTCTCACCTCCCCAAATCAGTTTTGAAGAACAAGGAAGGCATGGGTTGGGCCTACAGAAGTATGTCTCTGGCTCACACAAACATCATCTGGAGCACTAAATACATGGAAGAAGTAACTATTATTGATCGTTGTGGGGAATATCCCAATGTTCCACTACTTGGAATTCAAGGAGGGATCACCTATAATCCTTGTCTAGCCTTACGACAGTTTGGGAGAGCTAGGAGGGAAGGACCTCATGAGTTGCTGATGCCAAGCATTGTCTTTGACTTCCAAGGGGATAGTGACGAGCATCGCCGCAGGTTTATACGAGCTTGGGAAAGGGTGCACCGGTCTGATCCCCATGAGTTAGGGATGAAAACTTCTCTTTCGATGGAACCGTATCTCCGATGGGTTCGTATCCGTGCCCAAAAGCTGGGAATGCCGTACGGAGCTGTCTTGCCTGTAATTGTTGAGATTGCTGATGAAGAAGGGGTTCCTCCTACCATCCTTCATCCGTACATGCCTACTGACATTGGGGCATTAAAGAGGTCTTGGATGTAGCTAAGAGAAGAGTGGGATACTTACAGAGAAAAGTATCACGAGCAGGAGCGGAAGATTCTAAAGCTTACAAGACAGCTGGAGAACGAGAAGGTCCTCAACGACTATGTCAACACAGGAGGCAAACGACCATGGGAGCGCTGATGTCTTTTGTTATTTCTAGTTTTGATTTACTTTTCAGTATTTCCTTTTGTAACGCCTTAAAGGAATTTATCAAACATTGAATTCAAGTTTATCTAATAAAAGTGTGTTTCATTTTGGTTTACGAATTTGAATCTCTCGACGTCTTTGAAATCATATCATACACATATCATTCCCATGCACCTCATTACAGGTACCCATTACAGGTCTCTTATCTTCTTCGCTGTTTATTTCAGCACATCATGTCTTCTGAAACATCAACTGGTCAAGCTATCAAGGCTCTACAAGCTCAAAACGCTCAATTCCAGGAAATGTTCATGAACTTGGCTAAGGGTCAGCAAGATCTGAAGACTCTTATCTTGAAGGATAAGAAGAAGAAGAAGAAGAAGACGGTCCTACTGAATATGGGTCGCAGATTTGGAAACAATTTGTGAGAAGAGGTTGATTTGACTCACTCATCTGGAGGGGGAGAGAATCAGGAAGAAAGGAGGGCTCCTAGCCCTGTGGTTTCTGACAACGAGACTGACTTTGACGGAGACCAGTATCCTCCAGCTGAGGATATGTATAAACAGCTTGAAGATCGGTTAAGTGCGATGGAGATCCAGAAGGTACCTGGATTAGACTTTGGTGATTTGGGTTTATCATCTGGGGTGGTGATTCCCCATAAATTTAAAGCACCAATCTTTGCTAAATACGACGGGGTTTCTTGTCCAAAGTTGCACCTCCGCTCGAATGTTAGAAAGATCCAGCCATACACTGCTAATAAGAACCTATGGATCCACTTCTTTCAAGATAGTCTTTCAAGGACTCAGCTTTAATGGTTTTACCAGCTGGAAGGAGCTAGTATCCGTAATTGGGAAGACCTTGCTGCTGCTTTCTACAAGCAGTACCAATACAATGTCGACCTCACTCCCACGCGTACCCAACTTCAGGGTATGTCTATGGGTGCGAGCGAAGGTTTCAAAGACTACGCTCAGAAACAGAGGGACCTTGCTGGGAGAGTACAACCTCCTTTGGCTGACAGGGAGTTAGTGGATATGTTTCTGGGAACCTTGTCTAGTCCATATTTCAACCATCTGATTGGAAGTTCATCGTCCGGGTTTACTGAGCTGATTATGACCGGGGAAAGAATTGAGGCCGGTATCAAGAGCAGTAAGATACAGAAGGGTGCTTCGTCAAGTACCGATAAGAAGCCTTTTAAGAAGGAATCCAGTGCTGTTTACAGTTCAAAGAGCCATAATAAACCTGAGTGTCGCCAAGCAGTCAATGCAGTTGTTATATCAAGACCAATTGTTGCCACGCAACGCAACAATCAACCAAGAGCCGAGAGGCCGCGAAGACAATTCACTCAGCTTCATATGACCCTTTCTCAGATTATGCCACATTTGTTAAAGACCAACTTGGTGATTCTGAAGGAAGCCCCGAAGAATCTCAATACAACATCACCGATGTACAATCCAAACGCCCGCTGTGCTTTTCACTCTGATAGCCCGGGGCATGATACAAATGATTGCTGGGTCCTGAAGAATAAGGTACAGGACTTGATTGATGCTAAAGAGATTGAGTTCGAAGCGCCCGAAAGGCCTAATGTTGTGACTGCCCCAATGCCCAAGCATGGACTGAATGCTATAGATGAAGACTCGTTTGTGGTTTCTGTGAAAGACATTGCTACTCCATTGATGACTGTGAATAAGAACCTTCTGTTAGCCGGTTTATTTCTGGACTGTGGCGAAGGTTGCCATCTGTGTGCCGTCCTACCTACTGGTTGCCATCTTTTGAAGTCAGGTGTCCAACGCCTGATGGATAACAAAGAAATTCTGTTTGAGAAGACTGTTGTTCCTTTGGTTCCTGTTGAAGAAGTTGCTATAATCACCATTTTCGACAATTCTTCCAAGGCTTCCTCGAGAAAGCCTGTTAGAATTACATTTGTTCCAAGAATTGCTCCTTTGATTATCACAGTTCCTGGGCCTATCCCCTATACATCAGATAAAGCTGTCCCATGGCACTATAGGGATGACGTGTATTATCATGGGGTTAAACAAGACTTGAGTGCTGAAGAGGCTGATACTGACGTCGACAATATTGTTGGATCTAGTAAAGTCACCCGCAGTGGAAGACTTTTCTCCCCTGAGATCTCTCCACCAACTGTTCAGAAACCTGTTGTTATTACACCTGCCAGTGCACCTATTCCTGCTCAAGTTCCCATTCTTACCCGTGTTGCCGAGTCATCTGACACTCGGGGCAAAGAGACTACCGGTGAGCCTGCCCGGACGGAGGCACCGAAGAAAATCACTGTTGAGGCCTCTAGGCAAGAGATAGAGGAAATCTTAAAGATCATCAAGAAAAGCGACTATAATGTAGTCGAACAGCTGGGGTAAACCTCGTCAAAGATCTCTATGTTGTCCTTATTGTTGTGTTCAGAGGCCCATGTTAAGGCTTTGATTGCTTTCCAGAAGACTGCGCACGTGCCACAAGAGACATCAGCTGATCAGTTTAAAGATTGTGTGGCTAGTCTGACAACAGATAATGGGTTGGGTTTCTCCAACGCAGATTTGACGGCTAAGGGGAAGAATCACAATGACGCCCTGCATGTCTCCATTGAATGCAGGGGCACTACTCTAGCTCATGTATTGGTGGATACTGGGTCCTCGCTGAATGTTCTACCCAAGAAAGCTTTAGACCGATTGGACTGTGAAGGTCTGGAGCTGAAGCCAAGTAACATTGTTGTTAGGGCCTTTGACGGGTCAAAGAGGATGGTACACGGATAAGTGGATATTCCGATTAAGGTTGGTTCTCAGATCTTTGCATCTACATTCTATGTGATGGACATTCGGCCATCTTATTCTTGTTTGTTGGGTCGCCCGTGGATCCACAAAGCTGGGGCAATAACTTCAACGCTTCACCAGATGCTGAAATACCCAGTGAAAAGGAAAATTGTTATGGTATGAGGAGAGGAGGAGTACATGGTGAGCCACCTCAACTCTTTCCGGTATGTAGAGATGGACGGGGAGTTCATTGAGACCCTGTTTCAACATTTTGAAGAAGTACCCCAGACATTGGCGTCAACTGAAACTGTTACTGAAGATCCTCTAATGAAGATGGCTTCCCTCAAGGATGCCCAGGCTGTTGTTGAGAAAGGTGGGTGTGCAAATTGGGGCCAACTCCCTGATTTTGCACATAAGACTAACAAGTTTGGTTTGTGTTTCACTGTAGAAGCTTAAAAGGTTGTACGGCATGCACGGATCGGAGGACCTCCCCTGTTTATCAGCAATTCAGGAGTAAATGCCATTGAAGACGATGTTGAAGAATCTGAGTTTGACAGCTGGATTTACCCGACTGCTGATGGCGGACTAAGCAACTGGATAGCAAAGGACTTTGTCCCAATTTCTTTTATTACCCATTAATGAGACTTTTGTTTTGAATTTGTAACAGACAATTTTTAAACTTTACGACCCGGTGCCTTACCCGAGACACCATGGCTTTGTTTGTGAGGGATTTATGTGTGTCATTTTCATATATCATTAATAAAAGCATTAGACATTTTCTTGCATTACAAATTTTGCGCTCCTTATTTTTCTTTTTTATCTTGCAAAACAGCTATTTTACACACACTCACGTATACAGGTCTACATCCACTCTGGATCCCACTGATAACGACTCTGCTACTGCCAATTATGACTTCGAAACTCCGATCAACTTAGCCGAAGACGAAGGTGAAGATGATTGCGAAGTTCCTGGTGAACTTGCTAGATTGTTACTTCAAGAAGAGAGGCATACAGCCGCATGAAGAGCCCGTGGAAATAGTAAATCTGGGTACAAAGGTAGACAAGAAAGAGGTCAAGATCGGTGCAAGTCTGGAGTCTAGTATTAAGCAACGGCTGATTCAGATGTTGCGTGACTATGTTGATATATTTTCCTTGTCTTATGAAGATATGCCTGGGTTGGATACTGATATTGTGGTTCACCGATTGCCTACCAAGGAAGATTGTCCTCCAGTGAAACAGAAGGTTCGTCGAATGTGCCCGGAGTTGTCTGAGAAAATCAAGGCGGAAGTTATGAAGCAGTTTGACGCCGGTTTTCTAGTAGTCACTTCTTACCCACAGTGGGTGGCCAATGTGGTTCCTGTGCCAAAGAAGGATGGTAAGGTTCGAATGTGTGTTGACTAAAGGGATCTGTACAGGGCGAGTCCCAAGGATTATTTCCCTCTACCTCATATCGACGTTCTGGTTAAAAAACACCGCCCAGCATAAGGTCTTCTCCTTTATGGATGGTTTCTCCGGTTATAATCATATTAAAATGGCTCCCAAAGATATGGAGAATACAAACTTTGTTACTCAATAGGGTACCTCTTGCTACAAGGTCATGCCTTTCGGGTTGAAGAATGTTGGGGCAGCATATCAGCACGCCATGGTCGCTTTGTTCCATGACATGATCCATCATGAGATTGAGGTATACGTTGACGACATGATTGCAAGATCCCAGACCGAGGAAGAACATCTTGACCATCTTCAGAAGCTATTTGACAGGTTAAAGTTGTACAAGCTGGGGTTAAACCCGAACAAGTGCACCTTCGGGGTGAGATCTGGTAAGCTGTTGGGTTTCGTTGTAAGTGACAAAGGTATTCAAGTGGATCCTCCAAAGGTGAAGGCTATACAGGAAATGCCAGCTCCCCGAACAAAAAAAGAAGTCAGAGGCTTTCTGGGATGTCTGAACTACATTGCCCGATTCATCTCACACCTGACTGCTACTTGTGAGCCGATCTTCAAGTTACTGAAGAAAGATCAAGTGGTAGATGGAATGATGAATGTCATGCCGCTTTCGAAAGGATCAAAGAATATCTCCAAGAGCAACCTATTCTGATGCCTCCAGTTGAAGGGAGACCTCTGATCCTATACTTGACAGTACTCGACAATTCAATGGGGTACGTGTTGGGGCAGCATGACGAGTCTGGCCGAAAAGAGCATGCTATTTATTACCTTAGCAAAAAGTTTACCGACTGCGAGACCCGATACTCGTTGCTTGAGAAAACTTGTTGTGCTTTGGCATGGGTTGCTCGCCGGCTGAGACAGTATATGCTGACTCACACTACTCTATTAATATCAAAGATGGATCCTATCAAGTACATCTTCGAGAAGTCTGCCTTGTCCGGAAGAATAGCAAGATGGCAGATGATCTTGACTGAGTATGACATCTAATATACGACCCAGAAGGCAATCAAGGGAAGTGTGTTGGCAGATCATTTGGCACATCAGGCAGTGGACGATTACCAGTCTATGAACTTTGAATTCCCGGATGAGAACATCATATTGGTAACTGACTCTGAAACACCTGGACCAGATGAAGCACCTGAGGAGGGATCCCGGTGGTCTATGTACTTTGATGGAGCTTCGAACGCTTTGGGTAATGGCATTGGTGCCGTGATCATATCTCCTGAAGGCTCTCATACTCCGTTCACCGCCCAACTATGCTTCAACTGCACCAAAAACATGGCGGAGTATGAAGCGTGCATTATGGGTCTTCGAGCAGCTATTGACCTAAGGATTAAGTACTTAAGTGTATTCGAAGATTCCTATCTCGTGATCAGTCAGATCAAAGGCGAGTGGGATACTAAACACCCAAATATTATTCCTTACAAGGATTATGTGTTGACGTTGCTTCCACATTTCGAGGAGATAACTTTTGAACACTTCCCTAGAGAGGAGAATCAGTTAGCGGACGTGCTGGCTATGATGTCTTCTATGTTCAAAGTCAATTGGGACAACGAAGCTCCCTAGATTACCATTGAAAAGTTGGACAAACCTGCACATTGCTGTGATATTGAGACTGAAGAGGTAGCAGATAAACCTTGGTTTCATGAGGTAAAGCGGTACCTTGACGCTCAAGAATATCCCGAGGGTGCATCTGTTAATGATAAGAAGTTTTTGAGGAGGTTCGCGGCGAAGTTCTTCATCAGCAATGGCATTCTTTACAAGCATAACCATGATTCGACCTTACTACGATGTGTGGATAAGAACGAAGCATAAAAAATCATGGCAGAGTTACATGAAGGTACTTTCGGAACTCATTCTAGTGGACACACCATGGCGAAGAAAATCCTGCGGGCAGGATATTATTGGTCCACAATGGAAGCCGACTGTTATCAGCATTCTCGGACATGTCACAAGTGCCAAGTCTATGCTAATAAGGTGCACATACCTCCAGTACCTCAGAACGTCTTGACAGCTTTGTGGCCATTCGTAATGTGGGGCATCGACATGATCGGCGAGATCAGACCTACGGCATCTAACGGGCATCGTTTCATCCTGATAGCTATTGATTACTTTACGAAGTGGGTTGAAGCAGCTTCCTTTGCTACAGTGACCAAGAACAACGTGGCACGGTTTATTCGGCACAATCTGGTCTGTCGATATGGTGTACTAGAGAGGATCATTACGGACAATGGTACAAATATCAATAATAAGATGATCACCGAGCTCTGCAAGCAGTTCAAGATACAACATCACAACTCTTCTCCCTACCGGCCAAAGATGAATGGGGCTGTAGAAGCAACTAATAATAACATTAAGAAGATTGTGCAGAAGATGACGGTGACATACAATGATTGGCACGAGATGTTACCATTTTCTCTTCATGGGTACCGTACCTCAGCGCGGACGTGAACAAAGGAAACACCTTATTCCTTGGTACATGGCATGGAGGCAGTCTTGCCCATTGAAAGTTTAGATACCCTCTCTTCGGATTATGAGGGATGCAGGTTTGAGCGAAGATGACTGGATTCAAACCCGCTTGATCAGCTGAACTTAATCGACGAAAAGAGACTTACTGCTATTTGTCACGGTCAAACGTATCAAAAACGGATGATCAAGGCATTTAATAAGAAAGTTAGGCGACAAGAGTATCAAGTCGGGGATCTGGTAATCAAGCACATTATCTTGCCTCAAGGTGATCCCAGGGGCAAATGGACCCCTACTTACGAAGGGCCATTTGTGGTTAAGAACATTTTCTCAGGAGGAGCTATGATTCTAACCACCATGGATGGTGTTATACCCCAAAATTTGCCCTCCCATATTCCTCAAGAAATTGCCAAGCCAAGCTACAAAATTCCCCAAGGATTGTGCAGTGCAACAGTCTCCCATACAGTCAAAATTAGGGTTTTGAGTCTGATCAAGAAAAGGAAGTGTTCAAAGGCCCAATCAAGTCTCATATGCTTACAAACATGGTCAAGCATCCTCATATCAAGTTTCAAGGCATTCAGCTCAAAATTGCACAGTCAAAACCCTAAATTGCACTACAGTCAACTGTAGGGGCAAAATGGTCATTTGACAGTCAAAAGTTCAAATTTTTGGTCAACATATCATTTTGAAGCCACAAACATCATTTGATCAATGCTTGATCATGATTCTCAAAATTTGGCTCAGAAATCATCAAAGATGCAAAAGTTGCTATATTTGGACAGGTGAAAAAGTCAACTGAAATTGACCAGGGCATAACTTTCACATGGATTATCAGAAAAATTCCATCCAAAGCTCATTTTGAAGAGAAAGACATTTCCTACAACTCATTTTCATACTTCAAGTCCAAGAAATGCTCTCACAAAAAGTTATCAATTTCAACATTATAGGTCATTTTCAAAAGTCAACAAAAAGGGACTTTAAGTCAAAGGCCATAACTTGAGATTGGAAAATCAAAATGACATGGGACCAAAGGCATTGGTTAGAGGACTCAAAGACCTTTCCAAAATGACAAAGAACATGTGAAAAGCTTAAAAATTGAGCAAGTTATGCCTTGTAGAAGTTGGGAAATTTTTGTGAAATGGCAAAAGTCAACTATCCTTGAAACTCCAATTTTTGACAAAAGGGCCCACTTTCTTCCACTTGATTCATCCTTGTCATGCCACACACGTGTCCCATGATTAATTTCAAGACCAAATATTGATTTTTCTATTTTATTTAATTTTTTGATAATTTAATTCATTTTAAATCTTTAAAAATTCAAATAAAATTCAAAAACCAATGGAATAGTGTCATTTGAATTTGGACAACTTCCATATATCATGGGCCAACTCAAACACTCAGGCTAGGGTTAAATTGCACACTAAGTCTTGGTCTTGGCTTAAAAGAAGGAAAATTGGTTAATGGTGAAAACCCTAGGACTAGTTCTTTCATGAGCATGAATTAAGGCCAACTAACAAGCTAATTCTCTTCCATCATAAGCACTAAGTCAAACCCTAACCACAATACACCATATGCTGCGCTCAAAAGCCTATTGCACATTGAAAATTTTCCATAAAAAGCACAATTCTGAAATCAAGGTTCGAGTGAGTTTTAACCCCTAATTTTTTTTCTAAAGGCTTCCTCAAGGCTCCCTGAAGCGATTCCAACTCCAAACATCCGTCCAAACGCAAAGAACTGGCAGCAAGGACCTCCCCTGTACAGAGAAATTTTTGAAATCGCATATCTCAAATCATACATCTTTTTGCATTTTGATTGATGAATTCATGTTCCTTGTCAAGTTTCCAAGCTAACCAATACATTCAATTACATTTTTGTGCCACATATGTGATTCTACCATTTTTGAATATTAGGGTTACAGGTTTTTAAAATTAGGGCTTTTGCAAAGAAGAAAAATCAAAGCTTCAGACCATGGCCATTGAATTCAGTACATTGAGACGGACATAAACCACCATTCACGAACAATTTATGTAGCTTATATTGCTATTCGCTATTTTTCCAAAGGCAGCCTAATACCACACTTGCAAAACCGTGGCCTTCGTTTTTCATGTTTCAGGGGATGAAGACGATGATGGCGTGGCACAAGCGGATTGGGGAATTTGAAAACGCGCGCGCTGAATCATTAATGTCTTGTTTGTTCTTTTTATTATTTAATAGCCATTATATATTAAATGAAACTTAGTGGCTCAGCTGGCAGGGATATACGCTTGTAACTCTCATGACCTGGGTTCAAACCCCAGGTCTCACATATTTCTCATATTATTTTTCAACGTGAAATCCTATGCTATGCTAACATCCAGGTTCACCATATGCCATCCTGATCCAAGCCCACACGTGTCCCAGACGACCATCAAAGGGCTCAGAGTCAAGGTGTACCATGAAGGCAAGTCAACGCGTTAGCACACAATTGGCAAAGTCAACGAGGGCCATGCTTATTGGGCTAGATTCCACTAATTTGACCTCCAATTTTGGGACTACACCCCACCCTGGTTTGCTAATTTCATTTATTTTCTTATCCTTTTAATTATTATTTTATTTATTTTGTTGTTTTAATTCAGTAATTATTTTTTTTACAAAATACAAAAACTCCATTAAAAAAAAACAGAAAAGGCAAAATATAATATTTATTTATTTAATAATTTTTATGAATAAATGCATGTAAATATTTAGTTTTAATTAGGTTGCAATTTTAATTCTTTTCACATTAAATAAAAAATAATTAGAATTAGGTTAATTAATAATTTCCACTTCTTTTAATTTTTCCTTTTTTTCCATAATATTATTATTTATTTATTTATTTTATTTTTTATAATTAAATGTATATAAATAACTTAGATTTAAATTAGGCTAAAAATTCAATCTTTTTCTTAATAACTTAAAAAAAACATTAGAATTAGGGTTTGACGCTTCATTCTTGTTTTAATTAATTCTTTTTCTTTTAAATCTAAAAAACACAAAAATACCAAAACATTTAATTTTAATTTTACTTCTTCATTAATTTTAATTTATTGCAAAAGGGTCCAACGCCCATGTTCATAATGTATTTAATTTGCGCATTTATTTTATGTCATTTATTATAATTATGTACATGTCCCAAAGCCTTGTAACTTTATTTCTCGCACTTTTATTTTAGTGCTTCTTTACTTTCAGTCAAATCGGGTTCGTTTTATTTTGGCGATGTGGACCCGCGCCATTTGTAATAGTTTAGCTTTATTTTCTCGCAAGTATATAACTGTTAACAAAAAGCATGAAAGAATGTATGGCCCTAAAAATAAAATCAAGCGTAGATCACAACAAACATGACAAGACAAAATAATTGAAACATGACACACGAACCGCACACACCACCCCTAGGGTACGCCTCACTGTTGCCTTTCGAAAGGTGATCGTCGAGTAGAGGACGTCTTAGTAAGTCCTCATGATCCGGGAACCTGGCATGAGGGTAGCTTCTAAGGTGTCTTCCCATTGCTCCGGTGATCACCATGTCCCTAAAACTCGAATTGACCCGAACACCTCCAACGGTGGTGCTACCTACCTCTCAATGGTGGGATGGCACTACTTTAAAGGCCACTTACACAGACGAATTCCTTAGGGTAGGTAGGTTCTCAAGGATACTTGCTCTAATTTCAAACAAATCAAAATCTTTTCACACCAACACATTTTCAAAAGCTTTCAAAGCAAACTTTTCGAACACTCTGACGTACGAGTTGAACTGAAATTTTTCAAAGAATCTTTTTGAAACCCACATTGAAAAGCAAACAAACAATTTTGAAAACACATTGAGCAAGTATCTAAGAGCCCATGGATAACCATGGATAGAAAGGGTGCTAACACCTTCCCTTTCTATAATCTACCTCCCGAACCGAGAGCAATCTCTTTAAAGGAATTTTTCTGTGCTTTTGTCCTTTCCATTTGGAGAAAATAAAAGACGGCGGCAACTCTTGCTTCCGCGACATTTCGCGAACCAGCTTAAAACAGTCAGTTCCAGATCCACCGATGGTGACGACCTTCCTCACCCCGTCAATGCATACATAGTGAAAAATACTACGCATAATCAAAGACTCGCTAGGTTGACTGGCCTAGGCAAAAATAAGGGCTTCCCGACAAACCAAAAGGGTTCGAGCAAAAATAAGGAATAAAAATGAAAAAAAACTGTACACTCGGCAAGTCGAAAACCTGAAAAGGAGGCTTGGGCAAAAAAGGGTATCCCGGTGGACTGAAAACCCGAAAGGGAGGTCCAGGAAAAAATTAGGGATTAAAGCGTAATACTATGTCTCATTGGATCACCTTACAACCAGACTTCGGTATCGACTATCAAGCTAGGACGACACTAATCAATCTGATCTACCTTCAACCAAGTAGCAAAGTGATGAGATGCTCGAGGACATAAAGGCAATAGCAGAGTTGGAACCCAGTGGGATTGTTCACATAGCTGTTTTTCTTTGTTTTTCACAAAATTGTATAAACTCTATTGTTTGGCGGCGTTCTCTTACTAGGACGTCAGCCTCTTGTACAAAAATGCCTATTTACAAGCCAAACTTCAAAATCAATACAATTCATTTTCAGAGAAATTTCAAACTGTTTTTCCTTTTTCTGTTTTGTTTTGCAAAGAACGTCCAATGTTCATTTTTGATATATGCATTTGACATTAATTGCTGCTCATGAATATTTACATGCGAAACAAAACACGATTACTCGTAATATCATAAACAGGGGGAATAAGAATTGTCCAAGTTTTACAGTTGCTCTATCCACTAGGTACGAAGGTAGATTTAGCTGAAGAATATGGCTGAAATACTTTCACTCCCCGCAGAGCAAGAAAAGATAGCAATGTTTACTCTCCCCAGCTGAGACTTGCAACTGTGAATGAATCGGTAATATTTTCCCCAAGCAGAGTTTATCTACCATCAGCACTAAAAAGTCTCATTATCCCCAGTGGAGTATAAAATATCCCCAGTGGAGTTTGGAAATTTTCCCCAGCGCAGTCTGAAAAAGCATCCCCGGCGGAGTGTAGAGAATCATCCCCAGTAGACTTTGGAGGATTATCCCCAGTAGAGCCTAAAAGGTTATCCCCAGTAAGGTCGCCATTGAAAAAATCATCCCCATCGGAGTTCTTTCCTTTCACAAACAAGGATTAAATCCCTAACAGGACTCAGTATCACCAGCAACGGTAATTCATCCCCAGCGGAATTTATCAACAGGAATCCTCTACAGAGCATCTCCTCCCCACAGAGTAATCTCATCATCAGTTTATTCCCCAGTGAAGTTATCCTCTCCTGCAGGTTTATTCTCACAATCATCTTCATTCTCCATCCTCAGCAGAAACGAAGAATTCAGCTCTTTTCTCCAGCAGCTATCCGGGATTTATTTTCCCCAGCTAAAAACATTACATTTTCATACATCATGACACATGCATATACGCATCATACAATCACAATCTCATTTATTTTGAGAACATCATTGCCTGATACATATCATGCATCACATATAACTGACCTTTACCTTTCAAAAAAGGATGTGGTTAAATTATCACAAAATTCAAAGCTTTGAAGCTTTTACTCCATTTGAATTACTGACAAGTTCTTAAATCTCAACAGAGTTCTTCTCAGTTGAATTACAGACAAGGTCCTAAATCTCGACAAAGTTCCTCCGTCGAATTACAGACGAGTTCCTAAATCTCAGCAGAGTTTTCTCAGTTGAATTACGGGCGAGTTCTTAAATCTTGATGAAGATGTTTCCCTCCAATCGAATTACTGACAAGTTCTTAAATCTCAACAGAGTTTTTCTCAGTTGAATTACAGACAAGGTCCTAAATCTCGACAAAGTTCCTCCGTCGAATTACAGACGAGTTCCTAAATCTCACCAGAGTTTTCTCAGTTGAATTACGGGGGAGTTCTTAAATCTCGAAGAAGATGTTTCCCTCCAGTCGAGTTACTGACAAGTTCTTAAATCTCAACAGAGTTTTTCTCAATTGAATTACAGACAAGGTCCTAAATCTCGACAAAGTTCCTCCGTCGAATTATAGACGAGTTCCTAAATCTCAGCAGAGTTTTCTCAGTTGAATTACGGGAGAGTTCTTAAATCTCGATGAAGATGTTTCCCTCCAGTCGAATTACTGACAAGTTCTTAAATCTCAACAGAGTTTTCTCTCAGTTAAATTACAGACAAGGTCCTAAATCTCGACAAAGTTCCTCCGTCGAATTACAGACGAGTTCCTAAATCTCAACAGAGTTTTCTCAGTTGAATTACGGGCGAGTTCTTAAATCTCGATGAATATGTTTCCCTCCAGTCGAATTATTGACAAGTTCTTAAATATCAACAGAGTTTTTTCTCAGTTGAATTACAAACAAGGTCCTAAATCTCGACAAAGTTACTCCATCGAATTACAGACGAGTTCCTAAATCTCAGCAGAGTTTTCTCAGTTGAATTACGGGCGAGTTCTTAAATCTCGATGAAGATGTTTCCCTCCAGTCGAATTACTGACAAGTTCTTAAATCTCAACAAAGTTTTTCTCAGTTGAATTACAGACAAGGTCCTAAATCTCGACAAAGTTCCTCTGTCGAATTACAGACGAGTTCCTAAATCTCAACAGAGTTTTCTCAGTTGAATTACGGGCGAGTTCTTAAATCTCGATGAAGATGTTAACCCAAGTCGAATTACTGACAAGTTCTTAAATCTCAGCAGAGTTCTTCTCAGTTGAATTACAGACAAGGTCCTAAATCTCGAAAAAGTTCCTCCGTTGAATTACAGACAGGTTCTTAAATCTCAGCAGAGAATTTTTCTCAGTTGAATTACAGGCAAGTTCTTAAATCTCGACGAAGATGTTTCCCCTCAGTTGAATTACGGGCAAGTTCCTAAATTTCAACAAAGATCAGACTTCCTCAGCGGAATCTTACTCAACAAAAATTATACAAGCTCTCGCTAAGGAATCTCTAATGCGATCGAAAGTCCTTCAGATGGTATCTTTAAGCCCATCTCCCCTCGTCAGCAATCTCCAAATGGCATCTGAAAGCCCATTCCCGACATCACAAGGCTGATACCACTTCATGCGAGTACAAATCATTGGGCACTCTAGTGTTCAATCATCTTCCACCTTCGGATCACGAAAGGCATGTGTTTTACCCCAAAGTTTTCCCTCTCATATTTCTCAAAACATGGCAAGAATAATCTCCAAGTGGCTCAAGATTGCTCAAGAGTTGGACAGTCAAGCTATCTCCTAAGGCAGTCTTCCCCAAATTAGGGTTTTGTGTTGCATCAAGATCCTTAAGTCCAAATTACCTCAAGTTCTCCCCAATGTCCTAATAAGTCTCAAGACCATTCATGTCAAATTTCAAGCCTTTTAGAGGAAGTTTGCTCAGTCAATTGCTCAAAGGGCCCAAAAATCGACTGTGCTAGGGCAAAAGTCAACTGTGACCTACAAACAGTCAAACCTCAAAGTTTTTTGCCAAAATTCTCACTTTTAAGGATATTTCATCATTTGATCAAGGTTTGATCATTATTCACCAAGGATTGCTCAAAATTCATCAAGACTCAAAAGTTGCTAAATTAGGGTTTTGTAGGAAAAGTCAACTCAACTTTTACCAAGCATAACTTTCTCATACTTTATGATAAATGACCCATCCAAAGCTAATTTTGAAGAGGATGCAATTTCCTAAAATCCATCTTCATACCCCAAGATCAAGAAATGCACTCAGAAGAAGTTATAGATTTGGACATTATAGGTCGTTTTTGAAAGTCAACAAAAACACCTTTTTTTCAAAGCTTATAACTTGAGCATGTAATATAAAAATTAGATGAGACCAAAAGGGTTGGTTAGAGGACATCTCAAGCTTTCTAAAAAGTCGAAGAACACTTCCAAAAGTTCAAAATTGAAGAAGTTATGCATTGTTG
This sequence comes from Vicia faba, assembly GCA_948472305.1. NCBI lineage: Eukaryota > Viridiplantae > Streptophyta > Magnoliopsida > Fabales > Fabaceae > Vicia > Vicia faba. Next base: position 1,359,202,972 of record OX451739.1, on the reverse strand, counting down.
AAGTTGGGCATTTTTGCGAAATTGCCAAAAGTCAACTATCCCCAAAACTTCAAATTTTGTTAAATGAACCCATTCTTTTCCACTTGGTTTGAGTTTGCCACATGGCACATGTGTCCTAGCTACAGCCTTGAGATCATATTTCTTTTTTATCATTTTATTTGATTTTTTATTGAACTATTTCATTTTTAATCAAATTAAATCAAATCAAATCCAAATATTGATTACTTGATATCTTTTTGGCTATTTCAGGACTGAATCATCATCATCAAGGGTATCAAACTCGTATCAAGCAATCCATGTGCAAAAAGATTGAGTTTTGACAATTTTGGAAGGTTTAGTAATGATGAATCAAATCAAATCTCATGGCATTGATGTGGAAGGATTCAATCCACATTTGTTAACCTAATGCATTCTATAATACATAAGGAAGCTAGAGGGCACGAAAACAAGGCTAGAGGCTGCAAGAACAAACCAAACAAAACTAGAAAAAAGTGGTAAAAAGTGTGAAACCAAAATCATACTTTGAGGCGTTTTCAGAAGCAAAGCTTGATACCAATCGATTGCTGGGTGATCACATAACCCTCTTGGATCCAAAGCACGCGTCTTAAAGCCCTTAAAAACACTATAAGCATCACATTTTTCAGCCCTATATTCGAAATCTTAACTCTTCATTCTTGCATCCTCTGAGCAAATCGTTGATATATTTATGATCCTCATGACATTTCAAAGCTTTTTGTATTAGTTAATTTTATTTATCTGACCTGTAAAGCCAAGTACCATATCTAGGGTTTCGTGGTTTGTTTTTGGGCGTTTCTCTTACAGGTAAAATTAGCCCTAATGATGGCCATGGACATGACCAGGAGAGAAAGACGAACGCAACCATGGTCTTGGGAGGAGTTTATATGGCCTGAGATGAGTTTTAGGAATGGCCTACACTTTTAGCTGCAGATTTAAATCTGCAGGTAACTTCTTTACAGGCCTGAGGACATGGACAACAACGTGTCCCCCTCTGATTGGCCCTTTCAAATTTTCGCGCACTTTTTTTTTATTTTCTGGCATATAACATGTTTACTCTTATTATTATTATATTTTAATATATTGACAACTAAAGCACAATGGCCTAGTGGCGAAGCGAGCAGTCCAAGCATCCACAGGACCTGAGTTTGATCCCAGGTCCTCCAAATTTCTCTATGTATTTTTTCTTCAGGTTATCTCATGCAAATCCAAACGCGAAGCACACCATACACCCTCAAGCATCTGATGGCCAGATGGCCATAGGCCAAATCTGGTGGTCAGGAATTGATGGTCTACCATGGACCAAGTCAACCAGCGCGCATGGAATCCAGGGAGGTCAACCATGCCAGCGCTAAATGGGCCTCAAATTGCTATTTTGAACCTCCAAACAGGCCCATATACCTCTATCTCTCTCTATTTTCATTTAGTTTATTTAATTGTTTTATTATATTTCTAATATTAATTAACCAATCATTTTTTTTCTTTTATAAAATTAAAATCACAAAAATAATATTTTCTTCATAAAATAAAATTTTTATTTTTATTAACAAATGTTAATTTAATTAATTTAGGCCATTAATTAGGAATAACTTTAATATATTTTTCAATAATTAAAATCAATTAGACTTAATTAGATTTTTACTAACATTAATTAATTTTATTTTATTTCTTTAAATAACAAAAAACCCAAAAATATTTATTTTTATTAATTTGTTTAATTAATTTAATTTAATAATTAATTTAGGATAGTTTATTTCTTAAAGTTCAAAAATAACCAAGAAAAATCTTTTTCTTTAACAAAGGGTCAAAACCCTACTTGCGCTCGATTTAATTTTCCTGCATGCGATCTATTTATTCAATATTGTATTTGTTCCCGGAATGTAATAGATAATTAGGACCATTTAATTGTTTTTATCGCTTTATTTATTCTTCCGCATTTAAATTTTAAAGGGTTTGTCTTTGGCGATGTAAATACTCGACGCCTTGTAATTTAAATTTCGCATTTTATTTTCCGCTAATTATAACTGTTAGATGTTTGATAATAGGAATGCATGACAAGACTGAATGTTTAACCTAAAATCAACTTAGATAACCATTAACATGTATAAAGATAAATTAACTGAAAACGACACACTCGCACATGCGCACTCTTAGCGTACACCCCACTTGGTTGCCTTCGTACGCGGTCATTGAGTATAGGTCACTTTAGAGGTCGCCCTCTTGTCCAAAGATCATAGTCGCCTCGAAACGGTTGCCTCAGATATTGTTGCCTCAAAATAAATTATCTAAGACATTAGGGTTATCGCTAAGGCGTCCTAACATTGTTTTGGTGACCATAAGTCCCTAAATTCGAATTGACCCTTAAAACTCCAACGACGATGCTACCTACTCATCAATAGTGGGATAGAATTGTATAAAGGAAGATAGAATAGAACGATTCCTTTTTCGAGTAGGTAGATGGTTCTTAAGTACTTGCTCTTTCAGAAAAACAAAATCTTTTTCACACTTACACTTTTCAAACAAAGTTTCCAAAACACTTCATACGATAGAAGTTTTCAAACAAAAACTTTTTCAAACCCACCAACACAGAGAAAAGCAATTTTGAAAACATTTGAGCAAGTACCTAAGAGCCAGTGGATAACCACGGATAGAAAGGGTGCTAACACCTTCCCTTTCTATAATTTACCCCCCGAACCCGAGAAATATATCAAAAAAGGAATTTTTCTGTGCTTTTTTCCTTTCCTTGTTGGATAAAATAAAAGTCGATGGCAACTCTTGCTTACCGCGACATTTTGCGAACAAAAAACGCAAAACGCAAACCAGCATTCCAAAAAACAGTCAGTTCTTTCCCACCGTATCACAGAACTGGCGACTCTGCTGGGGATTTTAAATAAGTGGGGTGTACCTTAGGAATAGTTCATAATGTTTTCAATTGCTTGACTTGTATGCTTTATCTTTGTGGGTTGAATCAGAGTTACTATAGATCCTAACCCGGATCTGGGGATACCCTTTAGGTAAGTAGCAATAAACTGTGAGGGAACTGTACAGCATAGACCGATACGGTTGAAGCAGTAGCTACATTGGTGTGGCACTTTAGTATGTACCGATATCCCTTGTGGCGCAACGAGGAGAATATGGGTCTGCTAAGGGGTCATTAAGCACCAACTGACCTTAGAACCTTTAAATTGACTAACTTGGCCATAGAACAGTAGCAGTATGCTACACTCATTGAGACTAAACTCTCGCGATGATTTCGGCCGTAAGGAAAGGTTGCTAAACTGGAATTATGACCGATTGAGGGTAGTTAGTGATATTAAGATCCTCTAGAACCCGGTTACTATTTTTTAGGACAGGTTTGAACCAACTGAACTGAAAGAGGGTAGTACCTAAGCTCCTTGCCAACCTGAAATTTAAGGGCTCTCTGTGTGACTTGTGTGCCTTTACCATGTTTGCTATTTGTGGATACTTGTGGTGTGCTTTCTATCATGACATCATGACATCATAACATTGCATACATCTTGCATTGGACTAACCTATTTCAAAGACAAGAGGGATTCATCTTTGTTCTGTTTTGTAGGTCATGGCACCTATGTGTAGGAATACCATCCGGATCAACTTTTTCCAGGTTCCCACTATGCTCAAAGAATTGGTTGCAAAGATGTCTGATACTACCTCCTTCATCAGAAGACATGGGCATCTTCTTAGTTTGGTCACCTCCAAATTGGACGAGCAGATGATGAGTGTCCTAGTCCAGTTCTTTGATCCACTGTACCATTGCTTTACTTTTCAGGACTACCAGTTGGTCCCCACCTTAGAGGAGTTCTCTGATCTGCTCGGTATCTCTATTTTGGAGCAGACCCTATTTACAGGTTGGGAGAAGATCCTTAGGCCAGAAGAGATTGCTCAACCCTTCATATGACAAAGGACGGGGTAATGGCTAATTGGGAAACTCGTAGTGGAGCAAAGGGCTTTCTAACTAAGTTCTTGGTTGGTAAGGCTAATCATTTCTGGGATGGCCTAGACTTCCAGGCATTCGAAGATATTCTGGCTCTTCTGATATATGGCTTGGTATTGTTTCTTAACTCTGACTCCTTTGTTGATGTGAATGCGGTAAAAATCTTCATCTCTGGTGATCCTGTACCCACTCTCTTGGGTGACATTCTTCATCATCTTTATGCCCGTACTGCTCGGAGGCGGGGAACCTTTATGTGTTGTGCTCCGTTATTGGCGAGGTGGTTTATTTCTCACCTCCCCAAATTAGTTTTAAAGAACAAGGAAGATATGGGATGGGCTTACAGGGTTATGTCTCTCTCTCACAATGACATCATTTGGACTATTAAGGGTATGGACGAGGTGGCCGTTATTGATCGCTGTGGGGAATACCCCAATGTTCCACTGATCGGAACCAATGGAGGAATTACTTACAATCCATGCTTGGCCTTACGTCAGTTTGGGCGTGCTAGGAGGGAAGGACCTCATGAGCTGCTAATGCCTAGTATAATCTTTGATTTCCAAGGGGATAGTGACGAACAACGCCGTATATTCATAAGAGCTTGGGATAGAGTACACAGATCTGATCCACACGAGCTGGGTGTGAAGACTTCTCTACCAATGGAACCATATCTCCGATGGGTTTGCATACAGGCCCAAAAGCTGGGAATGCCCTATGAAGCCGTCTTGCCTATCATTGTTGAAGTTGCTGATGAGGAAGGGGTTCCTCCTACTATCTTACACCCTTACATGCCTACTAGCATTGGGGCATTGAAGAGGTCCTGGATGCAGCTAAGGGAAGAACGGGATACTTATAGAGAAAAGTATCACGAGTAAGAGCAGAAGATTCAGAAGTTGACTAGGCAGCTGGAAAGGGAGCAGATCATCAACGACTATGTCAGCACTAAAGGCAAACGTCCATGGGAGCGCCGATGTCCTTTGATTATTTCTAGTTTTTTATTTACTTTTCAGTATTTCCTTTCTTGTAACGCCTTAAGGGCATTTGTGGAACAATTGAATTTCAAGTTTATATAATAAAAGTGTGCTTTATTTCTGGTTTACAAATTTGAATCTCTCGACGTCTTTGAAATCATATCATATGCATTTCATTCCATGCACATCATAACAGGTACCCTTACAGGTTTTCTCATCTTCTTCGCTGTTTATTTCAGCATCATGTCTTCTGAACCATCAACTGAACAAGCAATTAAGGCTCTGCAGGCTCAAAACACCCAATTCCAAGAGTTGTTCATGAATTTGGCTAAGGGTTAGCAAGATCTGAAGGCCCTTATCTTGAAAGAGAAGAAGAAGAAGAAGAAGAAGAAGAAGAAGAAGACGATCCTCCTGAACATGGGCCACAGGTTTGGGAACAGGCTACGAGATGAAGTTGATTTGACCACCTCATTTGGAGGGAAAGATAGCCAGGAAGAAAGGAGGGCTCCTAGCCCTGTGGTTTCAGACAACGAGACAGACTTCGACGAAGACTAGTATCCTCTGGCTGAGGATAGATACAAGCAACTAGAAGGCCGGTTGAGTGCGATGGAAGTTCAGAAGGTACCTGGTCTGGACTTTGGAGATCTGGGTCTGTCATCTGGGGTGGTGATTCCCCACAAGTTTAAAGCACCAGCCTTTTCTAAGTACGACAGAGTTTCTTGTCCGAAAATGCACCTCTGGTCGTATGTAAGGAAGATTCAGCCGTACACCGCTGACAAGAATCTCTGGATCCACTTCTTTCAAGACAGTCTCTCAGGGACTCAGCTTGAATGGTTTTACCAGCTAGAAGGAGCCAATATCCGTAGTTAGGAAGATTTGGCTGCTGCTTTCTACAAGCAGTACCAATACAATGCCGACCTCTCTCCCACGCGTACCCAACTCCAGGGTATGTCAATGGGTGCGGGCGAAGGTTTCAAAGATTATGCTCAGAAGTGGAGGGACCTCGCTGGAAGAGTGCAACCACCCTTGGCGGATAGGTAGTTAGTTGATATGTTTCCGGGGACCTTGTCTGGTCCGTATTTCAACCATCTGATTGGGAGTTCATCGTCCGGATTTACGGAGCTAATTATGACTGGGGAAAGGATTGAGGCTGGTATTAAGTCTGGTAAAATACAGAAGGGTGCTTCATCAGGCACCGAGAAGAAGCCTTTTAAGAAGGAGTCCAGTGTTGTTTATAGTACAAAAAGCCAGAATAGACCTGAATGAGGCCAAGCTATTAATGCGGTTGTTATTTCAAGACCTGCTGGTGCCCCTCAGCACAACAATCAGCCAAAGGCCGAGAGACCGCGAAGGCAATTCACTCAGCTCAACATGACATTATCTCAGACTCTGCCACAGTTATTGAAAACTAACTTGGTGATTCCGAGGGAGGCCCCGAAGAATCCAAATAGTACATCACCAAAGTATAACCCTAATGCCCGCTGTGCTTTTCACTCTGATAGCCCGAGGCATGATACAGATGATTGTTGGGTTTTGAAGAACAAAGTACAAGACTTGATTGATGCTAGGGAAATTGAGTTCGAGGCGCCTGAAAGACCTAATGTTATGACTGCTCCCATGCCCAAGCATGGAGTAAACGCTGTAGATGAAGACTCGTTTGTGGTTTCTGTGAACGACATTGTTACCCCTTTGATGATTGTGAAGAAGAACCTTTTGCTAGCCGGTTTATTTCCGGGCTGTGACGAAGCTTGTCGTATGTGTTCTGTCCTACCTACCGGTTGCCATCTTTTGAAGTCAGGTGTCCAATGCCTGATGGATAATAAAGAAATTCTGTTTGAGAAGACTTTTGTTCCTTTGGTTCCTACCGAAGAAGTTGCTATCATCACCATTTTCGACAATTCTTCCAAGGCTTCCACGAGAAAGCCTGTTAGAATTACGTCTGTTCCAAGAATCGCACCATTGATTATCACTGTTCCAGGGCCTATCCCCTATACATCTGATAAAGCTGTCCCTTGGCACTACGGGGCTGATGTTTACTATCACGGGGTTAAACAAGATTTGGATGTTGATACTGACGTCAGCAATATTGTTGGACCTGCTAAAGTCACCCGCAGCGGAAGACTTTTCTCCCATGATATCTCTCCACCAACTGCCCGGAAACCTGTTGTTATTACACCTACCAGTGTACCTGTTACTATTCTTGTTCAAGTTCCCATTCTTACCCCAGTTGTCGAGTCATCTGACACTCGGGGCAAAGGGACCACCAGTGAGCCTGCCCAGACGGAGGCACCGAAGAAGATTACCGTTGGAGCCTCTAGGCAAGAGATGGAGGAGATTCTGAAGATTATCAAAAAGAGCGACTATAATGTAGTCGAACAGCTGGGGCAAACCCCATCCAAAATCTCTATGTTGTCACTATTGCTATGCTCAGAGGCCCATGCCAAGGCTCTGATTGCTTTCCTTAAGACTGCACACGTACCTCAAGAAACATCAGCTGATCAATTTAAAGATTGCGTAGCTAGTCTGACTGCTGATAATGGGTTGGGTTTCTCTGACGCCGACTTGACTGCCAAAGGGAAGAATCACAATGATGCCCTGCATGTCTCCATTGAATGCAGGGGCACTACTCTAGCCCATGTATTGGTGGATATTGGTTCCTCATTAAACGTTTTACCTAAGAAAGCTCTAGACCGGTTAGACTGTGAAGGTTTAGAGTTGAATCCAAGTAACATTATTGTTAGGTCCTTTGATGGGTCAAAGAGAATGGTACATGGAGAAGTTGATATCCCGATTAAGGTTGGTTCTCAGGTTTTTGCATCTACATTCTATGTGATGGACATTCGGCCATCTTATTCTTGTTTGCTGGGTCGCCCATGGATCCACAAAGCTGGGGAAGTAACGTCTACGCTCCACCAGAAGTTAAAGTACCTAGTGAAAGGGAAGATTGTGACAGTGCAAGGAGAATATGAGTACATGGTGATCCATCTCAACTCTTTCTGGTATGTAGAGATGGACGGTGAGTTCATTGAGACCCCGTTCCAACATTTTGAAGAGGTTCCCCAGACACTGGCATCAACTGAGACTATTGTTGAAGATCCTCCTATGAAGATGGCTTCCTTCAAGGATGCCCGGGCTGTTGTTGAGAAAAGTGGGTGTGCAAATTGGGGCCAACTCCCTGATTTTGCACATAAGACTAACAAGTTTGGTTTGGGTTTCACTGCAGAAGCTCAAAAGGTTATTCAGAATGAACGGATCGGAAGACCTCCCCTGTTCATCAGTAATTCAGGAGTGAATGCTATCGAAGACGATGTTGAAGAGTCTGAGTTTGACAGTTGGATCTACCCAACGACCAACGGCGGACTAGGAAACTGGACAGCAAAGGACTTCATCCCAATTTCTTTTGTTACCCAATAATGAGACTTTTTGTTTTGAATTTATAACAGACAATGTTTTAAACTCTATGGCCCGGTGTCTTACCGGGGCACCGTGGCTTCATTTGTGAGGGCTTTATGCGTGTCATCTACATATATCATTAATAAAAGCATTGGACGTTTCTTGCATTTCAAATTTTGCACTCCTTGTTTTTTCTATTAGTATACATTGCAAAATAGCTATTTTACACACACTCACATATACAGGTCTACATCCACTCTGGATCTCACTGGTAACGACTCTGATACTGCCAGTTATGACTTCGAAAGTCTGATCAACTTAGCCGAAAACGAAGGTGAAGATGATTGCGAAGTTCCTGGTGAACTTGCTAGACTGCTACTCCAAGAAGAGAGGGCTATACAGCCACATGAAGAGTCAGTGGAAATAATGAATCTGGGTACAAAGGTAGACAAGAAAGAAGTTAAGATCGGTGCAAGTCTGGAGCTTAGTGTGAAACAACGGTTGATTCAGATGCTGCGTGACTATGTTGAGATCTTTGCCTGGTCTTATGAAGATATGCCAGGGTTGGATACCGATATTGTGGTTCACCGATTGCCTACCAAGGAAGACTGTCCTCCAGTGAAATAGAAGGTCCGTCGAATGCGCCCAGATATGTATGAGAAAATCAAGGCTGAGGTTATGAAACAATTTGACGCCGGTTTTCTAGCAGTTACTTCTTACCCACAGTGGGTGGCCAATGTGGTTCCTGTGCCGAAGAAGGATGGTAAGGTTCGAATGTGTGTTGACTATAGGGATCTGAACAAGGAAAGTCCCAAGGATGATTTCCCTCTGCCTCATATCGACGTTCTGGTTGACAACACCACTCAGATAAGGTATTCTCCTTTATGGATATTTTCTCCAGTTATAATCAGATTAAGATGGCTCCCGAAGACATGGAGAAGACGACTTTTGTTACTCAATGGGGTACCTTTTGTTACAAGGTCATGCCTTTTGGATTGAAGAATGCTGGGGCAACATATCAGCGTGCCATGGTCGCTTTGTTTCATGACATGATCCATCATGAGATCGAGGTATACGTCGACGATAAGATTGCAAGATCTCAGACTGAAGAAGAACATCTTGACCACCTCCAAAAGTTATTTGACATGTTGAAATTGTACAAGCTGAGGTTAAACCCGAACAAGTGCACCTTCGGGTTGATATCTGGTAAGCTGTTGGGTTTCGTTGTAAGCGATAAAGGTATTCAAGTGGATCCTGCCAAGGTGAAGGCTATACAGGAAATGTCGGCTCCTATAACAGAAAAAGAAGTCAGAGGCTTTCTGGGACGTTTGAACTATATTGCCCGGTTCATCTCGCACCTGACTGTTACTTGTGAGCCAATCTTCAAGTTACTGAAGAAAGATCAAGTGGTACGATGGAATGACGAATGGCAGGCTGCATTCGAAAGGATTAAAAAGTATCTCCAAGAGCCACCCATTCTGATGCCTCCAGTTGAAGGGAGACCTTTGATCTTATACTTGACAGTACTCGACAACTCAATGGGGTGTGTGTTGGGTCAGCATGACGAGTTTGGCCGAAAATAGCATGCTATTTATTACCTTAGCAAAAATTTTACCGACTGCGAGACCCGATACTCGTTGCTTGAGAAAACTTGTTGCGCTTTGGCATGGGCTGCTCGCCGGATGAGACAGTATATGCTGACTCACACTACTCTATTGATATCAAAGATGGATCCAATCAAGTATATCTTCGAGAAGCCTGCCTTGTCCGGAAGAATAGCGAGATGGCAGATGATCTTGACTGAGTATGACATCCAGTATACGACCCAAAATGCAATTAAGGGGAGTGTGTTGGCAGACCATTTGGAACATCAGGTAGTGGATGATTACCAGTCTATGAACTTTGAATTTCCGGACGAGAATATCATGTTGGTAATTAATTGTGAGACACCTGGACCGGATGAAGGACCTGAGGAAGGATCCCGATCGTATATGTACTTTGATTGAGCTTCGAACGCTTTGGGTAATGGCATTGGCTCCGTGATCATATCTCCTAAAGGCTCTCATACTCCATTTATCGCCCGACTATGTTTCAACTGCACCAACAACACGGCGGAGTATGAAGCATGCATCATGGGTCTTCGAGCAGCAATTGACCTAAGGATTAAGTTCTTGAGTGTTTTCGGAGATTCCGCTCTCGTGATCAGTCAGATCAAAGGCGATTGGGATACGAAACACCCAAATCTTATTCCTTACAAGGAGTATGTGTTGACATTGCTTTTGCACTTCGAGGAGATAACCTTTGAACACTTCCCAAGAGAGGAGAATCAGTTGGCGGACGCGCTGGCTACGATGTCTTCTATGTTCAAAGTCAATTGGGACAACGAGGCTCCCCGGATTATCATTGAAAAATTGGAAGAACCTACACATTGTTGTGATATTGAGACTGAAGAGGTAGCAGATAAACCCTGGTTTCATGAGGTGAAGAGATACCTTGAGGCTCGGGAATACCCCGAGGGTGCATCTGTTAATGACAAGAAGTTTTTGAGAAGGTTCGCGGCAAAGTTCTTCTTCAGAAATGGCATTCTTTACAAGCGTAACCATGATTCGACCTTACTGCGATGTGTGGATAAGAATGAAGCAGACATAATCATGACAGAGTTACATGAAGGTACTTTCGGAACCCATTCCAGTGGACACACCATGGAAAAGAAAATCCTTCGGGCAGGATATTATTGGTCCACTATGGAAGCCGACTGTTATCAGCATTCTCGGACCTGTCACAAGTGCCAAATCTATGCTGATAAGGTGCACATACCTCCAATACCTATGAATGTCTTGACGACACCTTGGCCTTTTGCAATGTGGGGCATTGATATGATCAACGAGATTAGACCTACGGCATCCAACGGGCATCATTTCATCCTGGTAGCAATTGATTACTTTACAAAGTGGGTTGAAGCAGCTCCCTTGCTACTGTAACCAAGAACGTTATGGCACGGTTCATTTGGCACAATCTGATTTGTCGATACGGTGTACCAGAGAGGATCATCACGGACAATGGTACCAATCTCAACAACAAGATGATCACTGAGCTCTGCAAGCAATTCAAGATACAGCATCACAACTCTTCTCCCTACCGGCCAAAGATGAATGGGGCTGTTGAAGCGGCTAATAAGAACATTAAGAAGATTTTGCAGAAGATGACAGTGACGTACAAAGACTGGCACGAGATGTTACCATTTTCTCTTCATGGGTACCGTACCTCAGCACGGAAGTTAACAGGGGCAACACCTTATTCCTTGGTATATGGCATGGAGGCAGTCTTGCCCATTGAAGTTCAGATACCCTCTCTTCGGATTATGAAGGATGCAGGTTTGAGCGAAGATGACTGGATTCAGACCCGACTTGATCAGCTGAACCTAATTGACGAAATGTGACTTACTGCTATTTGTCATGGTCAAACGTATCAAAAACGCATAATCAAGGCATTTAACAAGAAAGTTAGACGACAAGAGTATCAAGTTAGGGACCTGGTTATCAAGCGCATCATACTACCTCAAGGTGACCCCAGGGGCAAGTGGACTCCCACTTACGAAGGACCATTTGTGGTTAAGAACACTTTCTTAGGAGGGGCTATGATTCTAACCACCATGGATGGTGACGACCTTCCTCACCCCGTCAATGCAGACATAGTGAAAAGATACTACGCATAATCAAAGACACGCTAGGTTGACTGGCCTAGGAAAAAATAAGGGCTTCCCGGGGAACCAAAAGGGTTCGGGCAAAAATAAGGGATGAAAATAAAAAATCTGTACACCCGGCAAGTCGAAAACCTAAAAAGGCGGCTTGGGTAAAAAGGGTATCCCGGTGGACTGAAAACCCGAAAGGGAAGTCCAGGAAAAAATTAGGGATGAAAGCGTAACACTATGTCTCATTGGATAATCTTGCATCCAGACTTCGGTATCGACTATCAAGCTTAGGCGGCACTAATCAATCTGATCTACCTTCAACCAAGTAGCAAAGCAATGAGATGCTCGAGGACATGAGGGCAATAGCAGAGTTGAAACCCAGTATGATCATTCACATAGCTGTTTTGTTTAGTTTTTCACAAATTGTATAAACTCTATGTGTTCGGCGGCGTTCTCTTACTAGGGTGTCAGCCTCTTGTACAAAAACGCCTATTTACAGGCCAAACTTCAAAATCAATACAATTCATTTTCAAAGAAATTTCGAACTATTTTTACTTTATCTGTTTTGTTTTGCAAAGAACGTCCAATGTTCATTTTTGATATATGCACTTGACATTAATTGCTGCTCATAAATGTTTACATGCGAAACAAAAGATGAATTACTCGTAATATCAGGAACTGGGGCAATAAAATTGTCCAAACTGTACGGTTGCTCTATCCACTAGGTATAACGGTAAATTCAGCTGAAGAATATGGCTAGGATACTTTCACTCCCCGCAGAGTAAGACAGTAATGATAGCTCTCCCCAACTGAGACTTGCAACTGTGAATGAACCGGTAATATTCTCCCCCAAGCAGAGTTTATCTACCATCAACACCGAGAAGGCTTAATATCCCCGACAGTCTTAATATTCCCCAACGGAGTATAAAAATATTCCCCGGAAGAATACAAGATATCCCCAGTGGAGTTAAAATTTTCCCAGTGCAGTCAAAAAAAGCTTCCCCAGGGGAGTTGAAGAATCATCCCCAGTAGACTCTGAAAGTTCGTCCCCGGCGGAGTATAAAAATAAATATCCCCGGCCGAGTCCAAAAGAGGATAGTCCCCAACAAAGCTCAAAGGATTATCCCCCATAAGAGTCTAACAGGTTATCCCCAGTGAGGTCGCAACTGAAAGATCATCCCCAGCGGAGTCCTTTCCTTTCACAAACAGGAATTCAATCCCCAATAGGATTCAGTATCACCAGCAACGGTAATTCGTCCCCAACAGAACTTATTGGTTGAATCCTCAGTAGAGAATCTCTTCCCCACAGAGTAATCTCCTCATCAGTTTATTCCCCAACAGAGTTATCTTCTCCTGCAGGTTTATTCTCGCAATCATCTTCGTTCGTCATCCCCAGCGGAAACAAAGAATTCAACTCTTATCTCCAGCAGCTATCCGGGATTTATTTTCCCAGCTAAAATATTACATTTCCATATATCATGACACATGCATATACGCATCATACAACATAATCTCATTTATTTTGAGAACATCATTGCTTGATATATATCATGCATTGAATACGACTGACCTTTACCTTTTAGGAAAGATACAGTTAAAGTTCTCAGCCATGTCGAAGACCTGATCGGTTCTTAAATCTCAATTGAATTATCCTCGGTTAAATTTTAGATAAGGTTCTCAATCTCGACAATTTTCTTCCATCATAGTGTGGACAAGTTCTACAATCTCAACGGTATACTATGTCAAAGACCAGACAGTTCCTAGATCTTGATGTTTTCCTCCATCATAGTGTGGACGAGTTCTACAATCTCAACGGTATACTACGTTAAAGACTAGATAGTTCCTAGATCTTGATGAAGATGTTTCCATCCGTCATAGTGTGGACGAGTTCTGCAATCTCAACGGTATACTACGTTGAAGACCAGACAGTTCCTAGATCTTGATGTTTTCCTCCGTCATAGTATGGACGAGTTCTATAATCTCAACGGTATACTACGTTGAAGACTAGACAGTTCCTAGATCTTGATGAAGATGTTTCCCTTTGTCATAGTATGGACGAGTTCTGCAATCTCAATGGTATACTCCGTTGAAGACCATACGGTTCCTAGATCTTGATGTTTTCCTCCGTCATAGTGTGGACGAGTTCTATAATCTCAACGGTATACTACGTTGAATACTAGACAATTCCTAGATCTTGATGAAGATGTTTCCCTCCATCATAGTGTGGACGAGTTCTGCAATCTCAACGGTATACTACGTTGAAGACCAGACGGTTCCTAGATCTTGATGTTTTCCTCCGTCATAGTGTGGACGAGTTCTATAATCTCAACGGTATACTACATTGAAGACCAGACAGTTCCTAGATCTTGATGAAGATGTTTTCCCCCAGCTGAATTATGGACAAGTTCTTAAGACTCATCCGAGGCATTCTCTTAGTTGAAGTACATGCAAGTTCCTAAATCTCAACAAAAACCAGACTTCCCCAACGGAATCTTCTACAAACAACAAGTAGGCAAGTTCTCGCTAAGGAATCTCTTATGCGATCGACACTCCCGCAGATGGCATCTGTAAGCCCATCCTCCTACCAACAATCTCTAAATGGCATCTGTAAGCCCATTCCCGACATCACGAGGCTGATACCACTTCATGCGAGTGCAAATTTCTGGGCACTCTAATGTTCAATTATCTTCCACCTTCGGATCACGAAAGGCACGAAAGCCAATCTACATCCTCAGGTTTAAAAGATTGAACAGGGGCAGATGTTGTACCCCAAAATTTGCCCTCTCATATTTCTCAAAACATGGCAAGAAGAATCTCCAAGTGGCTCAAGATTGCTCAAGAGTTGGACAGTCAAGCTATCTCCTAAGGCAGTCTTCCCCAAATTAGGGTTTTGTGTTGCATCAAGATCCTTGAGTCCAAATGACCTCAAGTTCTCCCCAATTTCCTAATATGTTCTCAAGACCATTCATGTCAAATTTCAAGCCTTGCAGAGGAAGTTTGCTCAGTCAATTGCTCAAAGGGCCCAAAAATTGACTGTGCTAGGGCAAAAGTCAACTGTGACCTACAAACAATCAAACCTCAAAATTTTTTGCCAACATTCTAATTTTGAAGTACATTTCATCATTTGATCAAAGGTTGATCATAATTCACCAAGGATTGATCAAAATTCATCAAGACTCAAAAGTTGCTAAATTAGGGTTTTGTAGGAAAAGTCAACTCAACTTTGACCAAGCATAACTTTCTCATACTTTATAAGAAATGACCCATCCAAAGCTCATTTTGAAGAGGATTCAATTTCCTACAATCCACCTTCATACCCCAAGATCAAGAAATGCACTCACAAGAAGTTATAAATTTGGACATTATAGGTCATTTTTGAAAGTCAACAAAAACACCTTTTTTGTCAAAGCTTATAACTTGAGCATGGAATATAAAAATGAGATGAGACCAAAAGGGTTGGTTATAGGACATCACAAGCTTTCTAAAAAGTCCAAGAACACTTCCAAAAGTTCAAAATTGAAGAAGTTATGCATTGTTGAAGTTGGGCATTTTTGCAAAATTGCCAAAAGTCAACTATCCCCAACACTTCAAATTTTGTCAAATGGACCCATTCTTTTCCACTTGGTTTGAGTTTGCCACATGGAAAACGTGTCCTAGCCGCATCCTTGAGATCATATTTCGTTTTTTATCATTTTATTTGATTTTTTATGAATTATTTCATTTTTAATCAAATTAAATCAAATAAAATCCAAATATTGATTACTTGATATCTTTTTGGCTATTTCAGGACTGAATCATCATCATCAAGGGTATCAAACTCTTATCAAGCTATCCATGTGCAAAAAGATTGAGTTTTGACAATTTTGGAAGGTTTAGTAATGGTGAATCAAATCAAATCTCATGGCATTGATGTGGAAGGATTCAATCGACATTTGTTAACCTAATGAATTCTATAATACATAAGGAAGCTAGAGGGCACGAAAACAAGGCTAGAGGCTGCAAGAACAAACCAAACAAAACTTGAAAAAGTGGTAAAAAGTGTGAAACCAAAATCATACTTTGAGGCGTTTTCAGAAGCAAAGCTTGATACCAATCGATTGTTGGGTGATCACATAACCCTCTTGGATCCAAAGCACGCGTCTTGAAGCCCTCAAAAACACTGTAAGCATCACATTTTTCAGCCCTATATTCAAAATCTTAACTCTTCATTCTTGCATCCTCTGAGCAAATCGTTGATATATTCGTGATCCTCATGACATTTCAAAGCTTCTTGCATTAGTTAATTTTATTTATCTGACCTGTAAAGCCAAGTACCATATCTAGGGTTTCGTGGTTTGTTTTTGGGCGTTTCTCTTACAGGTAAAATTAGCCCCAATGATGGCTATGGACATGACCGGGAGAGAAAGACGAACGCAACCATGGTCTTGGGAGGAGTTTATATGGCCTGAGATGAGTTTTAGGAATGGCCCACGCTTTTAGCTGCGGATTTAAATCCGCAGGTAACTTCTTTACAGGCCTGAGGACAAGGACGACAATGCGTCCCCCTCTGATTGGCCCTTTCGAATTTTCGCGCACTTTTTTTTTTATTTTCTGGCATATAACACGTTTACTCTTATTATTATTATTGTTTAATATATTGACAACTAAAGCACAATGGCCTAGTGGCGAAGCGAGCAGTCCAAGCATCCACAGGACCTGGGTTTGATCCCAGGTCCTCCAAATTTCTCTATGTATTTTTTCTTTAGGTTATCTCATGCAAATCCAAACGCGAAGCACACCATACACCCTCAAGCATCTGATGGCCAGATGGCCATAGGCCAAATCTGGTGGCCAGGAATTGATGGTCTACCATGGACCAAGTCAACCAGCGCGCATGGAATCCAGGGAGGTCAACCAGGCCAGCGTTAAATGGACCTCAAATTGCTATTCTGAACCTCCAAACAGGCCCATATACCTCTATCTCTCTCTATTTTCATTTAGTTTATTTATTTGTTTTATTATATTTCTAATATTAATTAACCAATCTTTTTTTTTCTTTTATAAAATTAAAATCACAAAAATAATATTTTCTTCATAAAATCAAATTTTTATTTTTATTAACAAATGTTAATTTAATTAATTTAGGCCATTAATTAGGAATAACTTTAGTATATTTTTCAATAATTAAAATCAATTAGACTTAATTAGATTTTTACTAACATTAATTTATTTTATTTTATTTCTTTAAATAACAAAAAACCCAAAATATTTATTTTATTAATTAGTTTAATTAATTTAATTTAATAATTAATTTAGGATAGTTTATTTCTTAAAATTCAAAAATAACCAAGAAAAATCTTTTTCTTTAACAAAGGGTCAAAACCCTACTTGCGCTCGATTTAATTTTCCCGCACGCGATCTATTTATTCAACATTGTATTTGTTCCCGGAATGTAATAGATAATTAGGACCATTTAATTGTTTTTATCGCTTTATTTATTCTTCCGCATTTAAATTTTAAAGGGTTTGTCTTTGGCGATGTAAATACCCGACGCCTTGTAATTTAAATTTCGCATTTTATTTTCCTCAAATTATAACTGTTAGATGTTTGATAATAGGAATGCATGACAAGACTGAATGTTTAACCTAAAATCAACTTAGATAACCATTAACATGTATAAAGATAAATTAACTGAAAACGACACACTCGCACATGCGCACTCTTAGGGTACACCCCACTTGGTTGCCTACGTACGCGGTCATTGAGTATAGGTCACTTTAGAGGTCGCCCTCTTGTCCAAAGATCATAGTCGCCTCGAAACGGTTGCCTCAGATATTGTTTCCTCAAAACAAATGATCTAAGACATTAGGGTTACCGCTAAGGCGTCCTAACATTGCTTTGGTGACTGTAAGTCCCTAAATTCGAATTGACCCTTAAAACTCCAACGATGATGCTACCTACTCATCAATAGTGGGATAGCATTGTCTAAAGGAAGATAGCATAGAACGATTCCTTTTTCGAGTAGGTAGATGGTTCTTAAGTACTTGCTCTTTCAAAAAAACAAAATCTTTTTCACACTTAACTTTTCAAACAAAGTTTCCAAAACACTTCATACAATCGAAGTTTTCAAACAAAAACTTTTTCAAACCCACCAACACAGAGAAAAGCAATTTTGAAAACATTTAAGCAAGTACCTAAGAGCCCGTGGATAACCACGGATAAAAAGGGTGCTAACACCTTCCCTTTCTATAATTTACCCCCCGAACCCGAGAAATATCTCAAAAAAGGAATTTTCTGTACTTTTTTCCTTTCCTTGTTGGATAAAATAAAAGTCGGTGGCGACTCTTGCTTACCGCGACATTTTGCGAACAAAAAACGCAAAACGCAAACCAGCATTCCAAAAAACAGTCAGTTCTTTCCCACCGTATCACAGCATGAAAGCCAATATACATCCTCAGGTTTAAGAAGATTGAACAGGGGCAGTTGTTGTACCCCAAAATTTTCCCTCCCATATTTCTCAAAACATTACAAGAAAAATCTCCAAGTTGCTCAAGATAGCTCAAGAGTTGGTCAGACAAGCTCTCTCCTAAGGCAGTCTATCCAAATTAGGGTTTTGTGTTGCATCAAGATCCTTGAGTCCAAATGACCTCAAGTTCTCCCCAAGGTCCCAATATGTTCTCAATATCATCCATGTCAAATTTCAAGCCTTGCAGAGGAAGTTTGCTCAGTCAATTGCTCAAAGGTCTAAAAATCGACTATGCTAGGGCAAAAGTCAACCGTGACCTAAATACAGTCAAACTTCAAGATTTTTTGTCAAAATTCTCATTTTAAAGGATATTTCATCATTTTATAAAGGGTTGATCATGATTCATCAAGGGTTGCTCAAAATTCATCAAGATTCAAAAGTTGCTAAATTAGGGTTTTGCAGGAAAGGTCAACTCAACTTTGACCAAGCATAACTTTCTCATACTTTATGAGAAATGACCCATCCAAATATAATTTAGAAGAGGATGCAATTCCATACAATCCATCTTCATACCCAAAGTTCAAAAAATGCACACACAAGAAGTTATGAATTTGGACATTATAGGTCATTTTGAAAAGTCAACAAAAACACCTTTTTTGTCAAAGCTTCTAACTTGAGCATGGAATATCAAAATGAAATAAGACCAAAAGGGTTGATTAGAGGTCGTTTTAGAGGTCGTCCTCTTGTCTAAAAGATCATAGTCGCCTTGAAACGGTTGCCTCGGATATTTTTGCCTCAAATAAATGATCTAAGACATTAGGGTTACCGCTAAGGCGTCCTAACATTGCTTTAGTGACCGTATGTCCCTCATTCGAATTGACCCTTAAACTCCAACGACGATGCTACCTACTCATTAATAGTTGGATAACATTGTCTAAAGGAAATTAGCATAGAACAATTCCTTTTTCGAGTAGGTAGATAGTTCTTAGATACTTGCTCTTTCAAAAACAAAACTTTTTTTCACACTTACACTACTTTTCGAACAAAGTTTTCAAAACAGTTCATTACACTCTTGAGGACATAAGCAAGAGTTAAATCGAAGTTTTAAAACAAAAACTTTTTCAAACCCACAAGCACAAAGAAAACAATTTTGAAAACAATTGAGCAAGTACCTAAGAGCCCGTGGATAACCACGGATAGAAAGGGTGCTAATACCTTCCCCTTCTATAATCTACCCCCCGAACCCGAGAAATATCTCGAAAAAGGATTTTTTCTGTGCTTTTTTCCTTTCCTTGTTGGATAAAATAAAAGACGGTGGCGACTCTTGCTTACCGCGACATTTTGCGAAAACAAACGCAAAACGCAAACCAACATTCCAAAAACAGTCAGTTCTTCCCACCGTATCACAACTTTGTTCCGATTACTTTCATAAATCAGTAATTTATCTTTTCCATTTATGTTGGATTGTAATAATTCACAAACAATTCGTACTTTTTTAACCTTGTGTCTTACTCGAGACACATAGGTCCATTTGTAAGGGTTCTTATTTTCATTTCATTTGTCATTTTAATGAATCATGGAAGCTTTTCATATATAAAACTTTTTGCTCATTGTCATTTCTTTTACATTTTGTTGTTTTAAGATGGTTATGCCCTTACACACACCCACACTCACAAATACAGGTACCCTTCCATTCCGGAACCCATGGGTAATGATACTGCTATAGCCTTCAGTGACTCTGAAGATCTGATCAACCAAGCCGAATACGAAGGTGAGGAAGATTGTGAGGTGCCAGGGGAATTGGCCAGATTACTACAATAAGAGGAAAGAGCAATTCAGCCTCATGAGGAACAGTTGGATACAATTAACTTAGGAACTGAGGATGACAGAAAGGAAATCAAGATAGGTGCCAATCTAGAGCCTAGTGTCAAGGAGCGCCTAATTCAGCTACTACATGATTATGTTGAGATCTTCGCCTGGTCATACGAAGACATGTCGGGACTCGATACAGACATTGTGGTTCATCATCTCCCCACAAGAGAAGATTGTCCACCAGTGAAACAAAAGGTTCGCTGCACGAGACCTGACATGTCCGAGAAGATCAAAGCAGAAGTTATGAAGCAGTTCAATGCTGGATTTCTGGCTGTTACTTCCTATCCACAATGGGTTGCTAACATTGTGCCCGTGCCTAAGAAGGACGGCAAAGTCAAAATGTGCGTGGATTACAGAGACTTAAATAGGGCCAGTCCTAAAGATGACTTTCCACTTCCGCACATCCACATTCTGGTTGACAACACAGCTCAACACAAAGTATTTTCTTTCATGGACGGATTCTCAGGCTATAACCAGATCAAAATGGCCCCTGAGGACATGGAGAAAACTACTTTTGTTACATAGTGGGGTGGTACGTTCTTCTACAAAGTGATGCCATTTGGAATGAAGAATGCTGGGGTAACCTATCAACGCGCCATGGTAGCTTTGTTTCATGATATGATACATCATGAGATAGAGGTCTACGCAGACGACATGATAGCGCGATCACAAACTGAAGAAGAACACCTTGATCACTTGCAAAAGTTATTTGTCAGGTTGAATGAGTATAAGCTCAGACTGAATCCAAACAAGTGTACATTCGGAGTCTGGTCCAGTAAACTCTTAGGTTTCATTGTCAGCAACAAAGGCATCGAGGTTGATCCTGCCAAAGTCAAAGCTATACAAGAAATGCCTGTCCTCACACTGAGAAGGAGGTCAGAGGTTTCTTGGGACGCCTAAACTACATTGCAAGGTTCATTTCTCACCTAACATCTCCCTGTGAACCAATCTTCAAGATGTTGAAGAAAGATCAGGTAGTTAAATGGAATGATGACTGTCAAATTGCTTTTGATAAAGTCAAGGAGTATTTTCTAGAACCTCATATCTTGATGCCACCCGTCAAAGGAAGACTTCTAATCATGTATCTGACCGTCCTAGAGAATTCAATGGGGTGCGTATTGGGCCAACATGACGAGTCTGGCCGAAAAGAGCATGCCATTTATTACCTTAGCAAAAAGTTTACCGACTATGAGACCCGATACTCGCTACTCGAGAAAACTTGACGCGCTTTAGTATGGGCTGCTCGCCGGCTAAGGTAGTACATGTTGACTCATACCACTTTGTTGATATCTAAGATGGATTCGATCAAATACATCTTTGAGAAGCCTGCTTTATCCGGAAGAATAGCTAGATGGAAAATGATCCTAACGGAATACGACATACAGTACACAACCCAAAAAGCTATAAAGGGGAGTGTGCTAGCTGACCATCTGGCTCATCAAGATGTCGAAGATTACCAATCCATGCGGTTCGACTTCCCTGACGAAGACATTATGACATTGGACAGCGTTGAAGGTTTCAGACCATATGACGGACCTGAACAAGGATCCCGATGGACGTACTTTGATGGGGCCTCCAATGCACTTGGCAACGGTATCGGCGCGGTACTCATTTCTCCAGAAGGTGGCCATACACCTTTCACAGCTAGACTTTGCTTCAACTGTACGAACAACATGGCAGAGTATGAAGCTTACATCTTTGGACTCAAGGCCGCCATAGACTTGGGAATCAAATCTCTGATTGTGTTTGGGGACTCAGCTTTGGTCATCAGTCAGATCAAAGGAGAGTGGGATACTAAACATCCAAACCTCATCCCTTACAAAGAACATGTCTTGACATTGTTACCACATTTCGAGCAAATTTCCTTCGAGCACTTTCTGCGAGAAGAAAATCAGCTAGCAGATGCTCTATCTACAATGTCATCCATGTTTAAACTTAACTGGGATAATAAGGCTCCTCAAATCACCATTGAACGGATGGACAAACCTCCACATTGTCACGAGATTAATACCGATGAAGTAGTGGACCCGTCGTGGTTTCATGAAGTCAAAAGGTATCTCGAGGCGCAAGAATACCTTGAAGGAGCTTCAATTAATGGAAAAAAGTTCTTAAGGAGATTTTCGGCAAAGTTCTTCTTGAGTAATGGCATTATGTACAAGCGCAATCATGATTCTATTCTGCTCCGTTGTATGGATAAAGCTAAAGCTGAAAGAATTATGGCTCAATTGCATGAAGGTACCTTCGGTACTCACTCTAGCGGGCATACAATGGCTAAGAAGATTCTAAGGGCAGGCTATTACTGGTCTACCATGGAAGCTGACTGCTACCAACATTCCCGAACATGCCATAAATGTAAAATCTATGCAGACAAGGTGCACGTGCCTCCTATTCCTCTAAATGTCTTAACAGCTCCTTGGCCATTCGCTATATAGGGAATCGACATGATTGGAGAGATCAAGCCTACATCATCCAATGGACACTGCTTCATTCTAGTGGCCATTGACTATTTCACCAAATGGGTCGAAGCAGCTTCCTTCGCATCTGTTACTAAGAATGTGGTTGCCCGCTTCATCAAGCAGAACCTTATTTTCCGATACGGTATCCCCGAAAGGATCATCACTGACAACGGTACAAACCTTAACAATACTATGATCACCGCTTTTTGCGAGCAGTTCAAGATTCAACATCATAATTTATCTCCCTATCAGCCAAAGATGAACGGTGATGTCGAAGCCGTGAACAAAAATATCAAGAAGATCATACAAAAGATGACAGTCACCTACAAGGACTGGCATGAGATGTTACCATTTGCTCTTCACGGGTACCGTACCACGGCATGCACATCAACTGGGGCAACACCCTATTCCTTGGTATATGGCATGGAAGTTGTTTTACCTATCGAGGTTCAGATTCCCTCCTTGAGAATCATGAAGGATGTCGGTTTGAGTAAAGACGATTGGATTCAGACCTGGCTTGATCAACTTAACTTAATTGACGAGAGGAGACTTACTGCTGTTTGCCACGGTCAGACGTATCAAAAACGGATGATCAAAGCTTTCAACAAGAAAGTCAGACGCCAGACATATCAAGTCGGGGATCTAGTAATCAAGCGCATCATCTTGCCGCAAAGTGATCCCAGGGGAAAATGGACCCCTACCTACAAAGGACCATTTGTAATCAAGAACATCTTTTCTGGTGGGGTAATGATCTTAACAACCATGGACGGTGATGACTTTCCGCACCCTGCGAACACAGACATAATCAGAAGATACTACGCATAAATGACCTGCTAGGTTGACACACCTAGGCAAAAAAGGGCATCCCGGTGAATCGAAAACCCGAAAGGGCGGTTCAGGCAAAAGTTAGGGATAAACAAAAAAATATGTACACCCAGCAAGTTGAAAACCCGAAAGGGAGACTTGGGCAAAAAAGGGTTTCCCGGTGGACTGAAAACCCGAAAGGGCGGTCCAGGAAAAAGTTAGGGAATTAAAGCATATGAATATGTATCGTTGGATCACTTTAAGGACAATCTCTTCATAGAAAAACTTTGAGCTTCTGATCAATTCAATCATCTTCGGACGAAGCAGCGGATGGACAAGATATTCGGAGTTACGAAGGCTATAGCAGAATGGGAACCCCATGGGATTTTTTACACACATAGCTATCTTTCTTTGTATAAAATTTTCTTACTTTTATGACACCATCCTCTTACTAGGATGCTTGTCTCCTTTGTACAAAACACTTATTCAAAGTAAATACAAAGATGTATCGTTCAAAGTACAGAAACTATTTGTCTTTTTATTTTACACTTGTGGTTTTTATTTGCAAAAACGTCCAATGATTCATTTATGAACATATGCATTTGAACATAATTGTTGTTTACAAATAAACAGGATGAAAAAGAATGATTACTGACAGACTGAAAGGATAGGAAAACGTTTTAGGCTATTCCAAGAGAAATCCCCTGCGGTACATCATCTAGATCCTCAGCGGAGCTAAAACCTTGAAATACATATCCCCAGCGGAGCTAAACTTCAAACTCCCAATCCTCAGCGGAGCCAAAACTTTGAGTTACAGATCCCCAACGGAGCAGAAACTTTCATCCCCAGTAAAGTCAAGACTTCTAATCCCCAGCGAAAACCATCCAATTTCCCAGCAAGTTATCTTAAAGCCTGGAAATCAACCAGATAACAGTTAACTTTTGTCTCTCCCCAACCTAGGATAATTCCCCAAGTAGAGTGGTAGATGACCGAAAACTCCTGAACTTACTCTCCAGCAGTAAGCTTTCTTCCCCACAGAGTTTTTACTCCCCAACAGAATGAAGATTCTTATTCTTGATTCCCCAGTAAAGTTGTCAGAGTCTTCATTACTCCCCAGCATGAATTTGTCAGAGTTTTCTTAATCCCCTGCAGATTCAAGATTCTCAATTCCCCAGTGAAGTCACCGAAGTCTTCATTACTCCCCAACGGAATGAAGATTCTCACTCTTAGTTCCCCGCAGAAATCATCAGAGTTTTGCCTATTCCCCATCAGAGTAAGGATTTCCTTTGTATAACCCCCAGTAGAAGTCATCAAATTTCTCTAGATTTCCCAAGAAGATTTCTCAAACAGTTTGGCATTACTCTTACAACAGATTTTGACAATACTCCAACTTCAAGACATGAAGGATCCTCACATCCCCACGGAAGCAATCAAAGATTTTGAATCTCCAGCAGCGGTCAAGGATTTATTTTCCCCAGCAGCAGTTAAGGATTGATTATCCCTAACAGTCGAGGATTTAATTTCCTCACCAAGACAACAAATCAGCTTACATGCGCATACATTACATCCATATATTATAAACATTGATAAAACACATTTATTGCATCATACAATTCATGCAACATAACTTTGTGTTTCAGCTAACATTTTACCCTTTTAGGGATAAGATTAACATGCTACCATTAACAGTATACAATCATGATACAATACAGATACACTCCAGACAAGGAAGTCATTTTGTTGCTCATTCAGATTCAGATTTCAGAGACAGTTCAGATACGCTTAAGACAAGGATGCCATCCTGATACTTATTCTGATTTCAACTATCAGATACAGATTAGATACGCTCCAGACACGGAAGTCATTCTATTTCTTATTCAGATTCATCTATCAACTTCAAGTTCAGATACACTCCAGACACGGAAGTCATTCTGTCACTTATTCAGACTCAGATCTCAGATACAGTTTAGAGACGCTCCACACGTGGATGCTATTCTATTACTCATTCAGAGTCAAACGTTCAGATACAGTCCAGATACGCTCCAGACACGGATGCCATTCTATCACCTATTTTGATTTTCCCCAGCTCAGAGACGCTCCAGACACGGATGTTATTCTATTGCTTAGTCAGATTCAACATTTAGATACAACTTGGATACGCTCCAGATACGGATGTTACCCCTTTGCTCATTCAGATTCAGTCCCCAGATACAGTACAGATACGTTCAAGACGCGGATACCATTCTGATACTTATTCTTCTGACTTACAACTTACAATTCAACAAACATTCTTGGATGGCATCTTTAAGCCCATCTCCAACAAGATTCTATCACATCTCCAAATGGCATCTTTAAGCCCGTTTCCTCAGCTACATTTTGACGAGTGCAAATTTACGGGCACTCTAGTGTCCAATCATCTTTTACCTTTGAGTCACGAATGGCAGAGCTCGCCAATCTAACTCTTCAGGTTCAAGAAGATTGAACAGGGGCAGCTGTTGTACCCCAAAATTTTCCCTCTCATATTATCAAGATTTTCCTCACAAGACTCCTTACACTGATGACCTGAAATTAGGGTTTGAGTTTGCACAAGTATTTTTTGACCATCAATGCTCAATGTGACTTTCATACACCATGTTGAACCCCTAAGATTGCTCATACCAAGTTTCAAACCTTGAATCACATTTTTGCCCAGTCAATTGGACAGTTGACCTAAAAATTAGTTGTATTGGGGAAAAAGTCGACCATGGCCAATTTACAGTCAAACTTCATAATTTTTGATCCACATCAACATTCTAGGCTCCTATGTACCATTTGATCAAGTTTGGACCATAACTCCTCAAGAAATTTGATCAGATCATCAAAAGGGCAAAATGGTCAAAATTAGGGTTTTGACTGGGAAAGGGCAATTTCTGATTTTTTTTACCCAGCCAATGACCAATTGGGTTCAAGCATGACTTCAAGGACTCAATGGCATCATCTTGAACTAATCACATAGTTCAAAAGATCTAAATGCATAAGATTGACAGATGAATTTTTCAGTCAACTGATCAAAAGTCAACTGTACACTAAAAAGTCAAACTTTGACTTTTTGATCAAAATCAAGTGCCAAGGGTCATATTTCATCAAGATGTGTCAAAAAATGAAAATTGTTCACCAAGAAACCTAATTTTTAAAATTAGGGTTTTGATTTGAAATTTTTCATAACTTAGAATTTTTCTAAGTTATGAAAATTTCTTATTTTTTCCAACTTTTCCCAACTTTTTCACCATGATGCAATTGGATTCAAAGAAAATTTCCAACATGAAAGTTGTAGTCCTCCACAAAATATAAAACTTTGATCCATAAAGTTTTCCCAAAAGATGCTTGGTTCTCAAGTTATGATTTTGTGAATAAGGGTCCATACACTTTTTAACTTAGTGAAATTTTGCCCTAGTTTAGGCAGATTTTTGACCTAACTTCATGGCAACTTTTCACATAGTTCCAAGAGGAATCTAAAAATTCATTTCAAATATGGATTGTAGAGAATGTTACAAGCTTTCCAAAATGTCCAAGAACTCTCCAAGATCATTTATGGTTAGGGAGAATCGAAGAAATGAAAATGGAAAATTATCACTTTTGTCCAAGGCATTTTTCACATTGGTTCAAGTTACAAATCAGTTTCAAACATGCTTGTACTTGCATTACAGGTCCTAATCCTTTCTACACTCCAAAATTGAATGCTAATTCAGTGGAAAATGGCTTTGTTTTTGATCTTTGGAGCATTGTACATTGAATTAATCCCAAAATGGCATAAAGTGCATAATACCATTTTGATAAAGCATGCTTTTTGCAATTTTGTATTTCTTGAGCCATAGACCTGATCTTTGGTTGCAAACAAGATCCACAAACTTCAGGCAAAGTACACCAACTCTCATCAGGCCTTAAGCTAGCCTGTACAGGCCTTTGGCTTTGTCACTTCACCTTTTCTTCAAAAGCAAGCAAACTTGCAAAGTTAAGCAAGCTTGTGTATCTGATAAAGGCAAGGCTTTGTATCATTTCAAACGAGCTCAAAACATTGTAACAAGCAAGAAACACGAATACACAACCTCTCAAACACTCTCAAACACAAAAAACACCATTTCTGCCCAAAACAGGGCAACCTCTGCAAATCACTAGCCAAAACATATTTTGCTCGTGCGTTTTTTGTTTCAAGGACTAAAACACATTCCATACCTCCTACCTAAACTATCCAGGCCTTTGTTCAGTAACTGTAACCCTTGTTTCAAGCTTCACCATTTTCATTTTTTGAGTTTGCAGGTTGACTTCTACAGGGAGATTCAGGCAACTTCAAGGCAAGCTAAGCATTTGGAGAAGCTTGAGAGGACTTCAAGGAAGCTCACAAGAACTTCAGGCCTCACTCAAATTTCCCACATTGCCATATCCAAACTCAACTGAACAAGGTATTTGTCAAGTTTCTATCTCTCTATTTAGGCATTGTTATACCCCAAAATTCGCCCTCCCATATTCTCCAAGAAATTGCCAAGTCAAAGCTGCAAAATTCCCCAAGGGTTGCTCAGTGCAAAGGTCTCCTATACAGTCAAAACTAGGGTTTGTGTTCTGATCAAGAAAATGGAGTTTTCAAAGGACCAATCAAGTCTCACATGCCTACAAATATGGTCAAGTATCCTCATATCAAGTTTCAAGACATTCAGCTCAAAATTGCACAGTCAAAAACCCTAATTGCACTACAGTCAATTGTAGGGGCAAAATGGTCATTTGACAGTCAAAAGTTCAAATTTTTGGTCAACATATCATTTTGAAGCCACAAACATCATTTGATCAATGCTTGATCATGATTCTCAAAATTTGGCTTAGAAATCATCAAGATGCCAAAAGTTTCCTTATTTGGACAGTTGAAAAAGTCAACTGAAATTGACCAGGGCATAACTTTCACATGGATTATCAGAAAAATTCCATCCAAAGCTCATTTTGAAGAGAAAGACATTTCCTACAACTCATCTTCATACTTCAAGTCCAAGAAATGCTCTCACAAAAAGTTATCAATTTCAACATTATAGGTCATTTTCAAAAGTCAACAAAAAGGGACTTTAAGTCAAAGGCCATAACTTGAGATTGGTAAATCAAAATGACATGGTACCAAAGACATTGGTTAGAGGACTCAAAGACCTTTCCAAAATGTCCAAGAACATGAGAAAAGCTTAAAAATTGAGCAAGTTATGCCTTGTAGAAGTTGGGAAATTTTTGGATATTTTGAAAAGTCAACATTGATTCAAATGACCTAAAATTGCTAATGGGCCCATTTTTCTTCCATGATTCATCATTCTAAGCATATGCACGACCACTTGGCCCAAAGGGAAGTATTTTCTCATTTTTTATTTATTTATTTGAATTTTTATTTTTATTAATTCATTTAAATCATTTAAATATATGAAAAATATTTAATCCACCCTAACCAATCTTTTTATACATGTTTTAGACTCAATATTTCGTGCTTGTACAATTATGGAAAGATTTGGCTTGATTGGATCCTAATTGATACAAAGAACACATGGAAAAGATATGAAAAAGATCCTTAAAATCAAATTTTCAAAATCCATGATTACAAGAGATTTGATTGAGTTTTGTTAACCTAATGCCTTCACTACATATGCTTGATCAAAAAACCTAATCACAATAGACACAAAGCTGCGCAGAAAAGCTCTCTACAAACTTGAAATTTTTCTCCATAAACTCAATTCTGAAAACAGCCTTCCAGGGGGATTCAAAGCATAAGATTTGTTCCAATAGCTTCCTCAAGGATTGCTGATCACATTCCAATCAGAATCATCCATCACCACGCCAAGAATTGGTAAAACGAACTCAAACTGTATCAAGAAAAAGCCATGATCGTATTTTAATTTCTAGACATCCTCATAGCATTTTAATTGTTGATTCATGTCCATTATGAAGTTTTGAAGCTAACCAATGCATTCAATTTGGTTTTTATGCTGTATATGAGATTTTGCCATGTTAGTTTTCTAGGGTTTTGCAGGATGTGAAATTGGGGTTTTTGAAACGAGGCAAAATTAGCCCTTGAGACCACCACCATCCAACTCATCGCATCTGGACGAAGAAGACTCAACTATCGCGCTCAATTTATGAACGCTTGAGAGCTAATCGCTATTTTTCAATAGCTGGCCTAAGGAAACGCGTCTAAAACCGTTGCGTTATGGTCTTGTTTCAGGAAAAAAACAAAACACGCGAAGAAGATGATGTGTTGTCAACAAGTGATACGCTGGTTTGAATGTTCGCGCGCGTTTCCAAGCACTA
Source organism: Vicia faba (assembly GCA_948472305.1). NCBI lineage: Eukaryota > Viridiplantae > Streptophyta > Magnoliopsida > Fabales > Fabaceae > Vicia > Vicia faba. The sequence continues at coordinate 1,359,173,064 of OX451739.1, read as the reverse complement.
ACCCATGTTTTCCTTTTTATTAATTGTTGTTTATTTATTAATCAAACACGTTGAATTGGTCTAGTGGCAGGTGATGGTGCTGGTAATACACATGACCTGGGTTCGAACCCCAGGTCTTCAATATTGTCCATATTATTTTTCCAATTATCTTCCCATGCAGTACTAACGTTCAAGGCGCATCATACACCTTCCTGATCAACCATCCACGTGCACACTGAGATCAAGTCAAAGGCCTAGATCTGAAGCACACCATGAGCATAGGTCAAAGCATGTACACGCCATCTGAAAAGTCAATAAAGGCCAGATCCTTAATGGGCCAGAATTTCACAAACTTAACCTCCAATTTGGGACTTCCACCCCCCTGGTTTGCAATTTTCTTCATATTTTATTTTTTCAATTATTGTTTTATTTATTTTATTGTTTTGATTTAATTAGTTATTTTTTACAAAATACAAAAACCTCATAAAAATCAGAAAAGATAAAAATATAATAAATACTTTATTTTAATTATTTTCATAAACAAATTGCATGTAAATAAATTAATTTAAATTAGGTGTTTTAACTTTAATTCTTTTAACAAAAATCTAAAAAATGTAGAATTAGGTTTAATAAATTTTATTCCTTTTTTTTATTTTTCTTTCTCATAATAATATTTATTTATTTTATGTATTTTTATAATCAAATTTGCATGTAAATTAACTTAGGTTTAAATTAGGTTAAAATTCAATATTTTTCATAATAAATTTAAAGGCCATTAGAATTAGGGTTTGCATTCAATTTTAATTTTAATTAATTCTCTTTTTCATATTAAATCATAAAATACTAAAATATCAAAAACATTTTCTTTTAATTTTAATTTTAATTCCTTATTAATTTTAAATTTTGCAAAAGGGTCCAACGCCCACGTTCTTAATTTTGTTTAATTTCGCATATTTATTTTATTTCGCCTAAATAATTATGTACCTCTCCCGAAGCCTTGTAAATTACTTCTCGCACTTTTAATTTCTTTATTTTCTGTCAAATCGGGTCCTGGTTAATTTTGGCGATGTGGACCCGCGCCATTTGTAATAGCATTAGATTTACTTTTCCGCACTCTTTTAACTGTTAATCAAAAGCATGCAAGAATGAATGGACAAAATAAAAACAAACGTAGAACACCCATAACATGACAAGATAAATGCAAATGAAAACGACACACAAATCGCACACACCACCCCTAGGGTACGCCTCACTGTTGCCTTGCCTCGAAAGGTGATCGTCGAGTAGAGGATGTCTTAGTAAGTCCTCATGATCCGGGAACCTGGCATGAGGGTAGCTTCTAAGGTGTCTTCCCATTGCTCTGGTGATCACCATGTCCCTAAACTCGAATTGACCCGAACACCTCCAACGGTGGTGCTACCTACCTCTCAATGGTGGGATGGCACTACTTTAAAGGACATCTACACAGACGAATTCCTTAGGGTAGGTAGACGACTCTAGATACTTGCTCTAAATTTCAAAACAAATCAAAATACTTTTCACACCAACACATTTTCAAAAAGCTTTCGAAAGCATTTTTTTCAAACACTCTTGAGGACCGATACAAGAGTCGAACTGAAATTTTCAAAGAAACTTTTTAAAACCCACTATTGAAAAGCAAACAAACCTTTTGAAAACACATTGAGCAAGTATCTAAGAGCCCATGGATAACCATGGATAGAAAGGGTGTTAGAACAATGTTTGAATCTAGTACCCTATATTTAAGTTTTGATGATAACAAAGTGAAAAGATATAGTATTTAAATGTGTCATGATTGAATTATATGCTGCCTAAAAATACTATGCTCTGACTTGCAGATATGCTGATTAAAATAAGCAAGATCACTTCTTCAGCATCAGAACTTGATTTGATACACCAGCATCAGAAGTTGCTGAATCAGAACGTGAAGATCAGATGATCAACTCACGTACACGCTGAAGCTTGATGAACAGAACTGCGCGTAAAACACTCTGATACAGAATCAATAGTTCATCAGCAGCTAAGCAGAATCAGAATGAGCCAAGCCAGAACGTGCATTGAAGTAGCAACGGTACTGTGCATTGAACGCTAATCAATTCCAACGGCTTCATTCCAGACAAGATCTGCTCAAAAAGGAAAGCTTGTTAATAGCATTGAATCAAGAATATTTGCATCAACGTTCATCTTCTCAAGTGCTATATAAACCAAGCTTCGAAGATTATAATGGCTAATGCTTCCAAACTCTCTACACGCACAAAGCTGAACAATAATCTTCATCTACCAGTTTTGCTAAACCAACAAACTCTGATACTCCATTAGTGTTTAGCATTCTAAGTTTCTAAGCTTCATTTGTGTAAACATCACAGTTGTGATATAGTTTTGTAGAAAACATTCACACACATTATTTTATACCTTTGTAAGAAAGTGTTGCCTTGACAAACCGGATTGTGGTTTGAATCAAGAAGGCTTTAGCAGTTGTTAAAGTAGATTTGTATTCAGTTGAATATAGTGAATTAAGACCTCGTTGGAGAGAGGCGAAATCACCTTGACGGGTGGACTGGAGTAGTTTGAGATCAAACGAACCAGGATAAAAATATCTTGTCAATTGCTTTAAGTTTCCAGTTTTACAATTCAACCCCCCCTTCTTGTGTTTTTCACCCCTTCAATTGGCATCAGAGCGCCTGGTTTTGAGCCAAAACACTTAACCGTGTCAGTACAAGATCCAGCGTCAGAAAAACACAATGGCAGGAAACAACTCTCATTTCAGCAATGACAACAATGAGGATAGAGACAGATTCAGCGGCAAACCTCCAGTCTTTGATGGAGAAAACTTTGACTACTGGAAAGACAGAATTGAAAGCTTCTTTCTAGCACATGATGCTGATCTGTGGGATATGGTGACAGATGGATACACGCACCCTGTGAATGCAACTGGTCAGAAGATTGAAAGAAAATCAATGACTGATCAACAAAAGCGTGATTTCAAGAATCACCATAAGGCCAGAACCATCCTCCTCAGTGCCATCTCATATACTGAGTATGAGAAGATCTCCAACAGAGACACAGCTAAGAACATCTTTGATTCTCTCAGAATGACGCATGAGGGCAACGTTCAAGTCAAAGAAACAAAAGCTCTGGCGCTCATTCAGAAGTATGAGGCGTTTAAAATGGAAGAATCTGAATCCATTGAAACTATGTTCTCTAGATTCCAGATTCTGGTAGCTGGTCTCAAAGTTCTGGACAAAGGATACTCTACTGCTGACCATGTCAAGAAGATAATCAGAAGTTTACCCAAGCAGTGGAGGCCTATGGTTACTGCTCTGAAGCTAGCGAAGGATCTCAACAAAATCACTCTGGAGGAACTTATAAGCTCCCTCAGAAGTCATGAGATAGAGCTAGAAGTTGATGAGCCTCAGAAGCAAGGTAAGCCTATAGCTTTAAAATCTAACAGAAAATCTGAATCTAAAGTTTTGCAGGCAGTTGAAGAAACATCTGATGGATCCTCATCAGAAGAAGACGAACTTTCCCTTCTCTCCAGAAGAGTAAATCAACTGTGGAAGCAAAGACAAAGGAAGTTCAGGAATCCCAGAAGATCTGATCAGAACGAGTCTTCTTCAAGATACAGAAGGACAGATTCTTCCTCTGGATACAGAAGATCTGAAGGCTCCTCTGGTAGCAAGAAGCCAAATACAAAAGACATCATCTGCTACGAGTGCAATGAGCAAGGACACTACAAGAGTGACTGTCCAAAGCTTCAGAGGGAAAAGCCCAAAAAGAAGTTTGGAAGAGAGAAGAAGAAAAGTCTCATGGCCACATGGGATGACTCTGACTCGTCTGAAGCTGACTCAGAATCAGATGATGAAAGGGCGAACATAGCGCTCATGGCTAGCATTCCAGATGACAGTGAAGCTTCTGACTCAGACTCAGAATCAGACACAGAAGAGGTATTCCCTAACTTCGCTGTTAATTTTACAAAGGCTGAACTTGCTGAAAGCCTCAATGAAATTCTGGAACGTTATCAGCAGATTAGAGCTAAATTCAGAGACCTGAAAAGGACTCTTGAATCTGACTCTAATAAGTCTGAGAGTCTCAAATTGGAAAACTCTGAGCTGAGAGATAAAATTTTAAAATTAGAAAACTCTTTACAAAACTCTCAGAAGGTACCAATTTCTGAAACTCCCAGCAACGCTGATGAGATCATCAAGGAGTATGATCATAGTTTCCAGAAGTTCCTTGCTAAAAGCATAGATAGAAGCAGAATGGCTTCAATGATCTATGGAGTTAGCGGAAACGGCAGGAAAGGAATAGGATACCAAGGTAAGGTTCCTACACCTAAGAATGTCATGGATTTAGTTATTAAACACACTCCTCTAAATTCACACTTTGTGTATGGTCACACACATGACATCAAATATACTAGTAGTAAGCACTCTGTGAAACCAAAATTCAACCAGAGTTTTGGTAAAACTAACAAATCAGGACCCAAGAAGATCTGGGTACCTAAGGATAAAATAATACATGTTGCAGATATCTTTAGCAGCAAGTCAGAAACACCAGTCATGGTACCTGGACTCTGGCTGCTCACGACACATGACGGGAAGAAGGCATATGTTCCAAAGCCTGGAACTTAAGCCTGGAGGCCACGTTGGCTTTGGAGGCAATCAGAGGGGAAAGATTATTGGCTCTGGAACTGTAGGTAACGGAAATCTTCCCTCTATTAATAATGTTCTGCTTGTAGATGGATTGATGCATAACCTGTTATCCATAAGTCAATTAAGTGATAACGGTTATGATATAATCTTTAATCAAAAATCATGTAAAGCTGTTAGTCAGAAAGATGGGACTATCCTATTTAATGGAAAGAGGAAAAACAACATTTACAAAATCAAACTTTCTGAACTAAAGAGTCAGAACGTAAAATGTCTTCTGTCTGTTAACAACGAGCAGTGGATCTGGCACAGAAGATTGGGGCATGTTAGTATGAGAAGAATATCTCAGATTAACAAACTCAATCTGGTCAGAGGACTTCCAAATTTGAAGTTCAATTCAGATGCTCTGTGTGAAGCATGTCAGAAAGGCAAATTTGCAAAACCTTCTTTTAAATCCAAAAATGTTGTTTCTACCTCTAAGCCATTAGAACTTCTGCACATTGACTTATTTGGACCAGTTAAGACTGCTTCTGTCAGTGGCAAGAAGTATGGGTTAGTAATCGTAGATGACTATAGCAGATGGACATGGGTAAAGTTCTTAAGACACAAGGACGAGTCACACTCTGTGTTTGTTACCTTCTGTAACCAAGTTCAGAATGAAAAAGATCTTAGAATCGTTAAAGTCAGAAGTGATCATGGTGGAGAATTTGAAAATAAAGATTTTGAGTCATTCTTTAATGACAAAGGCATTCTGCATGATTTCTCTTGTCCTAGAACTCCCCAACAAAATGGAGTTGTAGAACGAAAGAACAGAACATTGCAAGAAATGGCCAGAACCATGATCAATGAGACAGACGTTGCTAAGACTTTCTGGGCAGAGGCAATAAACACAGCGTGCTACATTCAGAATAGAATCTCAATAAGACCTATTCTGGAAAAGACTCCATATGAATTGTGGAAGAACAGAAAGCCCAACATTTCGTATTTTCATCCATTTGGATGTACTTGCTATATGTTAAATACTAAGAATTATTTGAACAAGTTTGATTCTAAGGCACAGAAGTGTATTATGTTAGGATACTCTGAACGCTCAAGAGGGTACAGAGTATACAATACAGAAACACAGATTGTGGAAGAATCAATCAGTGTTCGTTTTGATGACAAGCTTGACTCTGAAAAGTCAAAGCAGAATGAAAATCTTGCAGGTATAGAAATTGAATTTGCAGGTTCTGAAGACAAGTCATCAGAAGCTCTCAACACAGACATTCCTTCAACGTCTGAAAGAAGCAATGCTAGAAATCCTACAACTGCTGCTGATCAACCTCAGAAGAGAGTACCCAGAAGCAGTTTGGATCACCCAGAAGAGACTATTCTAGGAAGAAAGGAAGATCCAATCAGAACAAGAGCAAGCTTCAGAAACTCTGAAGAAACTCTTATGGGACTTGTGTCTCTGATTGAGCCTTCTTCTATTGATGAAGCACTTCTGGACAATGACTGGATTCTGGCAATGCAAGAAGAGCTGAATCAATTCACCAGAAACGACGTATGGGATCTCGTTCCCAGACCAAAAGGATTCAACGTCATTGGAACAAGATGGGTGTTCAGAAACAAGCTTAATGAACAAGGTGAAGTCGTCAGAAACAAGGCACGACTGGTTGCACAAGGTTATAGTCAGCAAGAGGGGATAGACTATACAGAAACCTTTGCCCCAGTCGCCAGGTTAGAATCTATCAGACTTTTAATCTCATTTGCTGTTAATAGAGGCATCACTCTGTATCAGATGGATGTCAAAAGTGCATTCTTAAATGGTTATATAGAAGAAGAAGTTTATGTTCACCAACCCCCAGGTTTTGAAAATACAAAACATCCAGAACATGTTTTCAAACTGAAAAAGTCACTGTATGGTCTGAAACAAGCTCCCAGAGCTTGGTATGAAAGGCTAAGTAACTTTCTGCTTGAAAATGAATTCACCAGAGGGAAAGTGGACACTACTCTATTCTGTAAAACAGTTAAGAGTGACATTTTAGTCTGTCAAATTTATGTTGATGATATTATTTTTGGTTCTACTAATCCTTCTCTTGGAAGAAAATTTGCTAAGTGTATGCAGGCAGAATTTGAGATGAGCCTCATGGGGGAACTGAAGTTCTTTCTAGGAATTCAGATTAATCAAACTCCAGAGGGAACTTACATTCACCAGAGCAAATACATCAGAGATCTTCTGAAGAAATTTGACCTCTCAGAATGTAAGCCATCAAAGATTCCAATGCATCCCACGTGCATTCTGGAAAGAGAAGAGGTAAGCAAAAGCGTAGAACAGAAAGTCTACAGAGGTATGATTGGTTCTCTCCTTTATCTGACAGCTTCAAGACCTGATATTTTATTCAGCGTATGCATTTGTGCTAGATTCCAATCAGATCCTAGAGAATCTCACTTAACAGCTGTTAAGCGAATTTTCAAGTATCTGAAAGGTACTACTAATCTGGGTTTGTTTTATAGAAAATCTAGTGATTACAGCTTAGTAGGCTACTGTGATGCTGATTTTGCTGGAGACAGAGTGGAACGTAAAAGTACTTCTGGAAGCTGCCAGTTTCTGGGAGAAAATCTGATCTCATGGTCCAGCAAAAGGCAATCAACAATTGCTCTGTCAACAGCAGAAGCTGAGTACATAGCAGCAGCTGGTTGTAGCACACAAATGCTCTGGATGAAAAGTCAGCTTGAAGACTTCCAGATTTTTGAGAGTAACATTCCTATTCTTTGTGATAATACTTCTGCTATTTGCTTAAGTAAGAATCCTATTTTACATTCTAGAGCTAAGCATATAGAAATAAAACATCATTTCATTAGGGACTATATTCAGAAAGGTATTTTAAACTTGAAATTTATAGATACAGACCATCAATGGGCTGATATCTTTACTAAACCCCTTTCAGAAGATAGGTTTAATTTCATTCTGAAACATCTCAGCATGAAAGTATGCCCAGAATGAAAATGTTTTAATTCCATGTATTTATCTTCAGAATGTAATTATATTACTGTGAACTTCTGATCAATCTTCCTTCAGAAAGATAGAACATGCAGATTGTATCAGATGCAAGTCTAAAGATCTGAGAGTCTAATCTCAAATACAGACGTGCTGATCACTACATCAAACAAGTGTCATCCAATCATCAGCAAATCCCTGAAGCAGAACGCGTGCACGCCTCTGAGAAAGGAAAGCGCTGATTGGGTGCATTGAGACACATGTCTGGTAACCGTTTTTAAGTATCTTTCTCAAATCCCCCAAAATCAGCAAGCATTTAATGCAGAGTAATCACGCTTGTTAATGGCAATCATTATTTTTTTCTCTCTCTTAAAAACGTTTAATTTTTCAAAATAATTTTTGAAAACTTTATTTAAGCACATTATTCTTCATTCTTACTCTTTACGCTTTCTCATAATCTCTCAAGAACTTTCTGCATATTTCTGAGTTTATCTCCTTCAAAACCTTTTTCTCTCAAATCACTCTAAAATCTTTGTTGTGTGAGAACAATGGCATCCTCCAGCATTTCTGCAGGGAATCAGAAGAAAGAAACTTCTGAGCAATATCAGGTGCCTACCAGAACTCTTCTCACACCGGTAAAGAATCTTTAGGTTCTCTCTGAGTTAATCATCGATTTCGAAAGTTTGAAGGAAAATGGATTTGACCTAACTGAAGAGATTAGGGCTCAAAAGTGGGAGAGGTATTTCGATAGGTTGGTTGGACCAACTTTCCCAGAGCTTGTCAAGGAATTTTGGATTCACGCCAAGATTCATAAACATCTAGTCATCTCTTCTGTCATGGGAAAGAAGATAATAATTTCTGAAGACCTCATTGCTAGGTTAATTGGTCAAAGTGGTGGTGGAGTCCTTTGTGTGGACATGGCTGACAGATGACCTGATATAGGTGTGGTAGCAAACTGCATTTTCACTCTTGGCTTTCCCAGCAGCAAAATTAAGGATCTGAAGGATCACTGCAGAGTATGGGCCAAGATTGTTCTGGGCTGTTTCAATCACAGGAAGCCAACAAGCTCTCCTGATTATATAAACGTGGATCAGCAATTTCTGGTCTACTTTATTGATCAGAGGGTGAAGATCAATCTGGCACACTTCCTGTTCAACCATCTGAAGACTAGTGTGAAAGAGACTAGAGAAGAAGAAAGGACCAAAAGGGACTGGATACCGTTTGGAAGGCTCATATCAGATATTCTAACAGAGAATAATCTGATAGATTATCTGAGCGAAGCTAAAGTGCTGGGCACTATGGAACCAACTGTTGGAAAACCGCTGAACGCTAAGAACCTGAAAAAGATGAAGCTGATAGAAAATATCAGGAAGGAACCCAGAGCTTCTTCAACTGCTGACATCTCCAGAAGAAGAGTGCCTCTGAGTAATTTCCCAAGATTTTCTGAAATGGAATCCCAACCTGATATGTTTCTCAAGTATCCAGATTCATACAAGGAAGAAGATGCAGGTTCAAAGCTGAAGATCAAAGATCTGAGTCAAGTTCAACCTGAAGTAACTCAGAAGAAGACAAAGAAGAGGAAAGCAGAAGGATCATCTCATCAGACTCCAAAGAAACGAGGTAATACATCTGCTGCTCCTATTTCAATTTCATCTACTATTCCAACATCTGCTGCCCCTCCTCAAACCTCTCACAGAATATCCATCCCAATCCCTTCTATTGATGAAACCATACCAGAAGACCCTTCTGAGGCCTTACTACTCAGAAGACCCAGAATCAAAATTACCAAACAACCATCTGTGTCAACAACACCAGCACTTGATAGAGTGCTAGCTGATATTGAGCATGAACATACTTCTGCTCAACCAAATTCTGAACCACCAAATATTCCTCCTCCACAACCTGAACCAGAAATTCAACCTGAACCAGAAACACAACCTGAACCAGAAATACAACCAGAACCAGAATCAGAACCACAACAACAACCAATCACAGAAGAACCTCTGATCCCTGAGCAATCAGAGATTCCACCTCCTCAACCAGAAAATAATCCACCTTCGCCACAAACAGAGTTTCACCGCTATGAAACCCCATCTCCTCATCATTCTGATCCCCACTCACCTCAACCTTCACCGCTGGCAATCCAGTTGCCATGTGGAACCACTATTATCAGGCCCCAATTGCCATCATCAGAGGAATCAACACCTCCAAAAACTCCAACCACTCCAATAGAAATATCCTCTGATTCTGATAACCCTCCTCCAAAACAAACAGCATCTGAAAACCAATCCGCTGAAAACCCCAGCAGAACTTTCATTGACTTAACAAGTCTTGAACGTCTTGCTGATCTTAGACACAAAATTGCCATACCCAAACCAAAGCAACCAGATGTTGGCTCTGGTATCTTGAATTTTGAAACAGGTATGCTGCAATGGATTGCTTCGTTGAAGCAAGTCTGTCCGGGGATGATCGACCCAGCTGCTTCTGATCAGCTCTGGTCACAGTTCAGAATATGGGTTCGTGCTGAAGCCCTCCAGCTGCAGGACGTCAACTATGAGCAGGCTCAACAGAACTTTAGCAAGCTGCTGAAGGAAGTTGAGAGTCAGCTGCCTCAAGAAGTTGTGCTCCCTCTGGACAGTGAATCATGGTCTGAGAAAGAGCAAGCTGCACAGGTGCAACCATCAGAAGAAGACAAGACCCTTCAGGAAGAAAATCCAGCAGAAGATGTAGCTGAAAGTTCTGAGAAGCTTCCTCCTGCTGAAAGTTCTCAAGCTGCCTTGGACAGGCAGGCTCTGGAAGAATTAAGGCTGAATGACTTGCGTCTACAGCAGCGGATGGAAGAGAATGATCAAAAGATGGAAGCAAGAATGAATGTACAGGACAGCAAGATTGACACTGTTGTCAATATGGTTCAGAAGCAGAATGAAACTTCTGAAAAGATTCAAGCAATGCTGGAAAGCCTGTTCTCACGCATGCCCCCGCAACCTTAAATTTTTTTTTCCATGCATAACATTCTCTATGTTTTCTTCATTTTCTAATGTCTTGTTTTGACTATGTTTTGTAACGCTATTTTGCTCTGATCATGAACTATTTTTATATAATTTGTTTTTCTGATCTAAATCGTTTTAGCACATCACCAGCACTTTTTGATTGCTGACAAAAAGGGGGAGAACAAGAATGATATTTAAAATCAATAACGGCTAACTAGACAGAAATTCTCAAACATTCTAACTCTCTATTACTTGAAATGTTTTTCTGTTTTGTTTTTAAGTCTACAGGCACAATGAAGACTAGAAGCTAGATGCTCAAGCTAGATGCTCTGATCAAAATGTAGAAGCTCATGTTGCTCTGATCAAATATGAAGTTCTGATATATGAAGCTCTGATCGTCCTAACACTCTGATCCGAAGCAAAGCTCTGACAGGAAAAGCTCTGAAGCTCTGCTCTCTGATAAGTCAAAGACTCTTATTCTGATGTTCAAAGATAGAAAAAGATCTGATCCTGAAGAACACGCATATCAAAGGGAAGTAACAAACTCAGGGGGAGTATCTCTTAACTCTGATTTCTCTTTACTTCTTAACTCTGAAACATCTCCTAGATACCTTTTCACGTTATTTCTTATTTAAAATATCTAGTTTTTGTCATCATCAAAAAGGGGGAGATTGTTAGAACAATGTTTGAATCTAGTACCCTATATTTAAGTTTTGATGATAACAAAGTGAAAAGATATAGTATTTAAATGTGTCATGATTGAATTATATGCTGCCTAAAAATACTATGCTCTGACTTGCAGATATGCTGATTAAAATAAGCAAGATCACTTCTTCAGCATCAGAACTTGATTTGATACACCAGCATCAGAAGTTGCTGAATCATAACGTGAAGATCAGATGATCAACTCACGTACACGCTGAAGCTTGATGAACAGAACTGCGCGTAAAACACTCTGATACAGAATCAATAGTTCATCAGCAGCTAAGCAGAATCAGAATGAGCCAAGCCAGAACGTGCATTGAAGTAGCAACGGTACTGTGCATTGAACGCTAATCAATTCCAACGGCTTCATTCCAGACAAGATCTGCTCAAAAAGGAAAGCTTGTTAATAGCATTGAATCAAGAATATTTGCATCAACGTTCATCTTCTCAAGTGCTATATAAACCAAGCTTCGAAGATTATAATGGCTAATGCTTCCAAACTCTCTACACGCACAAAGCTGAACAATAATCTTCATCTACCAGTTTTGCTAAACCAACAAACTCTGATACTCCATTAGTGTTTAGCATTCTAAGTTTCTAAGCTTCATTTGTGTAAACATCACAGTTGTGATATAGTTTTGTAGAAAACATTCACACACATTATTTTATACCTTTGTAAGAAAGTGTTGCCTTGACAAACCGGATTGTGGTTTGAATCAAGAAGGCTTTAGCAGTTGTTAAAGCAGATTTGTATTCAGTTGAATATAGTGAATTAAGACCTCGTTGGAGAGAGGCGAAATCACCTTGACGGGTGGACTGGAGTAGTTTGAGATCAAACGAACCAGGATAAAAATATCTTGTCAATTGCTTTAAGTTTCCAGTTTTACAATTCAACCCCCCCTTCTTGTGTTTTTCACCCCTTCAAAGGGTGCTAACACCTTCCCTTTCTATAACCTACCTCCCGAACCGAGAGCAATCTCTATAAGGAATTTTTCTGTGCTTTTGTCCTTTCCATTTGGAGAAAATAAAAGACGGTGGCGACTCTTGCTTCCGCGACATTTCGCGAACCAGCGTTAAACAGTCAGTTCCAGATCCACCGATCACAGAACTGGCGACTCTGCTGGGGACTAAATCTTATAAAGTGAGGTGTACCTTAGGGCTTAGTTCATAACTGTGTTTTCACTTGTATTGACTTGTCTGCTTTACTATTGTGGGTTGTATCGGAGTTACATAGATCCTAACCCGGATCTGGGGATACCCTGTTTAGGTAGCATAAGCTGTGAGGGACCTGTCCGGCGTAGACCGACACAGGTGAAGCAGTGGCTACGTTGGTGTGGCACCTTGGTCGGTACCGATATCCCTTGTGTCGCAACGAGGAGAATATGGGTCTTCTAAGGAGTCATTAAGCACCAACAACCTTAGAACCTTAATTGACACAACTTGGCCTTTAGAATTGTAGCAGTATGCTACGCCCATTGAGGCTAAACTCTCGTGATGGTTCTGGCCGCAAGAAAAGATTGCGATGCTGGAGTTATGACCGATTGAGGGTAGTCAATGATATTGGGATCCTCTAAGAACCCGGTTACTTTTGATTAGGACAGGTATGAACCAACAAACTGAAAGAGGGTAGTACCTAGACCTCATGCTGGCCTAAACTTTAGGGGCTTACCTTGTGTGACTTGTGTGCCTTACCATGTTTGCCTTTGTATCTGTATATGGTGTGCCTTATCATAACACCATAGCATCATGAGCATTGCATGCATCCTGCATAAGGACTGACCATTTCAAAGACAAGAGGGTTTCACCTTTGCTCTGTTTTGTAGGACATTATGATGCCTGTGCGAAGGAATACTATCCGGTTCAACTTTGTTCGTTCACCTGAGTTGCTTGATGAGTTGGTTAGCAGAATCCCAAATACCACTTCCTTCATTCAGAGGCATGGTTCTCTTCTCAGTTTAGTCACTGCAAAGCGGGATCAACAATTGATGAGTGTTCTGACCCAGTTCTATGACCCTCTGTACCAGTGCTTCACCTTTCAAGACTTCCAGCTGGTCCCTACCCTGGAAGAGTTCTCTGATTTGCTTGGTATCCCTATCTCGGATCAGACTCCCTTTACTGGTTGGGAAAAGACCCTCAGGCTTGAGGATGTTGCTGCAGCTCTTCCTTTGACCCATCAAGAGGTAACAGACAACTGGGTAACTAGAAGCGGAGTTAAGGGTTTCTTGGCCAAGTTTCTGATTGGCAAAGCTAACAATTTCTGGAATGACCTGGACTTTAGGGCATATGAAGACATCTTGGCTCTCCTAATCTATGGGTTAGTCCTGTTTCCTAATCCTGACAACTTCATCAATGTCACTGCCATAAGGATCTTTATGTCTCAGAATCCTGTGCCCACTCTCTTGGGTGACATCTTGCAACAACTTCATGCCCGTACTACCCGAAGACGAGGAACCCTATGGTGTTGTATCCCTTTGTTGGTGAGGTGGTTTATTTCGCACCTCCCCAAGTTCGTACTGAAGAATCAAGAAGGAAGAGGTTGGGCTCATAGGTTAATGTCTCTCACCGATAAGGACATCATTTGGACTTGCAGAGGTTTGGATGAGATAGCTATTATTGATCGATGCGGGGAATACCCTAATGTTCCTCTGATTGGTACCCAAGGAGGGATCTCTTACAATCCATGTCTAGCACTCCGTCAGTTTGGAAGAGCAAGAAGAGCAGGTCCCCATGAGATGTTAGTGCCTCACATCAGTTTCGAGTTTCAGGTGGATTGTGACGAGCTGCGTCGTAGGTTTATCAAAGCTTGGGACAAAGTTCATAAAGCTAACCCACAAGAGTTAGGGCCAAAGACTTCTCTACCTATGGAAGCCTACTACAAATGGGTTCGCATCCGTGCTCAGAAGTTAGGTATGCCGTATGAAGCTGTCAGACCCATCATTCTTGAGTGTTCTGATAAAGATGGTGTTCCTCCAACTGTCCTTCCTCCTCAGATACCTACTGATTATGAGACATTGAAGAGATCTTGGTCGCAACTGCAAGAAGAGCGGGATTCTTACCGGGAAAAGTTCAACGAACAGGAATTAAAGATCCAGAAGTTGACAAAACAGTTGGAGAATGAGAGAGCTCTGAATGCCTACATCCGTACTGAGAAGAGGAGACCATGGGATCAATAAAAAGTCTCAGATGTGCTTTTACAGTTTTATTTCCTTTTCAGTATTTCCTTTCATGTAACGCCTAAGGGCAACTTGTTGAATAATTTCAGTTGCAAAGTTGAATCTAATGAAGTGTGTTCCTTTTTGTTTACAAAGTTGACTCCCGATTGTCTTTGAAAACATAATTCATACGCATTTCATACATCATGTGCATAGCAGGTTTTTCCCCTTTTTCAGGTTGCTTACAGTTCTTCGCTGTTTATTTCAGCATCATGAATACCGACTCTGCATCAACTGAGACATCAATCAAGGCTCTTCAGGCGCAGAATGCGCAGTTTCAAGAATTAATCAAGGGTCTGGCTCAAGGCCAAGAAGAACTGAAGGCTATGCTCTTGAAGAAGGAGAAGAAGAAGAAGAGAAGAACTGTCCTGTTCAACTCGGGCCGAAGGTTTAACAATACTCTGCAACAGGAAGAGGCTGGTTCTTCTGTTGACAAGAATTCTCCTCAGGCAGAAGCAAGGGTTCCTAGTCCGGTAGTCTCCGACAACGAGACAGATTTTGATGAAGAGCAGTACCCTCCTGCAGAAGACAGATATAAGCAACTGGAGGACAGGTTGAAGGCTATGGAGGTTCAACAGGTGCCTGGGCTGGATTTCGGAGATCTGGGTTTGTCAACTGGTGTGATCATCCCCCACAAGTTCAAAGCACCAACCTTCTCTAAGTATGACGGGGCATCTTGCCCCAAGCTGCATCTAAGGTCCTATGTTCGGAAAATTCAGCCGTACTCTGCGGATAAGAATTTGTGGATCCACTTCTTCCAGGAGAGTCTTTCAGGGACTCATCTCGAATGGTTCTATCAGCTGGATGGGACCAAGGTTCGTAACTGGGAGGAGTTGGCTACTGCTTTCTATAAGCAGTATCAATATAATGCCGACCTTGCCCCCACACGTACCCAACTCCAGGGTATGTCGTTAGGTGCAAGCGAAGGTTTTAAGGAGTACGCTCAGAAGTGGAGAGACCTGGCTGGCAGGGTGCAGCCACCATTAACTGATCGGGAGCTGGTAGACATGTTCCTGGGGACCCTATCTGGGCCATTTTTCAACCATCTCATTGGGAATTCTTCTGCTGGGTTCACTGACTTGATTCTGACTGGAGAAAGAATCGAAGCTGGGTTGAAGTCTGGAAAGATTGCGAAGGGTGCATCATCTAGTTCGGAAAAGAAACCATTCAAGAAGGAGTCTAGTGCCGTGTATGGTTCCAGGAAATCAGAGAGACCTGAACACCGCCAATCTGTCAGTGCGGTAATGATTGCTAAGCCTGCTGCCGCTCCCCGGCCAAACAATCCTCAAAAGTTTGAAAGACCCCGGAGAGACTTCACCCGCTTAAGCATGACTTTATCGCAGATCCTGCCACAGTTGCTATCCACTAATTTAGCGACTGTCAGGGAGGCGCCGAAATTTCCAAATACTACATCCCCCAAGTACAACCCGAATGCTCGTTGTGCCTACCATTCAGATAGCCCGGGGCATTCTACTGATGACTGTTGGGCGTTAAAGAATAAGGTGCAAGACCTTATCGACGCAAAGGAGATACAGTTCGAAGCGCCTGCGAAGCCGAATGTAGTTACTGCTCCTGTGCCTCAGCATGGGGTAAATGCTGTGGATGAAGATGTTTATGCCATTTCTGTGGATGATCTAGCCACTCCTCTGAAGACTGTCAAAAAGAACCTGCTGCTGGCCGGTTTATTTCCGGGTTGCAGTGAGGGTTGCCTGTTCTGTGCGGTGTCCCTATCTGGTTGTCCCTTGCTAAAATTAGGCATCCAAAGCCTAATGGATAGCAAGGAGATTCTGTTTAAGAAGTCTGTTGTTCAGTTGGTTCCGATGGAAGAAGTTTCTGTGGTGACTATTTTCAATAATCCAATCCCGGCTCTCCCGAAGAAGCCCGTTCAAATCATGACCGTTGCACCTGTTATTATCACCGTTCCAGGGCCCCTGCCCTATGTGTCTGATAAAGCTGTCCCTTGGCACTATGGGGCAGACGTATATGTAAATGGGATTAAACAAGAGTTCAACGCTGGCGCCATCATTTGTGACATCACTGGCCCAGCCAAAGTTACCCGCAGTGGCAGGCTCTTCTCGCCTGACATTGCACCGCCTGCTGCCCGAAGACCACTTCTCATAACCCCTGCAAGTGTACCTGTTCCTGCTGCTGATCCAATTGTTTCTCCTGCTGCCGAGTCATCCAATGCTCGGGGCAAAGGAGTTGAAGTTGAGCCTGCCCAGATGGAGGCACCTGTACCGATAACTGCTGAGGCCTCCCAACAAGAAATGGAGGAGATTCTAAAAATTATAAAGAAGAGCGATTTTAATGTTGTGGAACAGCTGGGGCACACGCCCTCCAAGATCTCCATGCTCTCTTTATTGCTGTGCTCCGAGGCCCATGCTAAGGCCCTAATCTCATTCCTTAAGACGGCCCATGTGCCACATGAAACCTCTGCAGTCCAGTTTACTGATTGCGTAGCAAATCTGACGGCAGACAATGGCTTGGGTTTCTCAGATGCTGACTTGACCGCAAAGGGGAGAGACCATAATGATGCTCTGCATGTCTCTATTGAATGCAGGGGCACTACCTTGGCACATGTGTTAGTGGATACTGGTTCATCTTTGAATGTGCTACCCAAGAAGGCTTTGGACCGTCTAGATTGTGAAGGCCTGGAATTAAAACCCAGCAATATCATCGTCAGGGCCTTTGATGGTTTAAAGAGGATGGTTCATGGAGAGGTTGACATTCCGATTCGTGTGGGCTCTCAGGTGTTCGACTCCACTTTTTATGTGATGGATATCCGGCCATCTTACTCTTGTCTATTGGGTCGACCTTGGATACATAAGGCTGGGGCAGTGACCTCTACCTTGCATCAGAAGCTGAAGTACCCCGTCAGAGGGAAGATTGTCACTGTGCAAGGAGAGGAAGAATATATGGTGAGTCACCTAAACTCTTTCAGATACATTGAGATGGATGGGGAGTTTATCGAAACCCCCTTTCAGCATTTCGAGGAGGTGCTCCCAATTACAGCAGTGTCAGAAACAGCGGAAGAAATTGGTCCTTTGAAGATGGCCTCCCTAAAGGATGCCCGGGCTGTGGTGCAGAAGAGTGAAAATGCCAACTGGGGCAGACTTCCAGACTTTACTCAGAAGACTGATAAATTTAGGCTGGGATTTACTACAGAAGGTCAGAAAGCTATGAGGAAAGCGAAGATCGGAAGACCTCCTGTATTCATTACAAGTTCAGGAGTGAATGCGGTTGGGGAAGACAACGAAGTGGATGAAGCGGAATTTAATAGCTGGATCTATCCAACGGCTGAAGGCGGATTGAACAACTGGATTGCTAAGGACCATACTCCTGTTACCTTTGTGACGCAGTAATAAATTTCTTTGTTTCGTTATTTTGTAATAAACAATAATAAACTCTATGGCCCGGTGTCTTACCCGAGGCACCGTGGTTCTATTTGTGAGGGTATACAAACTGTCATTTCATATATCATGAATGAAAATCTTGGACGTATTTTTCGCATTGCAAATATTGTGCTCCTTTTCTGTCTTTCTTTTCCTTTACATAATTTTCAAAACAGCTGTATTTACACACACACTCACTCATACAGGTTCCAATCCACTCTGGATCTCACTGATAACAACCCTGCTACTGCCAATTATGACTTCGAAAATCCGATCAACTTAGCCGAAGACGAAGGTGAAGATGATTGCGAAGTGCCTGGTGAGCTTGCAAGACTGTTGCTTCAGGAAGAGAGGGCGATTCAACCCCATGAAGAGCCAGTGGAAGCCATAAACTTAGGTACTGAGGCAGACAGGAAAGAGGTAAAGATTGGTGCCAACCTAGAGCTCAGCGTGAAGCAACGGTTAACCAAGATGTTACATGATTATATGGAGATCTTTGCCTGGTCCTACGAAGACATGCCCGGGTTGGATACCGATATTGTGGTCCATCACTTGCCAACTAAGGAAGACTGCCCTCCAGTTAAGCAAAAGGTCCGTCGGATGCGTCCAGAGATGTCCGAAAAGATTAAAGCCGAGGTAATGAAACAGTTTGATGCTGGGTTCCTTGCAGTAACTTCTTACCCTCAGTGGGTTGCTAATGTGGTGCCGGTACCTAAGAAGGACGGTAAGGTCAGAATGTGTGTCGACTACAGGGATCTGAACAGGGCCAGCCCCAAGGATGACTTCCCTCTACCGCACATTGATGTCCTTGTTGATAATACTGCTCAGCACAAGGTATTCTCTTTCATGGATGGCTTTTCAGGTTACAATCAGATCAAGATGGCACCTGAAGACATGGAAAAGACTACATTTGTTACTCAGTGGGGCACCTTCTGTTACAAGGTCATGCCATTCGGGTTGAAGAACGCTGGGGCAACCTACCAACGTGCCATGGTCGCCTTATTTCATGACATGATCCATCACGAGATAGAAGTGTATGTTGACGACATGATCGCAAGGTCCCAGACTGAGGAAGAGCACCTAGACCATCTGCAGAAATTGTTTGACCGGTTGAAACTGTACAAGCTGAGATTGAACCCGAACAAGTGCACCTTCGGGGTAAGATCTGGAAAGTTGCTAGGCTTCGTGGTCAGTGATAAGGGAATTCAAGTGGACCCTGCTAAGGTCAAAGCTATTCAAGAGATGCCAGTTCCTAAGACAGAGAAGGAAGTCAGAGGCTTTTTAGGACGCCTGAATTACATTGCTCGGTTCATCTCACATCTAACCGCTACCTGTGAGCCAATCTTCAAGCTGCTGAAGAAAGATCAGGTAGTACGTTGGAACGATGAATGTCAGGCTTCTTTTGACAGAATCAAGGAGTATCTCCAAGAACCACCTATCCTTATGCCACCGGTTGAAGGGAGACCTCTGATCCTATATCTGACAGTGCTTGACAGCTCAATGGGGTGTGTGCTGGGGCAGCATGACGAGTCTGGCCGAAAAGAGCATGCCATTTATTACCTTAGCAAAAAGTTTACCGACTGTGAGACCCGATACTCACTGCTCGAGAAAACTTGTTGCGCTTTGGTATGGGCTGCTCGCCGGCTGAGACAGTATATGCTGACTCACACTACCTTATTGATCTCAAAGATGGATCCTATAAAGTACATATTCGAAAAGCCTGCTCTGTCTGGGAGAATTGCAAGATGGCAAATGATCTTGACGGAATACGACATTTAGTATACAACCCAGAAAGCCATCAAGGGAAGTGTATTGGCAGACCACCTAGCTCATCAAGCTGTAGATGACTATCAGTCCATGAACTTTGAGTTTCCGGATGAAAGCATCATGATAGTGACTGATTGTGAAGTACCTGGACCGGATGAAGGACCTGAACCAGGATCCCGATGGTCTATGCACTTTGACGGAGCCTCCAATGCTTTGGGAAATGGTATCGGCGCCATTATCATATCACCTCAAGGTACTCATACTCCACTCACTGCCCGGCTGTGTTTCAACTGTACCAACAACATGGCGGAGTATGAGGCGTGCATCATGGGTCTTCAAGCTGCGATCGACCTAAGGATCAAATTTCTGAGTGTCTTCGGAGATTCCGCTCTGGTGATCAATCAGATCAAAGGAGAGTGGGATACGAAACATCCAAACCTGATTCCTTACAGAGAATGTGTGTTGACCTTGATCCCCCACTTCACAGAGATAACCTTTGAATACTTTCCAAGAGAAGAGAATCAGCTGGCGGACGCGTTAGCTACAATGTCTTCTATGTTCAGGGTAAATGGGATAATGAGGCTCCCCGGATCATCATCTGGAAACTGGACGAACCGGCATACTGTTGTGATCTCGAGACTGAATTGGTGACTGAGAAGCCTTGGTACCACGAAGTGAAGAGATATCTGGAAGCTCAGGAATACCCTGAAGGTGCCTCTGTCAATGATAAGAAATTCCTGAGGAGGTTCGCAGCCAAGTTCTTCCTCAGCAATGGCATCTTGTACAAGCGAAACCATGATTCAACCTTACTGCGTTGTGTGGATAAGACTGAAGCAGAAAGAATCATGGAAGAGCTACATGAAGGGACCTTTGGTACGCATTCCAGTGGGCATACTATGGCTAAGAAGATCCTACGGGCAGGATATTACTGGTCCACAATGGAAGCTGATTATTACCAACATTCCAGGACATGCCACAAGTGCCAGATTTATGCAGACAAGGTGCATGTTCCTCCGGTTCCCCTGAATGTTCTGACTGCACCTTGGCCGTTTGACATGTGGGGCATAGACATGATCGGCGAGATTAAACCTATGGCATCTAATGGACATCGCTTCATCCTAGTGGCGATTGATTATTTTACGAAGTGGGTCGAGGCAGCTTCCTATGCTACGGTAACCAAGACCGTTGTGGCACGGTTCATTCGGCACAACCTGATCTGTCGGTACGGCGTCCCTGAGCGGATTATTACAGACAACGGTACCAATATGAACAATAAGATGATCGCTGAGCTCTGCGAACAGTTCAAAATACAGCACCACAATTCTTCTCCTTACAGACCGAAGATGAATGGGGCTGTAGAAGCAGCAAATAAAAACATCAAGAAGATCGTGCAGAAAATGACAGTGACTTATAAAGATTGGCACGAGATGTTACCGTTCGCTCTACATGGGTACCGTACCTCAGCTAGGACATCAACCGGGGAAACTCCTTTCTCCCTGGTTTATGGCATGGAGGCAGTTTTACCGATTGAAGTGCAGATACCCTCTCTCCGGATAATGAAGGATGCAAACCTGAGCGAAGATGATTGGATCCAGACGCGACTTGATCAACTCAACCTCATTGACGAAAAGAGACTTGCTGCTATCTGTCATGGTCAGACGTATCAGAAACGGATGATCAGGGCATTTAACAAAAAGGTCAGACCACAGGAATATCGAGTTGGGGATCTGGTAATCAAGAGAATCATCCTTCCTCAGAGTGATCCAAGGGGCAAATGGACCCCTACGTACGAAGGGCCATTTGTGGTTAAACATGTGTTCTCAGGAGGAGCAATGATATTGACCAACATGGATGGTGACGACCTTCCTCACCCCGCTAATGCAGACATAGTAAAAAAATACTACGCATGAAAAAGACCCGCTAGGCTGACATGCCTAGGCAAAAATTAGGGCTTCCCGTCGAACCAAAAGGGTTCGGGCAAAATGAAGGGATAAAATGAAAAAATCTGTACACCCGGCAAGTCGAAAACCTGAAAAGGCGGCTTGGGCAAAAATGGGTATCCCGGTGGACCGAAAACCCGAAAGGGCGGTCCAGGCAAAAATTAGGGATAAAAGCGTAATACTATGTCTCATTGATCACTTTGCATCCAGAATCCGGTATCTACATCAAGATCAGACGGCATCGATCAGTCAGCTCCACCTTCAACCAAGGTCATCAAGTGATGAGACGCTCAAAGTTATAAAGGCAATAGCAGGGTTGAAACCCAGTGGGATCATTCATATTTCACACAGCTGTTTTATTTTCTTTTGTACAAAATTTGTATAAACTCTCTTGTTCAGCGGCGTACCTCTTACTAGGACGTCAGCCTCTTGTATACAAAACGCCTATTCACAGGCCATTCAAAAATCAATACAAATATATTTTCAAGTTAAGCGTGCCAAGTGTTTTCCTTTTTCTGTTTTGTTTTGCGAAGAACGTCCAAGGTTCAATTTGTGATATATGCATTGACAATAATTTGCTAACTCATAAATATTTGCATACGAAACAAAGGAATTAATTGCAGGTGACACTAAAAACAGGGGCAATAAAGATTTGTCTGAGCAGTCCAATTGTTCTATCCTCCAAGGTACCAAGGTAGTTTCAGCTAAAGAACATGACCAGTACATCTTAATTCCCCAGAGAGTGATTCAGCAAAACCATGCATTCTTCTCCAAGCAAAATTATCAAATCTCAAGGAAATTGAGTATCCTCCAGCAGATATCAATATTCCCCAGCAGCAATACATATATTCTTAACAAGCATCCCCGGCAGTCTTGGTCTAAAGATTGTTCCCCGGCGGACCAACATTCAAAGGAATCACTTCCCCAGCATATCAAAACTTCCCCAAGAGTCCAGTCCAATCCAGTTCCCCAGGAAAGATGGAGTTCATATCCCCAAGCAGTAAGCTTATCCCCAGTAAATTCTGGAAGCTTATCCCCTCGCAGAGCACGAACGCGTCGTCCGGCTTGATTTAAAGAGTTATTTCCTTAACAGGATATAACTGGGTTATCCTCGGCCAAAAGCCACGGAAAGAGCGTCGTCGACAAAGTCTTCCTATCCCCAGCGAAGTCCATCAACACTTCCAACAGCAAGGGTATCCCCAGCAAACTATTATCAGCACTCAGCAAGGCATCTCTCTTCCCACAGAGTATCAATCCCCAGCATGATCACTAGAGTATTTTTCTCCTCGCAGAATCTTCCATTCGCCAGGTTTATTCCTCAATGGAGTCATCTTCTCCTACCGGTATTCTTGCAGTTATCATCCCCAGTGGAAGCAAAAGCTTATTCTTCAACATCAGCCCAGGATACGACTTCCCGGCACCCGTCAGGGGTTCACTTTCCTAGACAAAAACATTCATAAAGCATCACATACATCATTTTAGCATGCATAACGCATCATATCATACAAGTCTCATTTATATTGAGAACATCATTGCTTGATCCATATCATGCATTGCATATGACTGACCTTTACCTTTCAGGAAAGATGCAATTGAAATTCTCAATCATATTTCAAGACCTAGACCGGTTCAGTTAAATCGACCCTAAGATTTTCCTGATGCTTATCCAGTCAAAGGCCTTCTCTGGTTCAGTCAGATCGACCCTAAGATCTCCCTGATGCTTATCCAGTTGAAGATATTCCAAGACCTTGTCCGGTTCAGTTAAATCGACCCCAAGATTTTCCTTATGCTTATCCAGTCAAAGGCCTTCTCTGGTTCAGTCAGATCGACCCTAAGATCTCCCTGATTCTTGTCCAGTTGAAGATATTCCAAGACCTTGTCCGGTTCAGTTAAATCGACCCCAAGATTTTCCTGATGCTTATCCAGTCAAAGGCCTTCTCTGGTTCAGTCAGATCGACCCTAAGATCTCCCTGATGCTTATCCAGTTGAAGATATTTCAAGACCTTGTCCGGTTCAGTTAAATCGACCCCAAGATTTTCCTGATGCTTATCCAGTCAAAGGCCTTCTCTGGTTCAGTCAGATCGACCCTAAGATCTCCCTGATTCTTGTCCAGTTGAAGATATTCCAAGACCTTGTCCGGTTCAGTTAAATCGACCCTAAGATTTTCCTGATTCTTATCCAGTCAAAGGCCTTCTCTGGTTCAGTCAGATCGACCCTAAGATCTCCCTGATTCTTATCCCAGTAGAAGACACCCAAGATTTTTCTCAACGAACGTTGTTGAAGTTAAAGTCGCCCAAGGTTCTCTTACCATTTATGCTAAGGTAGTAACCATCCCTGGTTTTATCGCCGTTTGAAGCTCCAGACTCAGCTCCTGTAACCAGTCAGGACATATTCACGCAAAGCATCTGAAAATCAGCTCCTGCAACGTGTCAGGTATTCATGTTTTCTTTTGCAGGTATGCAGGTTCTCGCCAAGGAATCTCTTACGCGATCAACATCCAGATGGCATCTATAAGCCCATCATCCTATCCAGCAACCTCTAAATGGCATCTATAAGCCCATTCCATCACACTGCCACCATGTGAGCGCAAATTTCTGGGCACTCTAGTGTCCAATCATCTTCTACCCTCGGATTACGAAAGGCACGTCAGCCAATCTGCATCCTCAGGTCTAAGAAGATTGAACAGGGGCAACTGTTATACCCCAAAATTTGCCCTCCCATATTCTCCAAGAAATTGCCAAGTCAAAGCTGCAAAATTCCCCAAGGGTTGCTCAGTGCAAAGGTCTCCTATACAGTCAAAACTAGGGTTTGTGTTCTGATCAAGAAAATGGAGTTTTCAAAGGACCAATCAAGTCTCACATGCCTACAAATATGGCCAAGTATCCTCATATCAAGTTTCAAGACATTCAGCTCAAAATTGCACAGTCAAAAACCCTAATTGCACTACAATCAATTGTAGGGGCAAAATGGTCATTTGACAGTCAAAAGTTCAAATTTTTTGTCAACATATCATTTTGAAGCCACAAACATCATTTGATCAATGCTTGATCATGATTCTCAAAATTTGGCTTAGAAATCATCAAGATGCCAAAAGTTTCCTTATTTGGACAGCTGAAAAAGTCAACTGAAATTGACCAGGGCATAACTTTCACATGGATTATCAGAAAAATTCCATCCAAAGCTCATTTTTAAGAGAAAGACATTTCCTACAACTCATCTTCATACTTCAAGTCCAAGAAATGCTCTCACAAAAAGTTATCAATTTCAACATTATAGGTCATTTTCAAAAGTCAACAAAAAGGGACTTTAAGTCAAAGGCCATAACTTGAGATTGGTAAATCAAAATGACATGGGACCAAAGACATTGGTTAGAGGACTCAAAGACCTTTCCAAAATGTCCAAGAACATGAGAAAAGCTTAAAAATTGAGCAAGTTATGCCTTGTAGAAGTTGGGAAATTTTTGGATATTTTGAAAAGTCAACATTGATTCAAATGACCTAAAATTGCTAATGGGCCCATTTTTCTTCCATGATTCATCATTCTAAGCATATGCACGACCACTTGGCCCAAAGGGAAGTATTTTCTCATTTTTTATTTATTTATTTGAATTTTTATTTATATTAATTCATTTAAATCATTTAAATATATGAAAAATATTTAATCCACCCTAACCAATCTTTTTATACATGTTTTAGACTCAATATTTCGTGCTTGTACAATTATGGAAAGATTTGGCTTGATTGGATCCTAATTGATACAAAGAACACATGGAAAAGATATGAAAAAGATCCTTAAAATCAAATTTTCAAAATCCATGATTACAAGAGATTTGATTGAGTTTTGTTAACCTAATGCCTTCACTACATATGCTTGATCAAAAAACCTAATCACAATAGACACAAAGCTGCGCAGAAAAGCTCTCTACAAAATTGAAATTTTTCTCCATAAACTCAATTCTGAAAACAGCCTTCCAGGGGGATTCAAAGCATAAGATTTGTTCCAATAGCTTCCTCAAGGATTGCTGATCACATTCCAATCAGAATCATCCATCACCACGCCAAGAATTGGTAAAACGAACTCAAACTGTATCAAGAAAAAGCCATGATCGTATTTTAATTTCTAGACATCCTCATAGCATTTTAATTGTTGATTCATGTCCATTATGAAGTTTTGAAGCTAACCAATGCATTCAATTTGGTTTTTATGCTGTATATGAGATTTTGCCATGTTAGTTTTCTAGGGTTTTGCAGGATGTGAAATTGGGGTTTTTGAAACGAGGAAAAATTAGCCCTTGAGACCACCACCATCCAACTCATCGCATCTGGACGAAGAAGACTCAACTATCGCGCTCAATTTATGAACGCTTGAGAGCTAATCGCTATTTTTCAATAGCTGGCCTAAGGAAACGCGTCTAAAACCGTTGCGTTATGGTCTTGTTTCAGGAAAAAAACAAAACACGCGAAGAAGATGATGTGTTGTCAACAAGTGATACGCTGGTTTGAATGTTCGCGCGCGTTTCCAAGCACTAACCCATGTTTTCCTTTTTATTAATTGTTGTTTATTTATTAATCAAACACGTTGAATTGGTCTAGTGGCAGGCGATGGTGCTGGTAATACACATGACCTGGGTTCGAACCCCAGGTCTTCAATATTGTCCATATTATTTTTCCAATTATCTTCCCATGCAGTACTAACGTTCAAGGCGCATCATACACCTTCCTGATCAACCATCCACGTGCACACTGAGATCAAGTCAAAGGCCTAGATCTGAAGCACACCATGAGCATAGGTCAAAGCATGTACACGCCATCTGGAAAGTCAATAAAGGCCAGATCCTTAATGGGCCAGAATTTCACAAACTTAACCTCCAATTTGGGACTTCCACCCCCCTGGTTTGCAATTTTCTTCATATTTTATTTTTTCAATTATTGTTTTATTTATTTTATTGTTTTGATTTAATTAGTTATTTTTTACAAAATACAAAAACCTCATAAAAATCAGAAAAGATAAAAATATAATAAATACTTTATTTTAATTATTTTCATAAACAAATTGCATGTAAATAAATTAATTTAAATTAGGTGTTTTAACTTTAATTCTTTTAACAAAAATCTAAAAAATGTAGAATTAGGTTTAATAAATTTTATTCCTTTTTTTTATTTTTCTTTCTCATAATAATATTTATTTATTTTATTTATTTTTATAATCAAATTTGCATGTAAATTAACTTAGGTTTAAATTAGGTTAAAATTCAATATTTTTCATAATAAATTTAAAGGCCATTAGAATTAGGGTTTGCATTCAATTTTAATTTTAATTAATTCTCTTTTTCATATTAAATCATAAAATACTAAAATATCAAAAACATTTTCTTTTAATTTTAATTTTAATTCCTTATTAATTTTAAATTTTGCAAAAGGGTCCAACGCCCACGTTCTTAATTTTGTTTAATTTCACATATTTATTTTATTTCGCCTAAATAATTATGTACCTCTCCCGAAGCCTTGTAAATTACATCTCGCACTTTTAATTTCTTTATTTTCTGTCAAATCGGGTCCTGGTTAATTTTGGCGATGTGGACCCGCGCCATTTGTAATAACATTAGATTTACTTTTCCGCACTCTTTTAACTGTTAATCAAAAGCATGCAAGAATGAATGGACAAAATAAAAACAAACGTAGAACACCCATAACATGACAAGATAAATGCAAATGAAAACGACACACAAATCGCACACACCACCCCTAGGGTACGCCTCACTGTTGCCTTGCCTCGAAAGGTGATCGTCGAGTAGAGGATGTCTTAGTAAGTCCTCATGATCCGGGAACCTGGCATGAGGGTAGCTTCTAAGGTGTCTTCCCATTGCTCTGGTGATCACCATGTCCCTAAACTCGAATTGACCCGAACACCTCCAACGGTGGTGCTACCTACCTCTCAATGGTGGGATGGCACTACTTTAAAGGACATCTACACAGACGAATTCCTTAGGGTAGGTAGACGACTCTAGATACTTGCTCTAAATTTCAAAACAAATCAAAATACTTTTCACACCAACACATTTTCAAAAAGCTTTCGAAAGCATTTTTTTCAAACACTCTTGAGGACCGATACAAGAGTCGAACTGAAATTTTCAAAGAAACTTTTTAAAACCTACTATTGAAAAGCAAACAAACCTTTTGAAAACACAATGAGCAAGTATCTAAGAGCCCATGGATAACCATGGATAGAAAGGGTGCTAACACCTTCCCTTTCTATAACCTACCTCCCGAACCGAGAGCAATCTCTATAAGGAATTTTTCTGTGCTTTTGTCCTTTCCATTTGGAGAAAATAAAAGACGGTGGCGACTCTTGCTTCCGCGACATTTCGCGAACCAGCGTTAAACAGTCAGTTCCAGATCCACCGATCACAGGCATCATTAAGCTTAGGTTTGTGAAGCAAAAATGTAGTCTTTAACATGCTTGAGCTGTACATATGCTTAGTTTCCATTTATATTAACTGAGCTAAGAGTATTTGGATGTTGAACATGCTGAAAAAACTAGGTCAGCAATTAGGGCGATTAAAATTCTCTCTGATCTTTGAGAGTTAGGTCATGTTCTTTATATCATTGGAATCGTGAGTTTATGAGCTACATTTTTCATGTTATAAGTTTTTGATTTTATGCAAAGAATAGCAAGAACAAGATTTGAAGCAGAAGCGCGTGCGTTTTCTTCTAGAGGACAGGGATGAAGTGATGTCTGGGCCTGGCGCGTTTGGGCTTGGCTTTTCTGACTTTTTGCACCCCCTTTTTTACTTTTGCACCCCCCTGACCTTTTATTTTATATTTTTTGTATTTTCTTGCATAATTTACATTTTCTGACTTTATTATTTTTTCCTGAACAAATAAAAATTCCAAAAATGTTTTCTTAATTTTTTGCATTTTTATTTTTATTTTTTACATATAAAAATAGTTTTATTTTAATAAATAGAGACCATTTTCTTAAAATAATTTGTAAATAATATAAAAATATCATACATTTTATTTCATTATTTTTTCACACTTAAAATACTATTTTATACATATTTCATTTTTTTAACATTCTGTATATATTATTATTATTATTTCTTGAACAAAAAGGAATAAAAGGAATAAAAGGAATAATATTAGAATATATTTTCTATTAAACAAAAATTAGGGTTTTCACCCTTTCAAAAATAATCATTTTATTTTCTTATTTTTAAGACATAAATAAATTTATTTTCTCATACATAAAATTAATACAAAAAACATTTTTGCATACATACATTTTATTGCATATTTAAATATTTGCTTATTTATTTATTTGTACAATAAATTCAATTTGGTTGTAATAGTTTTAGGGTTTTATTTTGAGCAATATCCCCCTATTCAAAACTTGTATCCCCCTCCCCATAATATTGTTGTAATAGTTTAGATTTACTTTATACAATTTATCGCATTATATGCATGTTTAGTAAATTGGGGTTTGTATGATAAGACAAAATCAAACAAATAGCATGACCTAATTTAAGACAAAAATGCATGAAAAATGACAACACCTTGCACACAAGCACCCCTAGGGTTTCACCCACTTGGTTGCCTTAAAAACATGGCCATGGTATGCATGCTAGGTATCTTGGCAAAACAAAACAAAACAAAAGATCATAGTCCCTCGATGACGCTATCACAAGTTGCTTAAAAATAAATGATCTTAGTCCCTTAAAACTTGCTAAGATACTTGGCAATATTGTTATCATGGTCATACGATGACCCACACCCGTCTCGTTTAACATCCAAAGATAGGGTTATCTACCAAAACAATGGTAGAATAACAACATCAAAGGAATGAAAATGTGTAGGAAAGACTTTTGAATAGGGTAGATAACTCCTAGTTACTTGATCTCTTTCAAACAATCCTTGCTATTTTCAAACAAACACACACCATTTCAAAACAATTTCCAAACAAACTTTCAAAACATTGAAACATTTTTTCAAAAAGACAAACATCTTTGTATACATTCTTACAAATAAGAATCATTACAAAGATTGCCTAAACAAAGGCCTCTTTTCAAAATACTTTCAAAACCACACAAAGCACCATTTCAAACAATTGAAAAACGCAAAGCAAGTGATCTAAAATAAGTAACTAAGAGCCCATGGAAAACCATGGATGAAAAGGGTGCTAGCACCTTCCCTTTTCATAATCTACCCCCGAACCCAAAAACAATCTCAAAGGTCTTTCCTGTGCTTTTTTTACCTTTCCTTTTGGATAAAATAAAAGTCGATGGCGACTCTTGTTAAACCGCAACATTTGCGAACACAAATGCAAAACCTCAAGTCAGTTCTCCCACCGTATCACAGTTGGTAACCAATAGCCTTCTTAATGTCAGGTCTCAAACCATTCACAAACTTAAGGCACTTAGATCTCTCAGCATTAGAGGTATTGTAATTAGGACAATACTTGATCAACTCTTGAAATCATGTAGCATACTCAACTACAATCCCATTACCCTACTTCAGGTCAAGAAATTCCACCTCTTTCTTCCCACACACATCTTCCGAAAAATACTTCTTCATAAAAACATCACGTAAAAGAGCCCAAGTAACCACAATATCATTTTCGTCAAACATCTGAACAGTGTTGTTCCACCAATCCTCGGCTTCCTTTTCCAGCTTATGAGTATCAAAATGCACCTTCTGTGCATCCGTACAACTCATAACTCGAAAGATCATTTCAATTTCCTTCAACCATGCTTGCGCCTTGTCAGTTTCATGCTCACCTTCAAAGATATGAGGATTTTTCCTCTGGAATTTTCCCAAAGCACGATACTCATCATCCTCATCTCTGTTACCAACATTCACCCGTGGAATCTTCCCAAGAGATCCAGCCAACATTCTCAAGGCCTCAGCAATATCATCATCATTCCTTTCTAACCCCAAGCAAAATATTGCATAAATCAGAGTAAGATAGCATGCATACTACCAAAGGGCGTCACGTGTCATTTTCCAAAACACAGAAAACCATCAAACAACATTAACATACACCTAGTCATAATACATAACGCATATTCAAACTTCATGTTTCCACCAAACTATGCAGATCACAATGGAATAATTATTTACTCAAATAATAATAATAATAATGATTATATCTCATACTATAATCATAAGCCAACATAACCATTAATTCATAACATAACAAGTCATATGAATCCAAAACATTGGCCACTAAGGCTACTCAACATATTATCTCAAAATAGAAACTAAATAAGAGAATATAACAATATCTCTTCACAAAAAACATGAGTTCAAATACCCCCCCCCCCCCCCCCCCCATGTTACATGACCATAGAATTGACTCACCACCTAGGAAAGACGGATAAACCAAGCTAAGCTCCTAGAACCACTATCTTCAGTACCTGAGCGATGTCCCATAGAACATCATTCCAACATAAGGGTGAAAATTCACATCATTATAAAATATATAATAATAAGAAATGTGTATAATATTCATCAAAATAATTTACCATACTTTATGTAATCATCTATACAACATGGCTTGACAATTCCAAGTACCAAAGTAATCCAATACATGTATAATAATTTATACAATTATCACACATAGCATAATTACCACTAATGTAACCTCAATGTAACAATTAAACCAATTGTCACATATATTACACATCAAAGCAAAAACATCACATAACAACCAATGTGACCCCAATACAACTCAATGCGACTCATGCATGTGGTACCATCACGAACATCAAGCTCACCTTGCTCTCGATTCCATATCTAGAATCAGAGCCACACTTCCGATCCGGACAAGATCAAAGCCCGTCCTTATGAACATATAGTCCACCACTTTTATTTCCATACAAGGATCAAAGCAACCAACTATAGTTCAATCTCTTCATGTATACATGTGCAAACATAACCAATTATATGCGAATTAAGATTATCACCAAACCTTAATCATACCGCATATCACAATAATCCATCAAAATGAATTATCCCGCCATTGCACAAAACATACATATATCATATTGTCATTACTAATAATGCAATTATTAAGCATTCACCAATCACACATATCATGAATAGCATTTAGCAATACATGTTATTCATATTTCACCAATTCATGACATACATATACACATACTCATGTCACTTTACACAATCACATAATGATAAAATCATCCAATGACAACAAACCTAGTTCTATCTTAAACTTTATTGCGTTAGATTTCTAATACTTCGAAGGACGCCTAAAATGGAGTTACAGTTCAAAACTTATGACCGTTACAAAAATCTGTCAAAAATATTGGATGCCACTCGGGTCTGCTCAAGTCGACCCATGAATCGACTCATACTGAGTCTGTTGGTCACCTATGCGTCTACAGATACCTTTTTTCTTCGATGCAACTCTATTTAATAGAGAGACCCTGCCTCGCGGGTATGCTCAGGTCGACCCTCCTCCATGTGAGTCGACGCGTACTGCGTTAAAAGGGTTTTTCTGCATTTTCTAACACCAATTCCACACGAAATTCCTTTTTTTAAAAACACCATAAATCACCACAAATCACCATGCTTATAAGTTTTAGCAACAACCTATCATTCTAACACAAGAGCGCTCATTTTATTTCATTCAACACATTAAATCTTATCAATTTCATAGGTTTCTACACCAACCCTAACATGTGAGATTTTAGAAATTGAAAGAAACAACACCTATCATGTTACTACCCATTGCATACATCATATACCCATAAAAACATGAATACCCACCCTTTCCTATTAGGTTGAATACACTAGGGTTACCTATTCTCCTTTTTCTTCTCTTTTCTCCCTTGCCTCTTCTCTTCTCTTCTTTTCCTATTCTCTTCTCTTGTTTTTCACAAATGAACCTCTAACCTAGTTTCCTTACTAACTAGTATTATATAGCTAATGGGCTTACTTGCACACACACCCTTTATTACTTCTATTCATCATAGTTAGGCCCAATAGCTTATTTCTATTATCACACTTAATGACCCAATTACCCAAATAGTCACATAATCACATAATTAAATAATTAAATAATTATCATACAATATAATAAGTAAATAAATAAATAACTAATAAAATAGTTAATAAAAATTGGGATGTTACACAACACCTATCAGACATTTTTTCCAAAGTCCAATTATTGTTTGGAAAACTGTTTCAGACTTTTCCTCCCCCCAACTAAATATCTCTTATGTGAAGTGAAAGAAACTTGGTGATTCAGTATGCCAGTTCAATTGGTGAAGCATTCATCCTATATTTTGAGAGAATCCTCAGTGAATATCTTTTTTGGGCACTTGGCCATTCAGGTAAAAATGATATGTCGTCCAGAGACAAGGGCCAAGATTGGATCAATTCAGAGACTGTTGTGTTCACAGCAGATCAGAAGGGGAATATTTTTCCTAAATAAGCATCAAGAGTGCAGAAACTAGTCAAAATCATTAAGTGCAAACGGAGTCAAGTCTCCTTAACAATGATAATCATTGGTTTCTTTACTGCATTTTTATTTGTAATCTTGCTTGTTTGTTTAAACATTACTTGCATGTAGAAACTTGTCTATCTTTGAATTTTACTCTTAATGCAATAAGTATGTTTGTCTTGAAGTAATCCATTCATTTTCACTCATTCATTCGTTGTCACTCATAAAATGATTTGCTTGCATACTGATACCAACTTTACCAAGTCTTTTGCTTAGGCAAAGACTGGAAGGAGGATGACGATAATTGAAAAATGAAAAGATCTATGGTTTTTATGCTTTTGAGTAAGACCATGCTGACGATGTACATGCATTGTTTCAAATTCCTAAACACCAGAGATATAAGGGAGCGAAACCCTCGCTAACCCCTTTGATCCTTGAAGTATGAGTTTCTTTTCTATCCATACAAAAACCTTTATTTTTAACCATGGGGGAATGGTAGTTTTCAGTTAATCTGATCGAGCATTCAAATTTCAAAAGGAGTGTCCTATCTGATGATCACCATACCTTATCCCTCACCGACCAAAGAATGAGACAATCATAACTCTTCAACAAGTCGAAAAAGACTCAAGATCACACGACTTGTTAAAAAAAAGAGAGAATAAATGAAAAAAGAAAGAAAGCCCGCTAAGTCGAAAGAATTGAAAACAAATGACTTAGGAAAAAATTAGGGCATCCCGCTGGACTTCAAAATCAAAATTCAAAATAATTTATCCAGGCAAAAGGTAGTGAAAGCGAAAAATAAAAAATGAAAAGCCTGAAAAAAGGATTACAAAATAAAATCCTCAGCAAAAAAACAAAGTCATGTGATCAGACACCAAAAACAAAGGTGGGTGACTCTCGTGTCCAAAAACATTGTGGATTCCTCAAAACATCACAAAATCCTCTTGAGAGATGAGCGCTCATATCAATTTAACTGAACTTAGGAGTGGAGAACATCATGGAGAATGGGTGGGTACCAAATAATTTTGAGCCTTAATTTTTTTTTCCTAAAACTGTGAACCAGGCCATGTTACAACCCTTAAAAGTCCTAACTAAAGCATGGGTTAATTCGAAAGCATACTACAATGAGATATAGCTTAACTGACTCCTAAGGCACGTGCTAATATCTGTGTTGTTATCATATGCTTGTCTTATCGTTCTTAAAAAGAAATTTTTTTCAG
The DNA here is from genome assembly GCA_948472305.1 of Vicia faba. Lineage (NCBI taxonomy): Eukaryota > Viridiplantae > Streptophyta > Magnoliopsida > Fabales > Fabaceae > Vicia > Vicia faba. The sequence goes on along the minus strand of OX451739.1, from coordinate 1,359,138,749 downwards.
TGTTGCACTCTAAAAAGTGTTTCATTCACAAAGGTCGCAATGTCATTTCCATATAAAAACTTCAAGACTTACATAAGTGTTGCATTAGAATTATCATTCTTAAAATAAACTTTCTTCTACATGCAAAAAAACTGCTTAACATCAAAGGAGTTTACACAATGAACATCAGTGAAGAGCTTAGTCTTGTCAAAGAAGAGAGCCTTGAATACTCTGTTGAACCAAAAGTTAATCTATTCAGAAAATTGACGATATCTGGGGGCATGTTGCCTAGAGACTCTGTTAAGTATGAACAATGTGATGCTTTATTGTTTGAGTACCCTTAAGGGGACCGAAGCTTGCAGATTTCACCAATCTAGGGCAGTCACGTCGAGAAATATCTTCAAAAGTTTCACCAATCTAGGGCAGTTATGTTAAGATTCGAGGAACATCTCAAAGCGCCGAGTAATCAGGGTCCGTCACCCAAGTGTCGTTAAATCCACTTCCAATATTGGTTAGTCAGGGGCAATGTTCCAAAGTATGTAACACTGGGTAAAATCATCCATAATGGCACAAATCTCAAGAAGACCTTTCGAGGCGAATCTTTTCAAAGGTCAATCAATCTGAAGCAGTTACGTCGAGAGTCAAGGAATCTCTCCATGAATCAGTTGAAAGTTATTCAAAGCTTGAATACACTGGGACACTTTATCATCTTAAGTCAGTACAATGCCATGTTTCTATAAGGACCTTCTCAAGTGAAACTCCTTCATACTATACCTGGGGTGCATTTGGTGTGATTTGTTTTGCAAGATTTGTCATTCACTCGCTTATGTGTAATTTTCCAATACCAGAACAATATCTTTCAAGATGACTACGATCTCCCCAGCTTGTGTTACTTCCCCAGCAGCACTGAAGTTTCTACTTCTTCCCCAGTGAGTTGCCACCACAGATCATTTTCAAGAGTTTATTTCTTCCCAAGCAAGTCTACAACTCTTCCTCAGAGAGCCTTTCATTATCCCCAGCGGAGTTACCAATGATCTTTGATATTCAGATCCTCAGCAGCACCTACCCATCTTGGTATCTCGAGACAACAACCTGCAGTTCTTGATGAATAGTTTCTCTTCTCTTTGCTTTTCTTTGCATATAGTTATCACTACATCTCATTGCATCCTCAAACAGATAGCATATCCATTAAAATGAATCATTATGCCGTAGAAAAATTCAAACATGCATACGAAGCATAAGCCAGATTTGTAACCTTGCACGAAAGCCTGAATCATTCCTCCATCAAAACAGTGGTAAATCCCCAGCTTATACCCTTCACAACATTACAAACCTTCTCCTTTCTCAGTGTCAGTATCCTGTACACCCCAACCTCAGAGTTGATGATCTTTTCCCAACCTCAGAGTTGATGCCTATCGTTTCTAACCCTAACCTCGGAGTTGATGCCCACTTTTAAATACCCGAACCTCAGAGTTGATTCCTATCATACCCCGACCTCAGAGTTAATACCTATCATTTATAACCCTAACCTTGGAGTTGGTGTTCATTTTTCATATCCCAACCTCAGAGTTGATGCCTATCATACTCCGACCTCAGAGTTGATGATTTTTTCCCAACCTTAGAGTTGATGCCTATCATTTCTAACGCCAACCTCAGAGTTTATGTCCATTTTTTCACCCCAACCTCAGAGTTGATGATCTTTTCCCAACCTCGGAGTTAATGCCTATCATTTCTAACCCCAACCTCAGAGTTGATGTCCATTTTTTCACCCCATCCTCAGAGTTAATGATTTTTTCCAAACCTCAGAGTTGATACCTATCATTTCTAACCCCGACCTCAGAGTTGATGCCCATTTTTCTGACCCCAACCTCAGAGTTGATGTTAATCCTTTTCTCACCCTGACCTCAAAGTTGATGTCCATTTTTCATATCCCAACCTCATAGTTGATGCCTATCATTTCTAACCCCAACCTCAGAGTTGATGTCCAATTTTCTTACCCCAACCTCAGAGTTGATGTCAATCCTTTTCTCACCCCGACCTCATAGTTGATGTCCATTTTTCATATCCCAATCTCACAGTTGATGCCTATCATTTCTAACCCCAACCTCAGAGTTGATGTCCATTTTTCATATCCCAACCTCAGAGTTGATGCCTATCATAATAACCTCAGAGTTAATGCCTATTATTTCTAACCCCAACCTCAGAGTTGATGTCCATTTTTCTTACCCCAGACTCAAAGTTGATGCCTATCATTTCTAACCCCAACCTCAGAGCTGATGTCCATTTTTCATATCCCAACCTTAGAGTTGTTTCCTATCATACCAATCTCATAGTTGATGCCTATCATTTCTAACCCCAGCCCCATAGTTGATGTCCATTTTTCTTACCCCAACCTTAGAGTTGATGTCCAATTTTCTTACCCCAACCTTAGAGTTGATGCCAGTCCTTTTCTTACCCAAACCTTAGAGTTGACGTCCATCATTTGGTACCAATGTCTCAGTACTAATGTTAATCCTATTTCTTTCCCCAGTCTCGGTATTAATATCGATCGTTTCTTTCCCTAGTCTCAATACTAATATCAATCATTTCTTGCCCCAGTCTCAGTACTGATGTCAATAATTTCTTTCCCCAGTCTTAGTACCGATGTCAATCATTTCTTGCCAAGTCTCAGTACTGATGTCAAGCATTCCCAATCTTAGTACTGATGTTAATCCTTTCTCTAGTCTCGATACTGATGTCAATCCTTGCTCCAGTCTCGGTAGTGATGTCTATCACTTGATACCCCAATCACAATACTGATGTCTATCACTTGATACCCCAGTTACAATACTGATGTTACTTCTATGTTTGTCCATAACCACCGAGTTAAAGGTGATTTTTCCCTTGTATTAACACCATCGTTAAATTTCAAGCTATCATCATTCAACCACACTTTCTCGTTAAATTTTTCCACTAGAAAAACAAATCTTTTTTCCCCAACAGATATTACAAGAAAACAAAACAACACTCTTTCCTTTTTGGACAAATTTCTGGTATTTTGTATTTAATCTTCTCCTACCTCAAATGGTCAAAGTTGAAGTCATAGATCACGTTTCAACATCATATGGAATATGGTTGAAGAAATTCAAGAGAAAGATGGACTTTGGAGTTAACTTGTTCATGAAGGTATCTTGGTGAAATTGGAAAATTTTCTAAGTGTGGAAAGTCATAAGGCTAAACTTCAAAAATTCATAACTTCTTCATTTCTTATTGAAAATTTGATACATGGTTGGAAAGAGAAAAATAAGATCTACAACTTTGTCATTTTGTTCTCATGCCCAAAAAGTGATTATTTTGAGAGTTATGGAGAAAGGAATTATAGGTCACTTTTGAAGATTATAGGTCATTCCTCACTTGAAAGTTGTAGCACATCTCAAGACCTTTACAAATAGTACAAGTTTTTCCATTAATTCAAAGAATTGAGCAAGTTATGCTCTTTAGGCTGGGACATCTTTTTGTTGAATTTTGTCAAACTAAATTTTGCAATTTTTCGAGTTCTTTATTTCTAGCCACTCTTTTTTATTCCAATCAAGACCATAAGCTATTTGGTTTGTGTATAATAGAATCAAACCTTCTATTCACACCCATGCATGCCCTTGTACGAAGTTTGTACAAAAAACCTCAAAATTGTCCAAAATAGCCATTTCTCTATTTCTCTTTCCACACTCCACTAACTTGTACTATCTTTTGGTCACATGCTACTGCATATATGAGTTTTCTAAAATGCACAAAAGGCCTCCCTATCTCTACATAAAACGCAGGCTTGGTGACCAAGGCTTATTTTTGCAATTTATTCCAGAAAAACCCTCTAACGTCTCTTAGCTTGTAATGACCTCTATACCCTCACTTTGAGACTCTATACAAGGACACCATTGCCTTCATTCACAGATGCACACACAACATTGAGCTTACCACAAGTTCTCTCTATTCTTGCGTTTTCTTCTAATCTCTTCAAACAAGTAAGTCTCTGAAGAATTTCCACCACTAAGGTCTTTATTTGGGCTTCAATGAAAAGAATCAATCGAAGTTTCTGGGTTTCTTTCCTTATCTCAAGCTCAAGAGGAAAGTGGACTCTTTCTCCACTAGGTAACTTCATTAAACCCTAAACTTTGCATTTTTAGATTTGGAAATGACATGATGTTATTCATATATTGCTACTGAACCTCTCCCTTTTAAACTTTTTTCATTAATTTTGGTTGTATCTTTAGTTATTCAGATCTAAAAAATATGTGAAATATTGATTTTATGCTCCCTTCTCTCCCAGATTTCTCTCTCATACCTCAACCTTTTCAAAAAATTCTTGAACCAAAGTTGTAGATCTTTTTGAGATCTACAACTTTGGTGTTTACATTTTTCAATTTCATTGAGAAATGAATGAGAAAATTGGAGGAGAAAACACCCTGAGAAACACAGGTTCTAGGGCTTGTTATTTCATTTTTCTGGGTTTGCTTGGCCATGCGTTTTGCTCAGATTGGATGATCGTGTTTTTTTGTCTTCTTATGCCCAATGATTGGGACGTTGTGCTGATTGGTTAATGATTTCTGGTGAGCCTAGACGCTGAATTCCATAGAAGCTTTGACTATCTCTTTTTTTATATAGTTTATTTTATTTAGTTTATTTTATAAACTATTTCTTTTGTTTTTCTTTATTTATTTTAAATATTTTTATTGATTAGAAAAATACAAAAAAATACAGACTCAAAAATAAATGAGTCTATTTTTTAAATGTGATTTGTATTTTATTTTTAGCATTTATTTGATATTTTTTATATTTTATTTGATTTAAGATGTTCTATTTTGTTCTATTTTTCATAATTTTAGTATAAAATTAATTCTGTCCAAATTAGGAACCCTAAAAAATCACAAAAAATATTTTCATGTTCTTTTGAGTTTTCTTGAATTTTTTATTGTCTTTGACCTCATTTATTTTAGGTTTTTTTTCTTCAAAATTTGAGAAATGATCTAATGGTTTTTTGAGGTTTTATTGCTTCTTCATGAAGTTTCAATATAATTCACTCATTTCTATTGATTTCAAAATTCCACAAAAATATATTTGAGCTTATTTAAGATGCTAAGAGCCTGTTTATCATTTTTATTAAATTATACTTCAGATTTTTATATTTTTTTTACTAATTTATTTTGTTTAGTGGTCATTTAAGCCTATTTTTGAGCTAGTATTGATCTTTTGATTTAATGTTGATATGTCCATGGACTTTTAAGTTGAGAACTGAATGGTTTCTGACTTGTAAGAGACTTGAGCTCCTTTGATCATTTTTTTTTTTTTATATCCTATTTTTCTATTTTTTATGGAATTTTGTTGTGAACATCTCCCTTTGGCCTAGTGTAATTTAGTCAAGCTTCATTCCAAAGCTTTTGGATATAATTTAAGGCTAATCTTTGGGTATGTTATGATCATTTGAGTGCTTTAATGTTATGTCAACATATTTTCATTTATTGGAAATTGTATGTTGATTACTTGGTTTTTCCCTTGAGCATAAAGTTTGTGTGGTTTGTAAAACCCTAATTTGATTGCATTTGATATTTAAATCATTGTTCTTGTATGATTTTTGGTTGAAATTAATGCTTAGAAGTATGATAAGCTCAAGTATTGTCTTTTAAAGGCTTGAGAGGCATTTGACTTCAATTGATCACTTTTATCTTTCTCTTTGAATGTGATTCATTTCGTGCTTGTCTTGTGAGGTACAAGGAATGCATTTATGCAACCTTTGGGAATTTGATTCTCATTTTTCTACCTCATCCACATGACATGTTTACCGTCTTAAGTTAAAAATTGTTATACCATTTAAGTATCCTAACTTGTGTTTATTTATGTGCCTAAAATTCACCAAATGTGATCAAGGTTAGGAGTTTGTTTTGATGTATTCTTTTGTCAAAAAAAAAAAAAACCTTTGATCCATAATGAATGGAACTTGGTGTCTTTGCTACTGACTTCTAAAGTCATCATGACTTTAAGGCACAACTCCCATGATTCTATGGCTTGCATTCGATTACAAGTCCATCTTGATGATAATTTGGAGTAAAATTTCTCTTCTTTTCAACCTTGTTTTCATTTCTTCTTTGATTGGTGATGTATCAAAGGCACATGACCCATCCTTGTCACTTCATATGTGATTTGATTCTTAAGTAATGGTGTCTTAAAGTCCATGTTCATGGACAATGCTAAGACTACTTGATGCATTTCATTGGTTGTTTGTTTATCATTCATTATGAGACTTTGAATTGTCATTTGCCTTAAACATTTTTAATTGATGTTTCATAGTCATGTAATGATTGATTATATTTGTGTTAGCTTCTGACTACTATGATGATAAGGCATCTTATGTCTTTCTCCTTTGATCCTTGAGTGATACTTAACTATCAAGTCAACATGGTGACCATTTAGGAGCTATAGTTTGCTTTCTCCCACCTTGTTTCATTCTTATTTTATTGGTGAGGCCTATAAGATTGAGGATCTATGTTAGACTTGATTACTTGAAGTATTCTTCATATAAATGTGAATCATGCACTACTTTCATCTATTCTTGTCTTATTGCTTGCAATATAAGTTAATTCTTATCTTGGAGAATATTTTGATGTTTCCCTTAGCTAGTTTTGTATCTTGAGCACTATCACATTGTGTATGCCATGATAGATACATAAGGGTATGCCTTTTCTACTTCCTTATTGAGTTTATATTGCTCTCATATTGATCACTTCTTCTTTGTTTGACCATTCCTTACTTGAACCATTTCTTCATTTACTCAAGAGTACTCATTTACTGGTCATTTCTTTCCTCTTTGAATATCATGTTCCTTTAGGATATTAGTTTCATCTTCTTTGAGATGTGAACTAACTAGACCTTAGGTTATTATCCATGCATGCTAACTTAGGTATAAGTTTCCCCTTTCAAACCTTAACCTTAAGGCTATCATTGTTGATAATATTAGGATTTTCTTAGTCTCCGTTAGACTTTTTCATTCTCCTTTTACATACTCTTAAAACTAAAACTTCTTTTTCTTTATCAAACCTCTCAAAACACTATAAAAATACAAAAAAAATTTCTCAAGGTAAAAAACACCAACCAATTTAAACTCATTTGCCACATGGATTTTCTTTTAAAACTCTTTTTATAAACGAATGTATTTTATCCATTCTGATACGAAGCGAACTCAAAGACTTAAGCCTCTTCTACGAGCTACCAACAAGTCAATGTTCCAACATTTGAAATGTCTAACACATCATTATCATAAAACCACACATCTAACAAAAACATTTTCTAGGTGAACTACGAGTGCCTTGATCCCCATTGCACGTTCAGTGGTACGTAGGCACAAAGGTTCACAACCGGGACAGGAAAAACTAATAAAAACTTTCTTTTTGTATATACTTTGCATGTATTCCCTTGTAGCATTAAGCTTTAGACTTAGATTTTTATACACCCTTAGATTATAATAAACTTGAGTGGATCCCGTGGAGTACCACTGATGTGAGGGGTTCTAATACCTTCCTCTTGCGTAATCGACTTCCTTACCCTTTCTCTTGGTCGTGAGATCATGTTCCTTTCCTTTCTTTAGGTTTAATCAGTGTTTCCTTTCCCTCTCTTTGGATAAATAACATTGATGGTGACTCTTCTGTCTTTCGTCTATCGTTCGCGCTTCGATGAAAATCCTATACGCGACAGTTGGCGACTCTGCTGGGGACCAGGTTGACCGATTGCTGGTTCATTCTATGCAAGTCAGTCCTAGATTTCGTTTGTTTTCTTGTCTTTGGGTGTTTTGTGTGTTATTATTTTATTGCTACTTTATTTACATGCTATCGTGCTTATGTTTGCATAGCATTTTACTGCTTTTCATATACTGTTGTTGTGTTGGTTCTATTTCTTTGTTGGGTGGGTGTTACTGAGGTAAAAGACCCAATACACATGCCAGAGTTATATACCACTAGGACCACATAAGAATAAAGTGAAGAGTCATGACGGATGATAGGCGGTCCTGTCGTGCCCGATTATGAGAGCCACGGTCAGGCGAGGTTCATCATCACGTATGTTATACGATGATAACACTTTCAGACGGACTCACGACTCTGATTAACCCTTGTCCCAATTAATAATTTATTTATGTCATATTTAGTTTTCAATTTTATTTTAAATTTTATTTTTTAACTCTATCCTCTAATTAATAATTTTATTTTAAATTTTATTTTTTAATTCTATCCTCTAATTAATACTTATTTATTATTTATCTCGTATATTCTTTTTAAACACTTACAAAATTACACCTCATTCAATCAATGAGTAAGAGAGTTAAAGAGCTAACATTTTACAAGTATCCTTTGATTCACTGGATAATCATAACCATCGTACCAAAAACATCACTACCTTAGTTATCTTCAACATTTCATCTTCTTTTGCTTTAATACAAAATACTCTATTATTTTGATTGTCTTCAACAGTTTATTTGTTCAAAGATCGAAAACTATATATTATTTTTAATTTTGACACCGACGCGATGATGGCTGATATTCTACCTGATCACATTACATATACGGTTTTGGGCTAACAATTATACACATGGTGGGTACATGCTTGCCAGTTATACATGACAATAACTAAATGAAAACGCAAGTTTTTTCATCGATTCATTAATGCAACATCTTTTTTGATAGGTATAGTTTACTTAGAAACTGAAAATAAAACGAAGCTAACTAATGCTTCTATATATATCTTTGACTTAGTCAATATATATGATGGCCTTGTTTTATTTTGTTTTGGAAACTATATATCAATGTGAAAATAAAAAGTTTACTTTCATATAAGTTAAAAAATGTCTTCTAAATAAAATAAAACTTATTTAGTACTTGCCCTTGGCTAAACTTTGACATGTTCACAAGTCTATTCTTTTTTTACACATTACATTTTAGCCTCTACTGTATTTATTTCGGTTTTTTAGTTTATCAGATCTCTTTGCTTTTTATTTCACTATTTCTTTACACTTATTTAACGGTGTTCACTATTCCTCTAAGGTTGTTGATGGTTGGGGACATGGCAATTATGAATACACAGGCCAATAGATTTTTTTTCCAACAAGTTTGAAATTTAGGCCATGTTAGTCAGAGGAACTACAATACATGAGAGATGTCCTAAGTCTTTGTGTATTAATGGCATGTACTACTATAAATAGAACTCCAGTTGCCTAGCATTCTCATTACAAGAGCAAAGCAAGTTTTAACGGCTCTACTACAATTATCTGTCTTATTAAGATGGGAAATTTACACAAGTATGCTGCAGTTCTTGCTTTTATATTTGTATTGGTGATAGGAACATTTGAATGCCGAACACTAAAAAAAGAAGAATTTGTTGATACCTTTGGTGGAGGTGGCCTAGGTGGTGGTGGAGGCGGAGGTTTTGGGGGTGGTAGTGGTGGAGGTGTTGGAGGAGGATTTGGACACGGTGGAGGGGTTGGAGGCGGTGCTGGAGGTGGTAGTGGTGGAGGAGGAGGAATTGGAGGGGGTCATGGTGGTGGATTAGGTGGAGGTGGTGGTGCAGGTGGTGGTTTCGGGGGTGGTAGTGGTGGTGGTGCGGGAGGAGGAATTGGTGGTGGAGATGGTGGTGGTTTAGGTGGAGGTGGTGGTGCAGGTGGAGGTTTCGGAGGTGGTAGTGGTGGTGGTGCGGGAGGAGGAATCGGTGGTGGACATGGTGGTGGTGCAGGTGGAGGCGTTGGAGGTGGTAGTGGTGGTGGTGCAGGAGGAGGAATCGGTGGTGGACATGGTGGTGGTGCAGGTGGAGGCTTCGGAGGTGGTAGTGGTGGTGGGGCAGGAGGAGGAATTGGTGGTGGACATGGTGATGGTGCAGGTGGAGGATTCGGAGGTGGTAGTGATGCTGGTGCTGGAAGAGGAATCGGCGGTGGAAATGGTGGTGGTAGTGGTAGTGGTGTAGGAGGTATCAGTGATGGACATGGTGGTGGATTAGGTGGAGGTGGTGGTGCAGGCGGAGGAGGAGGCTTCGGAGGTGGTAGTGGTGGCGGCGGTGGTATAGGTTCCGGAGGAGGCATTGGAGGTGGTTCTGGAGCAGGTGGAGGTGTTGGAGGTGGCTTTGGGGGTGGATCTGGCGGAGGTGCGGGCGGAGGATTTGGAGGTGGATCAGGTGGAGGTGCAGGCGGAGGTTTTGGAGGTGGTCATGGTGGGGGTGCAGGAGGTGGTTTTGGAGGTGGTCATGGTGGAGGAGATGGTGGTGACCAAGTTTAAATCAATATTCATGATGTTATTATGAAATGTAATGTGTTATTTATGAATCTAATGAAATAAATGTACCTTTTTATTAAATATGACATGGTGTATAATTGATGCAAAATTTTAAAATATCTAATGTTAATTAAATAATTTTATTTGAGTAATAAAATTATACATGCTAAAAAGTACAAATATGTAACAATCTCTAATGAGTAAGAAAATGTTAGAGACTTTATGGTTTTATGGTGTTAGAGATACTAACACGAGAAGGTGATGAGTTGTGTCTAGGGAGTACTTTGTGCATTCATGATTCGATCTCTCTCAGTAATAAGGTTGAGGTATTTATAAGGCTCTCGGGTGCAGAGTAAGAGAAGAAGTCAAGGCCACATCCTCCATATTTTCCATTAATTCTTTCACTAAGGAGTGGTTTATTCCTCACTAATAAGGAGAGTGGTTTTCCTACCTCCCTTTAATTGTCTATTTGGACCAAAACATGTGACATATATTTTCTTACTGATTTAAGAGAGAAACATGGACGATCTCCCTTATGTGGGCCACCCCCTTTTGTAGATGCTAGCCCTTCTTTGGCCGCTAGCACTTCTTTCAACACTAGCCCTTATTTCAGTGTTATCCTCTCTTAACGGGTTAGCCCTTCTTTGGGTGCTAACCCTTCCTTGGACCCCCCCCCCCCTCCCCCTCTTAAGGCCCACTAGAATTATACCTTTACACAGTCTCTCAAACACGAAGGCTCGAACAAGGCGAAGTGATTTGATCCAAGAAAATACTTTATCTCTAGCCTAGACATTAAGTTTAGTCCCTTATATTATACTTTAAGTCGACTCCCTCTGTCGCATAGCGAAATATAGCGCTAAACATTTGAGACTAAACCATTAATTGACTTAACTCATATCAGTGAAAGTCGTCACGACACTTTAGTTTTTCCAAAGGGAAAATGGGAAAAGTGCGAATAAAACCAAAAATAAAATAAAAGATCAGAGATCAAGGTACGGGGATCGGTTATATAAAGGGAAGGTATTAGCACCTTAAGCATCTACGGTACTCTACATGATCCACTTTGTTTATTTTAATCAAAGAGCGTGTTATCTAAAGCTTAAACTTGCTAAAGAGAAAGAATGAATGAATAAAGAAAGAAAAGATAAATGGTTTTGGATTTTTTATTATTGTACTCGCCGCGGTTGCGAACCTTTGTGCCTATGTACCCCCTTCGTGCAATAAGGGATCAGGGCACTCGTAGTTCTTCTAAAAAAGAACAAAACTTGACGTGTTAATTGATTTTTAAAAGAAGAGACAAGTCATCATTTTTAAGGAGAAGACTCGTCTAATCGCCCACAAGGTATAAGAAAGAAAGATTACGCACAAATATGAGGGAGCGTTTGAGAACACCTCTAGTACTCAAGTGGAAAAGTCAACAACCATGGGGGATAAAGGAATAACATATCGATTATAAATGAATCATGTCTAATCTGGAAAAAGGTTTTAAAAGAAAAAGGTGCTCGAGCGCACAAAAAGGTTTGAATGTTTTTTAGTCTTTGAAAAAGGATTTGTGGTTTTAATCACACAAAAGACTGTGAACAGAATAAATGTCAAACTTTGGGAATGGACCCACTCATCCTTCTCCACTTCTTAAGGCTCGTGGAAGTGTGATTCTCATAATTATTTATTAAGTGTTTTGAGAAACTTGAAGAAGAAAAGAAGTTTGAAAAGAAGTCTCTCGACAAAGTCAAGGTTTATTATGAAAGTGGTCAAGTTTATTGAAAACAAGAAGGTTTTGAAAAAGATGAGAATGTTTTGAAAATTAAAGAATGTGGTAGGAGATGAAGAGACTATCATATGCACAAGAAGGTAAAGATTAGTAAGGAATAGTCTAACCAAATAAGAAGTCAATACTTGACATAAAGAAGTCAATACAGCGTTCACATCCCTTTGGATTAAAGTCGTAAGTAAAGAATACATCAAGAGTGTACCAGACATCATGTGAAAATAAATCACAAGCAGATAGTATTAGAGAAACCCAAGGTGTCAAATAAAACTCAAAGCATAGGATAAATTTCAAAGTATCAGATAAGAATCCCTGTATCAGATGAAATTCCCAACAAACAGACAAAACCAGGATAATAGAGAAACTAAACTAAGGGTCTTATGAAACAAAAACTTAAGTCAAAGTGGGTTAGGAACATGTATCAAAGCTAAATGAGGTCAATTATATATGAAGTAAATGTTTAATTAATTCATCAAGAATTGATAAAATTAATTAATTAGATTAAGATAAATTAATTAGCAAAACTAATTAATTTTTAATAACCAAATCAACTAAGTAATGTCAATATTTGATTAATTAACTAAAAGTAACAAAGTGTACAAAAGATAAAATCAAGTAATCGAAAAGGAGAAATTAAACAATTAAATGATAAACACACAAATTAATTAAGTTAATTGAAATTATTTAATAAAAACTAATTAATCAAAATTGGTTAAATTAAATAAAAACAATTAACATGATTAATTTCAAAACTAAATATAAGAACAATTAAAAAGAAATTATTAAAGAAAATGGTTGAAAGTTAGTAATATAGGGGGTAAAAAACATCAAATTCACTGGGCTGGAAGTTTAAGCCAAAAACATGATAATAAAAAAAATGATAAATGAACAAAATAAAAAATTGGTCAGAAACAATAGAATGGGGGTATGTAGTGTGTTATTTTGCTGGGCTCAAAAGAAGCAGGTCCAAGACAATATATTATCATATTACTGGTCTTTAACATAAAAAAACAAGGAGGGGCGTGCCTACGAAATTAAGGGTAATGGTGCCAAATGAATAGGATTGTACTGAATTGGGCCAAGGCAAGGAAGTAGATCAGGTTTTATTCTGAGGCCCAAACGCTAATTGAAACTAACATAACCCTAAACCCTAGTGATCTTTCGCTCACACTACATCTCTTTCTCACGCTATAATTTTTCTTTGTTTCTCTTTTCACAAAATTTCCCCTATTTCTCTCCTACTTCTCGCTCTCACCAAACTACAACAACATACTATGTTCATGATTCTACTTCATCTCGCGAATAGCAACAACATAACAATATTCTGAGCGGCAAAACAAAAAAAAAATCTCTTTCAATCGAACCAAAAACAATGTCTCTTCAAACTTTTGCACATCCGTTGTTCCGAAAATCACACAGTAACACCAAGATTTTCACTCTCAATTCGCAGTTCTCTCTCATGGTATTAAATCATCAAACACCAATAACAAATACTAAAGATTAAAACTAAAGAAAATCCAGCTACAAATTTAAATCAATCAAGAAATTGTTCATGCGATATGATTCACAAAAGAGAGAAATAGGAAGCCTACCTATCGGAGTTCGTCCGATGCGACATCAATGACTGTGCCGATGAGAGAAAACCGAAGAGCACTCCTAAACTCAGGTAAACGATATTTATGTAATCTTGTTCTCGAGTTAAATTTTTCTTCTACACCTTCTATTCTCTGTGAGTTATTGTTGTTGCGTTTGTTGTCAATGAGAGGAAACTGTTAACGTTTCTTAAGCGTTGTTGATTCCCGTCTGATTTGTGTTTGTAGGTTTTGTGAAGAATGGTGAACAATTTTAATCTTACTGAATTACGAAGTATAGGTTTATTTGGAGGAATATTTCAATTCAATTTGTACAGATCTTTGGTGTAATTTTCTTCCCCCTTTTCCTTGATCTGAGATGTGTTATTTATAGTGGAATGGATTGAAAATTGAGAGGAAACTTTGAGAGTTTGTGAAAATTTTCAGTTTGGAGGCAAAAGGATCTATTTGTGCCAACTTGTGGGAGTGATTGTGGACTATTGATAAAATTGAATCAAGGGTAGAGATTGTTTGAATTTGAAGTTTTGGATGAATGAAATTATTTTGCGCTTCTTGCTGCAAAATGAAGAACTCGTGGTTGAGTTTTTGGATGGTCCCAACAATGCAATTTCTAATTTCCATCTATTTTGATATTTTGATTTAATGTTGATATTTCCATAGACTTTTAAGTTAATAAATGAATGGTTTCTGACTTGTAAGAGACTTGAGCTCCTTTGATCATTTTTGTTTGGATTTTATATCCTATTTCTCTATTTTTTTATGGAATTTTGTTGTGAACATGTTCCTTTGGCCTAGTGTAATTTAGTCAAGCTTCATTCCAAAGCTTATGGACAAAATTTAAGGCCAATATTTGGGTATGTTATGATAATTTTAGTGCTTTAATGGTATGTTAACATGTTTTCATTTATTGGAAATTGTATGTTGTTCATTTGGTTTTTACCTTGAGCATAAAGTTTGTGTGGTTTGTAAAACCTAATTTGATTGCATTTGATATTTAAATCATTATTCTTGTACAATTTTTGGTTGTAATTTATGCTCGGAAGTATGATAAGCTCAAGGATAGTCTTATAAAGGCTTGAGTTGCATTTGACTTCAATTGATCACTTTGATCTTTCTCTTTAAATGTGATTCATTTTGTGCTTTTCTTGTGAGGTACATGGTATGCATTTATGCAACCTCTGGGGATTTGATTCTCATTTTTCTACCTCATCTTAATGACATGTTTAGGGTCTTAAGTTCAAAATTGTTGAACCATTTAAGCATCCTAACTTATGTTTGTTTATGTTCCTAAAATTCACTAAATGTGATCAAGGTTAGGAGTTTGTTTTGATGCATTATTTTATCAAAAAAACCTATGATCCATAATTAATGAAACTTGGTGTCTTTGCTAATTAATTCTAAAGTCATCATTATTTTAAGGCATATCTCCCATTATTCTATGTCTTGCATTCAATTAAAAGTCCATCCTGATGACAATTGGGAGCAAAATTTATCTTCTTTTCAACCTTGTTTTCATTTCTTATATGATTGGTGATGCATCAAAGGCACATGACCCACCCTTGTCACTTCATATATGACTTGGTGCTTAAGTAATGGTGTCTTGAAGTCCATGTTCATGGACAATTCTAAGACTACTTGATGCATTTCATTGGTTGTTTGCTTATTATTCATTAATGAAACTTTAACATGTCATTTGCCTTGAGCATTTTAAGTTGACGTTTCTAAGTCATGTAATGATTGATTATAATTGTGTTAGCTTCTGAATTCTATGATGATAAGGCCTCTTGTTCCTTTCTCCTTTGATCCTTGCGTGATACTTAATTAACAATTCAACATGGTGACCATTTAGGAGCTATAGTTTGCTTTCTCCCACCTTGTTTATTTCTTATTTTATTTGTGAGACCTCTAAGGTTGAGGATCCATGTTAGACACTATTACTTAAAGTATGCTTTCATATAAATGTGAATCATGCACTACTTTCATCTATTCTTGTATTATTGCTTGCAACATAAGTTAACTCCTATCTTGGAGAATGTTTTGATGTTTTTCCTTATCTATTTTTGTATCTTGAGCACTATCACATTGTGTATGCCATGATAGATACTTGAGGGTATGCCTTTGCTACTGCCTAATTTATTTATATTTCTCTCATCTTGATCACTTCTTCTTTGTTTGATCGTTGCTTACTTGCACCATTTCTTCATTTACTCAAGAGTACTCATTTTCTTGTCATTTCTTTCCTCTTCTTTCCTCTTTGAATAACATGTTCCTTTAGGATGTTAGGTTCATCTTCTTTGAGATGTGAACTAACTAGACCTTAGGTTATTACCCATGCATGCTAACTTAAGTATAAGTTTCCCCTTTCAAACCTTAACCTTAGGGTCATCATTGTATGATAACATTAGGATCTTTTTAGTCTCTCTTAGAATTTTTCATTCCCGTTTTGCAGACTCTTACAAATAAAACATATTTTTCTTTATCAAACCTCTCAAAACACTCTAAAAATACAAAAAACCTTTTCTCAAGGTAAAAAGCACCAACCAATTCAAACTCCTTTTGCCACTTGGCTTTTCTTTTAAAATTATTTTCATAAACGGATGTGTTTTAGCCATTCCAATATGAAGCGAACTGATAGGAAAATAACAAGTGTACCATTTCTGCCTATTGTAGTAATAAAGTGGAAATTTCCAAGTATCGAACTCAAGGACTGCTTGACGATACAGAGTTCTGAGATAATTTCAATTAAACAAAATCATTGGGGATTTGGTTTTGTTTGGTCAAATTATAGTAGAATTCAATGAAATATAAAATAGTCGAACGATAAACGTATATAAGTAGATTAATAGGGGTAGTGAGTGATTCTTTATGTAATAGTTTCACCTTGCCAATGAAATAACACAATTCACAACAATTAATTACCAGTTCTTTAGGACATCTACTCATCAGTCCTTAGTGAGAAGATTATGACACAATAACCTAATGACTATGTCCATATGAGATAAGGTTTTCTATCAAGTACACAAGTATCAAGAATGTCCGGTTAAGATAAAATATCCTTAGTCATAGATTATATTTATTATCAAATGTTCTTACTTATATCAACAAACAATAGTTGTCCAGCTTAAATCATTCATACAAATTTGAAACCTGTTGTCCAACAAATAAAGCATTAAGAATAGAAATAAGAACAAATCGAAGATTATGAAATTCAAATTATCACCACATTAACAACATAAAATCATTACACTCAGAATTAGGGTCAACCCCTAGCAATGGGGGGTTAAGCTATTCATAACAGAAAATAAAAACAAATTGGAAAGTCTTGTCATTACAGAATTTATGAGGAATCAATCTTCAATCATGAAAAACTCTTGAACATATGACTCCACAATGTAAATCTAAGCTCCCCAACTTTCAAAACGCGTCTTTTATCTCTAAAAATCTTTCGCCTCTGTGAAATCGCGTTTTTCCGCCTAAATAGTCAGCAACTAGGTTTTGCATGTTTTTGGGCCTCATTACATGCAATACCCAGGCCATACGCGTAATGGGCTGTTTTTGTGCCAATTCCCTACGCGTAAAGGGCAAAACTCTTCCCTGCCTAGCTATCCCTTATGCGTAATGTACCACCTCATACGCGTAAGGGCAGAACCCTTGTTTCTTCACTCTTCTGCTGGATTGCGTAGGCTACGTGTACTACTGAGGGCCATACGTATAATAGCTAGAGTGTTACACGTATGAGCAGTTCTCTGGTCAATTCTCACATTTTTCTTGCTTTGGCTCGCTCTTGCATTCAATACTCGATCCTATGTGTGATACGATGGGAGAACTGACTTGAGGTTTTACGTTTGTGTTTTCAAATGTTGGGGTTAGCAAGAGTCGCCACCGACTTTTCTTTTATCCAAAAGGAAAGGTGAAAAAGCACAGCAAATGCCTTTGAGATTTTTTCTTGAGTTCGGGGGGTAGATTATGAAAAGGGAAGGTGTTAGCACCCTTTTCATCCATGGTTTTCCATGGGCTCTTAGTTTACTTGCTTAGATCACTTGCTTTTGTTTGAAATTGTGCTCTGTGTGGTTTTGAAAGTATTTTGTAAAAGAGGCCATTCATTTAGGAAATCTTTGTAATGATTCTCGTTCGTAAGAATGTATACATAGATGTTTGTCTTTTTGAAAATGTTTTCAATGTTTGTAAGATGTTTTTGAAATGTGCGTGTGTTTTGAAAATAGAAAGGATTGTTTGTTTGAAATGGAGCAAGTAACTAGAAGCTATCTACCTACTCAAGTGTATTTCTTGTGAATTTCCTATTCCTTTGACATTGTTGTCTTACCATTGATTTGGTAAGCAACCCTATCTTTGGATGTAAACGGGACGGGCGTGGGTCATCGTATAACCATGATTAGCAATGTTTGCAGAGTATCTTAGCATTTTTGAGGGACCAAGATCATTTTGTAAGGAAACCTTTGAATAGCGTCATCGAGGGACTATGATCTTATATTTGTTTTGTTTTACCAAGATACTTCGCGTGCGTAACATGGCTATTTTGTTTTAGGCAACCAAGTGGAGAAACCCTAAGGATGCTTGTGTGCAAGTGTATCATTTTCATGCTTTAATTTTGTCTTGTATTTAGGGTTTTCTATTTTTTGCTTTATTTTGTTCTTGTCATACAAGCCCTAATTACTAATCATGGCATATAAAGCGATAAATTGCGTAATGTAAATATTTCTAAGCTATTACAACAATTTATGGGAGAGGGGAATACAAATTTGAATGGGGATTTGCAAGCAAAAATGAGTCCTAAGTTACTATTACAACCATATTGAAATGCATAATAATGTACAAGGAATATGTGAAATAAACTTGTTTTGTTTCAAGAAAATGTTTTTTTGATCTTTTGTTTTAAGAAACCAAAAATAAAGTGTGAAGGAAGTAATTTTGACGTTTGCTGATTAATGGAACGGAGAGTGATAGCAAAAAATAATAAATAATAATAATAATAAAGAATCAGCGTGTTGCTGATAAAAATGAAGTCAAAGGTTCTGACCCTGGAGCGCTACAAAGCAGAAACCTGTTAGTGAAGATATATAAGGTCAGAAGCTCTGAACCTATTGGGAATATAGTAACTTTCATAAGTTCTGATACCACTGGTAACGAAACAAGCCTCAGAAGTTTTGGTACCACTGGCAACAAAACAGACTTCAGAAGTTTTGAGACCACTGGCAGAACTTGATCTCTCTCTCCAAGCTACTCAAAACATCTGTAATTTGGTTATTTCTCCACAAAATAGAAGACATGCACAAAACAGTTATAGCAGATGTCATAGCGTTTCAGAAGATAATAAATATTAGAACTATAAATCAGAGGCAAGCATGCATTAGCTAATCCTAACTCTAAGTTCTAGTTTCTCCAAGAAGTTCTGAACTGATTTATTCTCTATTTAAGAAGGCAGATATATGAAGTCTCAGAATATGTTCAACATCAGAAACATGATATCTACATTGTATTTTTGAGCATGTAAATCTGGTAATGCTTGAGTAATGTGGTGAGGGTCAGCAGAAATTTTCCTTGCAGCTGGAAGAAGTTTTGTGAACCAGGGTTAACCTCAACTCTGATGATGTTCTGAACAGCTTCTTCACGTACTCAGTAAGCTAGAAGTTTTCAACTTCAGGGGATGGCAAGGAGGTGATGTGCTGATTTCTTTGAGTGAATGGATGGAGAGTGTGCAGTAGTATGAATACATAAGTTTTAGGCAGTTTCCAACGTGTAGATCAGAAATTGTATGAATGGTTTTTTAGTCAAGAAATATTTAAGAACAAATGGAGTTTTGAACGCAAAGAATCAAAAGTTAACAAGGTGTTATGTGGTGTGTTTACAGTTCTCAAAGCTCTTGGGATTTTGGCATGGGTTTAAGGCTTTTCTTTTCTCAAATTTTTCGACCCCTTTCAATGGCCAAAAGTGTTCTATTTATAGGCAAATATTTTTGTAGTTTTGAAGAGATCAAGTAGCGCCAACATCATACGCTAGATGCTGACTTGTTCCTGAAGCAAGTTCAAAAAAGGTATGATGGCTGACAATTTTTTAGTCTAGACTGGATCAGCAAGCAGGGATAAAGGAAAAGTAAACCTACAAGCAAAAAGTAACGCATGGACCCTCCTATACTTCTTGTATAGAAGTTTGCTTTTAAGGAGAACAAGGGTATTTATATGCCACACGTGGAGAGGTCCTTTGGACAAAGACTCAAAAGTGGTTGTGAGCATTAATGAGCATTAAATGATGATGAGATTTGTAAAAATCAGAAATCCTGTAATTTGAGATTTTGCATCATTGCCTAATTCTGGATCAGAAGTTCTATCTAGGACAAACATTCAACTTCTGATCTTTGTACCTTGTTGCCTCAGCATATTCTGAAGGATTCCCTAGGCTTTCCAGTAACCTTCTTTGATTTATCTTCGAAAACTCTGGATTAGAAGTTATACTTTAGCGTAGCATCTTCTGATCCTCTTACCTTCTGGCTCCAGCATGTTCTTAAAGAGCTTTCAGACTTTCTAGTAAGGTTGCAGCACGCTTAGTAATCTTCTTTGCATTAC
Source organism: Vicia faba (assembly GCA_948472305.1). Lineage (NCBI taxonomy): Eukaryota > Viridiplantae > Streptophyta > Magnoliopsida > Fabales > Fabaceae > Vicia > Vicia faba. The sequence goes on along the minus strand of OX451739.1, from coordinate 1,359,118,552 downwards.
CTTAGCAAATTCTGACCAAACTTACGTGGATGCTGAAAAGCCATATTCTGACTGCAGACTATGTGTTGAACCATGTTTACAACTTCTGAATGCACCTGCCTGGAGGCTGGCTCGGAAGTTCTGAAATGTCATTTTTCTTAAATACTTAGAAAAATCCCAAGCATTTAGAAATTTGGCTTTTTCCATAGTAAATTTGACTTTGAACTTTTTGATGATACAAACTTCATATTCCAACATGTCTTGATGGAATATGATTCTTGAAACTTGGTTTTGGTCCAAAAGTCAAAGTTAGACCTCTCAGCATGCAAATGACCATTTTTCCCTTGTGAATGGTTTGCTTGGAAAAATTGATAATTCAAGGCTTGGAATTTGTATGAGAGAAAACTTGAGAATCCAGAATGATTCCTTGAGAAATGAGAGGGAAAATTTTGGGGTACAACAGTTGCCCCTGTTCAATCTTCTTAAACCTGAAGAGTTAGATTGGCGAGTTTTGCCATTCGTGACTTGAAGGTGGAAGATGATTGAACACTAGAGTTCCCAGAAATTTGCACTTGGCGATGCGATGATAGGAGGAATAGGCTTAAAGATGCCATTTAGAGAGGTGATAGAATCTTTGTTGGAGATGGGCTTGTAGATGCCATCCAAGAATGCTTGTTGAGATGTAATCTGTAAGTTGAACATCAAAATGGCGTCGATGTCTGGAGCCTATCTGTATTGTATCAAATGTTGAGTCTGAATAAGTATCAGAATGGCTTTCGTGTATAGAGCGTGTCTGAACTGTATCAAGGGGTTGAATCTGAATGAGTATCAGAATGGCTTCCGTATTTGGAGCATATCTAAATTGTATCTGAAAGTTGGATCTGAATGAGTATCAGGATGGCATCCGTATCTGGAGCGTATCTGAACTGTATCTGAAAGTTGGATCTGAATGAATATCAGAATGTTGGATCTAAATGAATATCAGAATGTTAGATCTGAATGAATATCAGAATGTTGGATCTGAATGAATATCAGAATGTTGGATCTGAATGAATATCAGAATGGCTTCCGGGTCTGGAGCGTATCTGAATTGTATCAGAAAGTATGATCTGAATGAGTATCAGAATGGCTTTCGGGTCTGGAGCGTATCTGAACTGTATCATGAAGGTCGAATCTGAATGAGTAACAGAATGGCATCCGTGTCTGGAGCATATCTGAACTGTATCTTGATTGCATATTGTTAATGGTAGCTTGTTAATCTTATCCAGAAAGAGGGTAAAATGTTATCCGAAAAGCAAAATTATGTTGCATGAAATGTATGATGCAATATATGTGTTTTATCAATGTTTATGATATATGGATGTAATGTATGCGCATGTAGGCTGATTTGTTGTATTGCTGCATGATTGAGGAAAAATAAATCCTTGACTGCCGCTGAGGATATGTGGATTCTTCATGTTTCGAAGTTGGAGTATTGACAAAAATTTGTTGTGAGAGCAATGTCGTATACTGCTTGAGGAATCTGCTTGGGGAATCCATAGAATTTTGATGACTTCTACTGGGGGTTAATAATGGGAGTCTTTGTTCCGTTGGGGAGTATCAGAAGTCAACTGCTTATCCGAGTGGATTTCAGGCTTTAAACAAACTTGCTGGGGAATTTGGAGGAACTGGATGGTTTCCACCGGGGATTTAATAGTTTGAAGTTTAAGTTCCGCTGGGGATTTAAGTGACATACTGTGGGGATTGCTCATGGAATAGCCTAAATACGTTTTCCTATTCTTTCAACCTGTCAGTAATTGTTTCCTTTCATTTTGTTTATTTGTAAACAGTAATTATGTTCAAATGCATATGCTCATTTAATGAATCATTGGACGTTTTTGCAAATAAAACACAAGTGTAAAGGAAAAGACAAATAGTTTTTTGTACTTTAAAGAGATATTTTTGTATTTACTTTAAATAAGTGTTTTGTACAAAGGAGACAGACATCCTAGTAAGAGGATGGTGCCATAAAAGTAAGAAAAAAATTTACAAAGAAAGATAGCTATGTGTGACAATCCTATGGGGTTCCTATTCTGCTATAGTCTTCGTATCTCCGAGCATCTTGTCTATTTGTTGCTTCGTCCGAAGATGATTGAATTGATCAGAAACTTCGAGTTTGTCATTGGAAGTCAAGAGGTTGTCCATAAAGTGATCCGACGGGACATAGTCATACGCTTTAATTCCCTAACTTTTGCCTGGACCGCCCTTCCGGGTTTTCAGTCCACCGGGAAACCCTTTTTTGCCCAAGTCGCCCTTTCGGGTTTTCAACTTGCCGGGTGTACAGATTTTTTTTATTTTATCCCTAATTTTTGCCCGAACCCCTTTTTTTTTGTTCGCCGGGATGCCCTTTTTTTTGCCTAGGTGTGTCAACCTAGCGGGTCTCTTATGCGTAGTATCTTTTGACTATGTCCGCGTTCGCAGGGTGTGGCAAGTCATCACCGTCCATGGTGGTTAAGATCATTTCTCCACCGGAGAAGATGTTCTTGATTACAAATGGTCCCTCATAGGTAGGAGTCCATTTACCCCTGGGATCACTTTGTGGCAAGATGATGCGTTTGATCACTAGATCTCCAACTTGATATACTTGGCGTCGAACTTTCTTGTTGAAAGCCTTGATCATCCGTTTTTGATACATCTGACCATGGCAAACAGCAGTAAGTCTCTTTTCATCAATCAAGTTTAGTTGATCAAGTCGAGTCTTGATCCAATCGTCCTCATTCAAACCTGCATCCTTCATGATTCTCAAAGAGGGGATCTGAACCTCAATAGGCAAGACAACCTCCATGCCATAAACCAAAGAATAGGGTGTTGCCCCAGTTGATGTACGAGCCGTGGTACGATACCCGTGGAGAGCAAATGGTATCATCTCATACCAGTCCTTATAGGTGACTGTCATTTTTTGTATGATCTTTTTACTGTTTTTATTTGCAGCTTCAACGGCACCATTCATCTTTGGCCGATAGGGGGACGAATTGTGATGATGAATCTTGAACTGCTCGCACAAGGCAGTGATCATAGTATTGTTAAGGTTTGTACCATTATCAGTGATGATCCTTTCGGGGATACCGTACCGGCAAATGAGATTCTGCTTGATGAAGCGGGCAACAACATTCTTAGTAACGGATGCGAAGGAAGCTGCTTCGACCCATTTTGTAAAATAATCAATGGCCACTAGAATGATGCGGTATCCATTAGAGGCTGTAGGCTTGATCTCTCCAATCATATTGATTCCCCACATAGCAAAGGGCCAAGGAGTTGTCAAGACATTTAAAGGAACCGGAGGTACATGCACCTTGTCAGCATAAATTTGACACTTATGACAGGTCCGGGAGTGTTGATAGCAGTCTGCTTCCATGGTAGACCAGTAATAGCCTGCCCGTAGGATTTTCTTCGCCATCGTATGCCCACTAGAGTGGGTGCCAAAGGTACCTTCATGTAATTCAGCCATGACCTTTTCAGCCTCAATCTTATCCACACAACGGAGCAAAACAGAGTCATGATTGCGCTTGTACAAGATGCCATTACTCAGGAAGAACTTAGCAAAGAATCTCCTTAAGAACTTCTTATCATTGATTGAAGCTCCTTCTGGATGTTCCTGAGCCTTGAGATACCTTTTGACGTCATGAAACCAAGGTTGGTCCACTACTTCTTCAGTATTAATCTCATGACTGTGTGTCGGTTCGTCCATTCGTTAAATGGTGATCTGGGGAGCCTCGTTATCCCAATTAAGTTTAAACATAGATGACATTATGGATAGAGCGTCTGCTAGCTGATTTTCTTCTTGCGGGAAATGCTTGAAGGTAATCTACTCAAAATGCGGTAGCAACGTCAAAACATGTTCTTTGTAAGGGATAAGGTTTGGATGTTTAGTGTCCCACTCTCCTTTGATCTGACTGATGACCAAAGCTAAATCTCCAAATACATCTAAAGATTTGATTCCCACGTCTATGGCAGCCTTGAGACCAAAGATGAATGCTTCGTATTCCGCCGTGTTGTTCGTACAGTTGAAGCAAAGTCTGGCAGTAAAGGGAGTATGACACCCTTCCAGAGATATGAGTACAGCGCTGATACCATTACCAAGTGCATTGGATGCCCCATCAAAGAAAAGGATCCATCGGGATCCTTGTTCAGGTCCGTCATATGGTCTGATCTCTTCACATTTGTCTAGTGTCATGATGTCTTCATCCGGGAATTCAAACTTCATGGACTGATAATCTTCTAAAGCTTGATGAGCAAGATGATCAGCTAGCACACTGCCCTTTATAGCTTTTTGGGTAGTGTACTGTATGTCATATTCTATTAGGATCATCTTCCATCTAGCTATCCTTCCAGACAAAGTAGGCTTTTTGAAGATGTACTTTATCGGATCCATCTTAGATATCAACAAAGTGGTATGAGTCAACATATACTGTCTTAGCCGGCGAGCAGCCCATGCCAGAGCGCAGCAAGTTTCTCGAGCAGTGAATATTTGTTTTCACAGTCGGTAAACTTTTTGCTCAGGTAGTAAATAGCGTGCTCTTTCCGGCCAGACTCGTCATGCTGCCCCAATACACGCCCCATTGAGTTCTCTAAAACGGTCAGATACATGATTAGTGGTCTTCCTTCGACTGGCGGCATCAAAACAGGAGGCTCTTGTAAGTACTCCTTGATCTTGTCAAAAGAAATCTGGCATTCGTCGTTCCATCTGACTACTTGATCTTTCTTCAACAGTTTGAAGATTGGCTCACAAGTAGCTGTCAAGTGAGAAATGAACCTGGAAATATAGTTCAGTCGTCCCAAGAATCCTCTGACTTCCTTCTCAGTGCGAGGATCAGGCATTTCTTGTATCTCTTTAACCTTGGCAGGATCAACCTCGATGCCTTTGTTGCTGACGATGAAACCTAAGAGTTTACCGGACCGGACTCCGAATGTACACTTGTTTGGATTCAATCTTAACTTGTACTCCTTCAACCTCACAAACGACTTTTGTAAGTGATCAAGGTGTTCCTCTTCAGTTTGTGATCGGGCTATCATTTCATCTACATAGACCTCTATCTCATGATGTATCATATCATGAAATAAAGCTAACATGGCACGTTGATAGGTTGCCCCAGCATTCTTCAGTCCGAATGGCATCACTTTGTAGCAGAACATGCCCCACTGTATGACAAATGTAGTTTTCTCCATGTCTTCAGGTGTGTTGTACCCCAAAATTTGCCCTCCCATATTCTTCAATATTTGCAAAGAGCATGCTTCAAAATCTCCCCAAGGGTTGCACAGTCAAATGGCCTCCTAGCAGTCAAAAACTAGGATTTTGGTTCTGGCAAAGAAGTTGAAGTTTTCAAGGGTCCAATAAAGTCCCACATGCCTACAAACATGGTCAAGCATCCATATGCCAAGTTTCAGGACTTACAGCATCAAATTGCACAGTCAAAAACCCTAATTGCTCAACAGTCAACTGTAGGGGCAAAATGGTCATTTGACAGTCAAAAGTCAAAAATTTTGGTCAACATCTTATTTTGAAGCCACAAACATCATTTGATCAATTCTTGATCATGATTCTCAAAGCACGGCTCAAAAAGTTTCAAGATGCAAAAGTTTCTATTTTTGGACAGTTGAAAAAGTCAACTGCAAATTGACCAAGGCATAACTTCCACATGGTTTATCATAAAAATTCCATCCAAAGCTCATTTTGAAGAGAATGACATTTCCTACAACTCCTCTTCACACTTCAAGTCCAATAAATGCTCTCACAAAAAGTTATCAATCTCAACATTATAGGTCATTTTCAAAAGTCAACAAAAAGGCACTTTAAGTCAAAGACCATAACTTGAGATTGGTAAATCAAAATGACATGGGACCAAAGGCATTGGTTAGAAGACTTCAAGACCTTTCCAAAATGTCCAAGAACATGATCAAAGCTTAAAAATTGAGCAAGATATGCCTTGTGGAAGTTGGGAAATATTTGGGAATTTTGAAAAGTCAACTTTGCTTCAAATGCCTCAAAATTGCTAATGGGCCTCAATTTCTTCCAAGAATCATCACCCAAAAGCTATGCACGACCCATTGACTTTAAAGGGGGTTATTTTATCATTTTTTTATTAATTATTTGAATTATTATTATTATTAGTTCATTTAATTAAAATAAAATATGACAAAAATAGAAAACCATGTTTTCCAATCCCTTTTTGCAGCATATTCTCTCCATAAAACCTCAAGATTTCGTGCATCACTAATATGGAAAGATTTGGCCATGATTGGTATCAAAAGGGCATGAAAAAGATTGGAAAAGATTACATTAAAAACCAAATATTTGATTCATGAATACAAAGGTTTCTTGGCTTGAATTTTTACCCTAAAACATTCCCATACATAAACACAATGCAAACCTAATCAAAAAGACCTGGATGCTGCGCTAGAACCTGAGAACACAAACTCACTTTTTGCTTAAAAACTTCAAATCTGATTCCATAGCTAGAGCACTTTTCCAAGCCAAAGAACGATTCCATTACCTTCCTGACGCATCAAGGAAGCTTTCTGAATCAAAACCATAGCCTCTAACCTCAAGAAACGGTAGCACGAAATCGCCCTGTCCATAAACATTTGCATATTCGTATTTTGATTTGCAGGCATTTTTCATACATTCTAATGATTGTTTTACACTAATATGGACTCACTGAAACTGATGGTACCATTGAATTGAGCTAATATTGCTTGTATAGAAAATTGCCATGGCTATTTTTTAGGGTTTCAGGAACCACGAATTGGGGCTTTACGCTTGGGGAAAAATTGGCTAACCTAAATGGCACCATTGAAACCAGAAGCTCACGACGAGCAGAACCATACCATTGCGCCTTTTTTATAATTGCTCAAATCCTATTCGCTATTTTTTGTTGTCTCAGATTGTGGGGGTTTAAAACCCCCGCTATCTAGTTTTATTTTTCAGGCAAAATAAAGAACAAGTGGAGAAGACGATGCGTGGAGGAGTGTGATTGGTGCGTTCAAATCGTTGGCGCGTTTTTTTGTAAATTCCAGAATAATTGCATGTTTCTCTTATATTATTTGTGTCTCATATTAATAACAAAGAGCATAAGCAGCGCAGCTGGCAAAGCATTGGCACGGTAAGCGTTGGGACCTGGGTTCGATCCCCAGGTCCCCCATATTTCCTTCTATTTTTTCTCATAACATGATTAGGTATCCAACACGCCCAGAAGTCCACCATGCACCCTACGCCCAAGCTGGCCACGCGTCCCACAACATCAATCCAAGGGTCAGCATAGGAGGACTACCATACGCATTGGTCAACAGATCCACACGCATCCCAGAAAAGTCAACGAAGGGCCTGAATTCATTGGGCCAGATTACTCATCATAAACCTCCATAATTGGGGCAGAACCCCCCTTTTGTTTGTATTTCTTTCTCTTTTCTTTTTCTCTTTTTTTATTTGTTTTAATTTATTTGTTTTCTTTAATTCCTCCAAATAATATTTTTATAACACAAAAATAAATATTAAATCAGAAAATCATAAAAAATAAAATATGTTGGTTAATTAATTTGCTAATATTTATTTTGTAAATAAATTTTGTTAACTAATTTAGTTTTAATTTTAGGTTTAATTTCAATGTTTTTTTTTATAATAAAATAAAAAATATAGAGATTAGGGTTTCTAGCTTTTTTATTCTTTTTTTTAATAATTAAAATTTCTTCTTGTTATTATTAATAATTAATTATTTTTGTAAATAAATTTGTAATTAAATAATTAGGTTAAAACTAGGTCAAACTTAAACATTTTTTTTAATAATTAAAAAATGCTTAGAATTAGGGTTTTAATTCCAATTAATTTTCTCATTAAATTCCATAAATACAAAAAAACTCCAAAAAAATAAGCTCTTGCTTTTATTTAATTTAATTAATTTAACAATTTCAATTTAATTTCCTTTAAAAGGGTCCAACGCCCTCGCATTCTCGATTTTATTTCTTTTCGCATTTACTTTTATTTCTTTTTATGAATATGATGTATTTATCCCAAAGCCTTGTAATAAATTAATTAGGACATGTATTTTCCGCATTTTATTTTATTCAAATCGGGTCTTGGATTAATTTGGCGATGTAGACCCGCGCCTTTGTAATAGCGTAGGACTTTTATCTTCTCGCATCTTTTAACTGTTAATAACTTGCATGAAAGAATGAATGCCAAAAATAAAAACAAAGCGTAGATCACCAATGCATGACAAGATAAACATAATTAAAATGACACACAAATCACACACCACCCCTAGGGCACGCCTCACTGTTGCCTTGCCCCTCGAAAAGTGGTCGTCGAGTAGAGGATGTTTTAGTAAGTCCTCATGTCCATGAACATGGCATGAGGGTAGCTTCTAAGGTGTCTTCCTATTGCTCTGGTGACCACACTGTCCCGAACCCTCGAATTGACCCGAATACCTCCAATGGTGGTGCTACCTACCTCTCAATGGTGGGATGGCACTACCTTAAGGACATTTACACAGATTAATTCCTTAGGGTAGGTAGATGACTCGTAGATACTTGCTCTAATCCAAAACAAATCAAAACTCTTTTCACACCGACACTTTTCAAAAAGCTTTCAAAAACAACTTTTCAAACACTCTTGAGGACTGATACAAGAGTCGAACTGAAATTTTAAACGAAACTTTTTCAAACCCACCTTGAAAAGCAAACAAACAATTTTGAAAACACAAATGAGCAAGTATCTAAGAGCCCATGGATAACCATGGATAGAAAGGGTGCTAACACCTTCCCTTTCTATAAATCTACCTCCCGAACCGAGAACTAATCTCAATAAGGAATTTTTCTGTGCTTTTGTCCTTTCCCTTTGGAGAAAATAAAAGACGGTGGCGACTCTTGCTTCCGCGATATTTCGCGAACCAGCGTTAAACAGTCAGTTCCAGATCCACCGATCACAGAACTGGCGACTCTGCTGGGGAACTTCTTATAAAGTGAGGTGTACCTTAGGGTAGTTCATAAATGTGTTTTCAATTGTTTTGACTTGTTTGCTTTAAAATTGTGGGTTGCATGGGAGTTACATAGATCCTAACCCGGATCTGGGGATACCCTGTTTAGGTAGCATAAGCTGTGAGGGACCTGTCCGGCGTAGACCGACACGGGTGAAGCAGTGGCTACGTTGGTGTGGCACCTTGGTCTGTACCGATATCCCTTGTGTTGCAACGAGGAGAATATGGGTCTTCTGAGGAGTCATTAAGCACCAACAGACCTTAGAACCTTAAATGACACAACTTGGCCATTATAACAGTAGCAGTATGCTACGCCCATTGAGGCTAAACTCTTGTGATGGTTCTGGCCGCAAGAAAAGATTGCGATGCTGGAGTTATGACCGATTGAGGGTAGTCAATGATATTGGGATCCTCTAAGAACCCGATTACTTTTGATAGGACAGGTATGAACCAACAAACTGAAAGAGGGTAATACCTAGACCTCATGCTGGCCTAAACTTTAAGGGCTTGTCTTGTGTGACTTGTGTGCCTTACCATGTTTGCCTTTGTAAATATTTGTAGTGTGCTTTATCATAACATCATAACATCATGAGCATTGCATGCATCCTGCATAGGGACTGACCATTTCAAAGACAAGAGGGTTTCACCTTTGCTCTGTTTTGTAGGACATAATGATGTCTATGCGAAGGAATACTATCCGGTTCAACTTTGTTCACCCACCTGAATTGCTGGAAGAATTGGTTAGCAGAATTCCAAACACCACTTCCTTCATCCAGAGGCATGGTTCTCTTCTCAGTTTAGTCACTGCAAAGCGGGATCAACAGTTGATGAGTGTCCTGACCCAGTTCTATGATCCTCTGTACCAGTGTTTCACCTTTCAAGACTTCCAGCTGGTCCCTACCCTAGAAGAGTTCTCTGATTTGCTTGGTATCCCTATCTTGGATCTGACTCCCTTCACTGGTTGGGAAAAGACCCTCAGGCTTGAGGAGGTTGCTGCAGCTCTTCCCTTGACTCACCAAGAAGTAATGGACAACTGGGTGACTAGAAGCGGAGTTAAGGGTTTCTTGGCCAAGTTTCTGATTGGTAAAGCTAACAGTTTCTGGAATGACTTGGACTTTAGGGCATATGAAGACATCTTGGCTCTCTTAATCTATAGGCTAGTCTTGTTTCCTAATCCTGACAACTTCATCAATGTCACTGCCATAAGGATCTTCATGTCTCAGAATCTTGTGCCCACTCTCTTGGGTGACATCCTACAACAACTTTATGCTCGTACTGCCCGAAGACGAGGAACTCTATGGTGTTGTATCCCTTTGTTGGAATTTTTTTTATTAATAACCAAGTATTAAAAAAATATTTCGCAAATAACCGGGTTTCGGAAAAAATTACGCAAATAACCATGTTTGAGATGGCTCCACAAAGGAGGAGCCATCTCATTTGGCGCATCCTCCTAATTTTTTAAGGGAGGCGCCATCTCATTTGGCGCCTAAGGGCAAATGGCAAGCCCTAAGCCAAATGAGATGGCGCCTATGTGTAAAGCTAGGGCAAAAAAAAATTTTTTTTTTCCTTTCCTGCGCGTTGCGTATTAGACAGAGATAACCAAAATTGAATTTTTATTTGAAAAAAAATAATTACATTCTACTGTTTTACATTTAAATAACAGTAAAAAAATAGATACAAAAAATACTGAAAAAAAAAAAGATACATCAATGATCCCCAGGAACCCGGTAATGACCCCCTGTCCCGCAACCCCGTCCTCGCCTTTCTCTTGCTGGGTGCCGTCTCGTTTCCTGTTGCGGCAAGGTCGATGGCCCAGCGAAGTCAATGCGATCCGAATCCATAAAATCCGTAAGATCTCCATATCTCGAAGATCCGCTCTGGTACAGTCGGTTACCCATGCCCTCGAAGTTTGGTCGTGTTGGCGGTGGGTGGGGTTCCATGGTTGGTCGGTAGCATTGGTCGTCTGAGTATGGGGGGTAGAAAGGAAATGGATCTTGGGGTGTTTGGTACTGTGGATGTTGGGTTGTTTGGTGATATGGTGGTTGATGGTAGGTTTGGTCGGGTTGGTCGTAATCTTCTGACATTCCCATATCAGGGCTTAGGCTGGATGTTGAGGGCCCCATATTGGGATATGTGGAAGACTGAAATTGTGTATGGGGTATGTGGGTTTGCTGGTATTGGGGTTGGTATTGTGGTTGGGTTTGAGGCATATCTGGGTATTGGTAGTTTGGCGGTGACTGTGGTTGGTAGTACGGCATTTGGTTGTAGTTGTGTTGTGGTGGGGATTGTGGTTGTGTGTTTGTTGGTCTGTTTCTTCTTGGGGGTGGGTTTGAGGTTGAAGGATTTTGGGTTTGTTGGTGGGGAATCGAGGGTTGTGCCCATTGTGTGCGTGGGTCAACCAAGTACCTCGGATGAGACACGTGCATATCTGGGTTACTAACCGACCTGTACCACGACATATATTGATCGGTGTGTCGCATGTTACCTTGAGTAAGGAAAACAGGGGATTGCAAGATGAAGCGGTGACGCCTTTGCCACATTTTACACCATTCTGGAGCAAAGTCTTTCCAGTTGGTTAGATTCCACTGGGCGTCGACCCTTTTTAGATGCCAGGGGGACAAATCTGTTGGGTCACTCGGTATCTCTTGGATCATTCCGAACTGCATCTTCACGCGGTCGCTGTGGTGCATCTCCACAATGTTGAACCGAATGAGTGCAGTCTTTGCAGTCCAAGTTGCTGCATCCTCTGGATTTGGAGAATGGTCCAGACCCAAATATGGTCTCCAGACGAACTGCGATAAAATTTAAATCAGGTAAGCGCAAAAGTAATGTATAAATAAATAAAATGAACAAAAGTTAAAAGCTACGACTTACGTCATCTGGGCCTAGGTGATCCAACAGATTCCGGTAGAGTGCGACATTGAATCTGGGATTCTTGCCGTAATCCATACCCCTCACGCAGTACCTATAGGAAATGAGAAACATGTTATTTTTAGCATATATTTTGGAAAGAGAAGAATAGTTATAAATGCTATAACTTAATGACTTACTTTGTTGCGTAAGGGAAACCAAAAGTGTTGTTGTTGATGGGGTTTAAGGACTCCATCCTCCACCAACCCCAGGCTTGTAGTAAAAATGCGCACCCATAAAATGTACATTTTTCCTTGACTGCGTTTTTGCACAAGGAACTGTACAGGTGGGCTAATACTGCAGAACCCCAACTAAATTTTCTAGTTTTATCAAAATTGGTTAGTAAATGTAAGTACATGAAATTTACACTATTTCCCGTACTTTCGGGAAATAAAAAAGTACCAAAAATTATCATAATATACGTTCGGGCTTTTACTACTCGGTCATTTTCTGAGGAATTTTCATTTAATTCCATACTTGCATAATGCCGTTTCAGGTCAGTGAGTAGTATTCCCTGCCCTCTTGCTCCACCACCTTCTACCATGTCCCTACCCAACAGTTCTTCACACTGTGAGTTGGGTTGTTGAACCGACCCGTTCACCGCTTTACCGTCAATAGGGAGGCCCAGTAGCATGTAGACATCTTCGAGAGTGATGGTACATTCACCTATTGGTAGGTGAAATGTATGGGTCTCCGGTCTCCACCTCTCCAACATTGCAAGGATGAATTTGGAGTCAATGGTGCAGTTGGAGATCTTTATCACGTGTCCAAAACCTGCATATTCCAGATAAGGGACGATAAAAGGGTCGGGGGCCAGGTATTTGTGCGAACGGATTCTGAATCTTTGTGTATCCTGAGATCATAATTAAACAAGAGTAAGATTAATTAAGATGAACAACACGTTTTTTAAAGTATGAAAAATGTATAACCAAAGAAGAGACTTACAAATGCAGCAATGTTTTCCCTTGTGCCTCTGTGAGTATCTCCCATTGTTAGAAGGGCCATTCTTCAGAACGCTTGAGTGAATGAAAGACTTAGGAAGAAATAAGGAGTATGAGAGACTTAAGAAATATTTCGTAGCAGAGAGTGAGAGAGTGAGAGTTGTGTGGGTGTGAGATATGTTTCATAAGGTATGTATTTATAGGCAACTAATTCTGATGTAGTGGTTGCATGCCTGCGAGGTGTCACATTTGCATGCTTAGGGAGTTACACATATGCATGCATGCATTTACAAATAATGTAAGGTGTCACTCTTGCAGGCTAGGTGGCAGCCTAAGCCCATGCATGTAATACGATTGGACAGTAAGGGAGGCGCCATCTCACTTGGCGAAATAGTACAAAAATGAATGTTGTCGCCACCCCATTTGGCGAATAAGAGGTGTCACGTTTTACAGCATTGTCTCAGGCTAGGTGGCAGCCTTTGGGATGCCTTTCTCTGTTGCATGCAAGGCCATTGGAGCTGACGGGTGGCAGGCTTAGACAAAACATTTATGTGTGTATTATAGGGCCAGGCTAGGTGGCAGCCTAAGCCCATGCATGTAATACGATTGGACAGTAAGGGAGGCGCCATCTCACTTGGCGAAATAGTACAAAAATGAATGTTGTCGCCACCCCATTTGGCGAATAAGAGGTGTCACGTTTTACAGCATTGTCTCAGGCTAGGTGGCAGCCTTTGGGATGCCTTTCTCTGTTGCATGCAAGGCCATTGGAGCTGACGGGTGGCAGGCTTAGACAAAACATTTATGTGTGTATTATAGGGCCAGGCTAGGTGGCAGCCTAAGCCCATGCATGTAATACGATTGGACAGTAAGGGAGGCGCCATCTCACTTGGCGAAATAGTACAAAAATGAATGTTGTCGCCACCCCATTTGGCGAATAAGAGGTGTCACGTTTTACAGCATTGTCTCAGGCTACGTGACAGCCTTTGGGATTCCTTTCTCTGTTGCATGCAAGGCCATTGGAGCTGACGGGTGGCAGGCTTAGACAAAACTTTTATGTGTGAAGAATAGGGCCAGGCTAGGTGGCAGCATAAGCCCATGCATGTAATACGATTGGACAGTAAGGGAGGCGCCATCTCACTTGGCGAAATAGTACAAAAATGAATGTTGTCGCCACCCCATTTGGCGAATAAGAGGTGTCACGTTTTACAGCATTGTCTCAGGCTACGTGACAGCCTTTGGGATTCCTTTCTCTGTTGCATGCAAGGCCATTGGAGTAGACGGGTGGCAGGCTTAGACAAAACTTTTATGTGTGAAGAATAGGGCCAGGCTAGGTGGCAGCATAAGCCCATGCATGTAATATTATTGGACAGTAAGGGAGGCGCCATCTCACTTGGCGAAATAGTACAAAAATGAATGTTGTCGCCACCCCATTTGGCGAATAAGAGGTGTCACGTTTTACAGCATTGTCTCAGGCTACGTGACAGCCTTTGGGATTCCTTTCTCTGTTGCATGCAAGGCCATTGGAGTAGACGGGTGGCAGGCTTAGACAAAACTTTTATGTTTGAAGAATAGGGCCAGGCTAGGTGGCAGCATAAGCCCATGCATGTAATATTATTGGCAGCCTTGGGGGGTTGCATCACTTACTTAATTGAAATATTTTGCCTTAGGTTGAACATAACATTCATTCACATAAACTGTAAAATTTTCCAACCTTCGAATCAGTCATCTAACCTTCAAACATTCCAGCATTCATACCTTCATATAATCAATAAACCCAAAACATTCCCACCTTCATACCCAAAACAATTCTACACAATGGCCTCTTCACCACAATTTGTTGTCAAAGCACATTTCAACGGTGAGACATACATGTGTCCCACAGTTGGGTTTTTGTTTAGAAACACCGACAATGTCCGATTTCTCTTAAACGGGAAAGCAAATTTCTCCTACTTTAAGAAAAGATTGGAGGCCAAACTTGAACGAGGCCCTACATCCCAGATATTTTATCAGAGTCCAGTCTTTTTTGGAAACAACCAAGTCATATTTTATAAGGTTGCAATTCAAGATGACGAGGATTTCCAGAACATGATTTCCAGCCATGTCTATTCTGGAAACGACTCTATTGAGTTGTACGTTCTGTTTCAAGAGCCTCCGGTGACACAGGAGGTAGAGCCTCCGGTGTTACAGGAGGTTGATCCTTTGGAGAATGAGCAAGCCGAGGTGGATGCAGTTGATGATGAAGAAGAAGATAACGAGTTAGAGTTCGATGAAATGGTGAACGACGATTCTGACGATGATGGCATCCCAAGTATTCCTACCGACAAAATATACACACCACCTACGCACATGACAAACTTCAACATGGGCGGAGATGAACCTTCTACGGACTTGTTTTTCCAACCGTATATGCAATCAGATGAAAATTTAAAAGAGAAGGACAAGTTTCGTAATAGAGAGGAATGCATAAGGGCCATCAAAAAATTTCACATGCTCAACTCGGTTGATTATAAGGTGGATCGTGTAAACCCGGAAAGGTACAAGATCAAGTGTGTCCACCCTGACTGCATGTTCAAGCTGACCGCTTCATACAGACTAAGGGGTGACTGCTGGGTCATAGGTTCCATGACAACCCATACTTGTGTAAGTTCCACTCAATCACAAGACCACCGAAAACTCAACCATGATCTAATCTGTCAAGAAATCCTACCCCTGGTGAGCAACGACCCTTCTTTGAAGGTGAAAACAATCATCTCCCACATCACCACAGTTTTTAATTACACTCCGTCTTACCGTAAGGCGTGGTTAGCAAAGACTAAGGCGATTGAAAGGGTGTATGGAAACTGGGAGGAGTCATACCGAGAACTTCCCCGCTACCTCAATGCACTAAAGACATATTCTCCAGGTAGTGTTTATGTTCTGGAAACATTGCCCGCTTACGCCCAAGATGGTAGTGTTCTACATGGCAACGGAATATTCAGTCGCGTCTTTTGGGCATTTCAACCATGCATCGAAGGGTTTGCATCATGTAAACCAATTCTACAGATAGACGGGACTTGGTTGTATGGCAAGTACAAAGGCACTCTTTTGATGGCAGTTGCACAAGATGGCAACAATAACATTTTCCCCGTTGCGTTTGCCCTTGTCGAGGGGGAGACCGGTGGTGCTTGGAGCTTTTTCCTGAAAAATCTTCGTACACACGTGGCTCCTCAACCGGATCTATGTTTGATCTCGGACAGACATGCCTCTATTGAAAGTGCATATAATAATCCGGCAAATGGTTGGCATGACCCTCCCTCTACGCATGTCTATTGCATCAGGCATATCGTCCAGAATTTCTCGAGGGAGGTCAAGGACAAAATATTGCGGAAAGCGGTGATGAATGCGGGATACGCACTGACACAGCCCACATTCAAATATTACCGCAACGAGATCCGTTTGTCTAACCCAGAAGCCGGTACGTGGATCGACAACATACCGGTCGAAAAGTGGACTAGGTCATACGACAATGGCCAAAGATGGGGGCATATGACAACAAATCTCATTGAATCAATGAATGGGGTATTCAAGGGCATACGAAACCTCCCCATCACTGCCTTGGTGAAATCCACGTATTTTAGGATGGCTGCGTTATTTGCCAAAAGAGGTGAAATGTGGTATTCGGTCTTGCAATCAGGACAACTGTGGAGTGAAAGCTGTATGAAATACATTAAGGCTGAAAGTGCAAAAGCCAACACTCACATGGTTACACGGTTTGACCGCCATAGCCACAACTTCATTGTGAAAGAGACAATTGACCACAATGAAGGCCTGGCAAGACAGGAATACAGGGTCATTTTACCTTCTCAATGGTGCGATTGTGGCAGGTTTCAAGCTTTTCGTATGCCTTGCTCTCATGTCATTGCCGCTTGTGCGCACACCCATCAAGACGCGCTTCAACTGCTATCAAACGTTTATAAATCTGAAACGTTGCTAACTGTTTACAACAACAACTTTCCTTTGGTGGCAAAACCGGACTATTGGCCTGAATACAGCGGTGATATAGTTTGGCACAATGACCAAATGCGAAGGAACAAGAAGGGTCGTCCCAAAAGCAGGCGCATAACAACAGAAATGGACGATCTGGACAGGTTGGAAAGAAAGTGTGGTTTATGCCGTCAGGTCGGACACAATCGCAAAAACTGTCCGAATCGGGCGTCTGGCTCGACCACATAAATTTTGTAATACAATAAATCTTTTCAATATTTGTGTTGTAAACATTATGGGTTTTCCGTTAATAAAACTGTTCACACAATTTAAGAAATTCAATATAGGAAATTACATTAGGGTTTTCGCGTACAACAATGATTAACGATAATCAATCTAGGAAATTAAATTAGGGTTTTCGCGTACAACAACGATTAACGATAATCAATCTAGGAAATTACAACTGTTAACACAATTTCATCTGACCCATGCATCATCAGCATTACATCACTGTCTGTTTTGACTTCCTCCAACCACACATTAGGTCTTCCTGTCGCATGCGAGGTTGTTGTTCGTTTTCGCTGGATCCTTCGAATTTTTTCCCCCTCGGCGATGTCTCCATCTAGCCACCGCATCAACTCCCGCTTCAGACGCTCCATGGAGTGAATGTGCCAGAATTTCATTTTCATCGCGGGTTTCGTGGCGGAAAATATAACGTAACCATCTCTGCTAAAAATCATAGGCGACGTCATTACGTAAATAAGGGAGTACAAAATAAAAATACAGTGCGAGAAAGTGTGAGAAATTTCAAAGAAACGGACGAATTATTTATAAAACGGCAAAAAACCCTAGTTTTGCCCTAGGCGCCAAGTGAGATGGCGCCTCCTCTCCTTTTTAAGGAGCATGCGCCATCTCACTTGGCTAAAAGCCAATGGAGGCGCCAAGTGAGATGGCGCCTAGGGCAAAACCCTAGGTGCATGCGCCAAATGACTTGGCTCCTCCTTTGTGGAGCCATCTCAAACATGGTTATTTGCGTAATTTTTTCCGAAACCCGGTTATTTGCGAAATATTTTTTTAATACTTGGTTATTAATAAAAAAAATTCCCTTTGTTGGTGAGGTGGTTTATTTCTCACCTCCCTAAGTTCGTACTGAAGAACCAAGAAGGAAGAGGTTGGGCTCATAGGTTAATGTCTCTCACTGATAAAGACATCATTTGGACTTTCAGAGGTTTGGATGAGATAGCTGTCATTGATCGTTGCGGAGAATACCCTAATGTTCCTCTGATTGGTACTCAAGGAGGAATCTCTTATAATCCATGTCTAGCACTCCGTCAGTTTGGAAGAGCCAGGAGAGCAGGGCCTCATGAGATGTTGGTGCCTCACATCAGTTTTGAGTTTCAGGTGGATAGTGACGAGCTGCGTCGTAGGTTCATCAAGGCTTGGGACAGAGTTCATAAAGCTGACCCACAAGAGTTGGGGCCAAAGACCTCTCTACCTATGGAAGCCTACTACAAATGGATTCGCATCCGTGCTCAGAAGTTAGGTATGCCATACGAAGCTGTCAGACCCGTCATTCTTGAGTATCCTGACAAAGATGGGGCTCCTCTAACTGTCCTCCCTCCTCAGATACCTACTGATTATGAGACATTAAAGAAGTCTTGGTCGCAATTGCGAGAAGAGCGGGATTCTTACTGGGAAAAGTTCAACGAGCAGGAATTGAAGATCCAGAAGCTGACAAAGCAGTTGGAGAATGAGCGAGCTCTGAATGACTACATCCTTACTGAGAAGAGGAGACCATGGGATCAATGAGGAGCTTTGGATGTTCTTCTACAGTTTTATTTCCCTTTTCAGTATTTCCCTTTTATGTAATGCCTAAGGGCAATCTGTTGAACAATTTAAGTTTCAAAGTTGAATCTAATGAAGTGTGTTCCTTTTTTGTTTACAAAGTTGATTCCTGATTGTCTTTGAAAACATAAATCATATGCATTCCATTCATCATGTGCATAGCAGGTATTCTTCTTTTCAGGTTGCTTACTGTTCTTCGCTGTTTATTTCAGCATCATGAACCCTGACTCATCATCAACCGAGATGTCTATCAAGGCCCTTCAGGCGCAGAACGCGCAATTTCAGGAGCTGATCATGGGTTTGGCTCAAGGCCAAGAAGAGCTGAAGGCTTTACTCCTGAAGAAGGGGAAGAAGAAGAAGAGAACTGTTCTTTTCAACTCGGGCCGGAGGTTTGGCAACACTCTGCAGAATGAAGAAGCTGATTCTTCTGTAGGCAAGAGCAGTCCCCAAGGGGGAAAAGGTCCTAGTCCGGTAGTCTCTGACAATGAGACTGACTTTAATGAGGAATAGTATCCTCCTGCTGAAGACCGGTATAAGAAGTTGGAAGACAGACTGAATGCAATGGAGATCCAACAAGTGCCTGGGCTAGATTTCGGAGACTTGGACTTATCTACTGGTGTAATCATTCCTCACAAGTTTAAGGCACCATCTTTCACCAAGTATGATGGGGCGTCTTGCCCTAAGCTACACCTCAGATCTTATGTGCGGAAGATTCAACCGTACACAGTGGACAAGAACTTGTGGATCCACTTCTTCCAGGAGAGTCTTTCAGGGACTCATCTCAAATGGTTCTATCAGCTGGATGGGACCAAAGTTCGTAACTGGGAGGAGTTGGCTACTGCTTTTTATAAGCAGTATCAATATAATGTCGACCTTGCTCCTACACGTACCCAACTCCAGGGTATATCGCTAGGATCAAGCGAAGGTTTCAAAGAGTATGCACAGAAGTGGAGGGATCTGGCTGGCAGGGTGCAGCCTCCGTTAACTGACCGTGAGCTGGTAGATATGTTCTTGGGGACCCTCTCCGGGCCATTCTTCAATCATCTTATCGGTAACTCGTCTGCAGGGTTCACTGATCTTATCATGACTGGGGAGAGGATAGAGGTTGGAATGAAGTCCGGTAAAATCCAGAAGGGTGCATCGTCAAGTTCTGAGAAGAAACCCTTTAAGAAGGAGGCCAGTGCTGTATATGGGCCTAGAAGACATGATAAACCTGAGCGCCGCCAATCTGTCAACGCGGTGATGATTGCTAAGCCTGCTGCCGCTCCTCGGCAAACTAATCCACAAAGGGCTGAAAGACCCAGAAGAGAGTTTACCCGGCTGAGTATGACCCTATCACAAATCTTGCCGCAGTTGCTATCCACCAACTTGGTGACTGTCAGGGAGGCCCCGAAGGTTGTGAACACTACCTCTCCCAAGTACAATCCAAATGCCCGCTGTGCTTATCACTCCGATAGCCCGGGGCATTCCAATGATGACTGTTGGGCCTTAAGGAATAAGGTGCAGGACCTTATTGATGCGAAGGAGGTACAGTTTGAAGCGCCTGAGAAGCCTAATGTGGTGACTGCTCCCATGCCTAACCATGGAGTAAATGCTATTAGGGATGAGTATGAAGTGGAGGAATCTGAGTTCAACAGCTGGATTTATTCAACGACCGACAGTGGACCTAGCAATTGGACCGCAAAGGATAACCTACCTGTTACTTGTGTTATGGAGTAATGATTTCCTTTGTTTTTGTTATTTGTAATAAACAATGAATTAAAGCTCTATGGCCCGGTGTCTTACCCGGGGCACCGTGGCTTCATTTGTGAGGGCATATTAATTGTCATTTCATATATCATGAATAAAGACCTTGGACGTTTTCTCGCACTTCAAATCTTATGCTCCTTTTCTTTCCTTTCTTTATATATTGCAAAACAACTGTATTTACACACACTCACTCATACAGGTTTCAATCCACTCTGGATCTCACTGGTAACGACTCTGCTACTGCCAGTTATGACTTTGAAAATCCGATCAACTTAGCCGAAGAAGAAGGTGAAGATGATTGCGAAGTGCCTGGCGAGCTTGCAAGACTGTTACTCCAGGAAGAGAGGGCAATTCAACCACACGAAGAGCCGGTGGAAACAATAAATCTGGGTACTGAGGTAGATAGAAAGGAGGTCAAGATTGGTGCCAAACTAGAGCTCAGCATGAAGCAACGGTTGACTCAGATGTTACATGACTACATGGAAATCTTTGCCTGGTCCTACGAAGACATGCCCGGGTTGGATACCGACATTGTGGTCCATCACTTGCCTACCAAGGAAGACTGCCCTCCGGTCAAGCAAAAGGTCCGCCGTATGCGTCCAGAGATGTCTGAGAAGATCAAAGCCGAGGTTATGAAACAGTTTGATGCCGGGTTCCTTGCAGTGACTTCTTACCCTCAGTGGGTTGCTAATGTGGTGCCAGTACCAAAGAAAGATGGAAAGGTCAGAATGTGTGTCGACTATAGAGATCTGAACAGGGCCAGCCCCAAAGATGACTTCCCTCTACCTCACATTGATGTCCTTGTTGACAATACTGCTCAGCACAAGGTGTTCTCGTTCATGGATGGCTTTTCAGGTTACAATCAGATCAAGATGGCTCCTGAAGACATGGAGAAGACTACCTTCGTTACTCAGTGGGGCACCTTCTACTACAAGGTCATGCCATTTGGATTGAAGAATGTTGGGGCAACCTACCAACGTGCCATGGTTGCTTTATTTCATAACATGATCCATCATGAGATAGAAGTGTATGTTGACGACATGATTGCAAGGTCCCAAACTGAGGAAGAACACCTTGATCATCTGCAGAAATTGTTTGACCGTCTGAAACTGTACAAGCTGAGGTTGAACCCGAACAAGTGCACCTTCGGGGTAAGATCTGGAAAGTTGCTAGGCTTCGTTGTAAGTGACAAGGGTATTCAAGTGGACCCTGCCAAGGTTAAAGCCATTCAAGAGATGCCAGTTCCTAAGACAGAGAAAGAAGTCAGAGGCTTTTTAGGACGCCTGAATTACATCGCCCGATTCATCTCGCACCTAACTGCTACTTGTGAACCAATCTTCAAGCTGCTGAAGAAAGATCAAGTAGTACGTTGGAATGATGAATGTCAGGCGGCGTTTGACAGAATCAAAGAGTATCTCCAAGAACCACCCATTCTTATGCCACCGGTTGAAGGGAGACCTCTGATACTATACCTGACAGTACTCGACAACTCAATGGGGTGTGTGATGGGGCAGCATGACGAGTCTGGCCGAAAAGAGCATGCCATTTATTACCTTAGCAAAAAGTTTACCGACTGTGAGACCCGATACTCACTGCTCGAGAAAACTTGTTGCGCTTTGGTATGGGCTGCTCGCCGGCTGAGACAGTATATGCTGACTCATACTACCTTGTTGATCTCAAAGATGGATCCTATAAAGTACATATTTGAAAAGCCTGCTCTGTCTGGGAGAATAGCCAGATGGCAAATGATCTTGACAGAATACGACATCCAGTACACAACCCAGAAAGCCATCAAGGGAAGTGTATTGGCAGACCACTTGGCACATCAGGCAGTAGACGACTATCAGTCAATGAACTTCGAGTTTCCAGACGAGAGTATCATGATAGTGACTGGTTGTGAAGTACCTGGACCGGATGAAGGACCTGAGGAAGGATCCCGATGGTCTATGCACTTTGACGGAGCCTCTAACACTTTGGGTAACGGTATCGGCGTTGTGATAATATCCCCCCAAGGCACTCATACTCCACTCACTGCCCGGCTATGTTTCAACTGCACCAACAACATGGCAGAGTATGAGGCATGCATCATGGGTCTCCAAGCTGCGATCGACTTAAGGATCAAGTTTCTGAGTGTCTTCGGAGATTCCGCTCTCGTGATCAATCAGATCAAAGGCGAGTGGGATACGAAACATCCGAATCTTATTCCTTACAGAGAATGTGTGTTGACATTGATCCCCCACTTCACAGAGATAACCTTTGAACATTTCCCGAGAGAGGAGAATCAGTTAGCGGACGCGTTATCTACGATGTCTTCCATGTTCAAAGTCAAATGGGACAATGAGGCTCCCCGAATTATCATCTGGAAACTGGACGAACCGGCATACTATTGTGATCTTGAGACTGAATTGGTGACTGAGAAGCCTTGGTACCATGAGGTGAAGAGATATTTGGAAGCTCAGGAATACCCTGAAGGTGCATCTGTCAACGATAAGAAGTTTTTGAGAAGGTTCGCAACGATGTTCTTCCTTAGCAACGGAATCCTGTATAAGCAAAACCATGATTCGACCTTACTGCGTTGTGTGGATAAGACTGAAGCAGAAAGGATCATGGAAGAGCTACATGAAGGGACCTTCGGAACACATTCCAGTGGACACACTATGGCAAAGAAGATCCTTCGGGTAGGGTATTTCTGGTCCACAATGGAAGCCGACTGCTACCAACATTCTCGGACATGTCACAAATGCCAGATATATACAGACAAGGTGCATGTTCCTCCAGTTCCTCTGAATGTCCTGATTGCACCTTGGTCGTTTGCAATGTGGGGCATAGATATGATCGGTGAGATTAAACCTACGGCATCCAACGGGCATCGCTTCATCCTGGTAGCGATAGATTACTTCACAAAGTGGGTTGAGGCAGCTTCCTATGCTACAGTAACCAAGAACGTTGTGGCACGGTTCATTCGGCACAACCTGATCTGTCGATACGGCGTCCCTGAAAGAATTATTACTGACAACGGTACCAATCTCAATAACAAGATGATCACTGAGCTCTACGAGCAATTCAAGATACAGCACCACAACTCTTCTCCCTATCGGCCGAAGATGAATGGGGCTGTAGAAGCAGCAAATAAAAACATTAAGAAAATTGTGCAGAAGATGACAGTGACTTATAAAGATTGGCACGAGATGTTACCGTTTGCTCTACATGGGTACCGTACCTCAGCAAGGACGTCAACCGGGGCAACTCCCTTCTCCTTGGTCTACGGTATGGAGGCAGTCTTACCGATCGAAGTGCAGATACCCTCTCTCCGGATAATGAAGGATGCAGACCTAAGTGAAGATGATTGGATCCAGACACGACTTGATCAATTAAACCTGGTTGATGAAAAAAGACTTGCTGCTATCTGTCATGGTCAGACGTATCAGAAACGGATGATCAGGGCATTTAACAAAAAGGTCAGACCACAAGAATATCAAGTTGGGGATCTGGTAATCAAGCGCATCATTCTTCCTCAGAGTGATCCAAGGGGCAAATGGACCCCTACGTACGAAGGGCCATTTGTGGTTAAACATGTGTTCTCAGGAGGAGCCATGATTCTAACCAACATGGATGGTGACGACCTTCCTCACCCCGCCAATGCAGACATAGTAAAAAAATACTACGCATAATAAAGACCAGCTAGGTTGACATACCTAGGCAAAAATTAGGGCTTCCCGGTGAACCAAAAGGGTTCGGGCAAAATGAAGGGATGAAATGAAAAAAATCTGTACACCCGGCAAGTCGAAAACCTGAAAAGGCAGCTTGGGCAAAAATGGGTATCCCGGTGGACTGAAAACCCGAAAGGGCAGTCCAGGCAAAAGTTAGGGATAAAGCGTAATACTATGTCTCATTGGATCACCTTGCATCCAGAATCCGGTATCAGCATCAAGTTCAGACGGCATCGATCAATCAGCTTCATCCTCGACTAGGTCATCAAGTGATGAGACGCTCGAAGATATAAAGGCGATAGCAGAGTTGGAACCCAGTGGGATTATTCTTTTCACACAGCTGTTTTGTTTTCCCTTTGTACAAATTGTATAAACTCTTGTGTTCGGCGGCGTTCTCTTACTAGGACGTCAGCCTCTTGTATATAAACGCCTATTTACAGGCAATTCAAAAAATCAATACAAAAATCACTTTTCAGTTAAAATTGCCAATTGTTTTTCCTTTTCTGTTTTGTTTTGCGAAGAACGTCCAAGGTTCAATTTGTGATATATGCACTTGACACTAATTGCTAACTCATAAATATTTGCATACGAAACAAAGGATCAATTACAGGTAATATTAGAAACAGGGGCAATAAAGAGTTGTCTAAGCGATCTAATTGCTTTGTCCACCCAGGTATCAGGGTAGGTTCAGCTGAAGAACGCAACCAGTATATCTTAATTCCCCAGAGAGTGAGCCAGCAAGTCAGAGCACTCTCCCCAAGCAAAGCTATTATCAGCCTTAAGGAAGTTGGTTATCCCCCGCAGATCTCAACATTCCTCAGCAAAGTATACAGATGGTCTTAACAAGCATCCCTGGCAGTCTTGACCTAAAGATTGTTCCCCGACGGTATATCAAACATTTAGTGGAGCCACTTCCCCAATGTAGTTCAAAATCCCCAGGAGAGTCCAATCAAGATTTCCCCAGGAAAAGTTGGAATCCATCTCCCCAGCAGTAAGCTTATCCCTAGTAGATTCTGGAAGCTTGCCACCCGCAGAGCATGAATGCGTCCCCCGGCTTTATTCAAAGGTTATTTCCCTACCAGGATATAACTGGGTTATCCTCAGCCAAAAGCCACGGAAAGATCGTCCCCAACGAAGTCTTCTTATTCCCAGCAGAGTCTATCAAAACTTCCAACATCAATGGTATCCCCAGCGAAGTTACCATCAACATCCCAGCAAAGTATCTCTCTCCCCACAGAGTATTGTTCCCCAGCAAGGTCGCTAGAGTAGTTATTCCCTGCAGAGTAATCTCTTCGCCAAGTTTATTCCCCAACGGAGTTATCTGCTCCTACCGGTATTCTTGCAACTATCATCCCCAGCGGAAACGAATATTCTTTTCTTCAAACATCAGCCCAGGAGTTAACTTCCTGGCACCCGTCAAGGATTTATTTTCCTAGACAAAAACATACGTTCAAAAACATCACATACATCATAATACATGCATAAACGCATCATATCTTACAATCTCATTTTATGTTGAGAACATCATTGCTTGATCCATATCATGCATTGCATATGACTGACCTTTACCTTTCAGGAAAGATCCAGTTAAGTTCTCAGCTATATTCCAATACTTTAGCCTGGTTCAGTTAAATCGACCCTAAGATTTTCCTGATTCTTATCCAGTCAAAGGCCTTCTCTGGTTCAGTCAGATCGACCCTAAGATCTCCCTGATTTTTATCCAGTTGAAGATATTCCAAGACCTTGCCCGGTTCAGTTAAATTGACCCTAAGATTTTCCTGATTCTTATCCAGTCAAAGGCCTTCTCTGGTTCAGTCAGATCGACCCTAAGATCTCCCTGATTCTTATCCAGTTGAAGATATTCCAAGACCTTGCCCGGTTCAGTTAAATCGACCCTAAGATTTTCCTGATTCTTATCCAGTCAAAGGCCTTCTCTGGTTCAGTCAGATCGACCCTAAGATCTCCCTGATTCTTATCCAGTTGAAGATATTCCAAGACCTTGCCCGGTTCAGTTAAATCGACCCTAAGATTTTCCTGATTCTTGTCCAGTCAAAGGCCTTTTCTGGTTCAGTCAGATCGACCCTAAGATCTCCCTGATTCTTATCCCAGTAGAAGACATCCAAGGTTCTCTCAGCGTTCCTGTTGAGGTAGTAATCGCCCCAAGATTCTCTCAGCGTTCCTGTTGAGGTAGTAATCGCCCAAGATTCTCTCAGCGTTCCTGTTGAGGTAGTAATCGCCCAAGGTTCTCTCAGCGTTCCTGTTGAGGTAGTAATCGCCCCAAGATTCTCTCAGCGTTCCTGTTGAGGTAGTAATCGTCCAAGGTTCTCTCACCGTCCCGTTGAGGTAGTAACCATCCCTGATCCATTCATCACCTTTTGAAGCTCCAGACTCGATTCCTAGAACCAACCAGGGTGTGTCTATATAAAGAGTTTGAAGACCAACTCCTGTAACAGGTCAGGTAATCATTCTCTTTTTCAGGTACGCAAGTTCCCGCCAAGGAAACTCTTACGCGATCGACACCCAGATGGCATCTATAAGCCCATCCACCTTCCATCATCTCTTAGCATGGCATCTATAAGCCCATCATCCTATCCATCAATCTCCAAATGGCATCCATAAGCCCATTCCCACCATCACACTGCTAACATGTGAGCGCAAATTTCTGGGCACTCTAGTGTTCAATCATCTTCCACCTTCGGACTACGAAAGGCACGACAGCCAATCTACATCCTCAGGTCTAAGAAGATTGAACAGGGGCAACTGTTGTACCCCAAAATTTGCCCTCCCATATTCTTCAAGATTTGCAAAGAGCATGCTTCAAAATCTCCCCAAGGGTTGCACAGTCCAATGGCCTCCTAGCAGTCAAAAACTAGGATTTTGGTTCTGGCAAAGAAGTTGAAGTTTTCAAGGGTCCAATCAAGTCCCACATGCCTACAAACATGGTCAAGCATCCATATGCCAAGTTTCAGGACTTACAGCATCAAATTGCACAGTCAAAAACCCTAATTGCTCAACAGTCAACTGCAGGGGCAAAATGGTCATTTGACAATCAAAAGTCAAAATTTTTGGTCAACATCTTATTTTGAAGCCAAAAACATCATTTGATCAATTCTTGATCATGATTCTCAAAGCATGGCTCAAAAAGTCTTAAGATTCAAAAGTTTCTATTTTTGGACAGCTGAAAAAGTCAACTGCAAATTGACCAAGGCATAACTTCCACATGGTTTATCAGAAAAATTCCATCCAAAGCTCATTTTGAAGAGAATGACATTTCCTACAACTCCTCTTCACACTTCAAGTCCAAGAAATGCTCTCACAAAAAGTTATCAATCTCAACATTATAGGTCATTTTCAAAAGTCAACAAAAAGGCACTTTAAGTCAAAGACCATAACTTGAGATTGGTAAATCAAAATGACATGGGACCAAAGGCATTGGTTAGACGACTTCAAGACCTTTCCAAAATATCCAAGAACATGATCAAAGCTTAAACATTGAGCAAGATATGCCTTGTGGAAGTTGGGAAATTTTTGGGAATTTTGAAAAGTCAACTTTGCTTCAAATGCCTCAAAATTGCTAATGGGCCTCAATTTCTTCCAAGATTCATCACCCAAAAGCTATGAACGACCCATTGACTTTAAAGGGGGTTATTTTATCATTTTTTATTAATTATTTGAATTATTATTATTATTAGTTCATTTAATTAAAATAAAATATGACAAAAATAGAAAACCATGTTTTCCAATCCCTTTTTGCAGCATATTCTCTCCATAAAACCTCAAGATTTCGTGCATCACTAATATGGAAAGATTTGGCCATGATTGGTATCAAAAGGGCATGAAAAAGATTGGAAAATATTACATTAAAAACCAAATATTTGATTCATGAATAC
This sequence comes from Vicia faba, assembly GCA_948472305.1. Classification (NCBI taxonomy): domain Eukaryota; kingdom Viridiplantae; phylum Streptophyta; class Magnoliopsida; order Fabales; family Fabaceae; genus Vicia; species Vicia faba. Next base: position 1,359,090,557 of record OX451739.1, on the reverse strand, counting down.
AAAGGTTTCTTGGCTTGAATTTTTACCCTAAAACATTCCCATACATAAACACAATGCAAACCTAATCAAAAAGACCTGGATGCTGCGCTAGAACCTGAGAACACAAACTCACTTTTTGCTTAAAAACTTCAAATCTGATTCCATAGCTAGAGCACTTTTCCAAGCCAAAGAACGATTCCATTACCTTCCTGACGCATCAAGGAAGCTTTCTGAATCAAAACCATAGCCTCTAACCTCAAGAAACGGTAGCACGAAATCGCCCTGTCCATAAACATTTGCATATTCGTATTTTGATTTGCAGGCATTTTTCATACATTCTAATGATTGTTTTACACTAATATGGTCTCACTGAAACTGATGGTACCATTGAATTGAGCTAATATTGCTTGTATAGAAAATTGCCATGGCTATTTTTTAGGGTTTCAGGAACCACGAATTGGGGCTTTACGCTTGGGGGAAAATTGGCTAACCTAAATGGCACCATTGAAACCAGAAGCTCACGACGAGCAGAACCATACCATTGCGCCTTTTTTATAATTGCTCAAATCATATTCGCTATTTTTTGTTGTCTCAGATTGTGGGGGTTTAAAACCCCCGCTATCTAGTTTTATTTTTCAGGAAAAATAAAGAACAAGTGGAGAAGACGATGCGTGGAGGAGTGTGATTGGTGCGTTCAAATCGTTGGCGCGTTTTTTTGTAAATTCCAGAATAATTGCATGTTTCTCTTATATTATTTGTGTCTCATATTAATAACAAAGAGCATAAGCAGCGCAGCTGGAAAAGCATTGGCACGGTAAGCGTTGGGACCTGGGTTCGATCCCCAGGTCCCCCATATTTCCTTCTATTTTTTCTCATAACATGAGTAGGTATCCAACACGCCCAGAAGTCCACCATGCACCCTACGCTCAAGCTGGCCACGCGTCCCACAACATCAATCCAAGGGTCAGCATAGGAGGACTACCATACGCATTGTTCAACAGATCCACACGCATCCCAGAAAAGTCAACGAAGGCCTGAATTCATTGGGCCAGATTACTCATCATAAACCTCCATAATTGGGGCAGAACCCCCCTTTTGTTTATATTTCTTTCTCTTTTCTTTTTCTCTTTTTTTATTTGTTTTAATTTATTTGTTTTCTTTAATTCCTCCAAATAATATTTTTATAACACAAAAATAAATATTAAATCAGAAAATCATAAAAAATAAAATATGCTGGTTAATTAATTTGCTAATATTTATTTTGTAAATAAATTTTGTTAACTAATTTAGTTTTAATTTTAGGTTTAATTTCAATGTTTTTTTTTATAATAAAATAAAAAATATAGAGATTAGGGTTTCTAGATTTTTTATTCTTTTTTTTAATAATTAAAATTTCTTCTTGTTATTATTAATAATTAATTATTTTTGTAAATAAATTTGTAATTAAATAATTAGGTTAAAACTAGGTCAAACTTAAACATTTTTTTTAATAATTAAAAAATGCTTAGAATTAGGGTTTTAATTCCAATTAATTTTCTCATTAAATTCCATAAATACAAAAAAAACTCCAAAAAATAAGCTCTTGCTTTTATTTAATTTAATTAATTTAACAATTTCAATTTAATTTCCTTTAAAAGGGTCCAAGGCCCTCGCATTCTCGATTTTATTTCTTTTCGCATTTACTTTTATTTCTTTTTATGAATATGATGTATTTATCCCAAAGCCTTGTAATAAATTAATTAGGACATGTATTTTCCGCATTTTATTTTATTCAAATCGGGTCTTGGATTAATTTGGCGATGTAGACCCGCGCCTTTGTAATAGCGTAGGACTTTTATCTTCTCGCATCTTTTAACTGTTAATAACTTGCATGAAAGAATGAATGCCAAAAATAAAAACAAAGCGTAGATCACCAATGCATGACAAGATAAACATAATTGAAAATGACACACAAATCACACACCACCCCTAGGGCACGCCTCACTGTTGCCTTGCCCCTCGAAAAGTGGTCGTCGAGTAGAGGATGTTTTAGTAAGTCCTCATGTCCATGAACATGGCATGAGGGTAGCTTCTAAGGTGTCTTCCTATTGCTCTGGTGACCACACTGTCCCGAACCCTCGAATTGACCCGAATACCTCTAACGGTGGTGCTACCTACCTCTCAATGGTGGGATGGCACTACCTTAAGGACATTTACACAGACTAATTCCTTAGGGTAGGTAGATGACTCGTAGATACTTGCTCTAATCCAAAACAAATCAAAACTCTTTTCACACCGACACTTTTCAAAAAGCTTTCAAAAACAACTTTTCAAACACTCTTGAGGACTGATACAAGAGTCGAACTGAAATTTTAAACGAAACTTTTTCAAACCCGCCTTGAAAAGCAAACAAACAATTTTGAAAACACAAATGAGCAAGTATCTAAGAGCCCATGGATAACCATGGATAGAAAGGGTGCTAACACCTTCCCTTTCTATAAATCTACCTCCCGAACCGAGAACTAATCTCAATAAGGAATTTTTCTGTGCTTTTGTCCTTTCCCTTTGGAGAAAATAAAAGACGGTGGCGACTCTTGCTTCCGCGACATTTCGTGAACCAGCATTAAACAGTCAGTTCCAGATCCACCGATCACAAGGTGCCATTTTGATATGGTTATAGTCTGAGAATCCATCCATGAAGGAAAACACTTTGTGTTGGGCTGTATTGTCAACCAGGATGTCAATGTGGGGAAGTGGAAAATCATCTTTAGGGTTGGCCCTATTTAAATCTCTATAATCCACGCACATTATTACTTTGCCATCCTTTTTAGGCACGGGAATAATGTTGGCAAACCATTGAGGATAGGAAGTGACGACTAAGAATCCAGCACTGAACTGCTTCATGACTTCCGCTTTGATCTTCTCTGACATGTCAGGTCTCATGCGGCGGACTTTTTGCTTCACTGGTGGACAGTCTTCTCTTGTGGGTAGACGATGTACCACGATGTCTGTATTAAGTCTCGTCATGTCTTCGTATGACCAGGCAAAGATCTTAACATAATCATGCAATAGCTGAATCATACGCTCCTTGACACTCGGCTCTAGGTTGGCACCCACTTTAATTTCCTTTTTATCTTCCTCGGTACCCAAGTTGATTGTATCCAACGGTTCCTCATGAGGCTGAATAGCTCTTTCCTCTTGTTGTAGTAGTCTGGCTAATTCCCCTGACACTTCACAATCTTCTTCACCTTCGTATTCGGCTTGATAGATTGGATCTTCAGAGTCACTGAAGGCTATAGAAGTATCGTTACCCATGGGATCTGGAATGGAGGGGTACCTGCATTTGTGAGTGTGGGTGTGTGTAAGGGTATAGCCACCTTTAAACAATAAAAATGTAAAAGAAAGACAATGAGCACAAAAAGGTTGTATGTGGAAAAACGTCCATGATTCATTGAATGTCATATGAAGATGAAATAAAAACCCTTACAAATGGACCATTGTGCCTCGGGTAAGGCACAAGGTTTTTAAAGTGCGAATTGTTTGTGAATATTACAAGTCCAACAGAAATGTAAAAGATAAATTACTGAGAGATGAAGGTTATTAGGACAAAGTCTTTGGCTTCCCAATTGCGAAGTCTTCCGTTTACAGTAGGAAATACCCAATCTTCCAAGCTGCCATCTTCTTCACCATTTTCCACTGTGTTGACCTCTCAGTTACTAATCTTCAAAGGTGGCCCTCCAGCACGGGCACGGCGCACAGCCTTCTGAGCAGTTTAAGTGAACCCCAAGACAAACTATTCTGATTTATACGGGATGTCTGAAAGCTGCCCCCAGATGGTGCATCCACCCTCTTCTACTACTGCCTTGGCGTCCTTTAGAGATGACATCCGAATCGGAGGTCTTGTGATCTTGGGAATCGGGGATACCGCCTTGGTCACTGCTACCTCTTGAGAGACCTCTTCGAAATGTTGGAAAGGAGTTTCAATGAACTCGCCATCTAACTCCACATATCAGAAAGAATTTAGATGACTAATCATGTACTCCTCCTCTCCGTGGACAGTTATAATCTTTCCTTGGACCGGGTACTTCAGCATCTGGTGTAGTATGGAGGTGACAGCACCGACATTGTGGATATAGGGTCGTCCTAACAGACAGGAGTAAGAGGGGCGGATGTCCATTACATAGAAGGTTGAGTTGAAAGTCTGAGTTCCCACTTTTATGGGGATGTCCACCTCCCCGTGGACCATCCTCTTCGAACCATCAAATTCTCTCACAACTATGTTACTTGGTTTTAGAGTCATCCCCTCGCAATCCAATCTGTCAAGGGCTTTCTTTGGTAAGACGTTCAAAGATGAACCCGTGTCCACCAAGACATGGGCCAGAGTCGTTCCTCTACACTCCACAGAGACATGTAATGCCTCGTTGTGTTTTCTCCCTCTGGGTGTCAAATTAGCGTCAGAGAAGCCTAGGTCGTTATCAGCTGTCAAACTGGCCACACAATTTTGGAATTGGTCAGCAGACGTCTCTTGTGGCACATGGGCTATCTTCAGAAATTTTACTAGAGCTTTCGCATGTGCCTCAGAACACAGCAGCAATGCTAGCATGGAAATCTTGGAGGGAGTTTTCCCCAACTGTTCAACCACGTCATAATCACTCTTCTTTATTATCCTCAGGATCTCTTCCATCTCCTTCTTGGATGTTTCGGGGATAACTAGTGATTGAGCCTTCATCTGGACAGGCTCTTCTTGAATGCTTTTTCCTCGATTTTCAGCAGTAGAAGTGTTGGCAGGGATAATAGCAGGGGTCGTGTCGTCTTTGTCGATAGGCGCACTTGCAGGTATGATTATTGGTGCAGAGGTAATCTTTGGAACAGCCATAGGTCCAAAAATTTCCTTTGGAGGGGAAATATCTGGAGAGAAGATTCTACCGTTACGGGTAATCTTACTAGTTCCGGTAATATTGCTAATGTCAGAATCTTCCTCCTCGGATCTCACTTCTTCTGTGGTCAGCCCATCTTGTTTAATACCATGGTAGTAGATTTCTCCACCGTAATTCCATGGTACTGTCTTGTCTGATTCGTATGGGACCGGCCCGGGCATTGTAATTATGAGAGGAGTAGTCTTTGGAACAGATGTAATCCTAACGGGTCTTTTGGGGACCCTGGAAGGATTGGCGGAGATGGTTATGATTGAAACGTCTTCAACTGGAATAGGTGAAACATGAGCTTTTCAAACAGAATCTCTTGGTGGTCTATCAAGCGTTGAATGCCTGTCTTCAATAGAGGGCAATCAGTTGGTGAGGATAAGCAAAGATGGAAGTCTTCGTTAAAACCTGGGAATATACCAGCTTTCAACAAGTTTATCTTAATGATCGGGAGCGGAGTCAAGATCTCATCCACTGTAGCAACAAACAAATCTTCCTCGATAGCATTGGCGTTGTGACCATGTCTAGGCATAGGAGCGGAAATGACATTTGGTTTCTTGGGCGCATCAAACTCAATCTCTTTTTCATCTATCAGGTCTTGAATTTTGTTTTTCAAAGCCCAACAATTGTTGGTGTCGTGGCCCGGACTTTCGGAATGGTATGCGCATCTGGCATTCGGGTGATAATGAGGGGACGCCGTGTTGGGATTCTTTGGAGCTTCCTTCAAAGTTGCCAAATTAGATTTCAGAAGATATGGTAAGTGTGATACGGTGGGAGAACTGACTTGAGGTTTTGCGTTCGTATTCGCAAATGTTTCAGTTTAGCAAGAGTCGCCACTGACTTTTTATTTTATCCTAAGGAAAGTGTGATCGGTGGATCTGGAACTGACTGTTTAACGCTGGTTCGCAAAATGTCGCGGTAAGCAAGAGTCACCACCGTCTTTTATTTTCTCCAAATGGAAAGGACAAAAGCACAGAAAAATTCCTTATAGAGATTGCTCTCGGTTCGGGAGGTAGGTTATAGAAAGGGAAGGTGTTAGCACCCTTTCTATCCATGGTTATCCATGGGCTCTTAGATACTTGCTCATTGTGTTTTCAAAAATGGTTTGTTTGCTTTTCAACTGTGGGTTTAAAAAGTTTCTTTGAAAATTCCAGTTCGACTCTTGTGTCAGAGTGTTTGAAAAATTGCTTTGAAAGCTTTTGAAAAGTGTCGGTGTGAAAAGATTTTTGTTTGTTTTTTGAAGAGAGCAAGTATCTACGAGAACCTACTTACCCTAAGGAATTCGTCTGTGTAAATGTCCTTTAAAGTAGTGCCATCCCACCATTGAGAGGTAGGTAGCACCACCGTTGGAGGTATTCGGGTCAATTCGAGTTTGTAGGGACATGGTGATCACCAGAGCAATGGGAAGACACCTTAGAAGCTACCCTCATGCCAGGTTCCCGGATCATGAGGACTTACTAAGACATCCTCTACTCGACGATCACCTTTCAAGGCAAGGCAACAGTGAGGCGTACCCTAGGGGTGGTGTGTGATTCGTGTGTCGTTTTCATTTGTATTTGTCTTGTCATGTTATTGGTGTTCTACGCATCGCTTTTATTTGGACATTCATTCTTGCATGCTTTTTGTTAACAGTCAAAAGATATTTGCGGAAAAAGTAAATCTAAAGCTATTACAAATGGCGCGGGTCCACATCGCCAAAATTAACCAAGACCCGATTTGACAGGAAAGTAAATGAAGCAAATAAAGCAAAAGTGCGAGAAGTAAATGTTACAAAGCTTCGGGAGAGGTACATAATTATTCAAGCGAAATAAAATAAATACGCGAAATTAAACAATTAAGTCGAAAGGAGGGCGTTGGACCCTTTTGCAAAATATTGAAATTACATGAATTAATTAAAAAAAGAAATTGTTTTTTGTTCTTGGTATTTTTGTGTATTTTAGGATTTTAATAAAAAGAAATTAATTACATTAACTACTAACCCTAATTCTATTTATTTTTAAATTTATTAAGAAAAATGTTGAAGTTTTTAACCTAATTTAAACCTAAGTTATTTATGTACAATTTAATTATAAAAATAAATAAATAAATAATACTATGGTAAAAAGGAAAATTAAAAAGGAATAAAAACGATAATTAAACCTATTTCTACATTTTTTGTATTTTTGTTATTAAAAGAATTAACATTAAACTCTAATTTAAATTAATTTTAATTATATGCATTTTGTTTATGAAAATAATTAAAATAAAGTATTTATTATTTTTTTTTTGTCTTTTCTGATTTTTTAGGCATTTTTTATATTTTGTAAAAAATAATTAATTAAATTAAAACAAGAAAGCAAATAAAACAATAATTGAAAAATAAAACATGAAGAAAATTGCAAACCAGGGGGGGGGGTTCAGGCCCCAATTGTGAGGTCTTGATTGTGAAATTCTGGCCCAATAAGACATGGGTCCATTGACTTTATTGAGTGGCGTACAGCAATGTTGACCAGCGTTTATGGTGCTCTCCCAATCTCCGCCCTTGGCTTGATCTCAGTGTACACGTGGGTGGATGGATGATGAAGGTGTACGCTGTGCCTTGACATTGAAAACGCACATGAATTCCTGTGGAAAAATAATGTGAAGAATAACGCAGACCTGGGGTTCGAACCCAGGTCATGTGCTTTACCAATAGACTTGCTTGCCATCTGTGCCAGTTCACGCATTTGATTAATAAACAAACAACGAATATTATAAGAGAAAACAAGGAAGTTAGTGGGTAGCGCGCGAAATATTCAAATACTCCAATCAATGACTCCCACGTGATCATCTTCTTCGTGGCCTTTTTTTGTTTTTCTGAAACATAAACGCATTGGCCACGGTTTTTCCCACGTTCTCTTAGACACGTTTTGAGAAAATAGCGATTAGCTCTCCTTGGCACATAAATTCAGCGCAATGGTCCTATCTTCTTCGTCTGAACATGCTGAATCTAATGGTGGTGGTTTGGAGTCTCAATTTTTCCTCGTTTGAAAATCCCTCATTCGAAGCTTTATAAACCCTAACAATCAAACATGGTGAAATCGAATATACAGCACAAAAACGCAATTAATTATGTTGGTTAGCATCAGAATATCATAAGGAATATAAATCCATGAATAAATTTCACAAATAATGCTTAAATCATGATGCACGATTGTGAGTTTTTTGCTGTACAGTTCGCGTTCAATATACCAATTCTTGGAGTTTGAGTGAATGTTTGTGATTGGAATCTGATCAGGGCACCTTGAGGAAGCTATTGAAACAAATCTTATGCTTTGAATCGACCTGGAAAGCTGTTTTCAGTTTTGAGTTTTTAAGGAATTTTTCCAAGTTTGCAATGGCCTTTCTTGCGCAGTTTTGTGTGTATTAGCATTAGGTTTATGATCAGGCATATGTAGTGAGGCTATTAGGTTAACAAAAGTAGAACAAATCCAATGAATTAATGGTTTTTGAAAATTTGATTTCTTAAGATCTTTTCCATATCTTTTTCACATGTTTTTGTATCAATTAAGATCCAATTGCTCCAATTCTTTCCATATTGACTTAGGCACGAAATCTTGAGGCTGAAATGTGTACAAAAGGATTTGAAAACTTAGGTTAGTATTTTTCCTATATTTAATTTGATTTAAATGAATTAATATAAATAAAAATTCAAATAAATAAATAAAAAATGAGAAAATACTTCCCTTTGGGCCAAGTGGTCGTGCATATGCTTAGAATGATGAATCATGGAAGAAAAATGGGCCCATTAGCAATTTTAGGTCATTTGAATCAATGTTGACTTTTCAAAATATCCAAAAATTTCCCAACTTCCACAAGGCATAACTTGCTCAATGTTTAAGCTTTTCTCATGTTCTTGGACATTTTGGAAAGGTCTTTGAGTCCTCTAACCAATGCCTTTGGTCCCATGTCATTTAGATTTACCAATCTCAAGTTATGTCCTTTGACTTAAAGTCCCTTTTTGTTGACTTTTGAAAATGACCTATAATGTTGAAATTGATAACTTTTTGTGAGAGCATTTCTTGGACTTGAAGTATGAAGATGAATTGTAGGAAATGTCTTTCTCTTCAAAATGAGATTTGGATGGAATTTTTCTGATAATCCATGTGAAAGTTATGCCCTGGTCAATTTCAGTTGACTTTTTCAGCTGTCCAAATAAGGAAACTTTTGCATCTTGATGATTTCTGAGCCAAATTTTGAGAATCATGATCAAGCATTGATCAAATGATGTTTGTGGCTTCAAAATGATATGTTGACCAAAAATTTGAACTTTTGACTGTCAAATGACCATTTTGCCCCTACAGTTGACTGTAGTGCAATTTAGGGTTTTGACTGTGCAATTTTGAGCTGAATGTCTTGAAACTTGATATGAGGATGCTTGACCATATTTGTAGGCATATGAGACTTGATTGGACCTTTGAAAACTTCATTTTCTTGATCAGGACACAAACCCTAGTTTTGACTGTATAGGAGACCTTTACATTGTGCCACCCTTGGGGAGTTTTGTGGCTTGACTTGGCAATTTCTTGAAGAATATGGGAGGGCAAATTTTGGGGTGCAACAGTTGCCCCTGTTCAATCTTCTTAGACCTGAGGATGCAGATTGGCTGACGTGCCTTTCGTAATCCGAGGGTGGAAGATGATTGAACACTAGAGTGCCCAGAAATTTGCGCTCACATGTTAGCAGTGTGATGGGGGAATGGGCTTATAGATGCCATTTGGAGATTGCTGGATAGGATGATGGGCTTATAGATGCCATCTGGATGTTGATTGCGTAAGAGATTCCTTAGCGAGAACCTGCATACCTGCAAAACAGAATGAGTACCTGACACGTTGCAGGAGCTGATTTTTAGATGCTTGGTATAGATATGTCCTGACTGGTTGCAGGAGCTGGGTCTGGAGCTTCAAACGTCGATGAATGAACCAGGGATGGTTACTGCCTTAGCATGGATGGTAAGAGCATTTTGGGCGACTTTAACTTCAACAACGCTCGTTGAGAAAAATCTTGGGTGTCTTCTACTGGGATAAGAATCAGGGAGATCTTAGGGTCGATCTGACTGAACCAGAGAAGGCCTTTGACTGGATAAGCATCAGGAAAATCTTAAGGTCGATTTAACTGAACCGGACAAGGTCTTGAAATATCTTCAGCTGGATAAGCATCAGGGAGATCTTAGGGTCGACCTGACTGAACCAGAGAAGGCCTTTGACTGGATAAGCATCAGGAAAATCTTAGGGTCGATTTAACTGAACCGGTCTAGGTCTTGAAATATCTTCAACTGGATAAGCATCAGGGAGATCTTAGGGTCGATCTGACTGAACCAGAGAAGGCCTTTGACTGGATAAGCATCAGGAAAATCTTAGGGTCGATTTGACTGAACCGGACAAGGTCTTGAAATATCTTCAACTGGAATAAGTGTCAGAACGTCGCCATATCTGGTTCATGTCTGGACTATATCTGGAAGGAAATCTGGAAGCATCATCAGAACGTCACCATATCTGGGTCATATCTGAAACTATATCTAGAAGGAAATCTGGAAGCAGTATCAGAACGTCACCATCTCTGGGTCATATCTGAAACTATATCTAGAAGGATATCTGGAAGCAGTATCAGAACGTCACCATATCTGGGTCATATCTGAAACTATATCTAGAAGGAAATCTGGAAGCAGTATCAGAACGTCACCATCTCTGGGTCATATCTGAAACTATATCTAGAAGGATATCTGGAAGCAGTATCAGAACGTCACCATATCTGGGTCATATCTGAAACTATATCTAGAAGGAAATCTGGAAGCAGTATCAGAACGTCACCATCTTTGGTTTACATCTGAAACTATATCTAGAAAGAATTGCGATAGTTGATAGTAATCATGTTGGGTATTGATCTTTTTCCTGAAAAGGCAAAACATAATTGTATGCAAAATCATGATGCATGAATTGTATGTCTTCAAAATTAATGAGATTCGTGTAGTATGATGCATATGCATGCTATAATGTATGAAGATATGATGTTTATGAACATATGTTTTCGTCTCAGGAAAATAAATCCTTGACGGGTGCCGGGAAGTCACTCCTGGGCTGCTGTTTGAAGAATAGATTTTTGCCTCCGCTGGGGATGATAGTTTGCAAGAATACCGGTAGGAGAAGATAACTCCGTTGGGGAATGAACTTGGCGAATGGATTACTCTGCGGGGAGAAAAGTACTCTAGTAATCTTGCTGGGGAGCAATACTCTGTGGGAAGAGGGATGTCTTGCTGAGGATATCCTTGTTGTTGGAAGTGTTGATGGACTTCGCTGGGGTAAGAAGACTGTGTCGACGACGATCTTTCCGTGGCTTTTGGCTGAGGATAACCCAGTTATATCCTGTTACGGAAATAACTCTTTAAATAAAGTCGGGCGACGCGTTCGTGCTCTGCGCGGATAAGCTTCCAAAATCAACTGGGGATAAGCTTACTGCTTGGGGAGATGGATTCCAACTTTTCTGGGGAAGCTGGATTGGACTCTCCTGGGGAAATATTGAACTGTATTGGTTATGTTCTTCAACGGAACCTATCCTGATACCTTGGAGGATAGAACAATCAGATTGCTTAGACCATTCTTTATTGCCCCTGTTTCTATGGGGGAGGAACTTGTGGGGTGCTGATAGTTGTTGATGGACAAACCTTCTTCTGGTAGACAGATGGCAGGACATAGTCGTACGCTTTAATCCCTAACTTTTGCCTGGACCGCCCTTTCGGGTTTTCAGTCCACCGGGATACCCATTTTTGCTCAAGCCGCCTTTTCAGGTTTTCGACTTGCCGGGTGTACAAATTTTTTCATTTCATCTCTTCATTTTGCCCGAACCCTTTTGGTTCGCCGGGAAGCCCTTACTTTTGCCTAGGTGTGTCAACCTAGCGGGTCTTTGATTGTGCGTAGTATTTTTCGACTATGTCCATTCTCAGAAAGTAGGGAGTTGTCCCTGTTAACAGTGTTTTGTCATGCCACCTAGAAGGTGTTTGATCAGGCAAGATTTGTTGTTGAAATGCCCCAAGTGACTCAGGCGGAGATTTGCCCCAGGCTATTTGGCCTTTGAGAGATTCTCTGAATCTTGATTGGACTGCCCCAGATGATGGACAATAGTCATGCCATGCCCCTTGATTGGAAGTGCCTTTGTTCACTAGGTTTTCCTCGCGCGAATTTCCTTGTTGTTCAAACAAATAGTCATATGCAAACAATGTTATATCAAAAATGCAAAGCTTATGTGTGTCTTGAAGATTTTGAAAATGCATTCTTTTTCATAAAGCAAGTGAATGTTTGTAAAACGTGATGTCAACTCTGTATTTACCGTAGGCCTTAAGGAGTCAGGATACCTTTCGTGACAGTATGCTTTCGAGCTAACCCATGCTTCAGCTAGGACTTTTGAGGGTTATAACGTGGCCTGGTTCACGGTTTAAGAAACAAAGGATAAAGGCTCAAATTATTTGTACCCACCCACTCTTCGTGATGTTCTCCAAACCTAAACTCAGTTGATCGTGCGTTAGACCTTGTTCGAGTCTTTGCTCTGAATCCCTGGTGATGGTTCAGATACTGAACGTTTATTTGAATAGGCAGTCATTTTTGTCTTTGTTGAGGGTTTGTATGACCTCTTTCTTTTTTGCTTTTTATTATCCCTTTCTTTTTTTGCCTAAACTGTTTCCTTTTTTGGAATTACAGTCAGCGGGATGACCCAGTTTTGTAAGTCTCCTTCATGGGTTTTGACCTAATGGGTTTTTCATTTATGATTTTTGATAACGACTGCCTGTCCTTGTGATTTATTCAGAACCATCACTGTCTTTTGTTTTGTAAGGACTCCTTTGGTGCCATTTGTTATGCACTCGGATCAACTGAGAGAACTACCCTGCCCCAGGTTATGATAAAGGGTTTTAAATTTCGAAAGGAAAAACTCCTACTTCTTTGGCTCAGAGGGGTTGACGAGGGATTATCATCCTTATAACTCCAGTGTTTAGGGATTGAAACAATGCATGTACCTCATCAGCGGGGTCTGTTCAAAAGCATACTGTAGATCGTGGTATTGTTTTCGTCATCCTCCCTCAAGAGGCTTAGAATTTTAGATCCAGAGTTGACATCAGAAAAAATATGAAAAGAAATTTGAACATAATGAAAACAATTGTATTAATTCCCAAAACAGACGTATGCGATGCATTGATAGAATAAAAGAGTTTGCTATGACATTAATTGTTTGTATAAGCAAAGAAAAATACAACTCAAAAATTCAAATAAACAAAAGGCTTCAATGATTGGGCAACGGAGCAGTGATTATGTTCGGAGTCTCAGGCACTTCAAACTGAATCTCCCCGGCGTCGATCATGTCTTGAATCTTGTTCTTGAGAGGCCAGCAGTTGTCCGTAGTATGCCCCGGGCTATCAGAATGATATGCGCACCTATCATTGGGATGATAGTTGGGAGCAGAAGTGTTCGGATTCCGAAGAGGAGCCCTTAAGGTGATCAGCCCTGCCTTCAACATTTGTTGCAGTGCTTGATCCAGCGACATGTTGATTTTGGTGTACTGTCGTTTCTCCTTGCGCTGCTGCCCCTGTCCTTGTTGAGCAGGTCCAGGATTGGAGATCTGGATTGCCCCTACCTCATGACGGCTCTTTTTACCGTGCACAGCATTGGATTCTTTCTTTCCATGATGAGGCTTTTTATCAGAAGGTGCAGCCTCTTGAATTTTCCCAGACCGGATGCCAGCTTCTATTCGCTCTCCAGTCAAGATAAGATCTGTGAATCCAGCAGATGAATTCCCAATTAGGTGGTTGTAGAACGGACCAGACAGGGTCCCTAAGAACATATCGACAAGTTCCCGATCAGTCAGAGGTGGTTGTACCCTTCCAGCAAGATCCCTCCATTTCTGCGCATATTCCTTAAAACCTTCACTTGATCCTAACGACATACCCTGGAGTTGGGTACGCGTAGGAGCAAGGTCGGCATTATATTGATACTGCTTGTAGAAAGCAGTAGCCAACTCCTCCCAGTTACGAACCTTGGTCCCATCCAGCTGATAGAACCATTCGAGATGAGTCCCTGAAAGACTCTCTTGGAAGAAGTGGATCCATAAATTCTTATCCGCAGAGTACGGCTGAATTTTCCGAACATAGGACCTGAGATGTAACTTGGGACAAGACGCCCCGTCATACTTGGTAAAGGATGGTGCTTTGAACTTCCGAGGAATAATCACACCAGTTGACAAACCCAGATCTCCAAAGTCCAGCCCAGGTACCTGTTGGATCTCCATAGCATTCAGCCTATCCTCCAACTGTTTGTACTTATCTTCGGCAGGAGGGTATTGTTCGTCGTTGAAATCTGTCTCGTTGTCGGAGACCACTGGACTAGGCACCTCTCTCTCATGGTGACTGCTTTCCCTTACAGATGGGGTTGTCCTCTCAGTTTCCTCCTGCGGTGTATTCCTAGATCTGCGTCTAGGGCTGAACAAAACAGTCCTCTTCTTCTTCTTTTCCTTCTTCAAAAGCAAAGCCTTCAGATCTTGTTGCCCCTGGGTCAAATTCATGATCAGCCCTTGGAACTGGGCATTCTGAGCCTGGAGGGCCTTGATAGTGTGCTCGGTTGATGATTCAGGATTCATGACGACCGGCTGAAATAAACAGCGAAGAAGGGTAAGCAACCTGTCAAAGGGATACCTGCAATGCAATGAGATGTATGACATGCATGTAATGTTTTCAAGGACCTCGCGGGGTAAACAAGAAGATTGTAAGAATTGGAAACCGGTAGCTTGATTGAAGGAACTTCATGTTGTTGAGAGTCCTTCGTCAAGGGTCAAAGGCTCACCATATCCAGTGGGTCATAGCCCCTGACAACCTTAGCTAGAGGAAAATAAATCCTCTTTGCCCCTTGCTAGATGTTTGATTTATCATGACCTGCATCACAAGCCCTTGAGATCCTTGAAATGGGTTAGGATGTATGCAATGGTATGATGTTATGTTATGCATGGGGTAATGTGAGTAACCCTGTTATGAGTCCCAATTAAGGACTATAAACAAACCCTGCAAGAAATTCAGTATACTTTGTTATGAGTCCCAATCAAGGACTATAAACAAAACCTGCAAGAAATTCAGTATACTTTGTTATGAGTCCCAATCAAGGACTATAAACAAAACCTGCAAGAGACCTAGTAAACCCTGTTATGAGTCCCAGTTAAGGACTATAAACAAAACCTGCAAGTAGCTTATGTGTCAGATAACACGCATGTAATTAGTCAAGTACGAAGGCACACAAGTCACACAAGAGAAGCCCTTAGAGTTTAGGCCAGCATGAAGTTTGGGGTACTACCCTCTTGAAGTTGGTTGGTTCAACCTGTCCTATTAGAAGTAACCGGGTTCTAAGGGTCCCAATATCACGGGATTGCTTTCATTGTTCATCGTTTCGATTTAGCCACTGAACTAGCGACCGAAATATTCCAGGAAAGCAACCCTCAACTGAGCGTAGTATCGAGTATCAACCAACCTCGGACTGCACCAAAGTCAGTTATCTCACTACCCTAAAGAGGCCAAGATAGTTCAATTAAGGTTCCTAAGGTCTGTTGATGCTTCACGACACCACGCGGAGGCCCCGTACTCTCCTTGACTGAACTCAAGGGTTACCGGTACATACCAAAGTGCCACATCAACGTAGCAGACTGTTTCAACCATGTCGGTATACCCCGCACAGTTCCCTCACAGTCTTGTTGCTACTTTCTAAGAAAGGTATCCCCCAGATCCGGGTTAGGATCTATAGAACTCCCAAGACAGTCCCACAATTTAAAGCAAGCAAAGAGAGCAATTGAAAACACAGTTATGAACTATCCCTAAGGTACACCTCACTTTATAAAGTGTAGTCCCCAGCAGAGTCGCCAGTTCTGTGATCGGTGGATCTGGAACTGACTGTTTAACGCTGGTTCGCGAAATGTCGCGGTAAGCAAGAGTCGCCACCGTCTTTTATTTTCTCCAAATGGAAAGGACAAAAGCACAGAAAAATTCCTTATAGAGATTGCTCTCGGTTCGGGAGGTAGGTTATAGAAAGGGAAGGTGTTAGCACCCTTTCTATCCATGGTTATCCATGGGCTCTTAGATACTTGCTCATTGTGTTTTCAAAAATGGTTTGTTTGCTTTTCAACTGTGGGTTTAAAAAGTTTCTTTGAAAATTCCAGTTCGACTCTTGTGTCAGAGTGTTTGAAAAATGTCTTTGAAAGCTTTTGAAAAGTGTCGGTGTGAAAAGATTTTTGTTTGTTTTTTGAAGAGAGCAAGTATCTACGAGAACCTACTTACCCTAAGGAATTCGTCTGTGTAAATGTCCTTTAAAGTAGTGCCATCCCACCATTGAGAGGTAGGTAGCACCACCGTTGGAGGTATTCGGGTCAATTCGAGTTTGTAGGGACATGGTGATCACCAGAGCAATGGGAAGACACCTTAGAAGCTACCCTCATGCCAGGTTCCCGGATCATGAGGACTTACTAAGACATCCTCTACTCGACGATCACCTTTCGAGGCAAGGCAACAGTGAGGCGT
Source organism: Vicia faba (assembly GCA_948472305.1). Classification (NCBI taxonomy): domain Eukaryota; kingdom Viridiplantae; phylum Streptophyta; class Magnoliopsida; order Fabales; family Fabaceae; genus Vicia; species Vicia faba. Next base: position 1,359,074,123 of record OX451739.1, on the reverse strand, counting down.
ACCCTAGGGGTGGTGTGTGATTCGTGTGTCGTTTTCATTTGTATTTGTCTTGTCATGTTATTGGTGTTCTACGCATCGCTTTTATTTGGACATTCATTCTTGCATGCTTTTTGTTAACAGTTAAAAGATATTTGCGGAAAAAGTAAATCTAAAGCTATTACAAATGGCGCGGGTCCACATCGCCAAAATTAACCAAGACCCAATTTGACAGGAAAGTAAATGAAGCAAATAAAGCAAAAGTGCGAGAAGTAAATGTTACAAAGCTTCGGGAGAGGTACATAATTATTCAAGCGAAATAAAATAAATACGCGAAATTAAACAATTAAGTCGAAAGGAGGGCGTTGGACCCTTTTGCAAAATATTGAAATTACATGAATTAATTAAAAAAAGAAATTGTTTTTTGTTCTTGGTATTTTTGTGTATTTTAGGATTTTAATAAAAAGAAATTAATTACATTAACTACTAACCCTAATTCTATTTATTTTTAAATTTATTAAGAAAAATGTTGAAGTTTTTAACCTAATTTAAACCTAAGTTATTTATGTACAATTTAATTATAAAAATAAATAAATAAATAATATTATGGTAAAAAGGAAAATTAAAAAGGAATAAAAACGATAATTAAACCTATTTCTACATTTTTTGTATTTTTGTTATTAAAAGAATTAACATTAAACTCTAATTTAAATTAATTTTAATTATATGCATTTTGTTTATGAAAATAATTAAAATAAAGTATTTATTATTTTTTTTTTTGTCTTTTCTGATTTTTTAGGCATTTTTTATATTTTGTAAAAAATAATTAATTAAATTAAAACAAGAAAGCAAATAAAACAATAATTGAAAAATAAAACATGAAGAAAATTGCAAACCAGGGGGGGGGGGGTTCAGGCCCCAATTGTGAGGTCTTGATTGTGAAATTCTGGCCCAATAAGACATGGGTCCATTGACTTTATTGAGTGGCGTACAACAATGTTGACCAGCGTTTATGGTGCTCTCCCAATCTCCGCCCTTGGCTTGATCTCAGTGTACACGTGGGTGGATGGATGATGAAGGTGTACGCTGTGCCTTGACATTGAAAACGCACATGAATTCCTGTGGAAAAATAATGTGAAGAATAACGCAGACCTGGGGTTCGAACCCAGGTCATGTGCTTTACCAATAGACTTGCTTGCCATCTGTGCCAGTTCACGCATTTGATTAATAAACAAACAACGAATATTATAAGAGAAAACAAGGAAGTTAGTGGGTAGCGCGCGAAATATTCAAATACTCCAATCAATGACTCCCACGTGATCATCTTCTTCGTGGCCTTTTTTTGTTTTTCTGAAACATAAACGCATTGGCCACGGTTTTTCCCACGTTCTCTTAGACACGTTTTGAGAAAATAGCGATTAGCTCTCCTTGGCACATAAATTCAGCGCAATGGTCCTATCTTCTTCGTCTGAACATGCTGAATCTAATGGTGGTGGTTTGGAGTCTCAATTTTTCCTCGTTTGAAAATCCCTCATTCGAAGCTTTATAAACCCTAACAATCAAACATGGTGAAATCGAATATACAGCACAAAAACGCAATTAATTATGTTGGTTAGCATCAGAATATCATAAGGAATATAAATCCATGAATAAATTTCACAAATAATGCTTAAATCATGATGCACGATTGTGAGTTTTTTGCTGTACAGTTCGCGTTCAATATACCAATTCTTGGAGTTTGAGTGAATGTTTGTGATTGGAATCTGATCAGGGCACCTTGAGGAAGCTATTGAAACAAATCTTATGCTTTGAATCGACCTGGAAAGCTGTTTTCAGTTTTGAGTTTTTAAGGAATTTTTCCAAGTTTGCAATGGCCTTTCTTGCGCAGTTTTGTGTGTATTAGCATTAGGTTTATGATCAGGCATATGTAGTGAGGCTATTAGGTTAACAAAAGTAGAACAAATCCAATGAATTAATGGTTTTGAAAATTTGATTTCTTAAGATCTTTTCCATATCTTTTTCACATGTTTTTGTATCAATTAAGATCCAATTGCTCCAATTCTTTCCATATTGACTTAGGCACGAAATCTTGAGGCTGAAATGTGTACAAAAGGATTTGAAAACTTAGGTTAGTATTTTTCCTATATTTAATTTGATTTAAATGAATTAATATAAATAAAAATTCAAATAAATAAATAAAAAATGAGAAAATACTTCCCTTTGGGCCAAGTGGTCGTGCATATGCTTAGAATGATGAATCATGGAAGAAAAATGGGCCCATTAGCAATTTTAGGTCATTTGAATCAATGTTGACTTTTCAAAATATCCAAAAATTTCCCAACTTCCACAAGGCATAACTTGCTCAATTTTTAAGCTTTTCTCATGTTCTGGGACATTTTGGAAAGGTCTTTGAGTCCTCTAACCAATGCCTTTGGTCCCATGTCATTTTGATTTACCAATCTCAAGTTATGGCCTTTGACTTAAAGTCCCTTTTTGTTGACTTTTGAAAATGACCTATAATGTTGAAATTGATAACTTTTTGTGAGAGCATTTCTTGGACTTGAAGTATGAAGATGAATTGTAGGAAATGTCGTTCTCTTCAAAATGAGCTTTGGATGGAATTTTTCTGATAATCCATGTGAAAGTTATGCCCTGGTCAATTTCAGTTGACTTTTTCAGCTGTCCAAATAAGGAAACTTTTGCATCTTGATGATTTCTGAGCCAAATTTTGAGAATCATGATCAAGAATTGATCAAATGATGTTTGTGGCTTCAAAATGATATGTTGACCAAAAATTTGAACTTTTGACTGTCAAATGACCATTTTGCCCCTACAGTTGACTGTAGTGCAATTTAGGGTTTTGACTGTGCAATTTTGAGCTGAATGTCTTGAAACTTGATATGAGGATGCTTGACCATATTTGTAGGCATATGAGACTTGATTGGACCTTTGAAAACTTCATTTTCTTGATCAGGACACAAACCCTAGTTTTGACTGTATAGGAGACCTTTACATTGTGCCACCCTTGGGGAGTTTTGTGGCTTGACTTGGCAATTTCTTGAAGAATATGGGAGGGCAAATTTTGGGGTGCAACAGAAAGGTTAAAAAGCACAGGAAAAACCTTTGAGATGTTTTCTTGGGTTCGGGGAGTAGATTATAGAAAGGGAAGGTATTAACACCCTTTCTATCCATGGTTATCCATGGGCTCTTAGTTACTTGCTTAGATCACTTGCCTTTTCTTTTCAATTGTTTGAAATGGTGCTTTGTGTGTGTTTTTTTGAAAATGTTTTGAAAAAGATGCCTTGTCTAGGCAACCCTTGTAACAATTCTTTACTCGAATGTTTTACAAAAGGTGTTTGTCTTTTTGAAAAGATGTTTCAAGGTTTTGAAAAGTTGTTTTGAAAGTTGTGTTGTGGAGTGTGTTTTGAAAGTAGGAAAGTGTGTTTTGCAAGTTTGATCAAGTAACTAAGAGTTGTCTACCCCTAAATTTACTCAAATATCTTTCCTATGTTTTAACCCTTTTAACAGTATTGTTCCACCATTGTATTTGGTGGACAATCTTGTGTTAGGATGTTAACGGGACAGACGCGGGTCATCGTTTAGACCATGAATGCAATAGTGCCAAGTGTCTTTGGCAATTTTTCCTTTAAGGGACTTGATCATTTTTTAGGCAACTTCGAAAGCGTCATCGAGGGACTATGATCATTTGATTTGTTTTTGTTTGGCCAAAGACACTCAACATGCAACATGGCCCATTTTTGAAGGCAACAAGTGGAGGAACCCTAGGGGTGCAAGTGTGCATTGTGTTGTCCATTTTCATGCTTGTTTATCTTTGAATTAGGTCAAGTTATTTGTTATTTGATTTGCATACAAACCCTAGGTCTATCATGGCATAATTTGAAAGCTTTTAAATGCGGAAATTTAAAGTCCTAAATTATTACAACATGATTATGGGGATGGGAGTACAAATGTTTGAATGAGGGGATATTTAGCAAGAAATTAAATCTAAAACTATTACATCCATATTGAATATACAAATATCGAATTGTACAATATTTTAACAAATATAATAAAAATACAAAATGTATTATGCACAAAAATAATTTTTTATGTATGTGAAATTGTTTTTCAATGTGAAATATAAACAAAAATAAAAAGTCAAATTTTGAATACTTTTATGGTTTAGGGCAAAACCCTAGTTTTCAAATAAATAGTATTTATTTATTAATTATATATAATATCTATATATTTATTTATACAAGAATAAAAAAAAAGAAGTATATTAAAAAAAAGTATTTTTTAGTGTCATATATTAATAAAAATAAAAATGTGTTATTTTTATATTTTTATCCTAAGTATTCTAATAAATATATACAAGTATTTATATTATATATTAAATATATTAAATATATACAAGAGTAAAATATTAATTATTTACAAAAAGGTAGATTTTTAGAAAATGTTTTCAAAATGTAAACAAAAAATAATAATTGAAAAATATATATTTTTGTATTATTTTCTAGGGTTTTAAATAAAAAGTATATATATTTATTTACATGTATATGCTAAATAAAACAAATAAATGTCAAATAAATGCAAAAAAAAGGTGGAAAAATATTTTTAGTGTTTTTTCATGTTTGAATAAAAATATAAAATCAGAATCAAAAAGAAAAAATCAAAAATGATGAATATATCACACAATGGGCCAGCGGGGTGCAAATGGAAAAAAGGGGTGTAAACAGCATGTTGACTCAGGCCCAGCCCAAGCCAGCTTTGTCTTCAACCTCCAGCTCCATTCAAATAGAAAATGCGCGCGCCTCTTATGCAATCATCATCTCCTGATTCTTTGACTTTTAACAAAAACTCATAACACAAACATTATAGAGCATGAAGAGACGAATTCATACATATAAAAAACTTGACCTAACTCTAAGAAACGAGAGAGAATTTCTTCATCCCCAATTTCTGACCTAAATTTTCTCCAATGTTTATGGCCAAAATTCTCACAGCATACTCAATATAAATGAAAAGTAAGTATATGGATGGCTTCAGGGATATGAGGAGAACATGTTTCATTCACAAACCTAAGCCTAATCATGCCTGGATAGAGAGATAGAATTTCATATTTTTACCTGTTTCAGCTTGAGTCGTGTACAGCAATGGAGGTATCTTCAATGGAGTTTGAGCTTTGGTACAACTTGCCTGAAGTCCAACGATGCTTCTCCTATGCTTGGCTTGCTCTGAAACTGCCTGTATCGTGCTATGGAAGTCCACCTGCACAACTGAAAAATGAAAATGGAAACACGGGTTAGGGATGTTACAGTTTGTATCTAGGGCTTGGGATAGCTTCAATGGATGGTAGGGAGTGTGTTTGAACAAGCTTTGGCCAAAACGCACGAGCAAACTGAGTTGTGCAACTCAATCTGCAGGGATGCCCTGTTTCTTGCAAAAAAAATGGTGTTTTGATGAATGAGGGGGTATTGAGGATGAAGGAATCGTGTTTTAGGTCAGTTAGGGTGTATGCAAGATGAGAACAAAGTTTGCTTAGGCTTATGCTTGCAGGAATGAAAGATGGTATGTGTTTTGCCAAGTTTCTTCTAATGTAAGCAAGGATATGCAAGTTTCAATACAGGCTTGTAAAATGCCCTAAAGTATGTTGCATCTCTTCTTCTTGATCAGAGGGATTTGTGTACAAATGCTAGCCTCAAAGATCTGGCCCATGCCTCTTGGATTTTGAATTTGACATAAAGCACTACTTTACAAAAATGGCAAAGTTGCTTTTTCTAATTATGGATTAGTTCTTTGTGTAATGACTAAATGCACAAAACAAGACTTGAACACAAAGGTTAAGCATTTAATTATTGAGTGTGAAGAGGTTTAGAGGCCTGCAAACCATCACAAACCCTGCTGACTTGAAAATGCCAATGTTATGAACATGTATTTGGCTATGAACAAAAGTGACTTTTGCCCATCTTTGCAAATTCGATTCTCCCTAACCACAAGGGTGTTTGAGAAGTTATTTGACAATTTGGAAAGCTTGGAATGTGTACTACAATCCATCTTTGTAATGAAAATTGAAACTCCAAGTGGAAGCATGTGAAAAATGGCCATGAAGTTGGACAAAAATCCTACCTAGAATAGGTCAAAATCTCTCTAAGTTAAAAGTGTTTTGCACCCTTGTTCCAAAAATCATAACTTGAGCTACAAGCTTCTTTTGAGGAAACTTTGTGCATAAAAGTTGTAGATTTTGCAATGGACTACAACTTTCATGTTTTGAGTTTTATTTGAATCCATTTGCATCTTGGTAAAAAAATGGGACAAAGTTAGGAAAAAATAAGGAAATTTTATAACTTAGAAAATTTCTAAGTTATGAAATTTCTTCATTTTAAACCCTAATTTGCAATTTTGGGTTTCTTGATGAACAAGTTTCAAAATTTTACATGTTTTGATGAAAAATGAATCTTGGCACTTGATTTTGACCAAAAAGTCAAAGTTTGACTTTTCAGTATACAGTCAAATTTTGATCAGTTGACTGGAAAATTCATTTGTCAATCCTGTGCATTTGAGATCTTTTGAACTTGTTGAATAGATCAAGACAATTCCATTGAGTTCTTGAGTCCATATGTGAGCTTGGTTTGCCATTGGTTAGGTCAAACAGTCAAAAATTGCCTTTGTGCAGTCAAAACCCTAAAAATGACCATTTTGCCCTTTTGGTGATCTGATCAAATTTCTTGTGGAATTATGATCCAAACTTGACCAAATGATTCATATGAGTTCATAATGTTGATGTGGGTCAAAAATCATGAGGTTTGACTGTCAATTGGCCACAGTTGACTTTTTCCCCAATACAGCTGATTTCTAGGTCAATTGTCCAATTGACTGGGCAAAGATTGAAATCAAGGCTTGAAACTTGGTATGGATAAACTTGTGAGTCCAACATGAAGCATGAAAGTCACTTTGGGCATTTTAGGTCAAAACATCTTTGTGCAAACTCAAATCCTAATTTGGGTCAATAGTGCAAGGAGAGGTCTTGAGCAGAGCAAACCCTAACTTGATCTTGAGTTCCAAGAGTCTTGTGGTGAGAAAATGTTGGTGAAATGAGAGGGCAAATTTTGGGGTACAACAGTTGCTCCTGTTCAATCTTCTTGAACCTGAAGAGTTAGATTGGCAAGTTTGCCTTTCGCGTCTCGAAGGTAAAAGGAGATTGGACACTAGAGTGCCCGTAAATTTGCACTCGTCAAAGCATGGGTGCGAGAATGGGCTTAAAGATGCCATTTGGAGATGGGCTTAGAGATGCCATATGGAGATGTGACAGAATATTATCGGGGGATGGGCTTAAAGATGCCATCTGGAGTGTATGTTGTAGGTGAAAGACGTGAGTATCAGAAAGGTATCCATGTTTGGAATATCTCTGAACTGGGGATCTTGAATAAGCAATGGATTGACATCCGTGTTTGGAGAATCCGTAAACTGTTTTCAAAAGTTGAGTTTGAACAAGCGATAGATTAACATCTGTGTCTGGAGAATCTGTAAACTGTTTTCAGAAGTCTTGGATCTGAACAAGCGATAGGTTAACATCCGTGTCTAGAGAACCCGTAAACTGTTTTCAGAAGTCTTGAAATTGAATAAGCAATAGAGCAGTGTTATACCCCAAAATTTGCCCTCCCATATTCCTCAAGAAATTGCCAAGCCAAGTCACAAAATTCCCCAAGGGTAGTGCAGGTCAACTGTCTCCTATACAGTCAAAATTAGGGTTTTGAGTCTGATCAAGAAAAGGAAGTTTTCAAGGGCTCAATCAAGTCTCATATGCTCACAAACATGGTCAAGCATCCTCATATCAAGTTTCAAGGCATTCAGCTCAAGATTGCACAGTCAAAACCCTAAATTGCACTACAGTCAACTGTAGGGGCAAAATGGTCATTTGACAGTCAAAAGTTCAAATTTTTGGTCAACATATCATTTTGAAGCCACAAACATCATTTGATCAATGCTTGATCATGATTCTCAAAATTTGGCTCAGAAATCATCAAAGATGCAAAGGTTGCTATATTTGGACAGCTGAAAAAGTCAACTGAAAATGACCAGGGCATAACTTTCACATGGATTATCAGAAAAATTCCATCCAAAGCTCATTTTGAAGAGAAAGACATTTCCTACAACTCATCTTCATACTTCAAGTCCAAGAAATGCTCTCACAAAAAGTTATCAATTTCAACATTATAGGTCATTTTCAAAAGTCAACAAAAAGGGACTTTAAGTCAAAGGCCATAACTTGAGATTGGTAAATCAAAATGACATGGGACCAAAGGCATTGGTTAAAGGACTCAAAGACCTTTCCAAAATGTCCAAGAACATGTGAAAATCTTAAAAATTGAGCAAGTTGTGCCTTGTAGAAGTTGGGAAATTTTTGAGAAATGGCAAAAGTCAACTATCCTTGAAACTCCAATTTTTGACAAAAGGGCCCACTTTTTTTCACTTGGTTCATCCTTGTCATGCCACACACGTGTCCCATGGTTAATTTCAAGACCAAATATTGATTTTTTTTATTTTATTTAATTTTTGATGATTTAATTCATTTTAATTCTTTGAAAATTCAAATAAAATTTAAAAACCAATGGAATAGTGTCATGTGAACTTGGACAATTTCTATGTATCATGAACCAACTCAAGAAATCAGGCTAGGGTTCATTTGCACACTAGGTCTAGGTTTTGGCTAAAAAGGAGGAAAAATGGTTAAGAGTGAAAACCCTAAGACTAATTCCTTCATGAGCTTGAATCTAGGTCAAATAACTAGCCAATTCCATTCCATTATCATCACTGAGTCAAACCCTAACCATAAGAGACAAAATGCTGCGCTGAAAAGCCATTGGACAATTTGAAAAATGAGCCATATAATGCAAAACTGAAATCAAAGTTAGAGTAAGTTTTAAGCTCTAATTCTTTTTCCATTAGCATCCTGGACAAATTCTAAAGGCATCCCAATTCCAAACATCTTCCAAAACTCCCTGAACTGGTATCCATGAGTCAAACTACATCTCAAAAATTCTGAAATCATGTAGCACGATTCAAGCACATTTTTGCATTTTTGTTTACGTATTCATATTCATGATGATGTTTCTGAGTTAACCATTGCGTTTGATTTCATTTTTGTGCCATATATGTGAACTTGCCATGTGAGAATCCTAGGGTTACAGTTTTCTTAAATTAGGGATTTTGCATAGAGGAAAAATTAGGGCTCAGGAGTACCATGGTTGAACTCAGCGTTTAGAGACGAAGAAGAAGATATGGTCGCGACAAATTTATGAGCTACAGGGAGCTAATCGCTATTTTCTCAAAAGCTGTCTAATGCTACGCTTCAAAAACCGTTGCCTTCCTTTTTTGTGTTTCAGGAAAATGAAAGAGACGATGAGTTGTCACACGGAGACTGGTCAATTCGAATTTGCGCGCGTTTAACCATCAGGCGTTGGTTTTAATATTTGTTGTTTATTAACCATATTATATTAAATGAAATTGAGTGGTTCAGCTGGCAGGCACCTCACTTTGCAAAGTCCAAGACCTGGGTTCAAGTCCCAGGTCTGGCAAAAATTCAATATTATTTTGCAACGCATATTCTCATGCAGGCATAAGACAAGGATGCACCATACATCTTCAAGTTGGACCATCCACGCGTCCCACCACTTCAGATCAATGGCTTGGATGCAAGGAACATGCTAGGTCCAGGTCAACGCTGGCACACCAAATCTGAAAAGTCAATGAATTCAAACAAATGGGCCTTAATCTTCCAGGCCTGCACCTCACAATTTTGGGGTCTACCCCCCCCTGGTTTGCCTTATTTTTTTTTAATTTTTATTCTTTCTTTAATTTTTTCTTTTTTATTCCTTTTATTTGCTATTTATTTAATTAATTATTTTCACATAAATAATATAAAAACCTTCAAAAATCAGAAAAGACCAAAAAAGAATATAATTTTTATTTTAATCATTTTCTAAATAAATGTTTGTAATTATTTAGTTTTAATTAGGTTTTCAAATTTAATTCTTTTAATAACTAAAATCCAAAAAATAGAGTTTAGGTTTAATAACTTTTTATTTTCTTTTTTAATTTTCCTTTTTTCAGAATAATAATATTATTTATTTATTTTCATAAAGCAAAAATTGTACATAAATTAATTTAGAGTTAAATTAGGTTAAAAGTCAATATTTTCATAATAAACTTAAAAAACATTAGAACTAGGGTTTAGCATTTTAATTTTAATTAATTTTTCTTTTTTCTTTTAAATCTAAAAAAAACACAAAAAAATACTATTTTTCATTTAATTTTAATTTTAGATAACTTAATTATTTTAATTCCTTTAAAGGGTTCAACGCCCTCGCATTTGAGTATTTTCTTTTTCGCGCGTTTCATTTATTTCTTTTGTGAATATAATGTACTTGTACCAAAGCCATGTAATAGATATTAGACATTTCTTTTCTGCAATTTATTTTAAAACGGGTCTGGATTAATTTGGCGTTGTAGACCCTCGCCCTTTGTAATAGCGTAGGACTTTTATCTTTTCCGCACTTTAAATTCCCGCATTTTTAACTGTTAAACAATAACATGAAAGAATGAATGCCCAAAAATAAAATCGAATCGTTAGATCACCAATGCATGACAAGACAAACGATAAACTGAAAATGACACACAACTCACACACCACCCCTAGGGTACGCTTCACTGTTGCCTTTCGAAAAGGTGATCGTCGAGTAGAGGATGTTTTAGTAAGTCCTTGTGTCCATTGATCTAGTTGCCTAAAACCAAGTTGCCTCGAATAAGTTGCCTCGGAATAAAAGATCAATGGCATAAGGGTAGCTTCTAAGGTGTCTTCCCATTGCTCCGGTGATCACCACGTCCCTAAAACTCGAATTGACCCGAACACCTCCAACGGTGGTGCTACCTACCTCTCAATGGTGGAATAGCACTACTTTAAAGGACCTTTACACAGACGAATTCCTTAGGGTAGGTAGGTTCTCAAGGATACTTGCTCTAATTTCAAACAAACTCAAAAAGACGTTTCACTAACACATTTTCAAAAGCTTTCAAAGCAAATTTTTCAAACACTCTGACGTACGAGTCGAACTGAAATTTTTCAAAGAAACTTTTTCCCACATTGAAAAGCAAACAAACAATTTTGAAAACACAATGAGCAAGTATCTAAGAGCCCATGGATAACCATGGATAGAAAGGGTGCTAACACCTTCCCTTTCTATAACTTACCTCCCGAACCGAGAGCAATCTCTTTAAAGGAATTTTTCTGTGCTTTTGTCCTTTCCCATTGGAGAAAATAAAAGACGGTGGCGACTCTTGCTTCCGCGACATTTCGCGAACCAGCGTTAAACAGTCAGTTCCAGATCCACCGATCACAGAACTGGCGACTCTGCTGGGGATAAACTTAAAGTGAGGTGTACCTTAGGACTAAGATCATTGTGTTTTCAATTGCTTTCCTTGTTTGCTTTATTATTGTGGGACTGTCTTGGGAGTTCTATAGATCCTAACCCGGATCTGGGGATACCTTTTAGAAAGTAGCAACAAGGCTGTGAGGGAACTGTGCGGGGTATACCGACATGGTTGAAACAGTCTGCTACGTTGATGTGGCACTTTGGTGTGTACCGGTAACCCTTGAGTCAGTCAAGGAGAGTACGGGGCCTCCGCGTGGTGTCATGAAGCATCAACAGACCTTAGGAACCTTAATTGAACCATCTTGGCCTCTTTAGGGTAGTGAGATAACTGACTTTGGTGCAGTCCGAGGTTGGTTGATACTCGATACTACACTCAATTGAGGGTTGCTTTCCTGGAATATTTCGGTCGCCAGTTCAGTGGCTAAATCGAAACGATGAACAATGAAAGCAATCCCGTGATATTGGGAACCTTAGAACCCGGTTACTTTGATTAGGACAGGTTGAACCCACCAACTTCAAGAGGGTACTACCCAGACCCCATGCTGGCCTTAAACCTTAAGGGCCTGTCTTGTGTGCCTTGTGTGCCTTACATGATTGTCTTTGTAAATATCTGTGTTTAATCATAGCATCATGACATCATCCAGCATCATACGCATTGACTAACCATTTCAGGGGTTCGAATTTTCATCTTTGTTCTTGTTTTGTAGGACATGGAAACTGTTCGTAGAAAGACAATTCCAATCAGTCTTGTAAGGATCCCTCCTCAGCTTAAGGAGCTTATATCCAGGATTCCCGAGAACTCTTCATTCAGTGAAAGGCATGGAAGTCTCATCAGCTTGGTCAATACCAACATTGAGGAAGATATGATGAAGGTCCTGTTCCAATTCTTTGACCCTCTGCATCACTGTTTCACCTTCTTGGACTATCAGTTGGTACCTACATTGGAGGAGTTCTCCCGACTCATGAAGATCCCTATCCTTGATCAGCTACTCTTCAACGGTACAGAAAAGGAACCTAAGCTTGAAGAGATTGCTAAAGCCTTGCACCTACAGTCATCTGACCTCAAGGGACATTGGGAAATCAGAAGTGGTATTAAAGGGTTCTTAGCCAGGTTTCTGTTTGAAAAGGCCTATGATTGTTGGAACTCCCTTGACTTGCAAGCTTTTGAAGAGGTTGTGGCCCTCCTTGTTTATGGTTTGGTGTTGTTCCCTAACCCAGACCAGCTCGTTGATATCAATGCTGTCCAGATCTTTATGTCCAGGAATCCTATACCTACGTTGCTGGGGGACCTCCTTCACTCATGTTACACTCGAACCATGAGAAAAAGAGGTGTCCTTATGTGTTGCACTCCTCTCCTGGGAAAGTGGTTTATTTCGCACCTTCCACAATCAGTCCTGAAGAATGAGCGGGGTTTGAGATGGTCACAACGGTTGATGACTCTTACACATGCAGATATACATTGGTGCCCTAGGTCCAGAGAAGATGTCACTATCATTGATCGTTGCGGGGAGTATCCCAATGTTCCTTTACTTGGAATCAGAGGGGGTATTACTTATAGTCCATGCCTGGCTTGGAGACAATTTGGTTATGCTCGGAGGGATGGTCCTCATGACATGTTGATTCCTGACATAGTTTTTGACTTCGACAACGATACTCAAGGACTTCGCCAGAGATTTATCAGAGCTTGGAGGATGCCTAGTAGGATAAACAGCAAGACACTGGGGCACAGGAACTCCATCCCTTTGGAGCCTTACCTCAAGTGGGTACGAGCCCGCTCTCAGAAATTAGTAATGCCTTATCCTCACATGCTTCCAGTAATCAAAGAGCCTGCCTTGGAAGGAGAGGTGTCTCATGTCATTCAGCACCCTGATATGCCCACATCCTGGGAAGAGATGCAGAAGAGTTGGATCCAGCTTAAGGAAGAGCGGAATTCTCTTGAGACTAGTTTGCATGCCAGTGAAAGGAAGGTCTTGGAACTCACCCGCCTGTTGCACGAGGAAAGGAACCTCAACACTTACATAGCTCCAAAGAAGATGCGCAACATATTTTGGGATTGATTTGATCTTTTTGTACTTTTGCCCATGAGGCTTTGATGTATTAAACAATGATTTTCTTAATAATAATGTGTGTTCCTTTTGGTCTACAACAAATTTGAATTTTCGAACCCTTGAATGCATTACATAAACACATATCATTCATCATGTGCATCATAGGTACTCTTCCTTTCAGGTTGTTTACTGTTCTTCGCTGTTTATTTCAGCATCATGAATCCTGAATCATCGACCGAGGCATCCATCAAGGCTCTTCAGGCGCAGAACGTCCAGTTTCAGGCGCAAAACGCCCAATTTCAGGAGCTGATCAAGGGCTTGGCTCAGGGTCAACAAGAGTTGAAGACCATGCTTCTGAAAAAGACTAAGAAGAAGAGGAGGACTGTGCTATTTAACACTGGGCGCAGACTCTGGAACACTTTGGTTGAAGCTGAAAGGACTCCTCCATCTGTGACGGAAGGTAGTCACCAAGAAAGGGAGGTCACTACTCCTGTGGGCTCTGATACTGAAATAGACTTCAACGACGAACAGTACCCTCCTGCTGAAGACCGGTACAAACAGCTGGAAGACAGATTAAAGGCTGTGGAAGTTCAGCGGGTGCCTGGATTGGATTTCGGAGACTTGGGGTTATCTACTGGAGTGGTGATCCCGCACAAGTTCAAAACACCTGCCTTCGTGAAGTATGATGGGGCTTCCTGTCCCAAGATGCACCTCCGTTCTTATGTAAGGAAGATCCAGCCTTACACAGCAGACAAGAACCTTTGGATCCACTTCTTCCAGGAGAGTCTTTCAGGGACTCACCTCGACTGGTTCTATCAGCTGGATGGAATCAGCATTCGTAACTGGGAGGATCTGGCCACTGCTTTTTACAAGCAGTATCAGTATAATGCCGACCTCGCTCCTACGCGTACCCAACTCCAGGGTATGTCGCTAGGGTCGGGTGAAGGTTTTAAGGAGTACGCTCAGAAATGGAGAGACCTGGCTGGCAGGGTGCAGCCACCATTGACGGATCGGGAGCTAGTAGATATGTTTTTGGGGACCCTATCTGGTCCATTTTTCAATCATCTCATTGGTAATTCCTCTGCTGGGTTTACCGATCTAATCCTGACTGGTGAAAGGATTGAGGCCGGTATAAAATCGGGGAAGATACAGAAAGTTGCCTCTTCCAGTACTGAGAAGAAACCCTTCAAAAAGGAGGCTAGTGCTGTATATGGCTCCCGGAGAACAGAGCGACCTGAGCACCGCCAATCTGTCAGTGCGGTAATGATTGCCAAACCTGCTGCCGCTCCTCGGCCAACTAATCCTCAAAAGTTTGAAAGACCCCGGAGAGAGTTTACCCGGTTAAGCATGACCTTATCACAGATCCTGCCACAGTTGCTATCCACCAATTTAGTGACTGTTAAGGAGGCTCCAAAGTTTCCCAACACTGCATCTCCCAAGTTCAATCCAAATGCTCGCTGTGCTTATCACTCTGATAGCCCGGGGCATAACACAGATGACTGTTGGGCCCTAAGAAATAAGGTTCAAGATCTCATTGATGCAAAGGAAATACAGTTTGAGGCGCCCGAGAGGCCGAATGTTGTAACTGCTCCCATGCCCCAGCATGGAGTGAATGCTGTTGAGGAGGATTTGTATGTAGCTTCAGTGGATGATGTTGCTACTCCGTTGCTGATGGTCAAGAGGAATCTGTTGCTAGCCGGTTTATTTCCGGGATGTAGCGAAAGTTGCCCTCTATGTGTTGCTTCCCCTGCTGGTGAAGTCAGGCATCCAAGACCTGATAGATAGTAGAGAGATTTTATTCGAAAAGACTATTGTTCCTGCTGCTCCTGTTGAAGAAGTGTCGATCGTTACCATCTTCAACAACCATTCCAAGGCTCCTTCAAAGAAGCCTATACAAATTTTGTCAGTTCACAAGAATGTTCCCATCACCATTACTGTTCTGGGGTTTATACCCTACAAATCTGATAAGGCTGTCCCATGGCACTATGGGGCGGATGTTTATGTTCTGGGTGTGAAACAAGAGTGCAACATTGATACTGGTGTCTCCAACATCACCGGGCCTGCTAAGGTCACTCGTAGTGGAAGACTGTTCTCGCCAGACATTGCTCCTCCAGCAATTCATAGGCCTTTGATCTTCACACCTGCCAGAGAGCCTGTTTCTCCCCCTGACCAAGTATCCACCCCTGCTACTGAGTCATCTGATACTCGGGGCAAGAGGATTGCTGCTGATGTGCCTGCCAGAACGGAGGCACCAAAAACCATTGTTGAGGCTTCCAAGCAGGAAATGGAAGAAATCCTCAAGATAATAAAGAAAAGTGACTTCAACGTTGTAGAACAGCTGGGGCACACCCCCTCTAAAATTTCCATGTTGTCACTGCTGCTGTGTTCAGAGGCCCATGCAAAGGCTCTGATTGCTTTCTTAAAGACAGCCCACGTACCCCAAGAGACGACTGCTGACCAGTTCACCGACTGTGTGGCCAACCTAACTGCTGATAATGGCCTGGGTTTCTCTGATGCCGATCTGACAGCAAAGGGGAAGAACCATAATGATGCCCTGCATGTCTCTATTGAATGCAGGGGCACTACTCTTGCTCATGTGCTGGTTGACACAGGTTCTTCGTTAAACGTGCTGCCCAAGAAGGCTCTGGATAGGCTGGATTGTGAGGGTCTAGAGCTCAAACCAAGTAGCATTGTTGTCCGGGCCTTTGACGGGTCCAAAAGAATGGTGCATGGTGAAGTGGGCATCCCAATCAGGGTTGGGTCACAAGTATTTGATTCAAAATTCTATGTGATGGACATCCATCCGTCCTATTCTTGTTTGCTGGGTCGCCCATGGATCCACAAGGCTGGAGCTGTGACTTCCACATTGCATCAGAAGCTCAAGTACCCGGTCAGGGGGAAGATCGTAACAGTGCAAGGGGAAGAGGAGTATATGGTCAGTCACCTCAACTCCTTCAGATATGTAGAAATGGATGGGGAGTTCATTGAAACCCCCTTTCAACATTTTGAGGAAGTACCACAAACCTTGGCAGCAGCAGAAGCAGATGAAGAGGTTTCTCCTATGAAGATGGCCTCCTTAAAGGACGCCCGGGCTGTGATCGAAAAAGGTGAATGTGCAAACTGGGGCAAGCTCCCTGATCTTACTCCTAAGACTAATAAGTTTGGGCTGGGTTTCACCACAGAAGCTCAGAAAGCGGTGCGCAAGGCGAGAATTGGAAGACCTCCGGTGCTCATCACTCACTCTGAAGTGAATGCTATTGGAGAGGAAGATGAAGTGGAAGAGTCAGAGTTCGATAGCTGGATCTACCCGACGGCCGACGGTGGATTGACCAATTGGACTGCTAAAGATTTTACACCCATAACTTTTGTTCCCCAGTAATGAATTTCTTTGTTTTTGATTTGTAATAAACAATAATTTGAGACTATATGGCCCGGTGTCTTACCCGGGGCACCGTGGTTTTATTTGTGAGGGCTTTTGTTTGTCACCGTCATATATCATGAATAAAAGCATTGGACGTTTTTCACATTTCAAATTTTGCGCTCCTTTTCTTTCCTTTCTTTACATATTGCAAAACAGCTGTATTTACACACACACACTCACTCATACAGGTTTCAATCCACTCTGGATCTCACTGGTAACGACTCTGCTACTGCCAGTTATGACTTCGAAAATCCGATCAACTTAGCCGAAGACGAAGGTGAAGATGATTGTGAAGTGCCTGGTGAACTTGCAAGACTGTTACAACAGGAGGAGAGGGCAATTCAACCCCATGAAGAGCCAGTGGAAATAATAAACTTGGGTACTGAGGAAGACAAGAAAGAGGTGAAGATTGGTGCCAACCTAGAACTCAGCGTGAAGCAACGGTTGATTCAGATGCTGCATGACTATAAGGAAATCTTTGCCTGGTCCTACGAAGATATGCCCGGATTAGATACCGACATTGTGGTCCATCACTTACCAACTAAAGGAGATTTCCCTCCGGTTAAGCAAAAGGTCCGCCGTATGCGTCCAGAGATGTCTGAGAAGATTAAAGCCGAGGTTATGAAGCAGTTTGATGCCGGGTTTCTTGCAGTGACTTCTTACCCTCAGTGGGTTGCTAATGTGGTGCCGGTACCTAAGAAGGACGGCAAGGTCAGAATGTGTGTCGATTACAGGGATCTGAACAGGGCCAGCCCCAAGGATGACTTCCCTCTACCTCACATTGATGTCCTTGTTGATAATACAGCTCAGCATAAAGTGTTCTCTTTCATGGATGGTTTTTCAGGCTACAATCAGATCAAGATGGCTCCGGAAGACATGGAAAAGACTACGTTTGTTACTCAGTGGGGCACCTTCTGCTACAAAGTCATGCCTTTTGGACTAAAGAATGCTGGGGCAACCTACCAACGTGCTATGGTGGCTTTATTTCATGACATGATCCATCATGAAATAGAAGTGTATGTTGACGACATGATCGCTAGGTCCCAGACTGAGGAAGAACACCTTGATCATCTACATAAACTGTTTGACCGGTTGAAACTGTACAAACTAAGATTGAACCCTAACAAGTGCACCTTCGGGGTAAGATCTGGGAAGTTGCTAGGCTTCGTGGTCAGTGATAAAGGTATTCAAGTGGACCCTGCTAAGGTCAAAGCCATTCAAGAGATGCCGGTTCCTAAGACAGAGAAGGAAGTCAGAGGCTTTCTAGGACGTCTGAATTACATTGCTCGGTTCATCTCACACTTAACTGCTACCTGTGAACCAATCTTCAAGCTGCTGAAGAAAGATCAGGTAGTACGTTGGAATGATGAATGTCAGGATGCTTTTGACAGAATTAAAGAATATCTCCAAGAACCACCCATCCTTATGCCACCAGTTGAAGGGAGACCTTTGATACTTTACCTGACAGTGCTTGACAATGCAATGGGGTGTGTGCTGGGGCAGCATGACGAGTCTGGCCGAAAAGAGCATGCCATTTATTACCTTAGCAAAAAGTTTACCGACTGTGAGACCCGATACTCACTGCTTGAGAAAACTTGCTGCGCTTTGGTATGGGCTGCTCGCCGGCTGAGACAGTATATGCTGACTCACACTACCTTGTTGATCTCAAAAATGGATCCTATAAAGTACATATTCGAAAAGCCTGCTTTGTCTGGGAGAATTGCAAGATGGCAGATGATCTTGACGGAATACGACATTCAGTACACGACCCAAAAAGCCATCAAGGGAAGTGTATTGGCAGACCACCTAGCACATCAAGCTGTGGATGACTATCAATCAATGAACTTCGAGTTTCCAGATGAAAGCATTATGATAGTAACTGACTGTGAAATACCTGGACCGGATGAAGGACCTGAACCAGGATCCCGATGGTCTATGCACTTTGACGGAGCCTCCAATGCTTTGGGAAATGGTATCGGCGCTATAATCGTATCTCCACAAGGTACTCATACTCCACTCACCGCCCGGCTGTGTTTCAACTGTACCAACAACATGGCGGAGTATGAAGCGTGTATTATGGGTCTTCAAGCTGCGATCGACCTGAGGATCAAATTTCTGAGTGTCTTCGGAGATTCCGCTCTTGTGATCAATCAGATCAAAGGAGAGTGGGATACGAAACACCCAAACTTGATTCCTTACAGAGAATGTGTGTTGGCCCTGATCCCCCACTTCACAGAGATACCATTTGAGCACTTTCCAAGAGAAGAGAATCAGTTGGCGGACGCGTTAGCTACAATGTCTTCAATGTTCAAGGTTAAATGGGATAATGAGGCTCCCCGGATCATCATCTGGAAACTGGACGAACCGGCATACTGTTGTGATCTCGAGACTGAATTGGTAACTGAGAAGCCTTGGTACCACGAAGTGAAGAGATATCTGGAAGTTCAGGAATACCCTGAAGGAGCATCTGTCAATGATAAGAAATTCCTGAGGAGGTTTGAAGCCAAGTTCTTTCTTAGCAACGGCATCTTGTACAAGCGGAACCAGGATTCAACCCTACTGCGTTGTGTAGATAAGACGGAAGCAGAAAGAATCATGGAAGAGCTACATGAAGGGACCTTTGGTACACATTCCAGTGGGCATACCATGGCAAAGAAGATCCTACGGGCAGGGTATTATTGGTCCACCATGGAAGCTGATTGTTACCAACATTCTAGGACATGCCACAAATGCCAGATTTATGCAGATAAGGTGCATGTCCCTCCGGTTCCCCTGAATGTTCTGACTGCACCTTGGCCATTTGCAATGTGGGGCATAGACATGATCGGCGAGATTAAACCTACGGCATCCAATGGACATCGCTTCATCCTAGTGGCGATTGATTATTTTACGAAGTGGGTTGAGGCAGCATCCTATGCTACGGTAACCAAGACTGTTGTGGCACGGTTCATTCGGCAAAACCTGATCTGTCGGTACGGTGTCCCTGAGCGGATTATTACAGACAACGGTACCAATCTGAACAATAAGATGATCGCTGAGCTCTGCGAACAGTTCAAGATACAGCACCACAACTCTTCTCCTTACCGACCGAAGATGAATGGGGCTGTAGAAGCAGCTAATAAAAACATCAAGAAGATCGTGCAGAAGATGACAGTAACGTATAAAGATTGGCACGAGATGTTACCGTTCGCTCTGCATGGGTATCGTACCTCAGCTAGGACGTCAACCGGGGCAACTCCCTTCTCTCTGGTTTATGGCATGGAGGCAGTCTTGCCAATCGAAGTACAAATTCCTTCTCTCCGGATAATGAAGGATGCAAATCTGAACGAAGATGATTGGATCCAGACACGACTTGATCAGCTCAACCTCATTGACGAAAAGAGACTTGCTGCTATCTGTCATGGTCAGACGTATCAGAAACGAATGATCAGGGCATTTAACAAAAAAGTCAGACCACAGGAATATCAAGTCGGGGATCTGGTGATCAAGCGAATCATCCTTCCTCAGAGTGATCCAAGGGGCAAATGGACCCCTACGTACGAAGGGCCATTTGTGGTTAAGCATGTGTTCTCAGGAGGAGCAATGATATTAACCAACATGGATGGTGACGACCTTCCTCACCCCGCCAATGCAGACATAGTTAAAAAATACTACGCATGAAAAAAGACCCGCTAGGCTGACATGCCTAGGCGAAAATTAGGGCTTCCCGTCGAACCAAAAGGGTTCGGGCAAAATGAAGGGATGAAAATGAAAAAAATCTGTACACCCGGCAAGTCGATAACCTGAAAAGGCGGCTTGGGCAAAAATGGGTATCCCGGTGGACTGAAAACCCGAAAGGGCAGTCCAGGCAAAAATTAGGGATAAAAGCATAATACTATGTCTCATTGGATCACTTTGCATCCAGAATCCGGAATCTACATCAAGTTCAGACGGCATCGATCAGTCAGCTTTACCTCCAACCAAGGTCATCAAATGATGAGACACTCGGAGTTATAAAGGCGATAGCAGAGTTGAAACCCAGTGGATCATTCATCTTTCACACAGCTGTTTTATTTTCTTTTGTACAAAACTTGTATAAACTCTCTTGTTCGGCGACGTTCCGCTTACTAGGACGTCAGCCTCTTGTACACAAAACGCCTATTCACAGGCTATTCAAAATCAATACAAATATACTTTTCAGTTAAACGTGCCAACTATTTTTCTTTTTTTTTTGTTTTGTTTTGCGAAGAACGTCCAAGGTTCAATTTGTGATATATGCATTGACAATAATTTGCTAACTCATAAATATTTGCATACGAAACAAAGAATTAATTGCAGGTGACACTAGAAACAGGGGCAATAAGGAGTTGTCTGAGCAGTCTAATTGTTTTATCCTCCAAGGTACCAAGGTAGGTTCAGCTAAAGAACCTAACCAGGCATCTTAAATTCCCCAGAGAGTGAGACAGCAAGTCAGTGCATTCTTCCCCAAACAAAGTTAACAAGTCTCAAGGAAATTGGGTATTCTTCAGTAGATCCCAATATTCCCCCAGCAGCATATATTCTTAACAAGCATCCCCGGCAGTCTTGGTCTAAAGATTGGTCCCCGGCGGCATACATCAACATTCAAAGGAACCACTTCCCCAGCATATCAAAATTCCCCAGGAAAGTCCCATCCAAGTTCCCCAGGAAAAGTGGAATTCATCTTCCCAAGCAATAAGCTTATCCCCAGTATATTCTGGAAGCTTATCCTCTTGCAGAACACGAACGCGTCGTCTGGCTTGATTTAAAGAGTTATTTCCGCAACAGGATATAACTGGGTTATCCTCAGCCAAAAGCCAAAGAAAGGTCGTCGTCAACGTAGTTCTTTCCTATCCCCAGCGAAGTCCATCAATACTTCCAATACAACAACGGTATCCCCAACAGAGTTACTATCAACATTCAGCAAGGCATCACTCTTCCCACAGAGTATTGCTTCCCAGCATGATCGCTAGAGTAGCTTTTCTCCCCGCAGAATCTTCCATTCGCCAAGTTTATTCCGCAACGGAGTCATTTTCTCCTACCGGTATCCTTGCAGCTATCATCCCCAGCGGAAGCAAAATCTATTCTCCGACATCAGCCCAGGATACGACTTCCCGGCACCCGTCAAGGATTTACTTTCCTAGACGAAAACATACATAAAACGTCACATACATCATTATAGCATGCATAACACACTGCATCATACAAATCTCATTTATGTTGAGAACATCATTGCTTGATCCATATCACGCATTGCATATGACTGACTTTTATCTTTCAGGAAAGATCCAGTTAAGTTCTCAAGCTACATTTCAAGACCTAGACCGGTTCAGTTAAATCGTCCCAAGATTTTCCTGATGCTTATCCAGTCAAAGGCCTCCTCTGGTTCAGTTAAATCGTCCCAAGATTTCCCTGATGCTTATCCAGTTGAAGACATTTCAAGACCTAGACCGGTTCAGTTAAATCGTCCCAAGATTTTCCTGATGCTTATCCAGTCAAAGGCCTCCTCTGGTTTAGTTAAATCGTCCCAAGATTTCCCTGATGCTTATCCAGTTGAAGACATTTCAAGACCTAGACCGGTTCAGTTAAATCGTCCCAAGATTTTCCTGATGCTTATCCAGTCAAAGGCCTCCTCTGGTTCAGTTAAATCGTCCCAAGATTTTCCTGATGCTTATCCAGTTGAAGACATTTCAAGACCTAGACCGGTTCAGTTAAATCGTCCCAAGATTTTCCTGATGCTTATCCAGTCAAAGGCCTTCTTTGGTTCAGTTAAATCGTCCCAAGATTTTCCTGATGCTTATCCAGTTGAAGACATTTCAAGACCTAGACCGGTTCAGTTAAATCATCCCAAGATTTTCTTGATGCTTATCCAGTCAAAGGCCTCTCTGGTTTAGTCAGATCGACCCTAAGATCTCCCTGATTCTTATCCCAGTAGAAGACACCCCAGATTTTTTCTCAACGAGCGTTGTTGAAGTTAAAGTCGCCCAAGGCTCTCTTACCATTCATGCTAAGGAAGTAATCATCCCTGGTTCTTTCATCGCCATTTGAAGCTCCAGACTCAGCTCCTGTAACTTGTCAGGACATATCTATACCGAGCATCTAAAATCAGCTCCTGCAACGTGTCAGGTGCTCATTTTCTCTTTTGCAGGTATGCAGGTTCTCGCCAAGGAATCTCTTACGCAATCGAACATCCAGATGGCATCTATAAGCCCATTCCACCCTCATTGCTAACATGTGAGCGCAAATTTCCGGGCACTCTAGTGTCCAATCATCTTTTACCCTCAGATTACGAAAGGCACGTCAGACAATCTGCATCCTCAGGTCTAAGAAGATTGAACAGGGGCAACTGTTATACCCCAAAATTTGCCCTCCCATATTCCTCAAGAAATTGCCAAGCCAAGTCACAAAATTCCCCAAGGGTAGTGCAGGTCAACTGTCTCCTATACAGTCAAAATTAGGGTTTTGAGTCTGATCAAGAAAAGGAAGTTTTCAAGGGCTCAATCAAGTCTCATATGCTCACAAACATGGTCAAGCATCCTCATATCAAGTTTCAAGGCATTCAGCTCAAGATTGCACAGTCAAAACCCTAAATTGCACTACAGTCAACTGTAGGGGCAAAATGGTCATTTGACAGTCAAAAGTTCAAATTTTTGGTCAACATATCATTTTGAAGCCACAAACATCATTTGATCAATGCTTGATCATGATTCTCAAAATTTGGCTCAGAAATCATCAAAGATGCAAAGGTTGCTATATTTGGACAGCTGAAAAAGTCAACTGAAATTGACCAGGGCATAACTTTCACATGGATTATCAGAAAAATTCCATCCAAAGCTCATTTTGAAGAGAAAGACATTTCCTACAACTCATCTTCATACTTCAAGTCCAAGAAATGCTCTCACAAAAAGTTATCAATTTCAACATTATAGGTCATTTTCAAAAGTCAACAAAAAGGGACTTTAAGTCAAAGGCCATAACTTGAGATTGATAAATCAAAATGACATGGGACCAAAGGCATTGGTTAAAGGACTCAAAGACCTTTCCAAAATGTCCAAGAACATGTGAAAATCTTAAAAATTGAGCAAGTTGTGCCTTGTAGAAGTTGGGAAATTTTTGAGAAATGGCAAAAGTCAACTATCCTTGAAACTCCAATTTTTGACAAAAGGGCCCACTTTTTTTCACTTGGTTCATCCTTGTCATGCCACACACGTGTCCCATGGTTAATTTCAAGACCAAATATTGATTTTTTTTATTTTATTTAATTTTTGATGATTTAATTCATTTTAATTCTTTGAAAATTCAAATAAAATTTAAAAACCAATGGAATAGTGTCATGTGAACTTGGACAATTTCTATGTATCATGAACCAACTCAAGAAATCAGGCTAGGGTTCATTTGCACACTAGGTCTAGGTTTTGGCTAAAAAGGAGGAAAAATGGTTAAGAGTGAAAACCCTAAGACTAATTCCTTCATGAGCTTGAATCTAGGTCAAATAACTAGCCAATTCCATTCCATTATCATCACTGAGTCAAACCCTAACCATAAGAGACAAAATGTTGCGCTGAAAAGCCATTGGACAATTTGAAAAATGAGCCATATAATGCAAAACTGAAATCAAAGTTAGAGTAAGTTTTAAGCTCTAATTCTTTTTCCATTAGCATCCTGGACAAATTCTAAAGGCATCCCAATTCCAAACATCTTCCAAAACTCCCTGAACTGGTATCCATGAGTCAAACTACATCTCAAAAATTCTGAAATCATGTAGCACGATTCAAGCACATTTTTGCATTTTTGTTTACGTATTCATATTCATGATGATGTTTCTGAGTTAACCATTGCGTTTGATTTCATTTTTGTGCCATATATGTGAACTTGCCATGTGAGAATCCTAGGGTTACAGTTTTCTTAAATTAGGGATTTTGCATAGAGGAAAAATTAGGGCTCAGGAGTACCATGGTTGAACTCAGCGTTTAGAGACGAAGAAGAAGATATGGTCGCGACAAATTTATGAGCTACAGGGAGCTAATCGCTATTTTCTCAAAAGCTGTCTAATGCTACGCTTCAAAAACCGTTGCCTTCCTTTTTTGTGTTTCAGGAAAATGAAAGAGACGATGAGTTGTCACACGGAGACTGGTCAATTCGAATTTGCGCGCGTTTAACCATCAGGCGTTGGTTTTAATATTTGTTGTTTATTAACCATATTATATTAAATGAAATTGAGTGGTTCAGCTGGCAGGCACCTCACTTTGCAAAGTCCAAGACCTGGGTTCAAGTCCCAGGTCTGGCAAAAATTCAATATTATTTTGCAACGCATATTCTCATGCAGGCATAAGACAAGGATGCACCATACATCTTCAAGTTGGACCATCCACGCGTCCCACCACTTCAGATCAATGGCTTGGATGCAAGGAACATGCTAGGTCCAGGTCAACGCTGGCACACCAAATCTGAAAAGTCAATGAATTCAAACAAATGGGCCTTAATCTTCCAGGCCTGCACCTCACAATTTTGGGGTCTACCCCCCCCTGGTTTGCCTTATTTTTTTTTAATTTTTATTCTTTCTTTAATTTTTTCTTTTTTATTCCTTTTATTTGCTATTTATTTAATTAATTATTTTCACATAAATAATATAAAAACCTTCAAAAATCAGAAAAGACCAAAAAAGAATATAATTTTTATTTTAATCATTTTCTAAATAAATGTTTGTAATTATTTAGTTTTAATTAGGTTTTCAAATTTAATTCTTTTAATAACTAAAATCCAAAAAATAGAGTTTAGGTTTAATAACTTTTTATTTTCTTTTTTAATTTTCCTTTTTTCAGAATAATAATATTATTTATTTATTTTCATAAAGCAAAAATTGTACATAAATTAATTTAGAGTTAAATTAGGTTAAAAGTCAATATTTTCATAATAAACTTAAAAAACATTAGAACTAGGGTTTAGCATTTTAATTTTAATTAATTTTTCTTTTTTCTTTTAAATCTAAAAAAAACACAAAAAAATACTATTTTTCATTTAATTTTAATTTTAGATAACTTAATTATTTTAATTCCTTTAAAGGGTTCAACGCCCTCGCATTTGAGTATTTTCTTTTTCGCGCGTTTCATTTATTTCTTTTGTGAATATAATGTACTTGAACCAAAGCCATGTAATAGATATTAGACATTTCTTTTCTGCAATTTATTTTAAAACGGGTCTGGATTAATTTGGCGTTGTAGACCCTCGCCCTTTGTAATAGCGTAGGACTTTTATCTTTTCCGCACTTTAAATTCCCGCATTTTTAACTGTTAAACAATAACATGAAAGAATGAATGCCCAAAAATAAAATCGAATCGTTAGATCACCAATGCATGACAAGACAAACGATAAACTGAAAATGACACACAACTCACACACCACCCCTAGGGTACGCTTCACTGTTGCCTTTCGAAAAGGTGATCGTCGAGTAGAGGATGTTTTAGTAAGTCCTTGTGTCCATTGATCTAGTTGCCTAAAACCAAGTTGCCTCGAATAAGTTGCCTCGGAATAAAAGATCAATGGCATAAGGGTAGCTTCTAAGGTGTCTTCCCATTGCTCCGGTGATCACCACGTCCCTAAAACTCGAATTGACCCGAACACCTCCAACGGTGGTGCTACCTACCTCTCAATGGTGGAATAGCACTACTTTAAAGGACCTTTACACAGACGAATTCCTTAGGGTAGGTAGGTTCTCAAGGATACTTGCTCTAATTTCAAACAAACTCAAAAAGACGTTTCACTAACACATTTTCAAAAGCTTTCAAAGCAAATTTTTCAAACACTCTGACGTACGAGTCGAACTGAAATTTTTCAAAGAAACTTTTTCCCACATTGAAAAGCAAACAAACAATTTTGAAAACACAATGAGCAAGTATCTAAGAGCCCATGGATAACCATGGATAGAAAGGGTGCTAACACCTTCCCTTTCTATAACTTACCTCCCGAACCGAGAGCAATCTCTTTAAAGGAATTTTTCTGTGCTTTTGTCCTTTCCCATTGGAGAAAATAAAAGACGGTGGCGACTCTTGCTTCCGCGACATTTCGCGAACCAGCGTTAAACAGTCAGTTCCAGATCCACCGATCACAAGCAGCATCCATGTTGGGAAGCGTCCATAAAATGTTTTCAAAAGTTGAATCTGAACAAGCCATAGATTAACATCCGTGTTTGGAGAATCCGTAAACTCTTTTCAGAAGTTGAAGAATCTGAACAAGCGATAGATTAACATCCGTGTTTGGAGAATCCGTAAACTGTTTTCAGAAGTTGAAGAATCTGAACAAGCGATAGATTAACATCCGTGTTTGGAGAATCCGTAAACTGTTTTCAGAAGTTGAAGAATCTGAACAAGCGATAGGTTGACATCCGTGTCTGGAGAACCTGTAAACTGTTTTCAGAAGTCTTGAAGTTGAATAAGCAATAGAGCAGCATCCATGTTGGGAAGCGTTCGTAAACTGTTTTCAAAAGTTGAATCTGAACAAGCGATAGATTAACATCCGTGTTTGGAGAATCCGTAAACTGTTTTTAGAAGTTGAAGAATCTGAACAAGCGATAGGTTGACATCCGTGTCTGGAGAACCTGTAAACTGTTTTCAGAAGTCTTGAAATTGAATAAGCAATAGAGCAGCATCCATGTTGGGAAGCGTCCGTAAACTGTTTTCAAAAGTTGAGTCTGAACAAGCGATAGATTAACATCTGTATCTGGAGAATTCGTAAACTGTTTTTAGAAGTTGAAGAAACTGAACAAGCGATAGGTTAACATCCGTGTCTGGAGAACCCGTAAACTGTTTTCAGAAGTCTTGAAGTGGAGAAGGAACCGGTGTAGGGTTTCCTGATGATGAGTCCGTGTAAAGCTGCATTTGGATAATTGTTAATGATAACCTTTTATTCTTATCCTGAAAAGGACAAAATGTTAGCTAAACACAAAGTTATGTTGCATGAAATGTATGATGCAATATGTGTATATCAATGTTCATGATATGAATGTAATGAATGCGTATGCAAGCTGATGAGCTGTCTTGCTGCGGATAGAGGAATCCTGGATAGCCGGAGATAATAGAATCTTGACTGCTGCCAGGGAAAGTGGATCCTTGCTGCTGTAGGGGAGTGTAAGAATCTTTGATTGCTGAGGATGAGACATCCTTGTTGACTGCTGACTGCTTGGGGAACAAGATCTTCAGTTGTTGAGGGATCTTAGGACCACTAATGGGGATTGGAACTCCTTGGTGACTTGTAGGGAATGAGAATTCTGATGATCTCTACTGGGGAGTCGAGAACCTGGGAGGCTCATGCTGGAGGAGTAAGACTGAGAATCTTCAATCTGATGGGAAGTATCTCTGTGGGGAGAAGGTTTACTAGTCTGGTTCCGCTGGGGATTGACAGTTGGAAGTTTTAGCTCCGCTGGGGATAGGATTTTCAGATTCTTAAGGCTCCACTGGGGATACTGAAACTTAACTCTGAAGGGAGTTGAGTTCTGGAAGGCTCTCTAGCTGGGGAAATCAGCTTTGAGAAAGGTTTTTCTGCTGAGGATCCTGAAGTTTAACTCTGTTTGTGGAATTAAGTTCTGGATTTTGACTTTGTTGAGGAATTTGGAGTTTAATTCTGCTAGGGATTCCTTCTGAAAGGGCATCAAGATATCTATCCGTACCTTCAACCTATCAGCAATCATCTTTCTTGATTTGCAAGGAAATGATTATGTTCAAATGCATATGCCTATTTAACAAAATATTGGACGTTTCTCAAATAAAACATAAGTGTAGAAAAGCAAAAAGGAGACAAAGCAAATTTCTGTATTTGGAAAAGTATTTGTATTAACTTTCTATGAGTATCTTTGTACAAGGGAGACAACCATCCTAGTAAGAGGATGTTGTCGTAAAAAATTGAAAATTTTATACAAAAGAAAGATGGCTATGTGCAACAATTCTTTGGGATCCCATTCTGTTATAGTCTTCACAACTCTGAATATCTTGTCCATTCAAATGCTTCATCCGTCGATGACTGGATTGATCAGAAGCTCGGAGCTTGTTGATGAAGAGATTGTTCTTTAACGTGATCCGACGAGACATAGTCATACGCTTTAATTCCCTAACTTTTGCCTGGATCGCCCTTTCGGGTTTTCAATCCACCGGGAAACCCCTTTTTGCCCAAGCTGCCCTTTTGGGTTTTCGACTTGCCGGGTGTACAAATTTTTTGTTTTATCCCTAATTTTTGCCTGAACCGCCCTTTCGGGTTTTCGGTTCACCGGGATGCCCATTTTTGCCCAAGCCGCCCTTTCGGGTTTTCGACTTGTCGGGTTATTTTATGCGTAGTATCTTTTGACTATGTCTACGTTCGCAGGGTGCGGCAAATCGTCACCGTCCATGATGGTCAGAATCATCGCACCACCAGAAAAGATGCTCTTGATTACAAATGGTCCTTCTTAAGTAGGAGTCCATTTTCCCCTGGGATCACTTTGCGGCAAGATAATCCGCTTGATTACGAGATCTCCGACTTGATATACTTGACGTCTGACTTTCTTGTTGAAAGCCTTGATCATCCGTTTTTGGTACGTCTGACCATGGAAAACAGCAGTGAGTCGCTTCTCGTCGATCAAATTGAGTTGATCAAGTCGTGTCTGAATCCAATCGTCTTCATTCAAACCAGCGTCCTTCATAATCCTTGAAGAAGGAATCTGAACTTCCATGGGTAGGACAACTTCCATGCCATATACTAAAGAAAATGGGGTTGCCCCTGTTGAAGTACGTGCTGTGGTACGGTATCCATACAGAGCAAACGGTAACATCTCATGTCAGTCCTTGTAGGTGACTGTCATTTTCTGAATGATCTTCTTAATGTTTTTGTTTGCAACTTCAACAGCACCGTTCATCTTCGGCCGATAGGGATATGAATTGTGATGATAAATCTTGAACTGTTCGCATAGAGCGGTGATCATAGTATTGTTCAGATTTGTACCGTTGTCCGTAATGATCCTGTCGAGGACACCATACCGGCATATGAGGTTCTGCTTGATGAAGCGGGCAACCACATTCTTGGTAACGGAGGCAAAGGAAGCTGCTTCGACCCACTTGGTGAAATAGTCAATAGCAACCAGGATGAAGCGATGTCCATTGGATGTCGTGGGCTTGATCTCTCCAATCATGTCAATGCCCCACATTGCGAATGGCCAAGGAGTTGTCAGAATGTTGAGAGGAACGGGAGGAATATGAATCTTGTCAGCGTAGACTTGACATTTGTGGCAAGTACGGGAATGTTGATGGCAATCAACTTCCATGGTAGACCAGTAATACCCTGCCCTTAGAATCTTCTTAGCCATTGTATGCCCGCTCAAGTGGGTGCCAAATGTGCCACTGTGTATCTCGGTCATGATTAAATCTACTTCAGCTTTGTCTACACATCGGAGTAAAACACAATCATGGTTGCGCTTGTAAAGGATGTCGTTGCTCAGGAAGAACTTGGCAGCAAATCTGCTTAGGAACTTCTTGTCATTTACGGAAGCTCCTTTGGGATATTCTCTAGTCTGGAGATACCTTTTGATTTCGTGAAACCAGGGTTGTTCCACTATTTCTTCGGTATTAATCTCATGACAATGCACAGGTTCATCCATTCGCTCGATGGTGATTTGGGGAGCCTCGTCATCCCAGTTGAGTTTAAACATGGAAGACATTGTAGCCAAAGCATCTGCTAGCTGATTTCCTTCTCGCGGGAAATGCTCGAAGGTGATTTGCTCGAAATGAGGCAGCAATGTCAGGACATGTTCTTTGTATGGGATAAGATTAGGATGTTTGGTGTCCCACTCTCCTTTTATTTGACTGATAACCAAAGCCGAGTCCCCAAATATGATCAAAGATTTGATCCCCAAGTCTATAGCAACCTTGAGACCAAAAATGCAAGCTTCATATTCAGCCATGTTGTTGGTACAGCTGAAGCAAAGTCGGGCCGTGAAAGGTGTGTGACAACCTTTCGGTGAAATGAGTACCGCACCGATACCGTTTCCAAGTGCATTTGAAGCACCATCAAAGTACAGGGTCCATCGGGATCCATTTTTAGGTCCGTCATACGGTCTGTTACTTTCAATGTTGTCCAATGTCATGATGTCCTCGTGTGGGAAGTCGAATCTCATGGGTTGATAATCTTCGATAGCTTGATGAGCTAGATGGTCAGCTACTACACTCCCTTTTATAGCTTTTTGGGTAGTATACTGGATGTCATACTCAGTCAGGATCATTTGCCATCTAGAGATTCTTCCAGATAAAGCAGGCTTCTCGAAGATATACTTGATAGGATCCATTTTGGAAATCAGCAAAGTGGTATGAGTCAACATATACTGCCTTAGTCGGCGAGCAGCCCATACCAAAGTGCAGCAAGTTTTCTCGAGCAGTGAGTAGCGAGTCTCACAGTCGGTAAACTTTTTGCTAAGGTAATAAATGGCATGCTCTTTTCGACCAGACTCGTCATGCTGGCCCAGTACGCACCCCATTGAATTATCCAAGACGGTCAGATACATGATCAACGGTCTTCCTTCGATGGGTGGCATCAGAATAGGAGGTTCTAGCAAATACTCCTTGATTTTATCAAAAGCTGCTTGGTAATCGTCGTTCCATTCGACTACCTAATCTTTCTTCAATAGTTTGAAAATTGGCTCACAGGTAGACGTCAGATGAGAGATAAATCTGGCAATATAGTTCAAGCGCCCCAAGAACCCTCTAACCTCCTTTTCAGTACGGGGAGCAGGCATTTCTTGTATTGCTTTCACTTTTGCTGGATCGACCTTAATGCCCTTGTTGCTGATAATAAATCCTAGAAGTTTACCAGACCTAACTCCAAAAGTACACTTACTTGGATTCAGCCTGAGTTTGTACTCTTTCAACCTGGCAAACAGCTTTTGCAGATGCTCAAGGTGTTCCTCCTCTGTTTGTGATCGAGTTATCATGTCGTCTACGTAGACTTCGATCTCATAATGTATCATATCATGAAACAAAGCTACCATGGTGCGCTGATAAGTTGCCCCTGCGTTCTTCAGTCCGAACGGCATCACCTTGTAGCAGAAGGTACCCCAACTGTTGTACCCCAAAATTTACCCTCCCATTTCTCATTGATTTCTCCTCACAAAGCTCTGGAAGCTCAAGATCCAGTTAGGGTTTCATCTGCTCAAGACTCCTCTTTGCACTGCTAACCCCAAATTAGGGTTTGTGTTTGCACAAAGATGTTTTGACCTAAAGTACCCAAGATGACTTTCTTGCTTCATATTGACCTCCTAAGTTTATCCATACCAAGTTTCAAGTCCTGATTCCAAATTTTGCCCAGTTAATTGGACAGTTGACCTAGAAATCAATTGTATTGGGGAAAAAGTCAACTGTGGCCAATTGACAGTCAAATCTCATGAAATTTGATCCACATCAACATTATGAACTCATATGAACCATTTGATCAAGTTTGGATCACAATTCCACAAGAAATTTGATCAGATCACTAAAAGGGCAAAATGGTCATTTTTAGGGTTTTGACTGCACAAAGGCAATTTTTGACTGTTTGACCTAACCAATGGCAAACCAAGCTCACATATGGACTCAAGAACCCCATGGAATTATCTTGACATGCTCAACAAGTTCAAAAGATCCCAAGTACACAAGATTGACAGTTGAATTTCCCAGTCAATTGATCAGTTTTGACTGTATACTGAAAAGTCAAACTTTGACTTTTTGGTCAAAATCAAAGGTCAAGATTCATTTTTCATCAAAATATGCCAAATCATGAAACTTGTTCACCAAGAAATCACAAATTGCAAATTAGGGTTAGAAAATGGAATTTTTCATAACTTAGAATTTTTCTAAGTTATGAAAAACCCTAATTTTTTCCCAACTTTGCCCCACCTTTTCACCAAGATCCATTTGGATTCAAACAAAAGTCAAAACATGAAAGTTGTAGCTTGTTGCATAATCTACAACTTTGAATCACAAAGTTTTCTCATTTGAAGCTTGTATCTCAAGTTACAATTTTTTGAATAAGGGCACTAAACCATTTTTAACTTAGTAGAATTTTAACCTATTTTGACAAGGTTTTCTACCCCACTTCAAGGCCATTTTTCATTCCCTTACACTTGTAATTTCAATTTGAATTTCAAAGATGGATTGTAGTACACATTCCAAGCTTTCCAAAATGTCCAAGAACTCATCAAACAACCTCATGGTTAGAGAGAATCGAATTTCACAATATAGCAAAAAACCACTTTGTTCATGACCAAGTTCCATGTCCATAACTTTGCAAATTTGAACTCAGCATGCTTTAGGCTAGATTACAGGTCCTTAAACCAAGTTACACTCCATAATTTAATGCTTGTTCATTGTGCCAAGGTGTTGTTCCATGAGTTCAAGCATTGTACACAAGATTGATCCATTTCTAGATAAAGCAAATTAGCCATTTTGGTAAAAGTTCACTTTATGTCAATTTAGAAATCCAACAAGTACAAGCTAAATCCTTTTGGCACAAGATTATGGACAAATTGCTCTGATCAAGAGAAGATTATGCAGCACATTAGGAGGCCCCCTACATGCCTAGAAAGTCAACTTGCTTTTGTTGCTTAAGAAAGAAGAAAGTCTCATAACTTGTAACAACTCTCATACCAGCATTAGCACACAAGGACAAAGTTATCAATCACATTCCAAACATCCCAACCAAGCTTTTGCACGAGCCTTTGACCTCCAAAACACCCTCCATCTCAGAATCATCCTCAAACTGCAAAAACAGAGTTGCCTCTGCAGTTTGAGTGCAAACTCCCATTTCCCTCGAGCATTCTTACCAAAATCAATTCATACACATTCCCTAGCATGTATGCAAGCTAACCATGACCTAAAACCTGACCTGTAATCCCTCTAACAGTTTCCACCATTTTCATTTTTTCCTTTTGCAGTTGAAGTTCCATAGCTTGATTCAGAAGCTTTCAAGACAAAGTAAACATTGGAATAGCATCCCTGGACCTCAAGGAATCTTTTCCAATCATCACCTTGCACTGAAAGTTTCTCATTCTCCAGATAGAAGTTCAACTGAATAGGTAAAATTTTGAACTCGTATCTCTCTTATTATGCATCTTTAGTCTTAAGTTTGTGAAGAAACAAGGTTCTACTCATAGCCCTGAGCATGTACATGGCTTTACATTTCATTTCTTTTACCTGAGTTGAGAGAATTTAAGCTTTGAAAATGGCAGAAAACTTAGGTTAAGATTTGGGATCACTAAAATTCTCTCTCATTTTTTAGAGTTAGGAGATGTTTTTTACATATTTGGAATCGTGGTTTCATGCTTAACATCTTTTGTGTTGGAAGTTTGTTCAAAAAATCAAAGAATCAGGATTTCAAAAGAAGCTTGCAGGCGCGCGTTTTGTTGTACAGAGGTTGAAGAAGAAGTGGTCTGGGCTGGGCCTGGAACTATTTTCTTTTCACACCCTATTTCCATGTTCATACCCCCCAAGCCCATTTGCTTTATTTTTAATGATTTTTGACATTTTCTTTTTTATTTTGATTCATTTATTTTTCCTCAGCATATTAAAATTTTGAAAATATTTTTCTCATCATTTTTGGATTTTATTTGGTATTTATTTGATTTTCTTTTGATTTATACATAAATGAACATATATATTATTATTTAGAATAAATAGAAAAAATATTGTAAATACATTTTCATTTTCATTTTTATTTTATAGTATCCTCTGAAAATATTTTATATAAAAAATGCTATTTTCTAAAAATATTAAATATCATTATTATTTATCCATAATACATATTTAAAATAATGTAAATATAAATACATATTTATTAATATACTTAGAATAAAATATCAAATAATGTACATATTTTATTTTTTAATATTTAATACTAAAAAATACCCTTTTTTACAAATATACTATGTTTTATTTTATTTTTGTATGTAAATAATAAATATTATGTGAATTAATTAATTAATATACATTTTGATTAAAATTAGGGTTTTTGCCCTAAAAGTTGAAAATACTCAAAAATAATACCTTTTTATTTTTCTTATTTTATTTTACATAAACCATACATTTTTTCATACATATATATAAAAACTTTCTTTTTGCATTTTGCATATTTATTTAATTTCTATTTTATTATGCAATTTATTTACCTTGCAAATATTCAAAAATGATGTAATAATTTAGATTTAAATTCTTGTCTAAATATCCCCCATTTGTAAATTTGTACCCCCCTCCCTATATTATTATGTTGTAATAGCGTAGGAATTTAAATTTCGCACCTTATACGCTTTCTAATTATGCCATGTTAGAATTAGGGTTTGCATGTGAAAAACGATAAGAAAAAATAGTTTGACCTAATAAAAGATAAATGAGCATGAAAATAAACAACACATCTCACACTTGCACCCCTAGGGTATTCTACTTTGTTGCCTTCAAATAATTGGGCCATATTGCATGTTGAACTTCTTTGGGCAAAACAAACAAATTGAATGATCATAGTCCCTCGATAAAACTTTTCAAAACAAACAAAAACAAATGATCAAGTCCCTTAAAGAAAATTGCCCAAAGGCCTTTAACACTATTGCAATTATGGTCCAAACGATGACCCGCGCCTGTCCCTCTCATCTCCTAAGACAAGATTGTCTACCAAATGCAATGGTGGAACAAATTTGTCAAAAGGGCTTAAAACATGACAAAAATCTTTGAGAAAGCTTTAGGGTAGATAAACTCTTAAGTACTTGTCAATTTGCAAAGAAAACACTTGCCTAATTTCAAAAACCCACTTCACAAACACATTCAAAATCAACTTTTCAAACCCTTGAAACATCTTTTAAAAGATAAAACACCTTTTGTAAAACATTCGAGTAAAGAATTGTTACAAGGTTAGCCTAGCACAAGGCATCTTTTCAAAACATTTTCAAAACCACACACAAAGCACCATTTCAAACAATTGAAAACCAAGGCAAGATTGATCTAAGCAAGTACCTAAGAGCCCATGGATAACCATGGATAGAAGGGGTGCTAATACCTTCCCCTTCTATAATCTACTCCCCGAACCCAAGAAAAATCTCAAAGGTTTTTGCTGTGCTTTTTAAACCTTTCCTTTAGGATAAAATAAAAAGTCGGTGGTGACTCTTGCTAACCGCAACATTTGCGAATACAAAACGCAAAACCTCAAGTCAGTTCTCCCACCGTATCACAGAACTGGCGACTCTGCTGGGGAATTTTTAAAAGTGGAGTAACCTTAGGGCTTAGATCACCCTCTTGCATGACTAATTGTTTGATTTGCTTGCTTTATACTTTGGCTCTATTGTTTGGGCTTACAATCCTCCACCCGGATTTTGGGAAACATTCATAGATAGCAATACGTTGTGGAAACTGTGCGGGGTATACCGACACGGTCTAAGCAATAGCTATATTAGTGCGACATATTTGTGGGTACCGGTAACCCTTGAGTTCAATCAAGGAGAGTACGGGGCCGCTGAGTGATGTCACTAAGCACTAATGACCTAGAACCTTACTTGACCATCTTGGCCTTTTATTAGGGGTAGTGAGATGACCGGCTTTGGTGCAGTCCGAAGTTGGTAGATACTCGATACTACACTCATTGAGGGTTGTTTTCTTGGAATATTTTGGTCGCTAGTTAAGTGGCTAAACCAAAACAATGAACAATGAAAATAATCCAGTGATATTGAGCTCCTTAGAACCCGGTTACTATTTATAGGACAGGTTTTTAAGCCAACTACACTCAAGAGGGTACTTACCTATGAAACCCCATGCAAGCCTGAAACTAGGGTTTGGTGTGATTTGCTTGTACATATGTTTTGTGCATACATCATAAACATCATGACATCATACCATAGCATTTTCAATAACCATTTCAAGGATCTCGAGGGTTCTTTTGATGCAGGGTTACGTTGAACCAGACGTCTATCAAGGGGCGAGAGGTCTCTCCTCTAACCAATCCAGTCAAAGATCAAGTACAACAACTTGAATCAGTGGCTATGACCCACTCGACATGGTGAGCTTGATTCTCGTGGAAGGACATCCACCGATACAAAGTTCTCCAATCAAAGATCAAGTACAACAACTTGAATCAGTGGCTATGACCCACTCGACATGGTGAGCTTGATTCTCGTGGAAGGACGTCCACCGGTGCAGAGATCTCCAATCCATGAGCAGGGTTCAACCTCTAGCATTTTCTTGTGTTTACCCCAAGAAATCCTTGAAAGCATGCATCCACATATCATGCATTTCATTTTGACAATCTTTCCTTTTTCAGGTTTCCTTACTCTCCTGCTGTTTATTTCAGCAAGAGATGGCTCTAGAGCGGTCTGTCAAAGACATCCAAGACCAAACTGCTCAGCTGCAGGAGATGTTCCTGAACTTGTCTCTGGGGCAAGAAGAGATGAAAGCTCTCCTCACCAAAGGCCTGGGGAATTCCAACAATGCCAGGAGTGATCAGATTGCGGAGCTGCAGTTTGATCTGACAACACTGAGGACTCAAATGATGGGACAGTTGGTGGGCCAGATGGCTCTCATTCAAGACTTATCCCAAAGACAAGAGGAACTCAGAGTTCTTGTCCGCCAACTGCTTCCAAACAACCAACTGGGGCAAACATCTGAGGTTGAAGAGCAAGTCACCGCCCAGCCTCCATCCACTCAAGAAGACAAGGGGAAAGCTCCTTTACTTGCTTCAGGGTCACAAACCCATCAACAACCTCGCCAGCGTCAACGGGACAATCGGCGTAAGCAAGAAAAGTCGGGAAGACAGTTTACGGAGACTGAAATACCATCATTCTTCATACTGAAGCGCCTGCTGGAGGTCGATTTGCTCACCATTAAGGACCCTCCTCAGAAGCTCAATATCTCCTCTCCTCACTTTAAACCCGACGCATTCTGTGTTTACCACTCCTACAGCCCGGGACACGGCACCAATGACTGTTGGGCCTTGAAGAACAAGATTCAAGACATGATCGACATTGGGGTGCTGGAATTCATGCCAGACGGCGAGATGAAGATCTTCCGTTAAAGGGTTCTCCATCTGAAGTGACGAAGCTCAAACTGAAAGACTTTTGCTTCTTTTTGAATTTTTCAAAGTTGTAATTTCTTTTGCTGTCAAACAATTATCTGTTGATGTTAAACTCTGTTTTCATTAATGCATTGCATATGTTTGTCTTGAATTCATCCATTCGTTTCACTACTCTTATGCTTTTCTTTATGATATTCGACTCTTGATAAAAAGCTGCAAGCCTTTAGAGGGAGGATGACGAAACAATACCGTGATCTTATACAGTATGCTTTTGAACAGACCTTGCTGATGATGTACAGGCATTTCTTTCAATTCCCAAACACTGGAGTTATAAGGAAGTTAATCCCTAGTCAACCCCTTCGAGCCAAAGAAGTAGGAGTTTTCTGTTCTAAACAATCGAAACCTTTGATATAAACCTGGGGCAGGGTAGTATCTCAGTTAATTCAAAAGAAAATGCGCATTAAAGTCGCAAACTCTCAGTTCGTAACACAACGAACGACATCGAAAAAGAAAGTATTCCCTTGGAATCAAAAGACAAGGGTGGTTCCCTATCATATAGACAGTCAATCTCTCAAAAGAGAAAAGCCCACCAAGCCAAAACCTATAAAGGAGGCTTAAGAAAGCTGGGGCATCCCGCTGACAGTAATCCAGAAAACGGTAACAGTCAGGCAAAAGTTAGGGATAACAAATCAAAATCAAAATAGTGAGGTCATTACAAAATCCTCAACAACATGAAAAATGTTGAAAAAGAAAAAAAAAAGAGATGATGACTGTCTCCCAAAAAATTCAACTGGTGAACCATCGCCCGAAAGTCGTTCCAAACTCAGAGCAGAGTGTGACGCACAATTAACTGAGCTTAGGTTGAAGAACATCACGAAGAGCGGGTGGGTACAAATATACTTTGAGCCTTTATCCTTTGTTTCTTAAACCGTGAACCAGGCCACGTTACAACCCTTCAAAAGTCCTAATTGAAGCATGGGTTAGTTCGAAAGCATACTGTTACAAAAGGTATCCTGACTCCTGTAGGGCTTGCTCTAAATCTTGTGGTAACTTGTCTTGTGAAAAGTTTTCTGCTAAAAACGCATTTTTCAAAACTTCGAGACAAACATAAACTTTGCATTATCCGAATATCACTGTCTGCATTTGACCCTTTTGTTTGACAGCGAAGAAATTCATACAGCGAATGTTCGGAGGAACGAAAACTCTCTCAGTGAGTCAAAATCACTTCAAGAGGATAACACTTCCATCAAATCTCCTATCAACAAGGGGCATGACATGTCACAATTCAATTAACCTGGGGCAGTCCAGTCAAGGTCCAGCAGATCTTTCAAAGTTCAGTTAACCTGGGGCAGTCCAGTCAAGATTTCAAGAAATCTCTCAATATGCAGAGTAATCTGATTCAAGATTCCTTCATCACCACTTGGGGCATTCGAATGTCAAAAGTGTTCAACAAATCAATTACAACATT
Source organism: Vicia faba (assembly GCA_948472305.1). Classification (NCBI taxonomy): domain Eukaryota; kingdom Viridiplantae; phylum Streptophyta; class Magnoliopsida; order Fabales; family Fabaceae; genus Vicia; species Vicia faba. Next base: position 1,359,034,745 of record OX451739.1, on the reverse strand, counting down.
TCCAGACTCGACTCCTGTATCTAGCCAGGGCACGTCTGAAGAGTTCGAAGATTCGATTCCTGTATCCAGCCAGGGCATATCTGTTGACGACTATTTCCAGATTCGACTCCTGTATCCAGCCAGGGCATATCTGTTGACCACATTTCCAGACTCGATTCCTGTATCTAGCCAGGGCACGTCTGAAGAGTTCGAAGATTCGATTCCTGTATCCAGCCAGGGCATATCTGTTGACGACTATTTCCAGATTCGATTCCTGTATCCAGCCAGGGCATATCTGTTGACCACATTTCCAGACTCGATTCCTGTATCTAGCCAGGGCACGTCTGAAGAGTTCGAAGATTCGATTCCGGTATCCAGCCAGGGCATATCTGTTGACGACTATTTCCAGATTCGACTCCTGTATCCAGCCAGGGCATATCTATCAACTATTACCTTTCCAGATTCGATTCCTGTATCCAGCCAGGGCATGTCTGAAGAATTCCAGATCAACACCTGTAACAACCCAGGAAACATCTGTGAACGACCGATGTTAGATCAGCACCTGTAATAAGCCAGGAATTTGTCTACATCACCACTTGAGGGCATTCGAATGTCAAAAGTGTTCAAAACCCGATGCAGTTTTACACAAGCTCATCATCAGGAAGCCCTACACCGGTTCCTCTTCAAGACTTCTGAAACAGTTTATGGATTCTTCCCAACAACGGATGTTAATCTATCAGCTTGTTCAGATACACCTTTGAATTTAGTTTACGGACGCTTCCCAACAACGGACGCGGCTCTATTGCTGATTCAGTCTCAAGATTTCTGAAACGGTTTACGGATTCTTCCCAACAACGGAAGTCAATCTACCAATTTGCTCAGACTCTTCTCAACCTTTGAAATTAGTTTACGGACGCTTCCCAACAACGGATGCTGCTCTATCGCTGATTCAACTTCAAGATTTCTGAAAACAGTTCGCGGGTTCTCCAAGTAACGGATGTTAACCTATCGCTTGTTCAGATTCTTCTCAAGCTAACAACCACGGAAGATCGCGCTCGCCAAATTTCTTCTCCAGCGGAGTTCATCAAAAATCCCCAGCCAGAGAATCCTCCGGAAATCATTTTCCCTCAGAGTTTAAGCCTCAGTATCCCCAGCAGATCAAAAGCTTCAAATGGACAACCCCCAGCGGAGTCAGACTTTTAAACCTTCTCCCCACAGAGTTCTTAGGAAGAAAAATCTTGAGTTCCCCAGTGAAATCTCCAGAGATACTGCTCTCCAAGCTGAAGATTCTCAGTCTAGCATCCCCAGCATTAAATCTACTAGTTTGGTACTCCCCAGTAGAAGACTTCAGGAATTCCCCAGAAGATTGGTATACAACCCAAGCTCCATGTTCCCCAGCAACAACCAAGGATTTATTTTCCCCGGCAGCAATCAAGATTCCTTTATCTTCCGCTATCCCGGATTCATCTATCCTGTGCAAGACAGCTCTCCAACTTACATACGCATCCATTTACATTCATAACGCCATAATATACATTGTATCATGCATCATAGCATTGCATACAACTAACTCTTTGCCTTTTCAGGTAAGATCAGTCGACAGACTAAAATCATTCAAATCTCAAGATTTCTGAAAACAGTTCACGGGTTCTCCAAGTAAACGGATGTTAACCTATCACTTGTTCAGATTCTTCTCAAGACTTCTGAAAACAGTTCATGGATTCTTCCCAACAACGGATGTTAATCTATTAGCTTGTTCAGATGCACCTTCGAATTTAGTTTACGGACGCTTCCCAACAACGGACGCGGCTCTATTGCTGATTCAATCTCAAGATTTCTGAAAACAGTTCACGGGTTCTCCAAGTAAACGGATGTTAACCTATCACTTGTTCAGATTCTTCTCAAGACTTCTGAAAACAGTTCATGGATTCTTCCCAACAACGGATGTTAATCTATCAGCTTGTTCAGATGCACCTTCGAATTTAGTTTACGGAAGCTTCCCAACAACGGATGCTGCTCTATTGCTGATTCAATCTCAAGATTTCTGAAAACAGTTCACGGGTTCTCCAAGTAAACGGATGTTAACCTATCACTTGTTCAGATTCTTCTCAAGACTTCTAAAAACAGTTCATGGATTCTTCCCAAGTAACGGATGTTAATCTATCAACTTGTTCAGATGCAACTTTTTGAAGACAGTTTACGGAAGCTTCCCAACAACGGATGCTGCTCTATTGCTGATTCAATCTCAAGATTTCTGAAAACAGTTCACGGGTTCTCCAAGTAAACGGATGTTAACCTATCACTTGTTCAGATTCTTCTCAAGACTTCTGAAAACAGTTCATGGATTCTTCCCAAGTAACGGATGTTAATCTATCAACTTGTTCAGATGCAACTTTTTGAAGACAGTTTACGGAAGCTTCCCAACAACGGATGCTGCTCTATTGCTGATTCAATCTCAAGATTTCTGAAAACAGTTCACTGGTTCTCCAAGTAAACGGATGTTAACCTGTAACTTGTTCAGTTTCTTCTTCCAGACTTCTGAAAACAGTTCATGGATTCTTCCCAAGTAACGGATGTTAATCTATCAACTTGTTTAGATGCAACTTCCTGAAAACAGCTTGCAGGTTCCTCCCAACAACGGATGTCAACCTATTGCTTGTTCAGACCCCCAATTCAAAAATGGTCCAAAGCTTGGACACTTTCCTGATATTCCCTTCCAGATGGCATCTTTAAGCCCATCCCCGACAAGTTTCTATCACTCTCCCAGATGGCATCGTTAAGCCCATCTCCAAATGGCATCTCTAAGCCCATTCCCGCATCCAGTGCTTTGATGAGTGCAAATTTCCGGGCACTCTAGTGTCCAATCTCCTTTTACCCTCGAGTCACGAAAGGCAAGCTTGCCAATCTAACTCTTCAGGTCCAAGAAGATTGAACAGGGGCAACTGTTGTACCCCAAAATTTGCCCTCCCATTTCTCATTGATTTCTCCTCACAAAGCTCTGGAAGCTCAAGATCCAGTTAGGGTTTCATCTGCTCAAGACTCCTCTTTGCACTGCTAACCCCAAATTAGGGTTTGTGTTTGCACAAAGATGTTTTGACCTAAAGTACCCAAGATGACTTTCTTGCTTCATATTGACCTCCTAAGTTTATCCATACCAAGTTTCAAGTCCTGATTCCAAATTTTGCCCAGTTAATTGGACAGTTGACCTAGAAATCAACTGTATTGGGGAAAAAGTTAACTGTGGCCAATTGAAAGTCAAATCTCATGAAATTTGATCCACATCAACATTATGAACTCATATGAACCATTTGATCAAGTTTGGATCACAATTCCACAAGAAATTTGATCAGATCACTAAAAGGGCAAAATGGTCATTTTTAGGGTTTTGACTGCACAAAGGCAATTTTTGACTGTTTGACCTAACCAATGGCAAACCAAGCTCATATATGGACTCAAGGACCCCATGAAATTATCTTGACATGCTCAACAAGTTCAAAAGATCCCAAGTACACAAGATTGGCAGTTGAATTTCCCAGTCAATTGATCAGTTTTGACTGTATACTGAAAAGTCAAACTTTGACTTTTTGGTCAAAATCAAAGGTCAAGATTCATTTTTCATCAAAATATGCCAAATCATGAAACTTGTTCACCAAGAAATCACAAATTGCAAATTAGGGTTAGAAAATGGAATTTTTCATAACTTAGAATTTTTCTAAGTTATGAAAAACCCTAATCTTTTCCCAACTTTGCCCCACCTTTTCACCAAGATCCATTTGGATTCAAACAAAAGTCAAAACATGAAAGTTGTAGCTTGTTGCATAATCTACAACTTTGAATCACAAAGTTTTCTCATTTGAAGCTTGTATCTCAAGTTACAATTTTTTGAATAAGGGCACTAAACCATTTTTAACTTAGTAGAATTTTAACCTATTTTGACAAGGTTTTCTACCCCACTTCAAGGCCATTTTTCATTCCCTTACACTTGTAATTTCAATTTGAATTTCAAATATGGATTGTAGTACACATTCCAAGCTTTCCAAAATGTCCAAGAACTCATCAAACAACCTCATGGTTAGAGAGAATCGAATTTCACAATATAGCAAAAAACCACTTTGTTCATGACCAAGTTCCATGTCCATAACTTTGCAAATTTGAACTCAGCATGCTTTAGGCTAGATTACAGGTCCTTAAACCAAGTTACACTCCATAATTTAATGCTTGTTCATTGTGCCAAGGTGTTGTTCCATGAGTTCAAGCATTGTACACAAGATTGATCCATTTCTAGATAAAGCAAATTAGCCATTTTGGTAAAAGTTCACTTTATGTCAATTTAGAAATCCAACAAGTACAAGCTAAATCCTTTTGGCACAAGATTATGGACAAATTGCTCTGATCAAGAGAAGATTATGCAGCACATTAGGAGGCCCCCTACATGCCTAGAAAGTCAACTTGCTTTTGTTGCTTAAGAAAGAAGAAAGTCTCATAACTTGTAACAACTCTCATACCAGCATTAGCACACAAGGACAAAGTTATCAATCACATTCCAAACATCCCAACCAAGCTTTTGCACGAGCCTTTGACCTCCAAAACACCCTCCATCTCAGAATCATCCTCAAACTGCAAAAACAGAGTTGCCTCTGCAGTTTGAGTGCAAACTCCCATTTCCCTCGAGCATTCTTACCAAAATCAATTCATACACATTCCCTAGCATGTATGCAAGCTAACCATGACCTAAAACCTGACCTGTAATCCCTCTAACAGTTTCCACCATTTTCATTTTTTCCTTTTGCAGTTGAAGTTCCATAGCTTGATTCAGAAGCTTTCAAGACAAAGTAAACATTGGAATAGCATCCCTGGACCTCAAGGAAGCTTTTCCAATCATCACCTTGCACTGAAAGTTCCTCATTCTCCAGATAGAAGTTCAACTGAATAGGTAAAATTTTGAACTCGTATCTCTCTTATTATGCATCTTTAGTCTTAAGTTTGTGAAGAAACAAGGTTCTACTCATAGCCCTGAGCATGTACATGGCTTTACATTTCATTTCTTTTACCTGAGTTGAGAGAATTTAAGCTTTGAAAATGGCAGAAAACTTAGGTTAAGATTTGGGATCACTAAAATTCTCTCTCATTTTTTAGAGTTAGGAGATGTTTTTTACATATTTGGAATCGTGGTTTCATGCTTAACATCTTTTGTGTTGGAAGTTTGTTCAAAAAATCAAAGAATCAGGATTTCAAAAGAAGCTTGCAGGCGCGCGTTTTGTTGTACAGAGGTTGAAGAAGAAGTGGTCTGGGCTGGGCCTGGAACTATTTTCTTTTCACACCATATTTCCATGTTCATACCCCCCAAGCCCATTTGCTTTATTTTTAATGATTTTTGACATTTTCTTTTTTATTTTGATTCATTTATTTTTCCTCAGCATATTAAAATTTTGAAAATATTTTTCTCATCATTTTTGGATTTTATTTGGTATTTATTTGATTTTCTTTTGATTTATACATAAATGAACATATATATTATTATTTAGAATAAATAGAAAAAATATTGTAAATACATTTTCATTTTCATTTTTATTTTATAGTATCCTCTGAAAATATTTTATATAAAAAATGCTATTTTCTAAAAATATTAAATATCATTAATATTTATCCATAATACATATTTAAAATAATGTAAATATAAATACATATTTATTAATATACTTAGAATAAAATATCAAATAATGTACATATTTTATTTTTTAATATTTAATACTAAAATATACCCTTTTTTACAAATATACTATGTTTTATTTTATTTTTGTATGTAAATAATAAATATTATGTGAATTAATTAATTAATATACATTTTGATTAAAATTAGGGTTTTTGCCCTAAAAGTTGAAAATACTCAAAAATAATACCTTTTTATTTTTCTTATTTTATTTTACATAAACCATACATTTTTTCATACATATATATATAAAAACTTTCTTTTTGTATTTTGCATATTTATTTAATTTCTATTTTATTATGCAATTTATTTACCTTGCAAATATTCAAAAATGATGTAATAATTTAGATTTAAATTCTTGTCTAAATATCCCCCATTTGTAAATTTGTACCCCCCTCCCTATATTATTATGTTGTAATAGCGTAGGAATTTAAATTTCGCACCTTATACGCTTTCTAATTATGCCATGTTAGAATTAGGGTTTGCATGTGAAAAACGATAAGAAAAAATAGTTTGACCTAATAAAAGATAAATGAGCATGAAAATAAACAACACATCTCACACTTGCACCCCTAGGGTATTCCACTTTGTTGCCTTCAAATAATTGGGCCATATTGCATGTTGAACTTCTTTGGGCAAAACAAACAAATTGAATGATCATAGTCCCTCGATAAAACTTTTCAAAACAAACAAAAACAAATGATCAAGTCCCTTAAAGAAAATTACCCAAAGGCCTTTAACACTATTGCAATTATGGTCCAAACGATGACCCGCGCCTGTCCCTCTCATCTCCTAAGACAAGATTGTCTACCAAATGCAATGGTGGAACAAATTTGTCAAAAGGGCTTAAAACATGACAAAAATCTTTGAGAAAGCTTTAGGGTAGATAAACTCTTAAGTACTTGTCAATTTGCAAAGAAAACACTTGCCTAATTTCAAAAACCCACTTCACAAACACATTCAAAATCAACTTTTCAAACCCTTGAAACATCTTTTAAAAGATAAAACACCTTTTGTAAAACATTCGAGTAAAGAATTGTTACAAGGTTAGCCTAGCACAAGGCATCTTTTCAAAACATTTTCAAAACCACACACAAAGCACCATTTCAAACAATTGAAAACCAAGGCAAGATTGATCTAAGCAAGTACCTAAGAGCCCATGGATAACCATGGATAGAAGGGGTGCTAATACCTTCCCCTTCTATAATCTACTCCCCGAACCCAAGAAAAATCTCAAAGGTTTTTGCTGTGCTTTTTAAACCTTTCCTTTAGGATAAAATAAAAAGTCGGTGGCGACTCTTGCTAACCGCAACATTTGCGAATACAAAACTCAAAACCTCAAGTCAGTTCTCCCACCGTATCACAGAACTGGCGACTCTGCTGGGGAATTTTTAAAAGTGGAGTAACCTTAGGGCTTAGATCACCCTCTTGCATGACTAATTGTTTGATTTGCTTGCTTTATACTTTGGCTCTATTGTTTGGGCTTACAATCCTCCACCCGGATTTTGGGAAACATTCATAGATAGCAATACGTTGTGGAAACTGTGCGGGGTATACCGACACGGTCTAAGCAATAGCTATATTAGTGCGACATATTTGTGGGTACCGGTAACCCTTGAGTTCAATCAAGGAGAGTACGGGGCCGCCGAGTGATGTCACTAAGCACTAATGACCTAGAACCTTACTTGACCATCTTGGCCTTTTATTAGGGGTAGTGAGATGATCGGCTTTGGTGCAGTCCGAAGTTGGTAGATACTCGATACTACACTCATTGAGGGTTGTTTTCTTGGAATATTTTGGTCGCTAGTTAAGTGGCTAAACCAAAACAATGAACAATGAAAACAATCCAGTGATATTGAGCTCCTTAGAACCCGGTTACTATTTATAGGACAGGTTTTTAAGCCAACTACACTCAAGAGGGTACTTACCTATGAAACCCCATGCAAGCCTGAAACTAGGGTTTGGTGTGATTTGCTTGTACATATGTTTTGTGCATACATCATAAACATCATGACATCATACCATAGCATTTTCAATAACCATTTCAAGGATCTCGAGGGTTCTTTTGATGCAGGGTTACGTTGAACCAGACGTCTATCAAGGGGCGAGAGGTCTCTCCTCTAACCAATCCAGTCAAAGATCAAGTACAACAACTTGAATCAGTGGCTATGACCCACTCGACATGGTGAGCTTGATTCTCGTGGAAGGACATCCACCGATACAAAGTTCTCCAATCAAAGATCAAGTACAACAACTTGAATCAGTGGCTATGACCCACTCGACATGGTGAGCTTGATTCTCGTGGAAGGACGTCCACCGGTGCAGAGATCTCCAATCCATGAGCAGGGTTCAACCTCTAGCATTTTCTTGTGTTTACCCCAAGAAATCCTTGAAAGCATGCATCCACATATCATGCATTTCATTTTGACAATCTTTCCTTTTTCAGGTTTCCTTACTCTACTGCTGTTTATTTCAGCAAGAGATGGCTCTAGAGCGGTCTGTCAAAGACATCCAAGACCAAACTGCTCAGCTGCAGGAGATATTCCTGAACTTGTCTCTGGGGCAAGAAGAGATGAAAGCTCTCCTCACCAAAGGCCTGGGGAATTCCAACAATGCCAGGAGTGATCAGATTGCGGAGCTGCAGTTTGATCTGACAACACTGAGGACTCAAATGATGGGACAGTTGGTGGGCCAGATGGCTCTCATTCAAGACTTATCCCAAAGACAAGAGGAACTCAGAGTTCTTGTCCGCCAACTGCTTCCAAACAACCAACTGGGGCAAACATCTGAGGTTGAAGAGCAAGTCACCGCCCAGCCTCCATCCACTCAAGAAGACAAGGGGAAAGCTCCTTTACTTGCTTCAGGGTCACAAACCCATCAACAACCTCGCCAGCGTCAACGGGACAATCGGCGTAAGCAAGAAAAGTCGGGAAGACAATTTACGGAGACTGAAATACCATCATTCTTCATACTGAAGCGCCTGCTGGAGGTCGATTTGCTCACCTTAAAGGACCCTCCTCAGAAGCTCAATATCTCCTCTCCTCACTTTAACCCCGACGCATTCTGTGTTTACCACTCCTACAGCCCGGGACATGGCACCAATGACTGTTGGGCCTTGAAGAACATGATTCAAGACCTGATCGACATTGGGGTGCTGGAATTCATGCCAGATGGCGAGATGAAGATCTTCCGTTAAAGGGTTCTCCATCTGAAGTGACGAAGCTCAAACTGAAAGACTTTTGCTTCTTTTTGAATTTTTCAAAGTTGTAATTTCTTTTGCTGTCAAATAATTATCTGTTGATGTTAAACTCTGTTTTCATTAATGCATTGCATATGTTTGTCTTGAATTCATCCATTCGTTTCACTACTCTTATGCTTTTCTTTATGATATTCGACTCTTGATAAAAAGCTGCAAGCCTTTAGAGGGAGGATGACGAAACAATACCGTGATCTTATACAGTATGCTTTTGAACAGACCTTGCTGATGATGTACAGGCATTTCTTTCAATTCCCAAACACTGGAGTTATAAGGAAGTTAATCCCTAGTCAACCCCTTCGAGCCAAAGAAGTAGGAGTTTTCTGTTCTAAACAATCGAAACCTTTGATATAAACCTGGGGCAGGGTAGTATCTCAGTTAATTCAAAAGAAAATGCGCATTGAAGTCGCAAACTCTCAGTTTGTAACACAACGAACGACATCGAAAAAGAAAGTATTCCCTTGGAATCAAAAGACAAGGGTGGTTCCCTATCATATAGACAGTCAATCTCTCAAAAGAGAAAAGCCCACCAAGCCAAAACCTATAAAGGAGGCTTAAGAAAGCCGGGGCATCCCGCTGACAGTAATCCAGAAAACGGTAACAGTCAGGAAAAAGTTAGGGATAACAAATCAAAATCAAAATAGTGAGGTCATTACAAAATCCTCAACAACATGAAAAATGTTGAAAAAGAAAAAAAAAGAGATGATGACTGTCTCCCAAAAAATTCAACTGGTGAACCATCGCCCGAAAGTCGTTCCAAACTCAGAGCAGAGTGTGACGCACAATTAACTGAGCTTAGGTTGAAGAACATCACGAAGAGCGGGTGGGTACAAATATACTTTGAGCCTTTATCCTTTGTTTCTTAAACCGTGAACCAGGCCACGTTACAACCCTTCAAAAGTCCTAATTGAAGCATGGGTTAGTTCGAAAGCATACTGTTACAAAAGGTATCCTGACTCCTGTAGGGCTTGCTCTAAATCTTGTGGTAACTTGTCTTGTGAAAAGTTTTCTGCTAAAAACGCATTTTTCAAAACTTCGAGACAAATATAAACTTTGCATTATCCGAATATCACTGTCTGCATTTGACCCTTTTGTTTGACAGCGAAGAAATTCATACAGCGAATGTTCGGAGGAACGAAAACTCTCTCAGTGAGTCAAAATCACTTCAAGAGGATAACACTTCCATCAAATCTCCTATCAACAAGGGGCATGACATGTCACAATTCAATTAACCTGGGGCAGTCCAGTCAAGGTCCAGCAGATCTTTCAAAGTTCAGTTAACCTGGGGCAGTCCAGTCAAGATTTCAAGAAATCTCTCAATATGCAGAGTAATCTGATTCAAGATTCCTTCATCACCACTTGGGGCATTCGAATGTCAAAAGTGTTCAACAAATCAATTACAACATTTCCAGACTCGACTCCTGTATCTAGCCAGGGCACGTCTGAAGAGTTCGAAGATTCGATTCCTGTATCCAGCCAGGGCATATCTGTTGACGACTATTTCCATATTCAACTCCTGTATCCAGCCAGGGCATATCTGTTGACCACATTTCCAGACTCGATTCCTGTATCTAGCCAGGGCACGTCTGAAGAGTTCGAAGATTCGATTCCTGTATCCAGCCAGGGCATATCTGTTGACGACTATTTCCATATTTGATTCCTGTATCCAGCCAGGGCATATCTGTTGACCACATTTCCAGACTCGATTCCTGTATCTAGCCAGGGCACGTCTGAAGAGTTCGAAGATTCGATTCCTGTATCCAGCCAGGGCATATCTGTTGACGACTATTTCCAGATTCGACTCCTGTATCCAGCCAGGGCATATCTATCAACTATTACCTTTCCAGATTCGATTCCTGTATCCAGCCAGGGCATGTCTGAAGAATTCCAGATCAACACCTGTAACAACCCAGGAAACATCTGTGAACGACCGATGTTAGATCAACACCTGTAATAAGCCAGGAATTTGTCTACATCACCACTTGAGGGCATTCGAATGTCAAAAGTGTTCAAAACCCGATGCAGTTTTACACAAGCTCATCATCAGGAAGCCCTACACCGGTTCCTCTTCAAGACTTCTGAAACAGTTTATGGATTCTTCCCAACAACGGATGTTAATCTATCAGCTTGTTCAGATACACCTTTGAATTTAGTTTACGGACGCTTCCCAACAACGGACGCGGCTCTATTGCTGATTCAGTCTCAAGATTTCTGAAACGGTTTACGGATTCTTCCCAACAACGGAAGTCAATCTACCAATTTGCTCAGACTCTTCTCAACCTTTGAAATTAGTTTACGGACGCTTCCCAACAACGGATGCTGCTCTATCGCTGATTCAACTTCAAGATTTCTGAAAACAGTTCACGGGTTCTCCAAGTAACGGATGTTAACCTATCGCTTGTTCAGATTCTTCTCAAGCTAACAACCACGGAAGATCGCGCTCGCCAAATTTCTTCTCCAGCGGAGTTCATCAAAAATCCCCAGCCAGAGAATCCTCCGGAAATCATTTTCCCTCAGAGTTTAAGCCTCAGTATCCCCAGCAGATCAAAAGCTTCAAATGGACAACCCCCAGCGGAGTCAGACTTTTAAACCTTCTCCCCACAGAGTTCTTAGGAAGAAAAATCTTGAGTTCCCCAGTGAAATCTCCAGAGATACTGCTCTCCAAGCTGAAGATTCTCAGTCTAGCATCCCCAGCATTAAATCTACTAGTTTGGTACTCCCCAGTAGAAGACTTCAGGAATTCCCCAGAAGATTGGTATACAACCCAAGCTCCATGTTCCCCAGCAACAACCAAGGATTTATTTTCCCCGGCAGCAATCAAGATTCCTTTATCTTCCGCTATCCCGGATTCATCTATCCTGTGCAAGACAGCTCTCCAACTTACATACGCATCCATTTACATTCATAACGCCATAATATACATTGTATCATGCATCATAGCATTGCATACAACTAACTCTTTGCCTTTTCAGGTAAGATCAGTCGACAGACTAAAATCATTCAAATCTCAAGATTTCTGAAAACAGTTCACGGGTTCTCCAAGTAAACGGATGTTAACCTATCACTTGTTCAGATTCTTCTCAAGACTTCTGAAAACAGTTCATGGATTCTTCCCAACAACGGATGTTAATCTATCAGCTTGTTCAGATGCACCTTCGAATTTAGTTTACGGACGCTTCCCAACAACGGACGCGGCTCTATTGCTGATTCAATCTCAAGATTTCTGAAAACAGTTCACGGGTTCTCCAAGTAAACAGATGTTAACCTATCACTTGTTCAGATTCTTCTCAAGACTTCTGAAAACAGTTCATGGATTCTTCCCAACAACGGATGTTAATCTATCAGCTTGTTCAGATGCACCTTCGAATTTAGTTTACGGAAGCTTCCCAACAATGGATGCTGCTCTATTGCTGATTCAATCTCAAGATTTCTGAAAACAGTTCACGGGTTCTCCAAGTAAACGGATGTTAACCTATCACTTGTTCAGATTCTTCTCAAGACTTCTGAAAACAGTTCATGGATTCTTCCCAAGTAACGGATGTTAATCTATCAACTTGTTCAGATGCAACTTTTTGAAGACAGTTTATGGAAGCTTCCCAACAACGGATGCTGCTCTATTGCTGATTCAATCTCAAGATTTCTGAAAACAGTTCACGAGTTCTCCAAGTAAACGGATGTTAACCTATCACTTGTTCAGATTCTTCTCAAGACTTCTGAAAACAGTTCATGGATTCTTCCCAAGTAACGGATGTTAATCTATCAACTTGTTCAGATGCAACTTTTTGAAGACAGTTTACGGAAGCTTCCCAACAACGGATGCTGCTCTATTGCTGATTCAATCTCAAGATTTCTGAAAACAGTTCACTGGTTCTCCAAGTAAACGGATGTTAACCTGTCACTTGTTCAGTTTCTTCTTCCAGACTTCTGAAAACAGTTCATGGATTCTTCCCAAGTAACGGATGTTAATCTATCAACTTGTTTAGATGCAACTTCCTGAAAACAGCTTGCAGGTTCCTCCCAACAACGGATGTCAACCTATTGCTTGTTCAGACCCCCAATTCAGAAATGGTCCAAAGCTTGGACACTTTCCTGATATTCCCTTCCAGATGGCATCTTTAAGCCCATCCCCGACAAGTTTCTGTCACTCTCCCAGATGGCATCGTTAAGCCCATCTCCAAATGGCATCTCTAAGCCCATTCCCGCATCCAGTGCTTTGATGAGTGCAAATTTCCTGGCACTCTAGTGTCCAATCTCCTTTTACCCTCGAGTCACGAAAGGCAAGCTTGCCAATCTAACTCTTCAGGTCCAAGAAGATTGAACAGGGGCAACTGTTGTACCCCAAAATTTGCCCTCCCATTTCTCACAGATTTCTCCTCACAAAGCTCTGGAAGCTCAAGATCCAGTTAGGGTTTCATCTGCTCAAGACTCCTCTTTGCACTGCTAACCCCAAATTAGGGTTTGTGTTTGCACAAAGATGTTTTGACCTAAAGTACCCAAGATGACTTTCTTGCTTCATATTGACCTCCTAAGTTTATCCATACCAAGTTTCAAGTCCTGATTCCAAATTTTGCCCAGTTAATTGGACAGTTGACCTAGAAATCAACTGTATTGGGGAAAAAGTCAACTGTGGCCAATTGACAGTCAAATCTCATGAAATTTGATCCACATCAACATTATGAACTCATATGAACCATTTGATCAAGTTTGGATCACAATTCCACAAGAAATTTGATCAGATCACTAAAAGGGCAAAATGGTCATTTTTAGGGTTTTGACTGCACAAAGGCAATTTTTGACTGTTTGACCTAACCAATGGCAAACCAAGCTCACATATGGACTCAAGGACCCCATGGAATTATCTTGACATGCTCAACAAGTTCAAAAGATCCCAAGTACACAAGATTGGCAGTTGAATTTCCCAGTCAATTGATCAGTTTTGACTGTATACTGAAAAGTCAAACTTTGACTTTTTGGTCAAAATCAAAGGTCAAGATTCATTTTTCATCAAAATATGCCAAATCATGAAATTTTTTCACCAAGAAATCACAAATTGCAAATTAGGGTTAGAAAATGGAATTTTTCATAACTTAGAATTTTTCTAAGTTATGAAAAACCCTAATTTTTTCCCAACTTTGCCCCACCTTTTCACCAAGATCCATTTGGATTCAAACAAAAGTCAAAACATGAAAGTTGTAGCTTGTTGCATAATCTACAACTTTGAATCACAAAGTTTTCTCATTTAAAGCTTGTATCTCAAGTTACAATTTTTTGAATAAGGGCACTAAACCATTTTTAACTTAGTAGAATTTTAACCTATTTTGACAAGGTTTTCTACCCCACTTCAAGGCCATTTTTCATACCCTTCCACTTGTAATTTCAATTTTAATTTCAAAGATGGATTGTAGTACACATTCCAAGCTTTCCAAAATGTCCAAGAACTCATCAAACAACCTCATGGTTAGAGAGAATCGAATTTCACAATATAGCAAAAAACCACTTTGTTCATGACCAAGTTCCATGTCCATAACTTTGCAAATTTGAACTCAGCATGCTTTAGGCTAGATTACAGGTCCTTAAACCAAGTTACACTCCATAATTTAATGCTTGTTCATTGTGCCAAGGTGTTGTTCCATGAGTTCAAGCATTGTACACAAGATTGATCCATTTCTAGATAAAGCAAATTAGCCATTTTGGTAAAAGTTCACTTTATGTCAATTTAGAAATCCAACAAGTACAAGCTAAATCCTTTTGGCACAAGATTATGGACAAATTGCTCTGATCAAGAGAAGATTATGCAGCACATTAGGAGGCCCCCTACATGCCTAGAAAGTCAACTTGCTTTTGTTGCTTAAGAAAGAAGAAAGTCTCATAACTTGTAACAACTCTCATACCAGCATTAGCACACAAGGACAAAGTTATCAATCACATTCCAAACATCCCAACCAAGCTTTTGCACGAGCCTTTGACCTCCAAAACACCCTCCATCTCAGAATCATCCTCAAACTGCAAAAACAGAGTTGCCTCTGCAGTTTGAGTGCAAACTCCCATTTCCCTCGAGCATTCTTACCAAAATCAATTCATACACATTCCCTAGCATGTATGCAAGCTAACCATGACCTAAAACCTGACCTGTAATCCCTCTAACAGTTTCCACCATTTTCATTTTTTCCTTTTGCAGTTGAAGTTCCATAGCTTGATTCAGAAGCTTTCAAGACAAAGTAAACATTGGAATAGCATCCCTGGACCTCAAGGAAGCTTTTCCAATCATCACCTTGCACTGAAAGTTCCTCATTCTCCAGATAGAAGTTCAACTGAATAGGTAAAATTTTGAACTCGTATCTTTCTTATTATGCATCTTTAGTCTTAAGTTTGTGAAGAAACAAGGTTCTACTCATAGCCCTGAGCATGTACATGGCTTTACATTTCATTTCTTTTACCTGAGTTGAGAGAATTTAAGCTTTGAAAATGGCAGAAAACTTAGGTTAAGATTTGGGATCACTAAAATTCTCTCTCATTTTTTAGAGTTAGGAGATGTTTTTTACATATTTGGAATCGTGGTTTCATGCTTAACATTTTTTGTGTTGGAAGTTTGTTCAAAAAATCAAAGAATCAGGATTTCAAAAGAAGCTTGCAGGCGCGCGTTTTGTTGTACAGAGGTTGAAGAAGAAGTGGTCTGGGCTGGGCCTGGAACTATTTTCTTTTCACACCCTATTTCCATGTTCATACCCCCCAAGCCCATTTGCTTTATTTTTAATGATTTTTGACATTTTCTTTTTTATTTTGATTCATTTATTTTTCCTCAGCATATTAAAATTTTGAAAATATTTTTCTCATCATTTTTGGATTTTATTTGGTATTTATTTGATTTTCTTTTGATTTATACATAAATGAACATATATATTATTATTTAGAATAAATAGAAAAAATATTGTAAATACATTTTCATTTTCATTTTTATTTTATAGTATCCTCTGAAAATATTTTATATAAAAAATGCTATTTTCTAAAAATATTAAATATCATTAATATTTATCCATAATACATATTTAAAATAATGTAAATATAAATACATATTTATTAATATACTTAGAATAAAATATCAAATAATGTACATATTTTATTTTTTAATATTTAATACTAAAATATACCCTTTTTTACAAATATACTATGTTTTATTTTATTTTTGTATGTAAATAATAAATATTATGTGAATTAATTAATTAATATACATTTTGATTAAAATTAGGGTTTTTGCCCTAAAAGTTGAAAATACTCAAAAATAATACCTTTTTATTTTTCTTATTTTATTTTACATAAACCATACATTTTTTCATACATATATATATAAAAACTTTCTTTTTGCATTTTGCATATTTATTTAATTTCTATTTTATTATGCAATTTATTTACCTTGCAAATATTCAAAAATGATGTAATAATTTAGATTTAAATTCTTGTCTAAATATCCCCCATTTGTAAATTTGTACCCCCCTCCCTATATTATTATGTTGTAATAGCGTAGGAATTTAAATTTTGCACCTTATACGCTTTCTAATTATGCCATGTTAGAATTAGGGTTTGCATGTGAAAAACGATAAGAAAAAATAGTTTGACCTAATAAAAGATAAATGAGCATGAAAATAAACAACACATCTCACACTTGCACCCCTAGGGTATTCCACTTTGTTGCCTTCAAATAATTGGGCCATATTGCATGTTGAACTTCTTTGGGCAAAACAAACAAATTGAATGATCATAGTCCCTCGATAAAACTTTTCAAAACAAACAAAAACAAATGATCAAGTCCCTTAAAGAAAATTGCCCAAAGGCCTTTAACACTATTGCAATTATGGTCCAAACGATGACCCGCGCCTGTCCCTCTCATCTCCTAAGACAAGATTGTCTACCAAATGCAATGGTGGAACAAATTTGTCAAAAGGGCTTAAAACATGACAAAAATCTTTGAGAAAGCTTTAGGGTAGATAAACTCTTAAGTACTTGTCAATTTGCAAAGAAAACACTTGCCTAATTTCAAAAACCCACTTCACAAACACATTCAAAATCAACTTTTCAAACCCTTGAAACATCTTTTAAAAGATAAAACACCTTTTGTAAAACATTCGAGTAAAGAATTGTTACAAGGTTAGCCTAGCACAAGGCATCTTTTCAAAACATTTTCAAAACCATACACAAAGCACCATTTCAAACAATTGAAAACCAAGGCAAGATTGATCTAAGCAAGTACCTAAGAGCCCATGGATAACCATGGATAGAAGGGGTGCTAATACCTTCCCCTTCTATAATCTACTCCCCGAACCCAAGAAAAATCTCAAAGGTTTTTGCTGTGCTTTTTAAACCTTTCCTTTAGGATAAAATAAAAAGTCGGTGGCGACTCTTGCTAACCGCAACATTTGCGAATACAAAACGCAAAACCTCAAGTCAATTCTCCCACCGTATCACACCCAGCATTATGTATCCACGGCCTTCCTAGCAAGCAAGAGTAGGATGGGCGGATGTCTATCACATAGAAGGTTGAAGGGAACACTTCAGTGCCCACCTTGATAGGGTCGACCTCCCAATGCACCATTCCTTTAGACCCGTCAAAGGCCCTGACAATGATATTACTCGGTTTCAGCTCCAAGCCTTCACAATCCAATCGATCGAGAGCCTTCTTAGGCAGCACATTTAGAGAAGAACCAGTGTCGACCAAGACATGGGCGAGAGTAGTTCCTCGGCATTCAACTGACACATGCAATGCGTCATTGTGCTTTCTTCCCTTCGGAGTCAGATCAGCATCAGAGAAACCCAGGCCGTTGTCGGCAGTCAGGCTGGCTACACAATCCTGGAATTAATCGGCTGAGGTTTCCTGGGGTACATGGGCTGTCTTCAAAAACCTTATCAAGGCCTTGGCATGAGCCTCCGAACAAAGCAACAAAGCTAACATGGAGATCTTCGACGGGGTTTGCCCCAGTTGCTCTACCACATCGTAATCACACTTCTTAATTATTTTCAGAATCTCTTCCATTTCTTTCTTAGAGGTTTCGGTTATGATCAACGGCTGAGCCCTCGTCCTGACGAGCTCTTCTTGGATCCCTTTCCTCTTATTAGCAGAAGTAGGAGGGACAACCACAGGAGTAGTAGCTTCTTCAATCAACGGAGTTCTTGCAGAAAGTTTTACCGGTGCAGGGGTAACCTTGGGAACAACTGAGGTTCCAAAGATTGCCTTTGGAGGGGCAATCTCTGGAGAGAAAATTCTCCCACTTCGGGTAATCTTGCTCGTATCGGCAATGTTTCCAATGTCGGTAGTTTCTTCGTCAGAGCTCTCTTCAGTTATCTCAATTTGCTTAACACCGTGGTAGTAGATTTCTCCACCATAATTCCACGGTATTGATTTGTCAGATTTGTAGGGGACAGGCCCAGGCATGGTTATCTTCAAGGGAACAATCTTCGTAGCGGATGTAATCTTAACAGGCCTTTTGGGGACCTTGGAAAGATTGGTGTAAATGGTGATTATTGAAACTTCATTGATAGGAGTTGGAGTAACAGGAGTCTTTTCGAAAAGAATTTGTTGGCTGTCTATTAGGCCTTGGATGCCTATCTTCAGTAATAAACAGTCGATTGGTAGGGAGGAACAACAGTAGCAGTCTTCTTTACATCCTGGGAAAATCCCAGCCTTTACCAGATTCAACTTGATTGTTAGTAGTGGAGTTACCAGATCATCAACAGCAGAAACAAACAGATCCTCTTCAATAGCATGGACATTACGACCGTGCTTTGGCATCGGAGCGGATATTACATTCGGCTTCTCTGGGGCGTCGAACTCAACCTCTTTTGCATCTATCAAATCTTGAATTTTATGCTTAAGCGTCCAGCGATCGTTGGTGTCATGCCCGACGCTGTCAGAATGGTAGGCACATTTAGCATTGGGATGATAATGTGGGGAAGTTGTATTCACATTTTTTGGTGCCTCTTTGATAGTGGTGAGATTTAGCTTCAACAAGTGGGGAAGAACTTGTGCAGGCGTCATATTGATGTGGGTGAACTGCCGTTGTGGCCGTTCTACCCGTTGCTGGTTAGGTCTGGACTGATTGTTATGAGGCTGATCATTTGACGAATTTTGAATCATCACGGCCCCTACATTCGGCCGGCGCTCAGTTCTTCTCAATCCTTTCTGAGAGTATATAACAGTTGATTCCTTCTTGGCCGGGAATGGTTTCTTAGCAGTTGCAGAGGCAGAGGCATCCCTTTGAATCTTCCCACTCTTAATACCAGCTTCCACCCGTTCGCCAGTCAGAATCAGTTCAGTAAAACCTGCGGAAGAGCTCCCGATCAAATGGTTGAAGAAAGGGCCAGATAGGGTCCCCAAGAACATATCAACTAGTTCCCTATCTGAAAGAGGTGGCTGCACTCTTCCGGCCAAGTCGCGCCATTTCTGGGTGTATTCTTTGAATCCCTCATTTGAGGCCATCCCCATACTTTGTAACTGAGTACGGGTTGGCGCCAAGTCAGCGTTATATTGATACTGGCGATAAAAGGCAGCTGCCAAATCCTCCCAACTATACACGTCTGACCTCTCAAGCTGGTAAAACCAATCAAGCTGTGTACCAGACAGGCTATCCTGGAAGAAGTGTACCCAAAGATTTCTATCGGATGAGTGAGGTTGAATTCTTCTGACATACGACCTCAGGTGCATCTTCGGGCAAGACAGACCGTCGTATTTTGCAAAAGTTGGCACCTTAAACTTTGGAGGGATCACAATCCCAGCAATCAATCCCAATTCTTCAAAATCTAACCCGGGAACCCTTTGCAGCTCCATAGCTGCCAGTTAATCCTCCAGGTTTTTGTATTTGTCGTCTGCTGGCAGGTATTGCTGCTCTGAGTAGTCTTCATCTTCCTCAACCTCTTCCTCTTCAGCCTCGGACTCAGAAGGTAATGCAGCTCCTTTTCCTTTACCGGTTCCCTCATCATATGTGGAGGGAAATTCAAGAACTCTCCTAGCTTCATTCTCAAATCTTCTTCCCAGTGTAGCTACCCCAACTCTTTTCTTCTTCTTTTTTCCTTTTTCTTTCTCTTTGTTCCCTAACATTGCATTAAGATCCTCCTGACCCTTTGCCAAGGTCATAAGGAGCTGTTGAAACTGTGAGTTTTGTGACTCCAGATCTTTGACCGTTTGTTCAAGATCCATCTTACTGAAATAAACAGCAGAAAGATAAGGAAACCTGGTGTGAAGACCTGTTTATGCATATGATGAATGATATGTTTATTCATGCAATGCATTCAAGGATTTAGAAATTCAAAATTGTTGCAGACAAAAAGAACACACGTCATATTAATAAGAAGAAATTTTGTCAGTACATAAATGCCCCATGGGCCAAATATTACAAAAACTTCTTAAGGTAAAAAGACGTTGCACATCCTTTTTGGTGCGATGTAAGTGTTGAGGGTCTCCTCCTCGTGAAGTCGGCGGGTAAGCTCCAAAACCTTCTTCTCACTGGCGTAGAAGCTGGCTTCAAAAGTATTTCGTTTTTCCTTGAGTTGGATCCAACTCTTTTGCATTTCCTCCCATGATGTTGGCATGTTAGGATGTAGGATGGTGTATGGAACCTCTCCTTCCTTAACAGGCTCTTTAATCAAAGGGAGAATGTGAGGGTAAGGCATCATAAGACTCTGGGTTCGGGTTCGTACCCACTTGAGGTAAGGCTCAAGAGGGATGGAATTCTTGTGCCCCAGTGTCTTGCTATCTACCTTGTTAGGCATCCTCCAAGCTCTGATGAATCCTTGGCGAAGTCCTTGCGCATCGTTGTCGAAGTCAAAAACTAGGTCAAGAATCAGCATGTCATGAGGGCCATCCCTTCGTGCATATCCAAATTGTCTCAAAGCTAGACATGGGTTGTAGGTAATGCCTCCCCTAATGCCAATTAATGGAACATTAGGGAACTCACCACAATGATCGACGATGATGACATTTTCTCTGGACCGAGAACACCAATGTACATCAGAATGTGTGAGGGTCATCAACCGTTGTGACCACCTTAAGCCTTGTTCATTCTTCAAAACAGATTGTGGAAGGTGAGAAATAAACCACCTTGCAAGGAGAGGAGTACAGCACATGAGAACACCTCTCTTTCTCATTGTTCATGTGTAAAATGAGTGGAGGATGTCCCCAAGCAATGTAGGTATGGGATTCCTGGATAGGAAAATCTTGACAGCATTTACATCTATAAGTTGGTCAAGATTTGGGAACAAGACCAACCCATAAATGAGGAGTGCCACAATTTCTTCAAAGGCTTGCAGATCCAAAGAATTCCAACACTCTTGTGCCTTCTCAAACAAGAATTTTACCAAGAAGCCTTTGACACCACTTCTAGTTTCCCAATGCCCCTTGATGTCAGATGATTGCAAGTGTAGTGCTTGAGCAATATCTTCAGCCTTTGGTTCTTTTTCCGTACTGTTGTAGGGTAGTTGATTAAGAATAGGAATTCTCAGGAGTTGAGAAAATTCCTCCAAAGTAGGCACCAATTGGTAGTCGGGGAATGTGCAACAGAGGTGAAGGGGGTCAAAGAATTGGAATAAAACTTTCACCATGTCCTCTTCAATGTTGGTGTTGACTAGGCTGAGCAGTCTACCATGTCTTTCACTGAAGAGAGAGCTTTCTGGAATTCTGGATGTAAGCTCCTTGAGTTGAGGAGGGATTCTCACAAGGTTGACTTGGATAGTTTTCCTGCGAAGAATTTCCATGACCTATAAAACAAGAACAAAGATGAAGATCCAAACCCTTGAAATGGTTAGTGGATGCATATGATGCTTTATGATGTTCATGATGTATGCACAAACATATGTACAAGCATGTCACACAAAACCCTAGTTTCAGGCTTGCATGGGGTTTCATAGGTAAGTACCCTCTTGAGTTTAGTTGGCTTAAAACCTGTCCTAAATAGTAACCGGGTTCTAAGGAGCTTAATATCATTGGATTGTTTTCTATGTTCATTGTTTTGGTTTAGCCACTTAACTAGCGACCAAAATATTCCAAGAAAACAACCCTCAATGAGTGTAGTATCGAGTATCTACCAACTTCATACTGCACCAAAGCCAGTCATCTCACTACCCCTAATAAAAGGCCAAGATGGTCAAGTAAGGTTCTAGGTCATTAGGGCTTAGTGACATCACTCAGCGGCCCCGTACTCTCCTTGATTGAACTCAAGGGTTACCGGTACTCACAAATATGTCGCACTAATATAGCTATTGCTTCAACCGTGTCGGTATACCCCGCACAGTTTCCACAACGTATTGCTATCTATGAATGTTTCACAAATCCGGGTGTAGGATTTCAAGCCCAAACAAGAGAACCAAAATGTAAAGCAATCAAAGCAAACAATTAGTCATGCAAAAGGGTGATCTAGGCCCTAAGGTTACTCCACTTTTAGAAGTCCCCAGCAGAGTCGCCAATTCTGTGATACGGTGGGAGAACTGACTTGAGGTTTTGCGTTCGTATTCGCAAATGTTTTGGTTTAGCAAGAGTCGCCATCGACTTTTTATTTTATCCCAAGGAAAGGTTAAAAAGCACAGGAAAAACCTTTGAGATGTTTTCTTGGGTTCGGGGAGTAGATTATAGAAATGGAAGGTATTAGCACCCTTTCTATCCATGGTTATCCATGGGCTCTTAGTTACTTGCTTAGATAACTTGCCTTTGCTTTTCAATTGTTTGAAATGGTGCTTTGTGTGTGTGTTTTTGAAAATGTTTTGAAAAAGATGCCTTGTCTAGGCAACCCTTGTAACAATTCTTTACTCGAATGTTTTACAAAAGGTGTTTGTCTTTTTGAAAAGATGTTTCAAGGTTTTGAAAAGTTGTTTTGAAAGTTGTGTTGTGGAGTGTGTTTTGAAAGTAGGCAAGTGTGTTTTGCAAGTTTGATCAAGTAACTAAGAGTTGTCTACCCCTAAATTTACTCAAAGATCTTTCCTATGTTTTAACCCTTTTAACAGTATTGTTCCACCATTGTATTTGGTGGACAATCTTGTGTTAGGATGTTAACGGGACAGGCGCGGGTCATCGTTTAGACCATGAATGCAATAGTGCCAAGTGTCTTTGGCAATTTTTCCTTTAAGGGACTTGATCATTTTTTAGGCAACTTCGAAAGCGTCATCGAGGGACTATGGTCATTTGATTTGTTTTTGTTTGGCCAAAGACACTCAACATGCAACATGGCCCATTTTTGAAGGCAACAAGTGGAGGAACCCTAGGGGTGCAAGTGTGCATTGTGTTGTCCATTTTCATGCTTGTTTATCTTTGAATTAGGTCAAGCTATTTGTTATTTGATTTGCATACAAACCCTAGGTCTATCATGGCATAATTTGAAAGCTTTTAAATGCGGAAATTTAAAGTCCTAAATTATTACAACATGA
Source organism: Vicia faba (assembly GCA_948472305.1). NCBI lineage: Eukaryota > Viridiplantae > Streptophyta > Magnoliopsida > Fabales > Fabaceae > Vicia > Vicia faba. The sequence goes on along the minus strand of OX451739.1, from coordinate 1,359,011,400 downwards.
TTATGGGGATGGGAGTACAAATATTTGAATGGGGGGATATTTAGCAAGAAATTAAATCTAAAACTATTACATCCATATTGAATATACAAATATCGAATTGTACAATATTTTAACAAATATAATAAAAATACAAAATGTATTATGCACAAAAATGATTTTTTATGTATGTGAAATTGTTTTTCAATGTGAAATATAAACAAAAATAAAAAGTCAAATTTTGAATATTTTTATGGTTTAGGGCAAAACCCTGGTTTTCAAATAAATAGTATTTATTTATTAATTATATATAATATCTATATATTTATTTATACAAGAATAAAAAAAAGAAGTATATTAAAAAAAAGTATTTTTTAGTGTCATATATTAATAAAAATAAAAATGTATTATTTTTATATTTTTATCCTAAGTATTCTAATAAATATATACAAGTATTTATATTATATATTAAATATATTAAATATATACAAGAGTAAAATATTAATTATTTACAAAATGGTAGATTTTTAGAAAATGTTTCAAAATGTAAACAAAAAATAATAATTGAAAAATATATATTTTTGTATTATTTTCTAGGGTTTTAAATAAAAAGTATATATATTTATTTACATGTATATGCTAAATAAAACAAATAAATGCAAAAAAAAGGTGGAAAAATATTTTTAGTGTTTTTTCATGTTTGAATAAAAATATAAAATCAGAATCAAAAAGAAAAAATCAAAAATGATGAATATATCACACAATGGGCCAGGGGGGTGCAAATGGAAAAAAGGGGTGTAAACAGCATGCTGACTCAGGCCCAGCCCAAGCCAGCTTTGTCTTCAACCTCCAGCTCCATTCAAACAGAAAACGCGCGTGCCTCTTATGCAATCATCATCTCCTGATTCTTTGACTTGTAACAAAAACTCATAACACAAACATTATAGAGCATGAAGAGACGAATTCATACATATAAAAAACTTGACCTAACTCTAAGAAACGAGAGAGAATTTCTTCATCCCCAATTTCTGACCTAAATTTTCTCCAATGTTTATGGCCAAAATTCTCACAGCATACTCAATATAAATGAAAAGTAAGTATATGGATGGCTTCAGGGCTATGAGGAGAACATGTTTCATTCACAAACCTAAGCCTAATCATGTCTGGATAGAGAGATAGAAGTTCATATTTTTACCTGTTTCAGCTTGAGTCGTGTACAGCAATGGAGGTATCTTCAATGGAGTTTGAGCTTTGGTACAGCTTGCCTAAAGTCCAAGGATGCTTCTCCTATGCTTGGCTTGCTCTGAAACTGCCTGTATCGTGTTATGGAAGTCCACCTGCACAACTGAAAAATGAAAATGGAAACATGGGTTAGGGATGTTACAGTTTGTATCTAGGGCTTGGGATAGCTTCAATGGATGGTAGGGAGTGTGTTTGAACAAGCTTTGGCCAAAACGCACGAGCAAACTGAGTTGTGCAACTCAATCTGCAGGGATGCCCTGTTTCTTGCAGAAAAATGGTGTTTTGATGAATGAGGGGGTATTGAGGATGAAGGAATCGTGTTTTAGGTCAGTTAGGGTGTATGCAAGATGAGAACAAAGTTTGCTTAGGCTTATGCTTGCAGGAATGAAAGATGGTATGTGTTTTGCCAAGTTTCTTCTAATGTAAGCAAGGATATGCAAGTTTCAATACAGGCCTGTACAATGCCCTAAAGTATGTTGCATCTCTTCTTCTTGATCAGATGGATTTGTGTACAAATGCTAGCCTCAAAGATCTGGCCCATGCCTCTTGGATTTTGAATTTGACATAAAGCACTACTTTACAAAAATGGCAAAGTTGCTTTTTCTAATTATGGATTAGTTCTTTGTGTAATGACTAAATGCACAAAACAAGACTTGAACACAAAGGTTAAGCATTTAATTATTGAGTATGGAGAGGTTTAGAGGCCTGCAAATCATCACAAACCCTGCTGACTTGAAAATGCCAATGTTATGAACATGTATTTGGCTATGAACAAAAGTGACTTTTGCCCATCTTTGCAAATTCGATTCTCCCTAACCACAAGGGTGTTTGATAAGTTATTGGACAATTTGGAAATCTTGGAATGTGTACTACAATCCATCTTTGTAATGCAAATTGAAACTCCAAGTGGAAGCATGTGAAAAATGGCCATGAAGTTGGACAAAAATCCTGCCTAGAATAGGTCAAAATCTCTCTAAGTTAAAAGTGTTTTGCACCCTTGTTCCAAAACTCATAACTTGAGCTACAAGCTTCTTTTGAGGAAACTTTGTGAATCAAAGTTGTAGATTTTGCAATGTACTACAACTTTCATGTTTTGAGTTTTGTTTGAATCCATTTGCATCTTGGTAAAAAAATGGGACAAAGTTAGGAAAAAATAAGGAAATTTTATAACTTAGAAAATTTCTAAGTTATGAAATTTCTTCATTTTAAACCCTAATTTTCAATTTTGGGTTTCTTGATGAACAAGTTTCAAAATTTGACATGTTTTGATGAAAAATGAATCTTGGCACTTGATTTGGACCAAAAAGTCAAAGTTTGACTTTTCAGTATACAGTCAAATTTTGATCAGTTGACTGGAAAATTCATTTGTCAATCCTGTGCATTTGAGATCTTTTGAACTCGTTGAATAGATCAAGACAATGCCATTGAGTTCTTGAGTCCATATGTGAGCTTGGTTTGCCATTGGTTAGGTCAAACAGTCAAAAATTGCCTTTGTGCAGTCAAAACCCTAAAAATGACCATTTTGCCCTTTTGGTGATCTGATCAAATTTCTTGTGGAATTGTGATCCAAACTTGACCAAATGGTTCATATGAGTTCATAATGTTGATGTGAGTCAAAAATCATGAGGTTTGACTGTCAATTGGCCACAGTTGACTTTTTCCCCAATACAGCTGATTTCTAGGTCAATTGTCCAAATGACTGGGCAAAGATTGAAATCAAGGATTGAAAATTGGTATGGATAAACTTGTGAGTCCAACATGAAGCATGAAAGTCACTTTGGGCATTTTAGGTCAAAACATCTTTGGCAAACTCAAACCCTAATTTGGGTCAACAGTGCAAGGACAGGTCTTGAGCAGAGCAAACCCTAACTTGATCTTGAGTTCCAAGAGTCTTATGGTGAGAAAATGTTGGTGAAATGAGAGGAAAAATTTTGGGGTACAACAGTAAGACCTGGGCTAGAGTCATATTAATCCTGGTGAATTGTCGGACTGGCCTTTCCACCCTTGGTTGATTACTCCTCGGTTGATCAGATGTAAGCTTTGGGATCATAATGGCTCCTACCTTTTGTAGGCGCTCAGATCTCCCTTGGTTCCTTTGTGAATAAACAGCAGATACCTCCTTCTTCCCAGTGAAAGGCTTTCTCACTGCTGTAGAGGCAGATAAATCCTTCTGAATCTTTCCACTTTTGATGCCAGCTTCCACTCTCTCTCCGGTTAATATTAACTCAGTAAACCCAGCAGATGAACTCCCAATCAAATGGTTGAAGAAAGGGCCCGATAGAGTACCCAAGAACATGTCTACCAACTCCCTTTCAAACAGAGGGGGTTGCACTCTCCCATCTATATCCCTCCATTTTTGTGCGTAGTCTTTAAAACCCTCATTTGAAGCCAAAGCCATACTCTGAAGTTGAGTACGGGTAGGCGCCAAATCGACATTGTACTGGTATTATTTATAAAAAGTTGCGGCAAGGTCTTCCTAATTATAGACGTCAGCCCTTTCTAATTGGTAAAACCAATCAAGTTGTGTTCCGGATAAACTATCTTGGAAAAAATGCACCCATAGGTCCTTATCGGTAGAGTGCGGCTAAATTTTTCTCACGTATGATCGGAGGTGCATTTTAGGACATGACACCCCATCATATTTTGCAAACAACGGCACTTTGAACTTTGGTGGGATTACAATTCCTGACACTAGCCCCAATTCTTCAAAGTCTAGACCTGGTACCCTTTGTATTTCCATAGCGCTTAAACGCTCTTCAAGATGTATGTACTTATCATCAACCGGAGGGTATTGTTCCTCAGAGTAGTCTTCCTCTTCCTCCTCCTTTTCAGATTCTGACGGCACTGTTGTTTCTTTTCCTTTCCCTTCTCCTTCCCCGGAAGTGGTTGCAAAATTCAAGGTCCTTCTAGTCTGTCCTTGAAATCTTCTCCCCATATTCAAAACCCAAGTGGCTTTCTTTGTTTTCTTCTTTCTTTCTGCAGCTAACAGAGTCTTCAACTCCTCTTGCCCCTTGGCTAGGGTCATGAGCAACTGCTGAAATTGCGTGTTTTGAGCTTGAAGATCTTTGACCGTCTGTTCGAGATCTATCTTACTGAAATAAACAGTAGAGAGATGAGGAAACTCGTTGCAAAAGACCTGTTTATGTCATAATGAATGATATGTATTCATGCAATGCTTTCAAGGATTTAAATAAATTCAAATTTGCTTTAAACAAAAAGAAACACACGTTATATTAATAAGATAGAATTTTGAGTACATCAATGCCCCTTGGGCAAAAATAATACAAAACTCTAAGATAAAAAAGTATTGTGCATCCTCTTTGGTGCTAAGTAGGTATTTAGAGTCTGCTCCTCATGAAGTAGCCTAGTGAGTTCCAAAACCTTCTTCTCGCTTGCGTAGAATTGGGCTTCGAAAGTATCTCGCTCTCCTTTGAGTTGTATCCAATCCCTTTGTAGGTCTTCAAGAGATGTGGGCATGTCAGGATGTAGGATAGTGTATGGAACTTCTCCTTCCTTAACAGACTCAATAATCACCGGGAGAATGGAAGGATAAGGCATCATAAGACTTTGAGTGCGGGTTCGTACCCACTTGAGGTAAGGCTTAAGAGGGATGGAATTCTTGTGTCCCAAAGTCTTGCTATCCACCTTGTTTAGCATCCTCCAAGCTCGGATGAATCTCTGGCGAAGACCTTGATCTTTGTTGTCGTAGTCGAATACCAAGCCTTGAATCATCATATCATGTGGGCCATCCCTTCGGGCATAACCAAACTGTCTTAGAGCTAAACATGGGTTGTAGGTGATGCCTCCCCTAATGCCAAGTAGAGGGACATTAGGGAATTCCCCACAACGGTCAACAATGATAACATTCTCTTTGGATCGAGAGCACCAATGAATATTTGAATGTTTGAGCGTCATTAACCTTTGTGACCACCTTAATCCTTGCTCATTCTTTAAGACTGATTGGGGAAGATGAGAAATAAACCATCTTTCCAGGAGAGGAGTGCAACACATAAGGACCCCTCTTTTCCTCATTGTACGAGTGTGAAAAGAGTGTAGGATATCCCTTAGCAATGTAGGCACCGGATTGCGTGACATGAAGATTTTGACGGTGTTCACATCTATGAGTTGGTCAGGATTGGGGAACAAGACCATCCCATAGATAAGAAGAGCCACAATCTCCTCAAAAGCTTGTAAGTCTAGGGAATTCCAACAGCTTTGGGCCTTCTCAAACAGAAACTTTGCTAAGAAGCCTTTGACACCAAGTTGAGTAGACGACCATGCCTCTCGGTGAATGGAGAGTTCTCAGGGATCCTTGAAGCTAGCTCCTTGAGTTGTGGAGGAATTATTACAAGGTTGATTTGGATAGTTTTCCTGCGAAGTGAATCCATATCCTACAAAACAAGAACAAAGACGAATCTCCAAAATCCTTGAAATGGTTAGTGGATGCATATGATGCTCATGATGTCCATGATGTTATGTAAAAGTATGCATATACAAGCAAAGCAAACAAGTTCTTAGTTTAGGCTTGCATGGGGTTTTATAGGTAAGTACCCTCTTGAAGTTTAGTTGGCTTAAACCTATCATAGTAATAGTAACCGGGTTCTAAGGAGCTCAATATCACCAGATTGTTTCTTTGGTCATTGTTTCAGCTCAAGCCTCTTTAATGGCGACCGAAATATCCCAAGAAACCAACCCTTAATGAGTGTAGTATCGAGTATCTATCAACTTCGGACTGCACCAAAGCCGGTCATCTCACTATATCCTAAAGGCCAAGTTGGTCAAGTAAAGGGTTCTAGAAGTTCATTAGTGCTTCATGACATCACTCAGCGGCCCCGTATTCTCTTTGATTGACTCAAAGGCTACCGGTACCCACAAATATGTTGCACTAACATAGCTATTGCTTAAACCATGTCGGTATACCCCGCACAGTTTCTACAACGTATTGCTATTTACCTATAATGTTTCCCAAATCCGGGTGGAGGATTCAAACCCAAACAAAGAACCATAATGTAAAGCAAACAAGTCAAACAAATGTAAGCAAATAAATGTGATCTAGCCCTAAGGTAACCCCACTTTCATAATTATCCCCAGCAGAGTCGCCAGTTCTGTGATACGGTGGGACAACTGACTTGAGTTTTTGCATTTGTGTTTGCAAATTTTGGGGTTAGCAAGAGTCGCCATCGACTTTTCTTTTATCCAAAAGGAAAGGTGAAAAAGCACAGGAAAGACCTTTGAGATTGTTTCTTGAGTTCGGGGGGTAGATTATGAAAAGGGAAGGTGTTAGCACCCTTTTCATCCATGGTTTTCCATGGGCTCTTAGTTTACTTGCTTAGATCACTTGCTTTTGTTTGAAATTGTGCTTTGTGTGGTATTGAAAGTATTTTGTAAAAGAGTCCATTCGTTTAGGAAATCTTTGTAATGATTCTCGTTCATAAGAATGTATACAAAGATGTTTGTCTTTTTGAAAATGTTTTCAATGTTTGTAAGATGTTTTTGAAATGTGCGTGTGTTTTGAAAATAGCAAGGATTGTTTTTTTGAAATGGAGCAAGTAACTAGAAGCTATCTACCTACTCAAATGTCTTTCTTGTGCATTTCCTATTCCTTTGACATTGTTGTCTTACCATTGATTTGGTAAGCAACCCTATCTTTGGATGTAAACGGGACGGGCGTGGGTCATCGTATAACCATGATTAGCAATGTTTGCAAAGTATCTTAGCATTTTTGAGGGACCAAGATCATTTTGTAAGGCAACCTTTGAATAGCGTCATCGAGGGACTATGATCTTATATTTGTTTTATTTTTCCAAGATACTTCGCGTGCGTAACATGGCTATTTTGTTTTAGGCAACCAAGTGGAGAAACCCTAAGGGTGCTTGTATGCAAGTTTATCATTTTCATGCTTTGATTAAGTCTTGTATTTAGGGTTTTCTATTTTTTGCTTTATTTTGTTCTTGTCATACAAGCCCTAATTATTAATCATGGCATATAAAGCGATAAATTGCATAATGTAAATATTTCTAAGCTATTACAACAATTTATGGGAGAGGGGAATACAAATTTGAATGGGGATTTGCAAGAAAAAATGAGTCCTAAGTTACTAATACAACCATATTGAAATGCATAATAATGTACAAGGAATATGTGAAATAAACTTGTTTTGTTTCAAGAAAATGTTTTTTTGATCTTTTGTTTTAAGAAACCAAAAATAAAGTGTGAAGGAAGTAATTTTGACGTTTGCTGATTAATGGAACAGAGAGTGATAGCAAAAAATAATAAATAATAATAATAATAAAAAAAGAACCAGCGTGTTGCTGATAAAAATGAAGTCAGAGGTTCTGACCCTAGAGCGCTACAAAGCAGAAACTTGTTAGTGAAAATATATAAGGTCAGAAGCTCTAAACATACTGGGAACACAGTAACTTTAAGAAGTTCTGATACCACTGGTAACAAAACAAGCCTCAGAAGTTCTGGTACCACTGGCAACAAAACAGACTTCAGAAGTTCTGAGACCACTGGCAGAACTTGATCTCTCTCTCCAAGCTACTCAGAACATCTGTAATTTGGTTATTTCTCCACAGAATAGAAGACATGCACAGAACAGTTATAGCAGATGTCATAGCGTTTCAGAAGATAATAAATATTAGAACTAGAAATCAGAGGCAGGCATGCATTAGCTAATCCTAACTCTGAGTTCTAGTTTCTCCAAGAAGTTCTGAACTGATTTATTCTCTATTTAAGAAGGCAGATATATGAAGTCTCAGAATATGTTCAACATCAGAAACATGATATCTACATTGTATTTTTGAGCATGTAAATCTGGTAATGCTTGAGTAATGTGGTGAGGGTCAGCAGAAATTTACCTTGCAGCTGGAAGAAGTTCTGTGAACCAGAATAAACCTCAACTCTGATGATGTTCTGAACAGCTTCTTCACGTACTCAGTAAGCTAGAAGTTTTCAACTTCTGGGGATGGAAAGGAGGTGATGTGCTAATTTCTTTGAGTGGATGGATGGAGAGTGTGCAGTAGTATGAATACAGAAGTTTTAGGTAGTTTCCAACATGTAGATCAGAAACTGTATGAATCGTTTTTTAGTCAAGAAATATTTGAGAACAAATGGATTTTTGAACGCAAAGAATCAAAAGTTAACAAGGTGTTATGTGGTGTGTTTACAGTTCTCAAAGCTCTTGGGATTTTGGCAGGGGTTTAAGGATTTTCTTTTCTCAAATTTTTCGACCCCTTTCAATGGCCAAAAGTGTTCTATTTAAAGGCAAAGATTTTTGTAGTTTTTAAGAGATCAAGTAGCGCCAACATCATACGCTAGATGCTGACTTGTTCCTAAAGCAAGTTCAAAAAAGGTATGATGGCTGACAGTTTTTTAGTCTAGACTGGATCAGCAAGCATGGATTAAGGAAAAGTAAACCTACAAGTAAAAAGTAACGATGGACCCTCCTATACTTCTGTATAGAAGTTTGCTTTTAAGGAGAACAAGGGTATTTCTATGCCACATGTGGAGAGGTCCTTTGGACAAAGACTCAAAAGTGGTTGTGAGCATTAATGAGCATTAAATGATGATGAGATTTGTCAAAATCAGAAATCCTGTAATTTGAGATTTTGCATCATTGCCTAATTCTGGATCAGAAGTTCTATCTAGGACAAACATCCAACTTTTGATATTTGTACCTTGTTGCCTCAGCATATTCTGAAGGATTCCCTAGGCTTTCCAGTAACCTTCTTTGATTTATCTTCGAAAACTATGGATTAGAAGTTATGCTTCAGCATAGCATCTTCTGATCCTCTTACCTTCTGGCTCCAGCATGTTCTTAAAGAGCTTTCAGACTTTCTAGTAAGGTTGCAACACACTTTGTAATCTTCTTTGCATTACCTTAGCAAATTCTGACTGAACTTACGTGGATGCTGAAAAGCCATATACTGACTGCAGACTATGTGCTGAACCATGTTTACAACTTCTGAATGCACCTGCCTGGAGGCTGGCTCAGAAGTTCTGAAATGTCATTTTTCTTAAATACTTAGAAAAATCCCAAGCATTTAGAAATTTGGCTTTTTCCATAGTAAATTTGACTTTGAACTTTTTGATGATACAAACTTCATATTACAACATGTCTTGATGGAATATGATTCTTGAAACTTGGTTTTGGTCCAAAAGTCAAAGTTAGACCTTTCAGCGTGCAAATGAACATTTTGCCCTTGTGAATGGTTTTCTTGTAAAAATTGATAATTCAAGTCTTGGAATTTGTATGAGAGAAAACTTGAGAATCCAGAATGATTCCTTGAGAAATGAGAGGGAAAATTTTGGGGTACAACACTATGCGTTCATAAACCTGCATTTGACCTGCTGACATACCAAAAGCGTAAAATATGCTGAAGAAACTCATAATTCATGACACACTGAATTTAATTGAAACAGGCTAAACTACTAACAGAACACACTATAATTCATACAGTTTACCTGACTTATTGATGATAAAATAACAAAAAAACATAGCTCAAATGGTGACTGATCACAACCCCACACTTAGCTTGTTGCTTGTCCTCAAGTAACATTATGTACCAATCAGATCTCATCACCCCAAACTTACTTTCAAACAGAACTTTCCACACCACTTCTAAGCTCTTTAGCACTGCACTCTTGATACCAGCTTTGGATTTCCTTTGCTCATCATGATCAGTTGTTCGTTAACATCTTCACTTAAAAACATTACTTCACCTGTCGGTTTATTTCACACTCACCAAATCTCTCGGGTTAAAGTGTTTTCACTCTTCAATCACAGTAGGCAATATCAGATCAATAGTTTGAACAAATTCTCTACACCTATCAACATGCACAACAAACACACTTTTTGAGGTCTTTGGGTTGTCACGAGGCTTGGGTTAAGGTGGGATAGTAAAAGGAAAACAAGGGTTTTTGGTTCAGAGTGTGTGGAATCATCCTTTCACTATGTCCGCCTACTAGTGTCTGGGGGGGAATTTGAGAGTCGTTTTGTTGAGTGCATATAATACAAATTTTATTCTTTCTTTCTCCCTTTTTTTAAGAAAGTTAGAAATGAAATTCGTCCATTCTTTTTCTTTTTCCTTTTGATTTTATTTTTTCTCTCTTTTATTTTTTTATTTTTTTTTATTTTTATACTTTTCTATTTGTGCATTAATCTTGTTTCTCCATATCATTACTGCATCACTACCCCAAACCTAAAGGTTGTTATTCCAACAGCAACCTGAAACTCAAAGAGAACACAGATTTATAAAGAATTACACACTCTAAACAGGATAGGAAAATACTTTGGGAAAGGGTTAGTAGTAGCGGGTAAAACAAACAAAATGCTACAGTCTCAAATGGGGTGAACTAAGGATATTTATAAAAAGAATAACACTAGGATGGCTAGAAAGGCTCTAGGTGATAAACAAAAACTTGCCTCAGTGTGTGTAATCGTACAGTTGACAAAAATAAATAATGTGCGCAAACTATGATTGATAGAGACATACCTGACATTTCTCTCTTAAGGATATACGTATTTGGCTTTTCGGAACTCACTAGGACAGGTAAAATTGACAACTTCAATAATGCTTCTTTGATCACTGCTACTTTTCTCCTGGTCGTGACAACATTGTTCCATCATTAGCAGTTCTCTAATATAGTAAGTCCCAGTCTTTTTCAAAAATGGCAAACAGTCGGGGTGACTTAAGGTGAGGAATTGCAAGCATTTGTCTCAAGTGATCAACATCATCCACTAAAGAGCTATTTATCATTATTTATATAATCAACAAGAGAAATCGCTATATAAATCAAGCAACAGAATTCATTAAAAGATGAAGAACCCAAATGGGCTGTTACAATGACTACGAAAATAAAACTACAACGAAACATCAAAATAAGGAGAAAGTACGCATAAAACAAAACATAACAAATAAAATACAGAAATAATCAGGATTGTGCCATCTCTTCATCATCCAATGTCGGGTCGTAGTCAATGAGCTGAGTCAGGTCAGTATCAGTGTTATTTATAAAGCGAGTGAGCAGCGTCATCTCATCAAGGTCAAACGGGGGGGGTGTTGCTGCTACTGTACCAGAGAGGTTTGATGTTGCTGCTGAGGTATGTCAGTATCCTGAGGAGGGTGTGGAGGAGGTGTCTGGTGCTGATGCTGCTGTACATGGTATCCTAGCTGGTCTGGTAAGGATAAACCTAGGTATGTGTATCTCCTAAAGTGAGGGGATGGAGGTTCTCCAACAAATCTATCTCAGAAGCATTGAGCCTCAGGCCACATCTCTGTCTGGTGAATTAGATGACGACCCAGTACACCACAGTGAAAGCAAAAATCCTGCAGCGCACAAAATTGAGACATCTGAAGGATTTACACTCGGGAGTTCTCATCGGGAATGGGAGTAGCCGACTGCTTATCGCCTGAGGTGGAGTCTGCTGTGGTGGAGGGCTAGGACCCGCCTCATGATCATGTGAGCACTGCAGCGGTCTGATCTCCTCTCCTGCAACAAAATGAAACTTCATCTAAGCAGTATCCAACAATTTGGAAGGTTTCAAAAATGGTTCCCCGCCTAAATCGATCACCCCAGCCTTCTTGCACAGTAAGAAAATCATAGTAGCATGACCTAAGAATTTCTTCAGTGAGTTGGCTATTTTGTACATGTCACTAGAAATAATTTTTTCGATATTCAATTGTCTTCCGTTGAACATGTAGTAAAGTGAAAGGGCACGCTCTGTAATTAAGTACGAACCAGATCGGTTTGTATCCAAAGTATGATGGAGGAAATATGCCCAAGCTTTAGGAATTGGGGCCAAATGAATTACCAAAATTTTTGATGGAGCTGCCTTCGAATTTGGTTGCCAATTTTTACCTGGTCTTACAATTTTTGTTTATTTCTTCCAAAGGACATGTACTTTTTTTCGAAAATCTTTTGGTGAAGAAAGGGAATTCAGATTCAAGAAATCTTCACTTCAGTACCTTGTTTACCATTTTACAATTATACCGAACTTTCTTCCCCCGGACCCATGAAAACAGCTCTACAACCTCACTATCCTCAGCTAATTCTGCATTTGCATTCACAGAGAACTCTAACATTATCTTCTTAGAGACGCTCTGAATATTGTTACTCAAATGAATGAGTTTTTATTTCTCCAACACAGCCGTGACCTATGGATATTCCCCCTCATTGAGAACCCACGTTTTTTCTTCAGTGATAGTTCGTGATCTAAGTTGACGACAACATTTTGCATTTGCTTCAGATCTGAAATGCTGGTTTTGGTTTGAAGGTTGAGACATCTTGAAAATCTTCACAAAAGATGGGAAACAAACGGAAAAATTTGCAGAGAAAATTTTGTGATACGAGGAAATCGCGTAAGAGATGAGTGTAAAAATGACCAGTCCGTACACAAAAAGTATTCAAACAAAGGAAAATTTTGTTACGCATATAGTACCTGCTTTTACACGTAGCATGAATCGTTACGCGTATGATATAGAGAAATTTTGAGGGAAGTTCGGGCATTTGTGTAATAGATCATGTATCAGATTAATTACATGTATACTACGCATAACATACTGTCTATGTGTACGATATGCGCTTCACCAGGGGACCCCTATTTTGTAGTTTATTACGCGTAACAGAAGGGTGTTACGCATATTGGCAGTGGAACACCATTTTTCAAACTTTCTTATTTTCAAAAAAATTCTAAGTTAAACTCTGCGTTTGGGGTTCCCTCAGCTGAATTGTGACTTAGCAAATATGAGAATCACAAAAATAATTAGAAAACAAAGAAAACTGAAATAAATCAAATAAAAAACTCTCTCTTGGGTTGCCTCCTAAGAAGTGCTTCGTTTAACGCCGCATGGCTCGACGGGTTACCTCTGACTCAAACAAGTCTCACCTCTTTTATTGGGCCACCTCCTTAACCCTAGTAATATGGCTTCAATATTTGGCCATTGACCTTGAAAGTATCCCCATTCTTCTCATTTTTTAGCTCTATTGCTCCATGAGGGAACACTTTGGTAACCACAAACAATCTAGACCATCTTGACTTCAACTTTCCAGGAAATAACATCAACTTGGAATTTAAAAGCAGAACATACGGTCCTTCCCGAAATTCTTTGTTTACGATCTTTTGATCATGCCATTTTTGTGTCTTTTCTTTGTAAATTTTAGCATTCTCATATGTGTGATTCCGAAATTCTTCTAACTCATGGAGTTGAAGAATTCGGGATTCACCCTTTAGCGAGATCATAATTCAAGAATTTGGATGCCCAAAATGCTTTGTGTTTTAGCTTGAGTGGTAAATGACAAGCCTTACCATAAACAAGTTTGTAAGGGGGCATACCTATTGGTGTTTTGAAGGATGTTCTGCATGCCCATAGCGCGTCGTCCAACTTTACTTCCCAATCCTTGCGAGAAGCACTAACAGTTTTCTCAAGAATTTGCTTTATCTGTTTGTTAGAAACTTCAACTTGCCCACTCATTTTCGGGTGGTATGGGGTAGCAATTTTGTGCTTTACATTATACTTTCTCAACAAGTTATCCATTAGCTTATTCAAGAAGTGAGTGCCTTCATCACTGATTAAAGCTCTAGGTACCCCAAACCTAGAGAAAATGTTATGCCTAAGGAAGTTCACTACCACTTTAGCATCATTTGTGGGCAGTGCTACGGCTTCCACCCACTTTGATACATAGTCCACAGTGACCAGGATATAATTTTTTTCGAAAGATGGTGGGAAAGGTCCCATGAAATCTATACCCTATACATCGAACAATTCAACCTCGAGCATAGCATTCTGAGGCATCTGATTCCTTCTGGATATATTACCTATTCGTTGACACCTGTAACTCTCGGACCATGTGATGAGCATCCTTGAATAAGGTGGGCCAATACAAACCGGACTGGAGGACTTTTGGTGTTGTCCTATCTCCACTAAAGTGTCCCCCGTACTCAGAGTCATGGCATGCTTTCAGGATATTTCTCTGCTCTTTTTCAGGGACACATATTCTAATCAACCCATCCACTCCTCTTTTGTATAGGAAAGGGTCATCCCACAAATAGAGTCTGCAATCATATAGAAACTTTTTCTTTCTATTAGAGTTAAAATCCTCAGGAATTATACCACCTACCAGATAGTTTGCATAATCAACAAACCATGGAATACCAGTAATAGCAATTATTTTTTTGTTAGCAAAAGCATCCTGAATTGGGTGTTCCTCTTCAGTCTCCCTTATCGAGGACATGAAGAACAAGTGATCTACAATTGTATTCTCACAACCTTTTTTATCCCTGATCTCCAGATCAAACTCCCGAAGAAGGAGTATCCACCTTAAAAGTCTGGGATTTGATTCCTGCTTAGCAAATAAGTACTTCAAAGGAGCATGATCAGTATAAACAATAATTTTGGAACCAAGCAAATCCTGAATTTGTCAAAAGCATACACTACGGCCAACAATTCCTTTTCGGTGGTTGCATAATTCATTTGGGCCGGATTAAGGACATGACTAGCATAATAGATTACATGCAACAATTTGCCTTTCCTTTGTCCTAAAACAGCCCCCATTATAATGTCACTGGCATCACACATGATCTCAAAAGGTAAAGACCAATTTAGGGCTATCACAACATGTCCAATGACTAACTTACTCTTTAAAGTCTCAAAATCAACCCTACATTTATCATCAAAATTAAATGGCATATCTTTGACAAGCAAATCAGTTAAGGGTTTGGCCACTTTTGAGAAGTCTTTGATGAACCTACAATAGAAACTTGCGTGTCCTACAAAACTCCTTATCCCTTTCTCGTTGATAGGGGGTGGGAGGTTAGCTATCACCTCCACTTTTGTTTTGTCCACTTCAATCCCCTTCTTAGAGATCTTATGCCCCAACATTGTACCTTCTTGCATCATAAAATGACATTTCTCCCAATTGAGAATAAGGTCAGTTTCCTTATATATTTACAAAACAAGAGATAAGTTAAACAAACAGTTATCAAAAGAAGAACCGAAAACAGAAAAATCATCCATAAACACCTCCATATGCTTTTCAAGCATGTCGGTAAATATAGATGTCATACATCTCTAAAAGTAGCAGGGGCGTTGCATAGCCCAAATGGCATCCTTCTATAAGTAAAGATACCATAAGGACATATGAACGCGGTCTTCTCTTGATCCTCCAGAGCTACAACAATCTGATTGTACCCCGAATACCCATCTAAAAAGCAATAGTACTCATGACCTGCAAGTCTCTCCAACATCTGGTCAATAAAAGGGAGAGGAAATGATATTTCCTTGTTGATGTGTTGAGCCTCCGGTAATCAATACACACTCTCGAACATGTTATAGTCCGAGTGGGAATCAATTCATTCTTCTCATTTATAATTACCATTGTTCCTCCCTTCTTTGGCACCACATGCACCAGGCTCACCCAAGAACTATCAGATATAGGGTAAATTAACCCCGCATCCAATAGTTTTACTACCTCTTTTCTCATAACTTATTTCATGGTTGGGTTTAGCCTTCTTTGGGGTTGTACCACTGGTTTATAATTATCTTCCATCAGAATCTTAAGCATGCAGACGCTGGGGATAATTCCTTTCAAGTCTCCAATGGTCCATCCCATGGCACTCTTGTATTTCTTGAGTACATGTATCAACTTTTCCTCATCTTTTTCATTCAACACAGAATTTATTATAGCAGGATAATTGTTTTCAGAATCCAAAATTACATACTTCATATTCTTCAAGTAATTGTTTCAATTCAGAAGTAGTAACTGCCTCTTTTTTATGCTCACCATCTTTTCGAACTCTTAAATCCTTCCACCAGTGTGTTTTGGATTTCAACCAAGGTGGTTGTGAATCAATCATAGCAATAATATGCTTCTCATTCGCATCCTCATTATCCTCTATTTCTTGGGTTGACAAACTAAGAACTCTTTTTAACAGTGACTTAGGGATTCATCTATGAATGGCTTTAACTACCATAGTATCGATTATCTCAACAGTATGACTCGTCCCTTGGTCTTCTTTGTGCTTCATGGTATTTCTCACATCAATTTTTAGCTCTTCGTCATAAACTTTGAGAGTCATGGTACCTCCCTCAATGTCTATCATTCATCTCCCTATTTTAAAGAAAGGTCTTCCCAAAATGAGAGGGATTTCCACGTCTTCTGGCATTTCCAGAATCACAAAATCAATAGGAAACACAAATTTGTCTATTTTAACCAGAACATCTTCCACAACTCCATAAGGTCTCTTTACTAAATGATCTACGAACTGGAGCGTCATCCTAGTGGTCTGAACACTTCCTATTCCCAATTTCTTGTATATGGATAATGGCATAAGATTCATGTTGGCCCCTAAATTGATAAGTGACTTTTTAAAATATTTGTCTCCAATCGTGCATGGAATGGTGACGAGCCCTCTATCTGGTTTCTTCACTGGAATCTTCATACTCTGCAAAATATCACTACAAGTTTCAATTAGTATAATAGGTTCAGTGTCGGTGGTGCGCTTTTCAAAGATGATATCCTTCATGAATGTTACATGGATGGGAATCTTCTCAAGTGCCTTAGAAAATGGAATGTTGATCTCTAACTTCCTTAACGTCTCTGAGAACTTCTCAAAAAAATTCTCATGTTGCACTTTCTTCTTATTTCTTGTTGGAAAGGGAAGCTTTATGATAGGTTTTGGCTCAGTGGGTTTTTCTTTAACTATTAGCTCTGGGACTATTGGTTCCTCAGTTAGGGTCTTGTTTTCTAAGATCTCAAGATCCACTTCAAGAAATTTGTCTTCTGTATCAGGTTTCTTTTCCGGAACTTCAATTTATTTCCCTCTTCTTGTTGGGACAACACTCACATTATTGCAATCTCTCGGATTTGTTACAGTGGCACTAGGTAAGGCACCCTGTGTTTTAGAATTTATGATTTATTGTGCTATTTGACCCAGTTGAACCTCCATATTTTTAATAGAAGCATTAGTGTTCCTTTGGTTATTTCTGGTCTCTTCTTGGAATTGAGAACTTTTATCGGCCATCTTTTCAATGGCAACTTCCCAATCCGCTTTCTTAGGAGCTTGTTGCTGGTATTGCTACTGATAGGGTGGGTGTTGCTGATATTGATTAGGTCCCTACTTTTAAACATTCCTTTGCTGATCTTTCCAGGAGAAGTTAGGATGATTCTTCCATCCCGGATTATAGGTATTAGAATAAGGGTTGTTCTATTTCAGAAAACGTATCTCCTTCACTTGTTGCGGAGTTGCAACATAATGAGAAGTGAAGTGACGTTCATTACAAATCTCACAAAACATAACTTGACTTGTTTGCACCTAAGATACCTGTTGAGTACTAACATTCATGTCCTTTAACCTACTTTCAACTTCAGCAGCCACCTGATCTTCCATTTTTACCACTTGTTCAGATAATTTAAAATCAATCACTCCCTCCGACTTACTAACACTTTGGTCATATATTTCCATATGTTCATTTGCAGAATGACTTCAATGATCTTCTTTATACCAGTGGTTGTTGAAAAGTTTGATGAGCCACCAGCAGCTGCGTCGATAAGTTACTTTGTCTTCATTCTGAGGTCATTCACAAACACTTGCATATGCTCAATTTAATCCATGTTATGAGTGGTACACGCTACCAATAACCTTTTGAACCTCTTATAAGAATCACCTAATAGCCTTTTCCATATGTTCCTAAGTGGTTATACTCCTGGCTTGTAATGAGTAAAACCATTCTTCAGCATCGTCAGCAAGAGTGAACGGGAACATTCTCAATTTTTTAGCTTCTTCAGAATGCCCCTTGATCTTCAAAGTGGTTCTCATTGTAAGAAACCTTTGCAAATACTTATTTGTGTCTTCATTAATTCTTCTAGTAAAAGGTCTCTTTTGGATTTGACTGATAGTTGTAGGGTGCAGCTGAAAATTAGCAATGTTGACTGGTTGATTAACAATAGTCAACCAACCAGCTTGAGCGTTTGCTCCTCCATAGTCTCCAAGAAGCCTTTCCTAAGGTTCACCCATTTTTGTTTCTGTCTCTTGCTCTGTATCAGATCCTGAACCTAAATCTGAATGTTCAGAATAAACCAAAACTTCGTCTTCTTTATCTAGCTTGTCTACCTTCAAGGCTGCCAGTCTTGCTTGTCTAGCTTCTCTGAGCCTGGTGTGTAGGGATCTTTTAGGTTCTTCATTAAAATGAAAATCAGTTGAGGCCTTACCTTGCATACAAAGATTAGACAGATATCAGTAAGAATGACTGTGAAATAAACTTAAAATAAACAGAAAATAAAATTTTGGTCGCAGAACAACAAAATTTTAATTGAAATAAATCTGTGAACTCTATTATCTTTGGTAGTCCTCGACAACGGCGCCAAAAACTTGATAGGAAAATATCAAGTGTACTATTTCTTCCTATTGTAGTAATAAAGTGGAAATTTCCAAGTATTGAATCAAGGACTGCTTGACGATACAGAGTTCTGAGATAATTTCAATTAAACAAAAGCTTTGAGGATTTGGTTTTATTTGGTAAAATTATAGCTAGAATGCAATGAAATATAAAATAGTCAAACGATTAACGTATATAAGTAGATTTCTAGGGGTAGTGAGTGATTCTTTATGTAATAGTTTCACCTTGCGAATGCAATAACACAATTCACAACAATTGATTATTAGTTCTTTAGGACATCTACTCCTAAGTCCTTAGTGAGAAGATTATGAAACAATAACCTAATTACTATGTCCATATGAGATTGGGTTTTTTTATCAAGTACACAAGTATTAAGAATGTCTGTTTAAGATAAAATATCCCTAGTCCTAGGTTATATTTATTATCAAATGTTCATATTCATATAATCAAACAATAGATGTCAAGCTTAAATCATTCATACAAATTCGAAATTCGTTGTCCAACAGATAAAGCATTAAGAACAAAAATAAGAACAAATTAAAGATTATGAAATTCAAATGGTCATTGCATTAACAATATAAAATCATTACACTCAAAATCAGGGTCACCCCTAGCAATGGGGGGTTTAGCTACTCGTAACAGAAAATAAAAACAAATTGGAAAGTGTTGTCATTATAGAATTTATAAGGAATTAATCGTCAATCATGAAAAACTCTTGAACATATGACTCCACAATGTAAATCTGAGCTCCCCATCTTTCAAAACGCGTCTTTGATCTCTAAAAATCTGCCGCCTCTATAAAATCGCGTTTTTTCGTCTAAATAGTCAGCACCTGGGCTTTGCATGTTTTTGGGCCTCATTACACGTAATACTGATAAGTGAAAATTGTAGTTATTTTTGTATATACTTTTTGTTGCACTTATCGACTTTTTATTGTTAATACCGCTGAATAAACCCAACTTTTATGTAAATACATTTAGTTTGTGTATATTTGTATTTACATAGTGTACAGTTTGATGTTTTTTCAATTCATTTTGTAGGTATTTGTTTCATTTAGGAGCATTGGGGAATAAGGTGTCGATAGCACGGCTCCGGATGCGTGTTTTTGGAATAAAAGACCAGTTTTGGGACATTTTGTCCAGGAGAGCCCGCTTAACGCGCAGAGTCTACCAAGCGCGAGTGACACTCAACGCATTTTGTAGCACGCTACTTGTAACACCCCAATTCTACCCCTCACAATTAATAATAAAATCAGAGTTTCAAAATTTCATCCAAACATAAATTGAGGTATCACATATTCGTGTTTTTCATCACTTTGCATTATAATGCACATCACAAAATCAAAAGTCGGATATACCGATTCATAACATAAATCATCATATAAACATATGACTAATCACAACACAACAGATGTGTTCACAAAATGTACGTATCATCATGTTATCATCAATACATAAAGTCATAAGATAGTATACATAAACTATCCTATCAAAATAATAACTTCGCCCAAATCCCGAGTGTTACTACTATCAGAGCAGAGCGACTCAAAATAAAGAGACTCGAGTTAATCCTTATCATCCTCGCGGATCACCTGCACGTTACCAATATAAAGGCAACGGCGAAACAAGTAAAGGGTGAGATACTCCAAAACATATAATTAAAGGCATGATAAAATATATAAATAGTTTTGGAATCATAAATGATATAGGTTAATAAGAATATGTCAACAAATATCAAATCTCACATACTTTAAAATCATCATTTAGTGTATAAGATCAACACTTTAATATCATCACATAATCACCATAATCATGTCAAAACAAGACATAAACTCCATTGCCATAAACTCATATCGTCTCTTTACCATCATGTTATATCCATCGCATAATTTTCATGAAATTATCACATCATAATCACTTTATGTTCAACACAAAAATCATCACAAAACAAGGTATCATATAACATCACAATTCATTATAAGCCATCAAATAAAACTCAACGCCAAAAGACTCAAAAATAAGCATAACCGACTCGATGAGACACGATTATGTTATGCATATGGTACTCGTCGCTTTGTCCATAATTAGGGACATTCGGCATAAAAGCCCATCATCGGTTTGGCATAAAATCCCTTGTCGCTTGGCATAAAAGCCCTCGTCGCCAATGCAATGTATGTGACTCGACAACACGACATCACAAACACGACACAACAAAACATCATCATCGCACATCAAAATTGGTATAAAGTCCACGTCGCCGTATTTATCCACATCAAGATAAACATATCATCGCATCGCATATCATCAAGTATTCATTATAAATAAACCGTCGCAAACATCATGTTTAATCACACCATATCATTATCAAATAATTCACTAAATTTCAAACACGAAAAAATAGTCAAATATCAATAATCGTTGCAAAAGTCATTCACAATAATCAGCATCAATTATAAACATTAACGTCACAATCGGATTGTCCATACGCGACTTAAACCGACTAAAACGCAACTCGGTTCAACTTAACCGTAAATTGACTTATTTCTGGTTGCTCCATTAAAAACTCTTAATCTCGAAAAACTAACTTCACCACGACGTTCTACATGTCAAAATTAGCTAGCACGTCAATTTTCGTGAAATTCGGAGCAACTTGCTCTGTCGCCGAAATTGCCGAAATCGGGAAATCGGAACATAATCGGATTCCAAATTAAATCGGCTAACTTATGTCATATTTGTATTTAATTAATATAAATATTTAATATATTAAATTAAGAAAAGAAAAATAAAATATAAATTAATTAATTTTCTAAACTTAATTTAATTCAATTAATATACTGCTAGTTCTTGTTTCTAAACTTCATTTTATTAATACTGTTAGTTCTTGTTTCTAAACTTCATTTTATTAATGCATACTGCTAATACTTGTTTCTAAACTTCATTTTATTAATACATACTGCTAATACTTTATGAAACGTAACATACTGCTAACTTAGCTTTAGAAGCTTAACTTCTATTATGCATACAACTAATACTTTATGAAATGTAACATACTGCTAGCTTAGCTTTAGAAGCTTAAATTCTAATAATATACTGCTACTACTTAGTTTTTCTAGACTTAATTTCTATTAACATAATAATAATCCCACAACACTAACACCTAAATTAACTCTCCTAATTTATCTCAACAAATCTCAAGAACCCTAACATCAATTTTATCCCAAATCAAAATATATCAAATCAACCCTAACTATAAGCATTGGAAAATCAAACCCCTTACCTTAGATATTTGAAATGATTCTTGATGTTCCAACCAACCCAAAACCCAAGCTTTGTTCTTGCTCCTCTTCTTCTCTTCCAAGACCTCTAGCTCTCTCTAACTCTCTCAAAGTGTGTTTTAGTGTTATGACATAAAACAAAGGAAATAGTGGGTTTGGTTTGTTTAGTAGCAAGACACAAGCTAGACAAAATACCAAAAAGCCCTTCTTAAAATATACTACTAATTAACACTAAATAATATCAAATAATATTATTAACCCAAATAATTAAAATAACTCCAAATAATTAAAATAACTCCAAATAATTAAATATCAGTCCGAATAATATTTTACCGAACCGAACAGAATAAAAACCGGATCGAACAAAATAATTACCGGTCCCTCTAAAATAATTACCGGACCGAATAAAATAATTACTGATCCGAATAAAATGTCGCCGAATATATTAACAGATATAACGGTTAATTTAAATATTCTCGTCGCAAAAATAAACGTCAAACGGTAATTCGAAAATAATAATATAATATAATATTAAATAAAACGGGGCGTTACAACTCTCTCCCACTTATAAAAGTTTCGTCCTCGAAATTACCTGACTCGAAAATCTCGGGATAGGAATCCCGCATCTTGCTTTCTAACTCCCACGTCACACTTTCACCAGCTGCTCCTATCCAAACAACTTTAACCAAGGAGATCTCTTTGCCACGAAGAGACTTTATCTCACGATCTTCGATCCTTAATGGCATCGTCTCCACCGTAAGATTGTCTTGCACTTGAATATCATCCATCTCAATCACATGTGAAGGATCCAGAACATACTTCCGAAGTTGCGACACATGGAACACATCATGCAAGTTCGAAAGATTTGGCGGTAACGCCACTCTATAAGCCACTTTTCCCACATTACTAGTAATTTGGTAAGGACCAATAAAGCGAGGAGTTAGCTTCTTCGACTTCAATGCTCGCCCAATGCCGGTTGTAGGAGTAACTCGCAAAAATACATGATCACCATTTTGAAATTCCAAGTCTTTTCTCCTTTTATCATGATAACTCTTTTGTCGACTTTGAGAAATTCTCATCTTTTCTCTAATCATCTTCACCGTCTCAGTAGTCTCTCTAACCAATTATGGTCCAAGCACCACACTTTCACCCGACTCATGCCAACACAAAGGAGTTCTACACCTCCGACCATACAAAGCCTCGAACGGTGCCATTCCAATACTAGCATGAAAACTATTGTTATAAGTAAACTCAATCAAAGGAAGATATGTATCTCATGAGCCACCATGTTCAAGAATACAAGCACGTAACAAGTCTTCCAACGATTGAATCGTCCTTTCCGTCTGACCATTAGTTTGAGGATGATAAGCCGAACTCAACCACAACTTTGAACCCAAAGCCTCTTACAAGCTCTTCCAAAATTCAGAAATAAACCTCGGATCTCTATCTGAAACAATACACAAAGGAATACCATGTAATCTCACAATCACATGCGTATAAATTTCTGCCAACTTCGATACGGGATAAGTGATGTTAATAGGAATAAAGTGAGTCGACTTTGTAAGCCTATCAACAATCACCCAAATCGCATCGTGTCCTCTTGGTGTATTCGGTAACCCCGTTACGAAATCCATAGAAATGCTATCCCATTTCCATTCTGGAATCTCTAACGGTTGTATCAACCCTGCAGGTTTCTGATGCTCCACTTTAGACTTCTGACAAGTCAAACAAGCATAAACAAACTGAGCCACCTCTCTCTTCATGCCCGACCACCAAAATAGTTTCTTTAAATCTTGATACATTTTGGTCGCTCCGGGATGAATACTCAAATTGCTTCTATGACTTTCTTCCAAGATCATTCTCTTCAAATCCACATCATCGGGAATACAAATCCTATCTCGGAACCTCAATACACCCTGAGCATCCAACTTGAAATCTTCATTTTCAGTTTGTCCAATACCAACCAACAAATCAACAAGTTTCACATCAAGCTTCTGAGCTTCTCTAACACTATCAAGGAAATCATTATTGATCTTTAACATTCCCAAGATAACACTCTTCGGCGTCACTTCTATTATAAGACTCATATCTCTAAATTGCTTAATCAATTCCAACTCTTTCACCATCAACAGTGACATATGCAAAGTCTTTCGACTTAAAGCATCGGCCACCACATTAGCTTTACCAGGATGGTAATTCAATCCAAAATCATAATCTTTCAACAATTCAAGCCACCGTCTTTGTCTCATATTAAGCTCTTTCTGATCGAACAAGTACTTCAAACTTTTATGGTCACTAAATACTTCAAATCTAGAACCATAAAGATAATGCCTCCAAATCTTAAGCACAAAAATAACCGCTGCAAGCTCCAAATCGTGCGTAGGATAATTCTTCTCATGAATCTTCAATTGCCTAGAAGCATAAGCAACCACTTTGCCATTTTGCATAAGTACACCACCTAAAACCATCTTAGAAGCATCACAATAAACAACAAACGGTTCTTCAGGATTAGTTAGAATCAAGATCGGAGCCGTTGTCAACCTTTTCTTCAATTCAACAAAACTTTCTTCACACTTGACATCCCACACAAATGCAGCTCCTTTACAAGTCAACTTTGTCAAAGGGAGCGCCAACTAAGAAAAACCTTCAATGAACCTTCTATAGTAACCAGCCAATCCTAAGAAACTTCTAATCTCAGTAACAGACTTAGGAGTTTCCCATCTCAACACAGCATCAACTTTAGAAGGATCAACTGCAATGCCATCACCAGAAATGACATGCCCCAAAAAGCTCACTTCATTTAACCAGAACTCGCACTTTGACAACTTAGCATAAACCTTCTTCTCTTTCAGAACTTCCAACACGATGCGCAAATGTTCTGCGTGCTCTTCTTCCGATTTAGAATAAACCAGAATATCATCAATGAAAATAACCATGAAACGATCCAAGTAAGGTTGGAAAATACGATTCATGTACTACATGAATACTCCCGGTGCATTAGTGACACCGAAAGGCATCACCGAATATTCGTAATGTCCATATCTCGTCCTGAAAGCAGTTTTCTGAACATCTTCTTCTTTCACCCTTATTTGATGGTAACCCGATCTCAAATCAATCTTACTAAACATGCGAGCGCCAACCAATCGGTCCATAAAATCATCAATTCTAGGAAGTGGATACCTATTCTTGATAGTCACTTTATTCAACTGACGATAATCAATACAAAGTCTCATGCTACCGTATTTCTTCTTCACCAATAACACAGGAGCTCCCCACGGCGACACACTAGGCCTAACAAACTTCTTCTCGAGCAAATCTTCTAATTGGCTCTTCAATTCTGCTAACTCAGATGCGGACATCCTGTATGGTGCCATAGAGATAGGTCTAGTACCATGGACAAGATCCACATAAAATTCAACTTCTCTTTCTGGAGGTGCACTAGGAATCTCATCAGGGAATACTTAGGGAAAATCGCACACCACCGGAAAGTTTGCTATCACAGCTTGACTCTCCATAGAAAGAGTCGCCATCAACAAGAAAACCAACGCCTCATCCTTCATGAACTCATTCAACTGCTTCGTCGACACCAACATAGATTGTTCTTCTTCTACTAAGGAAGAAAACTTCACAGTGTTGTCATAGCAATTGATATGGACATAATTAGCTTTTAACCAGTCCATACGTAAAACCACGTCCAACCCGACAAGCGGTAAACAAACAATATCCACCACAAAGTATCTATCAAAGATTGATAAAGGGCAACTTGCACACACAAAAGAAGTAGTAATTGTTCCCTTAGCCGGAACTTCTACCACCAT
Organism: Vicia faba; assembly: GCA_948472305.1. Taxonomy (NCBI): domain Eukaryota; kingdom Viridiplantae; phylum Streptophyta; class Magnoliopsida; order Fabales; family Fabaceae; genus Vicia; species Vicia faba. Next base: position 1,358,985,691 of record OX451739.1, on the reverse strand, counting down.
ATCTATATCCAGAGACGACAAAGTGAGACCCAATCGCTTTACACAATCAACAGAAATAAAACAGTGAGTAGCACCAGTATCAATAATAGTAATAAGAGGAAAGCTATTAATGAAACTAGTACCTAGAACAAGACCATCCTCATTTTCCATCGGAGCACCCGACAAAGCAAACACCTTTCCTGCTCCTTGAGTCCTCTTAGGCTTCTTACATTGAGCACTAATGTGACCTCCCTCGCCACAATTAAAACAGACCACATCCTTATATCTACAATCGCGAGTCATATGGACCACTTCTCCACATCGGAAACATCTCACCTCATTCTCCTTAGCTCTAACATCTCTTTGACAAACATTACTTTTGTGGCCAGGTTTCCCACACTTGTAACAAACAATACTAGCAGGAGCATCTCCCCCACTAGTTCTTCGCCCTTGAAACGCTTTCTGTTTCCCTTTACCAGCTGGAGTATCATATGGTTTTCCACGGCTTTGCTGACCTTTGTTTCTCTTATCAGACATAATCTTATAATGAGCATTACTGTCCTCCTCAAAGATCCTACAACTATCAATCAAATCCGAAAAGACACGGATTTTCTGATAACCAACAGCTTTCTTAATCTCAGGACGCAAACCATTTTCAAACTTGATACATTTAGAGAACTCGCCATTCGGTCCATCATAATGTAGATAGAACTTGGCCAACATAGTGAACCTTGCCACATAATCATTGATAGACATGCTTCCTTGCTTTAATTCAAGGAACTCTATCTCCTTCTTTCCCCAAACATATTCCGGGTAATGCTTCCTCATGAATTCCCTTCGGAAAACTTCCCATGTCACTTCCTCACCAGCAACCTCAAGCCTCTGACGGGTTTCAACCCACCAGTCATCCGCTTCAGCACTTAGCTTATGAGTACCATAACGTATCCTTTGCACAGGAGTGAAATCCATCACACAAAAGATTCTTTCAATCTCCTTCAGCCACGCCAAAGCACCTTCGAGATCATACTTTCCTTGGAAAGTAGGAGGATTCTCTCTTTGGAAGGTTGCCAAACTACGAGACTCAGCGTTCTCGTTAGCATTCGGCGGGTTTTGGAAAGCCTGAGCCATTTCCTGCATAGCAGTAGCAAGAGCCTCATCATTCCTACCAGTGTTCCTTCCAGCCACAACAACTTCTGCTCAAAACAAAACAAGGATTAGAATCAACAAATAACAATACTTGATTTATAGATGACAACAAACTCAACAAATTTGCCGGACAGACCGACCTGCTCTGATACCACTAATGTAACACCCCAATTCTACCCCTCGTAATTAATAATAAAATCAGAGTTTCAAAATTTCATCCAAACATAAATTGAGGTATCACATATTCGTGTTTTTCATCACATTGCATTATAATACACATCACAAAATCAAAAGTCTGATATACCGATTCATAACATAAATCATCATATAAACATATGACTAATCACAGCACAGCGGATGTGTTCACAAAATGTACGTATCATCATGTTATCATCAATACATAAAGTCATAAGATATTATACATAAATTATCCTATCAAAATAATAACGTCGCCCAAATCCCGAGTGTTACTACTATCAGAGCAGAGCGACTCAAAATAAAGAGACTCGAGCTAATCCTCATCATCCTCGCGGATCACCTGCACGTTACCAATATAAAGGCAACGACAAAACAAGTAAAGGGTGAGATACTCCAAAATATATAATTAAAGGCATGATAAAATATATAAATAGTTTTGGAATCATAAATGATATAGGTTAATAAGAATATGTCAATAAATATCAAATCTCACATACTTTAAAATCATCATTTAGTATATAAAATCAACACTTTAATATCATCACATAATCACCATAATCATGTCAAAACAAGACATAAACTCCATTGTCATAAACTCATATCATCGCTTTACCGTCATGTTATATCCATAACATAATTTTCATGAAATTATCACATCATAATCACTTTATGTTCAACACAAAAATCATCACAAAGCAAGGTATCATATAACATCGCAATTCATTATAAGCCATCAAATAAAATTCAACGCCAAAAGACTCAAAAATAAACATAACCGACTCCATGAGACACGACTATGTTATGCATGTGGTACTCTTCGCTTTGTCCATAATTAGGGACATTCGGCATAAAAGCCCATCATCGCTTTGGCATAAAAGCCCTTGTCGCTTGCCATAAAATCCCTCATCGCCAATGCAATGTATGTGACTCGACAACACGACATCACAAACACGACACAACAAAACATCATCATCGCGCATTAAAATTGGTATAAATCCTGCGTCGTCGTATTTATCCACATCAAGATAAACATATCATCAAGTATTCATTATAAATAAATCGTCGCAAACATCATGTTTAATCACACCACATCATTATCAAATAATTCACTAAATTTCAAACACGTAAAAATAGTCAAACATCAATAATCGTCTCAAAAGTCATTCACAATAATCAGCATCAATTATAAACATTAACGTCGCAATCGGATTGTCCATACGCGACTTAAACCGACTAAAACGCAACCTGGTTCAACTTAACCGTAAATTGACTTATTTTGGGTCGCTTCGTTAAAAACTCGTAATCTCGAAAAACTAACCTCACCACGACGTTCTACATGTCAAAATTAGCTAGCACGTCAATTTTCATTAAACTCGGAGCAACTTGCTCCGTCGCCGAAATTGCCGGAATCGGGAAATCAGAAAATAATCGGGTTCCAAATTAAATCGGCTAACTTATGTCATATTTGTATTTAATTAATATAAATATTTAATATATTAAATTAAGAAAATAAAAACAAAACATAAATTAATTCATTTTCTAAATTTAATTTAATTCAATTAATATACTGCTAGCTTAGTTTCTAAACTTCATTTTATTAATACTGCTAGTTCTTGTTTCTAAACTTCATTTTATTAATACGGCTAGTTCTTGTTTCTAAACTTCATTTTATTAATGCATACTGCTAATACTTGTTTCTAAACTTCATTTTATTAATACATACTGCTAATACTTTATGAAACGTAACATACTGCTAGCTTAGCTTTAGAAGCTTAACTTCTATTATGCATACAACTAATACTTTATGAAACGTAACATACTGCTAGCTTAGCTTTAGAAGCTTAACTTCTAATAATATACTGCTACTACTTAGTTTTTCTAGACTTAATTTCTATTAACATAACAATAATTCCACAACACTAACACCTAAATTAACTCTCCTAATTTATCTCAACAAATCTCAAGAACCCTAACATCAATTTTATCCCAAATCAAAATATACCAAATCAACCCTAACTATAAGCATTGGAAAATCAAACCCCTTACCTTAGATGTTTGAAATGATTCTTGATGTTCCAACCAACCCAAAACCCAAGCTTTGTTCTTGCTCCTCTTCTTCTCTTCCAAGACCTCTAGCTCTCTCTAACTCTCTCAAAGTGTGTTTTAGTGTTATGACATAAAACAAAGGAAATGGTGGGTTTGGTTTGTTTAGTAGCAAGACACAAGCTAGACAAAATACCAAAAAGCCCTTCTTAAAATATACTACTAATTAACACTAAATAATATCAAATAATATTATTAACCCAAATAATTAAAATGACTCCAAATAATTAAATTTCGGTCCGAATAATATTTTACCGAACCGAACGGAATAAAAACCAGACCGAACAAAATAATTATCGGTCCCTCTAAAATAATTACCGGACCGAATAAAATAATTATCGGTCCGAATAAAATGTCGCCGAATATATTAACAGATATAACGGTTAATTTAAATATTCTCGTCGCAAAAATAAACTTCAAACGGTAATTCGAAAATATTAATATAATATAATATTAAACAAAACGGGGCGTTACACTGCTTGCGTTTGACAATTTGTCAAAACCAATATTTTGAAGCACGCTTAGCGCGGATAGCACGCTTAGCATGGTTTAGGTCGGTTTGATGTGTAAAATAAGCAAGTCGCGCTTAGTGCGCCAGGCCCTCTTAGCGCGGTCTGCTGAGAAGAGTTTTATAAAAACAAATTTTGTTCATTTTTAGGTTAGGGTTTTGGGGAAGTTTTTTCTCCTAACTTCATCAATCTTTAATTTTGTTAGGATTAGCTTAGATAACAACTATGGAGCTTGCATACGGATGATCCGAGGTGGATTTCTCTTTGATTGGTGCTGACAAATCAGTAGATTTGTGGTTCATTTCTCTTTTTATTTGTGTGTTCTCTATTGGTTGGGTTTGTATATGCATTTTCTTTGAATTGATGTATATTTGACTCCCTTGGAGTTATATTTAATTTGCTTTACAAATCTTTATGGATTGTTGTCTTGGATTTTCGCTCTGTACTTAGGGATTTGAGTTGCTATAGACATATACTGCTTAGATTCTTATCTAGGATGATTATCTGTTAGTTTTTAAACTCTAGAGATAGATTTAGAGCTGACATCTACTTGGGTATCAAATCTTAATGCCTCTGTGTGGTTGTGTTGTGCTGAGAGATCGTCGATATGATTACATAGTTATCTTCTATGTTATTGAGGAGGTAGAGAGATCATTTCTTTAGTGATACAGTCGGTCTCTCAATTTGGGTTAGAAATAACTTAGGTTATGAGTGACACATAGTGACATTGATGAGTATTGTTAGGTTTAGTGTAACTGGTCGATAGGTTTAAGTATGTGAGAAGTAATATATATGCATGCTTGATAAGTTATTCCTTTTTCCTTTTTATACATTTATTTTCTGTTGATACATTTTTCATACAACCCATTCAACCCCCAAACTCATAAACGATAGATTTGTCGAATGATAATTCAATAATAAATCTCTGTGGACACGATACAATATAACCTATATCACCTGGTAAAATAATACTTTACTTTTTTCTTGCCGCTATACCGCTGCAACAAAATGGCGCCGTTGTCGGGGATTAGTTCTATTGTTTTCACATTGCGATAATTATTTTGTTTTTGAGTTTTGTAATTAATGTATATGTTGTATAGAAATTATACATTAACTTGTATATGATACTTGTGCATATATGTGTTTTTCTTTGTTTTCATGTGATATTGTGAACTGTCTTGTCGTAACATTTGTTGTGTGTATGTCAGGACACTTTCTTTAGGTTTGCATGGTGTGACAATACCTTGGCATGACGAGAGAAGGTTATTAGCTCTCACAATAAAGGCATTGAGCTTACGACGTAAAATAATCATGTTTGCTTGTATTTGTTTATGTGTGTGGTGATTTGTGTTTTAACAAGTTGAAACATGGAAATATTCTGAATTTCAAATCTTCACTTTTTAACTTGTTAATTCATTTTCACCTGGCTTTCATATCATTATTTGTATTTGTTTTGTTATGTAAATTTGTGTTTTTTTGCAAGCTTGTTGTGTGTAGCTTGAGGAAGTTTGTATGTTGTAAATATTTTGTACATTGAGGTTGTGTAGGTGAAGTGTAGCTTGCATCGTAGTTGCACCAGTTGTTGTCCTATTTTTCTACAACTGGTGTAGCGCGCTTAGTGCGCTCTATGCCGCTTAGTGCGCTCTACTGTGCAGAGTCAGTGAATTCTTTTTAATTTTTCACTTGGCTCTCATTTTTCCCACTTCACCTAAGGTTTCATAGTATAGTAATAAATAGTAATAGTTTTAATTCTTTCTTTTATTGTTTTGACTCAAATTTTGATTAGATAGCTTGAAGTCGCATTTGGTGACTTTCCGATATTGAGTGTGTCAACTTGCGAATGCATGGTATTGATTCTGTTAAAGTTTTGTACATGTTCGAGGTATGTGCTTATCGCTTGCTATACTTTAGCATATTCATGATACTTAGACTTTTTACAATTTTTATGTCATTCATTCTTTTGTATACTTGTTCATTTGTGAACTACTTTAGTTCCTACCTTTTTTGTGAGATAGTTTTCCATTGTTCACATATGCTGGAGACCACAACTCTTGTTTTAACTGGAATTTATTATGTTTAATCTTTTGTTTGTGTTGATTATATGAAAGCTTTAACATGATCAAGGAATTTTTTGTTCCATTTTGAGCACAACTACCCCTTGACCAAATAGTCAATTCACTTTGTGAGTATGTGATCATTAGTAACCCCTTTGATCTTTTTATCGATATCCATGTTGTTTTTGTTAAATACTTGTCCATGAGTGTTTAGTTTCCCTTTTTGCATGGATGTTGATTCGTTGTTTTTTTGAACCCTCAACCATTGTTTTGGTTTGAATTTTTACCTTGCCTTAGAAAGTAGGGAGTATTCACTTTAATGTATGGTTGAATTCAAGTTGGCGAGAAAAATGATTGTGTATTTTGGTTGATTGCTATGAGGTTGAAAAGAAAAAAGAAAAGAAAAAAAAGTGAAATAGAAAAGATAGAAAAAGAAAGAAAAAAATTGAAAAAGCATTGAAAAAAGAAAGAAAAAAAGTGTGGAATAATGTTGTGTTTATAAGTGATGTGTGTTGGTGTGAAACTTGTGATAAAAAAGAAGTTTGATTGAAATTCTATTGTTTGAAACTTTGTGGAAGTAATTACTCCCTTAGGTTTAGGCAAGTTTTTGTTTCGATTAGCTTTAGGACTTATCCCTTGTTTATTAACCAAGCCACATTACAATCTTGAAAAGTCCTTGATATTCTTACTTTTATATTTTCAATTTAAGTTTTTGGATGAATGAATAATTTAGTCTTTTGTTTGCAAGATTGTGGATGGATGAAAATACCTTATTTTGTGTGTTTTTCATCTACCGATAATTGTTTTTATTAGGTGTGATTCATTTATGAACTAGTGTTGTTTTATAATGTTTGGCATGTTCTTTGTATTTAGTTTATGTTATCGTCGTAGTTTAGTGGTAAGTATGTTTTTTCGTGTGTATCATTTTTCATTAGAACCATTGCATTTGTTTTCCGTTTTCAAAACTTGTTAATTCATGATATTTTAATTGATTACTTTTGGTTCTTTGAGTTGTTTAACCTTGTTTGAGGATAAATAAGTTCAAATTGATTCTTTACTTTTGGTTCTTTGGCCTAACAATTATACACATGGTGGGTACATGCTTGCCAGTTATACATGACAATAACTAAATGAAAACGCAAGTTTTTTCATCGATTCATTAATGCAACATCTTTTTTGATAGGTATAGTTTACTTAGAAACTGAAAATAAAACGAAGCTAACTAATGCTTCTATATATATCTTTGACTTAGTCAATATATATGATGGCCTTGTTTTATTTTGTTTTGGAAACTATATATCAATGTGAAAATAAAAAGTTTACTTTCATATAAGTTAAAAAATGTCTTCTAAATAAAATAAAACTTATTTAGTACTTGCCCTTGGCTAAACTTTGACATGTTCACAAGTCTATTCTTTTTTTACACATTACATTTTAGCCTCTACTGTATTTATTTCGGTTTTTTAGTTTATCAGATCTCTTTGCTTTTTATTTCACTATTTCTTTACACTTATTTAACGGTGTTCACTATTCCTCTAAGGTTGTTGATGGTTGGGGACATGGCAATTATGAATACACAGGCCAATAGATTTTTTTTCCAACAAGTTTGAAATTTAGGCCATGTTAGTCAGAGGAACTACAATACATGAGAGATGTCCTAAGTCTTTGTGTATTAATGGCATGTACTACTATAAATAGAACTCCAGTTGCCTAGCATTCTCATTACAAGAGCAAAGCAAGTTTTAACGGCTCTACTACAATTATCTGTCTTATTAAGATGGGAAATTTACACAAGTATGCTGCAGTTCTTGCTTTTATATTTGTATTGGTGATAGGAACATTTGAATGCCGAACACTAAAAAAAGAAGAATTTGTTGATACCTTTGGTGGAGGTGGCCTAGGTGGTGGTGGAGGCGGAGGTTTTGGGGGTGGTAGTGGTGGAGGTGTTGGAGGAGGATTTGGACACGGTGGAGGGGTTGGAGGCGGTGCTGGAGGTGGTAGTGGTGGAGGAGGAGGAATTGGAGGGGGTCATGGTGGTGGATTAGGTGGAGGTGGTGGTGCAGGTGGTGGTTTCGGGGGTGGTAGTGGTGGTGGTGCGGGAGGAGGAATTGGTGGTGGAGATGGTGGTGGTTTAGGTGGAGGTGGTGGTGCAGGTGGAGGTTTCGGAGGTGGTAGTGGTGGTGGTGCGGGAGGAGGAATCGGTGGTGGACATGGTGGTGGTGCAGGTGGAGGCGTTGGAGGTGGTAGTGGTGGTGGTGCAGGAGGAGGAATCGGTGGTGGACATGGTGGTGGTGCAGGTGGAGGCTTCGGAGGTGGTAGTGGTGGTGGGGCAGGAGGAGGAATTGGTGGTGGACATGGTGATGGTGCAGGTGGAGGATTCGGAGGTGGTGGTGGTGGTGGTGCTGGAGGAGGAATCGGAGGGGGTCATGGTGGTGGATTAGGTGGAGGTGGTGGTGCAAGTGGAGGCTTCGGAGGTGGTAGTGGTGGTGGTGCGGGAGGAGGAATTGGTGGTGGACATGGTGGTGGTTTAGGTGGAGGTGGTGGTGCAGGTGGAGGTTTCGGAGGTGGATTGGGTGGAGGTGGTGGTGCAGGTGGAGGCGTTGGAGGTGGTAGTGGTGGTGGTGCAGGAGGAGGAATCAGTGGTGGATTAGGTGGAGGCTTCGGAGGTGGTGGTGGTGGTGGTGCAGGAGGAGGAATTGGTGGTGGACATGGTGGTGGTGGAGACTTCGGAGGTGGTAGTGGTGGTGGTGTAGGAGGTGGAATCGGCGGTGGACATGGTGGTGGATTAGGTGGTGGTGCTGGAGGAGGAATCGGTGGTGGTGCTGGAGGAGGAATCGGTGGTGGTAGTGGTGGTGGTGCAGGAGGAGGAATCAGTGGTGGACATGGTGGTGGATTAGGTGGTGGTGCAGGCGGAGGAGGAGGCTTCGGAGGTGGTAGTGGTGGTGGCGGTGGTATAGGTGGAGGAGGAGGTTCTGGAGGAGGCATTGGAGGTGGTTCTGGAGCAGGTGGAGGTGTTGGAGGAGGATTTGGAGGTGGATCAGGTGGAGGTGCAGGCGGAGGCCTTGGAGGTGGTCATGGTGGGGGTGCAGGAGGTGGTTTTGGAGGTGGTCATGGTGGAGGAGATGGTGGTGACCATGTTTAAATCAATATTCATGATGTTATTATGAAATGTAATGTGTTATTTATGAATCTAATGAAATAAATTCACCTTTTTATTAAATATGACATGGTGTATAATTGATGCAAAGTTTTAAAATATCTAATGTTAATTAGAATAATTTTATTTGAGTAATAAAATTATACATGCTAAAAAGTATAAATATGTAACAATCTCTAATGAGTAAGGAAATGTTAGAGACTTTATGGTTTTATGGTGTTAGAGATACTCACACGAGAAGGTGAGGAGCTGTGTCTAGGGAGTACTTTATGCATTCATGATTTAATCTCTCTCAGTATTAAGGTTGAGGTATTTATAAGGCTCTCGGGTTCTGAGTAGGAGAAGAAGTCAAGGTCACTTCCTTCATATTTCCCATTAATTCTTTAACTATGGAGCGGTTTATTCCTCACTAATAAAGAGGGCAGTTTTGCTACCTCCCTTTAACTACCTATTTAGACTAAAACATGTGACACATTTTTTCTTACTGATTTGAGAGAGAAACTTGGACGGTCCCCCTTATGTGGGATTTCCCCTTTCGTAGATGCTAGCCCTTCTTTCAGCGTTATCCTCTATTGACGGGTTAGCCTTTCCTTGGGTGCTAACCCTTTGTTGGACCCCCCGCCCCTTCTTAAGGCCCACTAGAATTATACCATTACACAGTCCCTCAAACACGAAGACTCGAACAAGGTGAAGTGATTTAATCCAAGAAGAAAATACTTTATCTCTAGGCGAGACATTAAGTTTAGTCCCTTATACTAAACTTTAAGTCGAGTCCCTCTATCGCATTGTAGCAAAATATAGTGGTAACACTACGCCAAAAATAAGATTAGACAACACACCTAAGGCATCGCTTCTTATCAAAAGCGCTGCTAAAAGTCCATTTTAAAAACACGGGAATTTGGTCGTATACCTTAGATAGCGCTTTCTAAAAAAGCGCTACCTAAGGGGGGTGAATGTGGTTTGATAAAGCGCTGCTAAATGGGGTAGGTACTGAAGCGCTGCCAAAAGGGTGGGCTTACAAAGCATTTTTTGAAAGTGTTGCCTAAAGGGTGGGCTTAAGCAGCGCTTTGTGAAAGCGCTTCCTACAGGGGGTGAATGTGGTTTGATAAAGCGTTGTTAAAGGGGGTAGGTATTGTAGCCCTTTGGAGAAGCGCTGCCTAAGGATGGGCTTACGCAACGCTTTGTAAAAGCGCTGCCTAAATGATGGATTAAGCAGCGCTCTCTACTAGAAGCGCTGGCTAAGGGTGGGCTTACGCAGCGCTTTGAAAGCGCTGCCTAAAGTCCTGTTATAAAAAAAAATAAAACGCGCCCAGTATCACACAGTAACGTAATTATTTTCAGAAACCCATTTTCACGAACCCTACGCCCAACACAGTAGGAACCCGCTGAACCCATTTTCACGAAGTTCCATTTTTTTCGTTTGATTCTAAACGAAAATTGTTTCATCCTTTCTTCAAGGTTCTCATCCTTCTTCCGTTCAAGACTGTTTCATCCTTTCTTCTATTCAGAACCAAGGTTCTCTTCTCCTCTAGGTATAATTTTTTATATATTTGATAATATTGATATATAATGTTGCATTTGATTTAGTTGATAGTGTTCATAGTGTTGATTTAGTGTTGATAATGTTGCATTATGTTGTGTTTTATGTGGAATGTGGTTTTTGCATGTAAGGTGTTTGTGAAAATGTCACAATGAGTTTTGCATGTAAGGTGTTTGTGTAAATGTCACAATAAATATTGCATGTATTAATTGAGAGAAAATATGTTCCTATACAATTAATTGAGCTATACATTTTGGTTTGAGAGGTTGTTGTAATAACACTTATAGTGTTGAAATTGAAAGTACTTCACATAGAGTTGAAATTGAAATTAAAAGAACTCATATAGTTGATGGTGTAAAGTTGATAATATAAGTGATTATTTGATGATAATGTAAAGTTGAAACAATAATATAAATATTAGTGATAATATAGAATAGAAACGATAATATATATTCTTGATGGTGTATAAATATTAGTGATAATATAGATATAAATTTAGTGATGATTTTTTACGGCCATCTATAATATAAATATTCTTGATGCATGGTGTATAAATATTAGTGATTATTTAATGTTGTTTTATTAGTTTAATATTGTTTTGTTAGTAAAATATATGTTAAAAATAATATTAGTGATATTTAATGGTGTATACATATATGTTTAATATTGTACAAATATTCTAATGTAATTTTTATTCTATAGATTTTTTTAGGGTTAATACATATTTTCACCCCTGACATATGGGGGGGTGTATTTGAAAAACCCCCTGCCAAAAAAAAAGTTCCAATTGTTACCTTGACAAATTTTAAAAGTTTCAGTTTTTACCTTGAGGATGCCACATTACTCATTTTTAATTAATTTTTAATTTTTAATTCCATATGGCATTTATATTAATATTTTATTAATTGAGTGTTAATTCAAAGTTTAAAAAATTGTGTCCTTCAAAAGGAATCAAACCATGGACATACTGTTTGCAGTGAACGCTTCTTACCACTAGACCAATGCATTTTCGTTGTTACATATATGCATCAATAAATATTCATATCATTAACATATTAATTACAATTATCAATAAATTTTCTTAACTAGTTGGCTTAAATAATTTTTAAAAAAATGTTTTACATATTTTATCTTTTTACTGTAACTTTTTTAAAATTTTAAATTTTCAAAAATCACTTAAATTTAAAAAAATCACTTAAATTTTCAAAAATCAGTTAAATTTAAAAAAATCAGTTAAATTTTCAAAAATCACTTAAATTTAAAAAAATCACTTAAATTTTCAAAAATCACTTAAATTTAAATCACTTAAATTTTTAAAAATCACTTAAATTTTCAAAAATCACTTAAATTTAAAAAAATCACTTAAATTTAAAAAAATAAGTTAAATTTTCAAAAATCACTTAAATTTTCAAAAATCACTTAAATTTAAATCACTTAAATTTTCAAAAATCACTTAAATTTTCAAAACTAAGTGATTTTCAAAACTAAGTGATTTTCAAAAATCACTTAAGTGATTTTTGAAAATTTAAGTGATTTTAAATTTAAGTGATTTTTGAAAATTTAAGTGATTTTAAATTTAAGTGATTTAAATTTAAGTGATTTTTGAAAATTTAAGTGATTTTTTTAAATTTAAGTGATTTTTGAAAATTTAAGTGATTTTTTTAAATTTAACTTAGTTTTTTAAATTTAAGTGATTTTTTTAAATTTAAGTGATTTTTGAAAATTTAAGTGATTTTTGAAAATTTAATTGATTTTAAATTTAAGTGATTTAAATTTAAGTGATTTTTGAAAATTTAAGTGATTTTTTTAAATTTAAGTGATTTTTGAAAATTTAAGTAATTTTTTAAATTTAACTGATTTTTGAAAATTTAAGTGATTTTTTTAAATTTAACTGATTTTTGAAAATTTAAGTGATTTTTGAAAATTTAAAATTTTAAAAAAGTTACAGTAAAAAGATAAAATATATAAAACATTTTTTTAAAAATTATTTAAACCAACTAGTTAAGAAAATTTATTGATAATTGTAATTAATATGTTAATGATATGAATATTTATTGATGCATATATGTATCAAAGAAAATGCATTGGTCTAGTGGTAAGAAGTGTTCACTGCAAATAGTATGTCCATGGTTCGATTCTTGCTGAAGGATAAAATTTTTTTGAAACTTTTAAAATTTGTCAAGTAACAATTGGAACTTTTTTTTTGGCAGAGGGGTTTTTCAAATACACCCCATATGTCAGGGGTGAAAATAGGTATTAACCCATTTTTTTATTATAATGAAATTAATTGATCATTTATATAGGTTACTTGTGAAGAGTGGAGTTTCTGAGTGTTTCCAAGAATATTACACTGTGGTTTCAGAAGTTGTTGACTTCTCTACAGATATTTAGTTGTTCTTTTAATTTGCTATAGTTTCTTGAATAATAATAGTATTTTTTCCGATGAATATGCCTAATTGGTATTAAGTTTTTTAGTCTCTGTCCTTTTTTTTAAGTATTATTTTTGTTTAGCTTACTTAATAGTAAGACCATGGATAAAAATGGACGTCTGTCAATCTATTTTCTAAAGAGAACGAGAATGGATTATTGGAATTTGTTAAGTTTGTTGTTGAACACGTCAAAGACGCCAATCAAATGAAATGTACTTGCTTAAGTTGTTGTTTTGTGGGTCGGGTTAACGCAGTTAGGTTGCAATCGCATTTATTGAGGCGTGGAATTGATCGAAGTTATACATGTTAGATATTTCATGGTGAGAAAAGTAACGAGAATGTTGAACCGGGGGATAGTACGAAATATGCTTCAGACGACAATGACACAGATACATACAATTGTTATCGATTCAAAGAGATTACAGAAGCACTTGAAGAAGATCTTCAGGATTGTCCCAAAATGTTTGAGAGATTGGTAAGCGATGTAGAGAAACCGTTGTATAAAGATTGCACTAAATTCACAAGATCGTCTGCGGTATTAAAGTTGTACAACTTAAAGGTGGGCAATGGATGGTTGGATAAAAGTTTCAGAGTTATTAGCCATTATGAGAGATATGCCTAAAGGGTGATCTTACAAAGCACTTTTTAAAAGCGCTGCCTAAAGGGTGGGCTTAAACAGTGCTTTGTGAAAGCGCTGCCTAAAGGGGGTGAATGTGGTTTGATAAAGCGCTGCTAAAGGGGTTAGGTACTGTAGCCCTTTGGAGAAGCGCTGCCTAAAGGATGGGCTTACAAAGCGCTTTTTAAAAGCGCTACCTAAAGGGTGGGCTTATGCAACGCTTTGTAAAAGCGCTTCCTAAAGGGGGGATTAAGCAGCGCTTTCTACTAGAAGCGCTGGCTAAGGGTGGGCTTACGCATCACTTTTGAAACGCTGCCTAAGGTCCTGTTATAAAAAAAAATAAAACACGCCCAGTATCACACAGTAATGTTATTATTTTCAGAAACCCATTTTCACGAACCCTACGCCCAACACAGTACGAACCCGTTGAACCCATTTTCACGAAGTTCTGTTTTTTTACATTTGATTCTAAACGAAAATCGTTTCATCCTTTCTTCAAGGTTCTCATCCTTCTTCCATTCAAGGCCTTTTCATCCTTTCTTCCATTCACAACCAAGGTTCTCTTCTCCTCTAGGTATGATTTTTAATATATTTGATAATGTTGATATATAATATTGTATTTAGTTTAGTTGATAGTGTTGATTTAGTATTGATTTAGTGTTGCACTACTACGGAAAAGGGCTACTAAAGCGCTTATTTTGGCCTTTAAAAGCGCTTAAAAGCGCTTTAAAAGCTTGCGCTGGCGTAGGTAACAAAAGCGCTTCTAAAAGCGCTCTGGTAGACCCCCCCTTTAAGAGCGCTTCCTGGAAAAAGCGCTCTGGTAGGACCCCCTATAAGAGCGCTTTCCTGGAAAAAGCGCTCTGGTAGACCCCCCTTTAAGAGCGCTTTTTAAAAGCGCTGCCAAAGACCAGTAAAAAAGCAAAAAAAATTAAAAAAAAACGCAGCCTACAAAAGCGCTTTTGTAAAAGCGCTCTGGTAGGCCCCCCTATAAGAGCGCTTTTTCCAGAAAAAGCGCTCTTATAGGGGGGCCTACCAGAGCGCTTTTACAAAAGCGCTTTTGTAGGCTGCGTTTTTTTTTAATTTTTTTTGCTTTTTTACTGGTCTTTGGCAGCGCTTTTACTAAGAAGCGCTTTAGTAGGTGGACCTTTAAGAGCGCTTTTTAAAAGCGCTGTCGTTTCTAAATGAGGTATTTTTATGTGCAGCCTATAATTTAATCCTCCCAGTCGACCTGTAATGTTTTCGACCTGTAATATTTTCGACCTGTAATATATTTTTGACCTGTAATATATTTTCGACGCTATTATTTCAGCCATCAGTAAGACAATATATGTACTAATATAATACCATTATAATATCCAAAATTATATATATACATCATTACATCAATAATATTATAGTTCAAATCGACACAAATCCTACATGAAAAATTGCCTAATATAATATTGACACAAATCTTCTTTAATTTCTTCCAACTTAAGCTTCGGGTACGCAGCAGCACGGAATTCGTCAAGGTACTACAAAACAAAAACATAATATAAATGATATATTTAGTTAAATGTAATAAATTATATGAAATTATCTTAAGTTATAAATTCATACCGTGAGCGGAATCTCTAATTGATTCGCCTGAAGGATTTCTTTCATGAACCTCAAAACAAAGTATCCGCAATCATGACTGTTTCGCTGTTGCGGACACTACATAATAAAACAAATAAGATTCTATAGTTGTCTTGTTTTACCAAGTAGCATAAATATTATAAGCAAAATTGTGAAAAGTAATGTACCTGCACTTGGATCCAAGTGATGTTGTTCGATTTAGTTCGGGATACCTGTGCGTCCCGTTGACTACGGAACACTTGTATTGATCTAATTATTAAATATATAAAAGCATATGTTTAAATCAATCCCACAAATAAGAAAATATATAAATATACACGAATATATATTTAGAACGATCCCACTTACAAATCAACGATTTCCTTCATAGCCGGATAATTGGTCCATTCACCATTTACCGAATTCAGATAATACACGACTTCTCTTATCGGGTTGATAGCAAGCAGCAACCAGTGTGCTCTATAAATTAAAACAATAGGTTATATGAAAATTTTGCTATACACAAAAGAAACAGAGATTAGATGAACCAAGAATGAGAAACTAACCCTACTGGTCGGGTATTATACGCCCAAAGATGCAGACTTTCTGTATTGCCGGTGGACATGAATCTATCTACTAAGCGCTGTCTAACTGATTCCGGTTCCGAAGCAATTGTCATTCCGCTGCAATGGGCGGAAGACACGAAACGGAATCTGTCAGACAATGCAGTCCCGCGCAACACTCTGTCATACAACAACCTTAAATAAAAACATAATAAACATTAGATTATTTTCATTGAAATGTGTAAATAAATTATATTGTGGGACTAATTAAATAATATATCGGATGAGTGAATATTACCGGATGTATGAGTGCATATTACTGACGCCTAGTTGATCATGGGTAAAAATCTCTTCCAAGTCATCAAATGTAATATGTGACTGGAATTCAATACCGAAGACACTTTCATCCATGTTGATTTCACGTAAACCACCATCCTTCAAATCGGACATATCAACCATTGTTGCGAGTGTCGAACGGTATCGAGGCACAAAAGCACCGCCTTTTTTTGCCGCTTGCTTCGGAGGACCAGTGGGTGGTAAGCTACGAACCTGCTGCGTCACTTGTTGTGACTCCCGAGCGGATGCCTAAAAATCATATAAGTTAGGTAAAATATAAAATCATGCAGATTTAGATTCAGACTATATATTAACACTTTAAATGTACCTCTTTTAGTGATGCAACAGACTCCTCCTCCTGTAAAATCCCTTTACCCTTAATTGCGGGTTTTATAGGAGCAGTCTAAAATTAAAATGTAAAAAATAATTAATAAACGGTTTAGAATTGACATTCGAAAACTAAATGATTCATAATCGTTTTCAGTATACCTCATCACTAATGGTAATGAGCTCCGAGGGCCATGCAACAAATGATCCTATTGCATCTCGCAGCAATGTCGTCTCTGAGACCATGTCGGGTACCGGTAGAATCGCATCACGATCTAATACAACATCCACCGATACTTTCAGGTGTCCATCAGGGAGGGGTCTGTGGTGAAGTAAATCTCCCGAAGTGTTGTGCACTTTTCCCTTGCCAACTAGTCGATAATTCGGTGACGATAAGTATAGTTGGCAAGATGAAATGCCCTAAACAAATAGAAAATATAAAGTCATTATCATTAATAAAATAGAACAGTTTGTAAGGAAAAAAACTTATAATTACCTCGGGAAATTTCTTTTGATAGTTGATACTAGCCTTATCACTAGTATCTCTCACCGATGAAGTGTTGCATTTTTCTCTCATATACATATCTTTATCTCTTTGCAATTCAGAGACCTGTGCTTGCAATTCCTGCAACTTTTGCAACACTTCTTCATTGGTAAGATTTGATCTTCTCCTAGAACTCTTATAAAAAGAGGTTGGAGTCACACCATGACCCTTACCCCTCACCCGACCGGGATACTCGGGAGCATCTAGTACTCTACTAAGTACGCTCTCCTCACCGGTGGATGCCGATTGCGACAAGGTCTCCTGTAATTCATTTACATTTAAATAATTATTAGTGGAGATAAAAAATCATTTATATATTAAAAAACATTTGATTTAATTAAAGACACAGTATTATACTTACACATTCAGTATAAACTCTCTGAACATCGGGATCGACAGCTTGATTTTTGCCCACACGAGCTTCCTTCCACAACACATGTACAGGAAGTGAAGCTTCCTCACTTTTAGTCTCCTCTAACTATGCATTGACACAAACGATAAAATCGTCAATTAAAACATGCACATGTAGACAATTAATTAAAACGCATTTCTATTTACTTACAATTTTATCCTCTAAGCGTGCATATCCCAAACGCCCTTTCTTGTATGGATACGCGGGTTTGGATGCTCTCTTACTATTCGTGGCACTCTTTTTCTGAAATGCTTCATCTCTTTGCTTTAAAAACTCAGCCCAATCTGCTTCATCAATGAATGTCGCATACTTTGTTGGCCGTCCCGGTGCCTCTTCAAGAAATTTTCCATCTTTATCCTTAAGATAGGTGTTTGTCAAAAAACTTTTCCACCCTCTATATCTTTTGCCGGCCAAACTAAGTATGTAGCTTTTACGTTCATCTGGTATCTCAAAAGTCCTCTGCAAAAATAACAACAATTAACCATATATGATATATACCTGAAGTGTTAGTATAAGTAATTTAAACAATTTATCGTCAAGATAATAACAACAATTAACCATATATGATATATACCTGAAGCTCTTCCCAAATCGCTTGTTTTTTCTCCTCCAATTCTGAATTTTTCGTTTTCGATTTCCAGGTAGGTACGGAGACCGGAATATGCATACGGACAAGTGTACCAATATAACTTGTCAACTTTGCAGAATTAGGACCAATTGGTTGTTTATCAGAATTCCATTCCAATCGGTATACTAATCCTTGGTCTCTATGTCGAATGATTCCCTTCATAATAGTGATGCCTCGTGCCACCTCTTTTGCTTCAGTATCAGGTGGAGCATTTGTATCCGAAGCAACTCTTTCTTGTGAGTTTTCTTGTGCGTTTTCAGGTGGGTTTTGAGGTGGAGCATCTCTATCTGGAGCCATTGAACCTGTATCAAACAAACTAAAGCACATTAGTACACTATTAACACTAACTTTATATGAGAAACATTTCAAAAAATTACATAAAAATAATAAAGATGTCCTCAAAACTCAACCCCTTTTACTAAAAATAATAAAGTATTTAACAACAAAAGAAACTAAACCCATAGATAATAAATAAGCAGTCCAGTAATATTTTTCTTGCTTTGAAGAGATACCTAAAACATAAAAAAAATGTTAGAAAAAACATCTTAATATTAAAATAAAAACAAAACACTGTTGGAGGATATACTAAAAACAAAAATGAAAACTTTAAAACAAAATAAAAAGATAATACCTTTAATTCGAATTACCCCTTAACTCTTGAACAACTAGATAATATGTAGATGGTATATGAACCAGTAAGACAAAAATGAAGGAAAATGAAGGAGACAAAAATGACAAAAATAATATTAGATGATACTCATATTAAGATTGAAATAGAGAGAACATGTATATATTTGAACATGTACACCTTTAAACTAACATTACAGTACCAACAATCAAGATTGAAATAGAGAGAACATGTATATATTTGAACATGTACAACAATCAAGTTTCATCATTGCAACAAGTCATCATAGCATACAAAAATGCTTCAAATTTTGAACCTGTATCAAACAAACTAAAACATTGACACTATTAACACTAACTTTATCACTAACGTCTCTTTCTTTTCTTGGTAGGATTGTGTACTACGCGTCTCTTAACAATGCGGACGGTTGGATTGATCCAAATACCCTCATTATGATCATTTCTAATACAAGATTCATTCTCATTTTGATCGTTTCTTGTACAAGATTCAATGCCAACACCAATATCACCTTGATCTTCAATTTTTTCATCAACTATTTTGTTAGATAAAAGCACTATAGACCATTTCGTACTTGTCGGATCATTGACATAGAACACTTGTTTAGCTTGAGAGGCTAGAATGAAAGGCTCATCTTTGTACCCTACCCTATTGAGATCCACTTGCAAAAATCCTGACTTATCCATTCGTACGCCACTATTATTTTCAACCCACTTGCAACCAAATACAGGAATCTGAAACTTCGCGTAATCAAACACCAAAATGCGCTCGATAACCCCAAAATATGACAAATTTGCAAATTTCGGATTTAAGTCATTCGCACTTGATATGTGCATAGCTTCAGCTACCAAGGTAACACCACTATTTTGCATAGTACTTTTATCATCCTGTTCTTTGGTATAAAATGTGTATCCATTAATTGCGTATGCGCTATAAGAAAGCACAATTACAGATGGACCATAGGCTAAACATCTCAACCTTTCTGTTACTGAAGCAGGATCTGAACGATACTTTGAATAAATATGATCTCTAAACCACGGTATGAAACTTCGATTGTGCTCTCGTACTATCCAGTTCTCATTTCTATTTGGATTTAAATCTCGGAGAACAACTTTGTGCATTTCAACAAACGGCTCAACCTCAATCTCATTGTGCAGAACATACAAGTGCACTTGATCCCGTTCGACCATTGATACTGTCACAACTTTATTTCCAATTAGCCTTTTTCCTTCTTTTTTTTCGACAATATGAGATTTGGGGAGTCCAATTGATTGAACATTTGACAGATATTCAGTACAAAACTCAACCGCTTCTTCAGCAACGTATCGCTCGGCAATACAACCCTCTGGTCGACTTCTGTTTTTCACGTACCCTTTTAATATTTTCATATAACGTTCAGCAGGGTACATCCATCTCATATAAGCTGGTCCGCACAGTTGTGTCTCTTTCACAAGATGAACGACTAGATGAACCATTATGTCAAAAAACGAGGGAGGAAAATACATTTCAAGATCACATAAAGTAACAACTATCTCATTTTGCAATGTTGGTAAGATCGCGGGATCGACCACCTTACTGCAAATAGACCTGAAGAAGAAACACAGCTTAGTTATTGCGCTTCTTACTTTTTCTGGCAGAATAGAACGTATACCTATTGGTAAAAAATGTTCCATTATAACATGGCAATCATGCGTCTTCAAACTCTTTAACTTGAGGTCTTTCATGGACACAAGTCTTCTAATATCTGAAGAGTAGCCTTCTGGAACTTTTACTTCACTGAGGAACTTACACAATGTTTTCTTCTCCTTTCTAGATAGAGTGTAAACAGCAGGTGGCAGATATGTTCGTCTTCCTTTCGTCACGGGCCCCAATTCAGTTCTCATCCCCATGTTTACCATGTCATTCCTTATGTTAACGCCATCCTTAGACTTTCCTTGTATATTGAGTAGCGTACCTATAACGCTGTCAAATACATTTTTTTCAATATGCATAACATCCAGGAAATGTCTTACGTACAACGACTTCCAATATGGAAGTTCAAAGAAAATTGACTTCTTCTTCCACCCACCCTTGACAATTGAATGTGCAAAAGGCTTGCCAAACTGAGTGCTCACATCTTTCACCTTTTCAAAAATTTGATCACCTGACAAAAAAGGCGGGGCTGTACGATGTTCGGCCTCTCCATTGAATGCTTTTCTCCACCCACGGTAGTGATGATTAGAATTTAAGAATCTACGATGGCCGAGAAAGACATTCTTCTGACAAAGCGCCAATCGTGTCGTATCGGTTTCATCTTCACAAACAGGACACGCCTTTTGACCCTTGTTGCTGTACCCGGATAGATTTCCGTATGCTGGAAAATCATTAATTGTTCCAAACAACATCGCCCTCAAGTTGAAACTTTCTTTCCTATACCCATCGTAAACCTCCACACCTCTCTCCCACAAAAACTTTAAATCTTCGATTAAGGGTGCCAAGTATACGTCTATGTCATTCCCTGGTTGTTTAGGCCCAGAAATTAGCATAGATAACATCATGTACTTACGCTTCATACATAGCCACGGAGGTAAGTTATAAATCATAAGAATCACAGGCCATGTGCTATGCGAGATACTTTGAATACCATGCGGGTTCATTCCATCAGTAGACAATGACAACCGAAGGTTTCTTGCTTCTTTTCCAAATTCAGGATATTCAGTATCAACTTTACTCCATTGTGGTGAGTCTGCCGGATGTCGCAACTTTCCATCAATAATTCTTTCATCTGCATGCCAAGTCAAGTGTCTTGAATCGGTCTCACTACGATACATGCGTCTAAATCTCGGAATTATAGGAAAATACCATAAGACTTTAGCAGGAGACAACTTTTTCTTATATCGAGGGGCACCACATTTAGGACACTCATTCAACGCTGCATACTCGTTTCGAAACAAAACGCAATCGTTTGGACATGCATGTATCTTATCATAGCTCATTCCAATAGAAGACAACATCTTTTTGGCTTCATACGTTCGATTGGGAAGAACATTATCCTCTGGTAGCATATCTTTCATAAGGGCTAATAACTCTGTGAAACTTTTATCCGACCATCCATTGTCCGCCTTTAAGTTGTACAACTTTAACACCGCAGACAATCTTGTGAATTTTGAACAACCAACATACAACGGTTTCTCTGCATCGCTTACCAACCTCTCAAACATTTTGGGACAATCCGCAAGATCTTCTTCAAGCGCTTCTGCAATCTCTTCGACTCGATCACAATCGTATGTGTCTGTGCAATCGTCGTTTGAAGCATACTTCCTATTACAACTCGACTCAGCATTCCCGGTACTTTTCTCACCATGCATTGTCCAACATGTATAACTTCTATCAATTCCAAACCGTAGTAAATGAGATCCCAACTGATTCCCGTCAACCTTACCCCCGGCATAACAGCAACCCAAGCAAGGACACGGCATTCGAAGCGGGTCTTTGGAGTGCGCAACCGCAAACTCAACAAATTCCCATACCCCTTTCTCGTACTCTTTCGACAATCGGTTTGAATTCATCCATGTCTTATCCATGTCTTAATTAAGCTAAACAAAAACGGTCAAACTTTCACTCTTCACAAGTAACCCCTATGGCGAATTCAATTCACAAAGTTAGTAAGTACCTCACTTAACGATAAACGAAATTAAAGAGTTACTGAGAGGAAATTAATTTTAATAAATAACTAATAAAATAAAATAAAATAAATATATAAAATTACTAAAAAAAAACCTTAATTTTAACTCCAAAATAATTTAATAGACTTCACAACTTTAATATATAAGATATATGATTCACTCTAACCTAACTTTCACTTCAAATTTAGTATTTATTTCACCTATTTGTCATCATAATCTAACAACATGTTTCACACTAACCTAACTTTCACTTCAAATTTATAGAGTATTTCTTTCACCTATTTGTCATCATCTTAATTATTTAAATTCTATTAAGAACATGATACATAAAGGCCGAACATATGCTAACACTTGAATCAAAAAATTATGTTGCTTAAGAATCAGGACTAAAGATAATTTATAAACATCGACATTCTTCAACCAATGAGACGAGTTTCACACAAAGAACAAAACTATTAAAACTCACACAAAGTTCAAAACAGACTTCATAAACACAATAATATAAACCTTAGATTAGAACAATAAGCTTATTTAAGGAACTTTAAATATATAAACCTTAGTCTACATTGTTTGTTATGGGTGGGAAATAACAGTTTCATTACTACAGCAAATACATTCCCTCCCCATTCTTGATGTTGTTTTGGAAGGCATGTCCATGACTTTCATAACTGGAATTCCTAAATTGCACAGATTCAAGGCCATCCTATTACTTCCACTACTAATAGGGGTTAAGTTCTCTTCATCTATTTCTTTCCTATTGAAAAAAGAATCATTTTTTCTACTCTTCATTATCACTTTTGTGATGCATAATCAATTAAATAAATTAACACAACACAACAAAATCTCAAAATTATCTAAGTTCCAATCTTACACATATTAGTAAGTACCAATTCTCTAAATTCCAATTCCACTACATTATAGCGCATTAAAAATATAACCACCTCTAATATAAACAAATTCCTTCTACTCCTAACAAATTAAAAAATAAACACTACCATTTTTCTATTAATGTCTTATGTAACTAATAATTAAAGTTTACAAAATTTCAACTTCTAAGGCACCAAACTAAAAAAAATTATCACATTATCACAATACAAACACAATACTTCAAACCAGAACATCAACTTAATAAAACAAACCAAAAACACATTATCACATTATCACAATATTATACTTCAAACTAAAACACCAACCTACAACAACACAAGATTACTTCAAGATTAATTTTTAAAAACAATGTTAAATCTTACTTAAGATTTAAGAGGAAGGAAGCAAGTTAGATGAAGAAGATGGACTTCTAAAAACCAGTTCGTGAAGGCCTCTGGAGGATTGAGATTACTTGAATGAGAGAGATTACTTAAGCAATTGAACGAGAGAAAGAAATTGTTCTCCTGGAATGCGAAAATATCAATTGGTTAGGGTAAACAAGAACAATGACATTAGTTTCTTTGACATTAGTTTGAAGAAACTGTTGAATGAAGAGTATAAAAATACACAAGTTTCCTTGACATCCATCACAAATGACTTACTTAGTGAAGCATCAAAAGATAGTGATACCTTAAATCTTGAGCGCTTTAGCTTGTTTGTTGTTGAAAACAATTGAAATGGATAGTGAAGAACACTGTAAAGATCATTTTCATTACTAGAAATTAGTAAACATGATTGTGCACATTGAGGTGAATAGCATAGAACAAACACAACAGTAGTTAGTAATCACGATTCTATGTCAATAGATTAGCACAATATCAAGAATTAGTTCTTATGTCAAGAATTAGCAATTCAATTCTATGAGGAATTTCTACGTACACCTAATGTGCAAATGTTATGTCTACAAATCTATGTTAAAATCTACATCACAAATTCACATAAACATTATCACAAACACATAATATGCATGCAGAAATTACTCAAGTATTCAACAAAACTATGAAAATCAAGTAATGTTACCTAAGATAATTTGTAGAAAATTGGAAGTTGGATGTTGTTGATGATGATAACAGGGAACCACGTTTGGACTTGACAAAGAGCTTTGAAGTAGGAGCGACGGAGATGGCTGAGGAAGTGACGGCAAGTGACGGTGACGGCAAGTGACGGAGCTTTGAACAAATGGAAATAGAAGAAGAATGGCGGCAGCAGTGAAGTAACGGTCGCGGATGGGGTTTTACGGATGGAGATGAGGCAGAAGTGAAGGTTATGGAAGTTCGTAACAGTACTGAGGTCTGGACTTTGGAGTGTGAAGGTTGATGTGAGAAGACGGATGGGGTTTGTATAATTTTGTTTTTAAAAATTTTAATTTT
The DNA here is from genome assembly GCA_948472305.1 of Vicia faba. NCBI lineage: Eukaryota > Viridiplantae > Streptophyta > Magnoliopsida > Fabales > Fabaceae > Vicia > Vicia faba. The sequence goes on along the minus strand of OX451739.1, from coordinate 1,358,960,946 downwards.
AAAAAGGCTATGAAAGCGCTTTTGAAAAGCGCCTTAGTAGATGTAGCTATACCAGCGCTTTTAAGGGTAAAGCGCTCTTGTACCCCACCCCCTACCAGAGCGCTTTTGAAAAGCGCTCTCATACCCCCTTACCAAAGCGCTCTCATACCCCCTTACCAAAGCGCTTTTCAAAAGCGCTCTCATACCCCCCCTTACCAAAGCGCTTTTCAAAAGCGCTCTCATACCCCCCCTTACCAGAGCGCTTTTTAAAAGCGCTTTCATTCCCCCCCCACTATAAGAGCGCTTTTTTAGCGTGTTTTTTAATTTTGTCTTTAGCGAAGCCTATGCCAGCGCTTTTCCTAAAAGCGCTTTCGTAGGGGTGCTGCTAAAAGCCAAATTTGGTATAGTGTTGATAATGTTGGATAATGTTATGTTTTGTGTGGCATGTGGTTTTTGCATGTAAGGTGTTTGTGAAAATGTCACAATGAGTTTTGCATTTAAGGTATTTGTGTAAATGTCACAATAAATATTACATGTATTGATTGAGAGAAAATATGTTCTTATACAATTAATCGAGCTATACATTTTTGTTTGAGAGGTTGTCGTAATAACACTTATAATGTTGAAATTGAAAGCACTTCACATAGAGTTGAAATTGAAATTGAAAGAACTCATATAGTTGATGGTGTAAAGTTGATAATATAAGTGATTATTTGATGATGATAATATAAAGTTGAAATGATAATACAAATATTAGTGATAATATAGAATAGAAACGATAATATATATTCTTGATGGTGTATAAATATTAGTGATAATATAGATATAAATATTAGTGATGGTTTTTGACGGCCATCGATAATATAAATATTCTTGATGCATGGTGTATAAATATTAGTAATTATTTAATGTTGTTTTATTAGTTTAATATTGTTTTATTAGTAAAATATATGTTAAAAAGAATATTAGTGATTATTTAATGGTGTATACATATATGTTTAATATTGTATAAATATTTTAATGTAATTCTTATTCTATAGATTTTTTTGTTATAATGAAATTAATTGATCATTTATATAGGTTACTTGTAACACCCCATTTTTACCCGACGAATAATAATAAAATCAGAGTTCAACATAGATAGGGTGCTACATTTTCGACTTAAAATCAAACTTCATTTAATCGCATATAAAATAGATACATAACACTTAATTCAGATGAACCGATAACAACTTGATTTATTCTTAAAAATCAAACAACTTTTATTGATAAGCAGCGGAATCTACATACTCAACTTCAATTCACTTAACATCTTTTATTCAACTAAAACGACTTCAAGACAACAATCATTTCATGTAATCAACTTAAAAATTCAACAACTGAAATAATAATCAACAAATAAACATCAAGCGTTCATCCCCCCGAGTGCTACGTATCAGAGCGACGACACCGACTCGAACTAACGAGGTAACAACTATCCTTCTTGATTACCCACACATTACCAACAGAGGGAAACATTCAAACAGAAGGGGCGAGATATCAAACTATATAATAGAATATATGATAATTAATATATCAGAATCAGCATATAAAATCACCACTTCACAATTGTACATAACAACTATTACAACAAGGCATCAACACGACATAAAGACTAATTCACAGCTTTTAGATAATACTCGTCACAACAAGTCAACAACATAAAGCAACAACAAATATATCATCACCACAACTCAAGATGCAACTTCAGATGCGACTCAATTACAATGCACATGCATGTGGTACCATTGGAGCAGAACTCCCAACTTAAAAACGGAGCAGAACTCCCATCTTAAAAATGGAGCAGAACTCCCATCTTAAAAGTTTTCAATTAATATAGGCATCAACAAGGCATAAGCCTTTTTCGCAGTTTTCCAATCCAGGCCATAACAGAGTATGCAAATGTATGTGACTCAATGAATACACTATCACATACTCACAACAATCGTCGTCCATCACAAGGCATAAGCCCACATCGCTATTATTACCAGTAAATAGAGGTAATTCATCATCATTTTAAATTTCAATAACCAACAATTCTCAGTATTGTAACAATCAGGTATACAAACCAACAAAGATTTTGTATATTGCACAACACGAAATCACAGACAGTGGCAATTTCATAAAACACAATCCCACATACAATTTATCATATACCCTATTATAGAGTCAGAACCCCACCCTTACCTTGGATTGGAGATTGCTCTATAATTCCGATTGTAACCCGTTGTTGCCATAGCTCCAAACCTTTATTCTTCTTCTTTTCTCCATAGTTTCCATGTACAACATCCTTTTCTTTTCTCTTTCTCTAAAACCCTTATTCTTCCTTTTCTCATAAAAACCTAATTTTCTTTTATTCATCTCAACATATAAATTCTATTATTAATTCTATTGGGCCTAATATTCACACCACACCTTTTACTACCAACAACACTTTAAAGTAAGCCTATAAGAAATAATAATAGTATTATTATAATACTATTTTCCACCACTTAATCAACTCAATAATTCAACTAACAACGCAACAACTTAAATCGATATTTCAATAATAATTCATAACTTCGACAATTAATTCGAAAATATTTAATTAAATAATTAATTAAATACCGGGCGATACAACTCTCCCCCATTTAGAATATTTTCGTCCTTGAAAATCTACTCGAAACTACCACTCTTAACATGAATTTAGCATCCAACCTTCTGATTCCCAAGTCGTGTTTGGCCATACTTCGACCACTACTTTTCTGATAAATCAATAACTCAAAACGATTCAAATCGATTACACATATGCCAATCATTCAACACTACGCGACACAATCATTACTAGCATCTCAACTACTCTATCATAATCTGACATATCAACATTTAGAGTAGCAACGACTATAACACTCTTATACTTGGATATACATCATCGCAATATCCTTTTAACACTCTTTTCAACACCAAAACACATACACCATTTCATTCACATATGTTAATTATCAACAAAATATCAACAACTCTACTCATATTGTCGTGTCACTCTTATAGTGACATCAACACAACCAACAAAATCAACTTTGTCACGTTATGGAGTATCATTCCTTACTTACGGAAATCAACAATAACATCTCAATAACGATAACAAAATTATTACAACATCAACTTAACTGTATAACTCAGTAAGCATACCTATAGCTCACCATCAAACAACAGTCCGCGACAATCTTCTTATAAAATCAAAAAATATTTACTAGCAAACATAGTGCCCTGGAACAACATTTCTATATCAACCATCCACAAAATCAAGCATGTAGATTAAGACACACCATTCCCATAGGCTTCTGATGTTTTAATCCTTCACTTCTAACGAGTCGTACACACATAGCAATTGGGCCACATCACGCTTCAGCTGCACAACTCTGATAATCCACCTTAAGTCACTGTCCTCATTAAAATTTCTGTCAAATATATGGTTTACAAGTTTCACTCTAGCTTCAGACTTTCTCAATACCCACCATAAAACCATTGTTCACTTGATATTCTCAATCTTTCACTTTGTGACGTTAATTCGCATATAACTCGCTACTCCGACTTGTTCAATACGTCTCAACTCTTTCTTGGCAATCCCTCTATTACTTCACACAATCTGGTAAGAAACTATCATCATGATATAACATCAATCACTTCACACACCATTAAGACAGCAAGACAAGTCTACACCATCCAACATGATCTCGTCTACTATCAACAAGAGATTAAGGGTGATCAGTTCCTCAATTTGTCAATAGATAGCCGACAACCATAATGGAGTATAAACTATCGTTACCGAACTATAATAGTGTTCCTTTAGAACTTGTACTCAAGTCACCTAACGCACCATAATCTAATAATTTCCAATGAGGTTTACAAATACTTCCATAATTTCCCTCTCTTTAGATTTAATCAATGAGACACCACCGCTTAACATATTACACGATCCACATTACACTGACTTAGCCTTACTCGAAGGTTAAGTATCCTCCAACTAAAGAATTACTTTCTTCATCTCTGCATCATCAGGAATACAAATTCGATTACAAAATGTTAACACACCCTACGCATCTCACTTTAAATCATCATTCTCAAATTGATCGAGTCTAACCACTGAATCTACCAATTCCACATCTAACTTTTGGGCTTCTTTGATACTGTCCAGAAAATTATTATTAATCTTCAACATCCCCAACATAACACTCTGCGGTGTCACTACGCAAACTAAGCTCATATCTCTAAACTGTCTAATTAATTCCAATTCTTTAACCATCATTGCCGACATACGTAAAGTATTTCAACTTAAAGCATCAGCCACGAAATTAGCTTTACCTGGATGATAATTCAAGCTGAAATCATAATCTTTCAACATAAACACCATTGTTGCTAACTCTAAGTCACGCGTAGGATAATTCCTCTCATAAACTATGAGTTGCCTAGAAGCACAAGCAACAACTTGTCTATTCAGCATTAGCACGCCACTAAGTCCCATCTTATACGCATCCATAATACACTACAAATGACTCACGCAGATTAGGCAAAACCAATACCGGAGCAGTCGTCAATCCTTTCTTTAGTTCTACAAAACTTTCTTCGCATGCAACATCTCATACTTGAAATGATGAACGACTATCCTTTCTAATGCCGAACATCTCATTTCTAAACTTATTCGTCAACAACATAATATGCTTGACCTCTTCTCGAACAACTGTGATAATAATAATTTATGCCCAAAAAGCCTCTAGTTCCGTAAACGACTCCAGAGTTCCTCTATATGGGAATGCATCAATAATATTTAAAAACACTTTCATATGATAGAAAGTATTTCTATCTCCTTATAGGTTTAAATGGAAAACCAATCCGATACTCGGAACACAAGATATGAATTTCTAAAGTTATCTGAAAATGCAAACACCGAAGTCACGCAGCAACATACTGTTACACACCTTACGATAACATCATAACATAATTTCTTTGCACCAGTACCAACACTTACCATTCTTATTTCTTGAAATCTTACTCATCTCGTCGTATTTCTGACTCTGACTCGCGATTCAAAACATTCCCAACAACAACTTTTACAATCACTTACAAGGATTCCACGACACGGTCTACAGCAATTTGTCACTCTATCACCGTTCAAAAATCCACATCTTACGCAAGGGCTACTCAAACCGACAACTTCACAATCTATAAGAGGCACTGAAAGATCACAACCTTCTAAATTCCATCTTCTAAAAATTATCCTTGTTAATTAACAATCACCTTCAGAAATATCAGGGATTTACACTCTACTCATACGTCAACAACCGTTACATTGCTCCTCATCCTTCGAGAAGTAAACATCAAGAATGTATGATCATCCTCTATTAAGACGCTCCAACTTGATTAACAAACAAAATCTTGAATCCATGTCATCTTCAGATTCGGGAAACAACAAAACTTCAGCAATACTTACACTGTCGCCACCAATAACATACTGAACTAACATCTTAAAACCAAAATATACCAGAGAAGCAAAGCTTCTCCCCTACTTATCTTCAAACCAACTCATGCATACAAGCGATTAGAAAATCAAGCAAGCACCGACAGTGTTTCACACACTTGTCGCATACTAAGGAACAAATAACATTAGACAACTTGGTCAGACAGACCGACCTGCTCTGATACCACTAATGTAACACCCCATTTCTACCTGGAGGATAATAATAAAATCAGAGTTCAACATAAATAGGATGCTGCATTTTTGACTTAAAATCAAACTTCATTTAATCGCATATAAAATAGATACATAACACTTAATTCAGATGAACTGATAACAACTTGATTTATTCTTAAAAATCAAACAAATTTTATTGATAAGCAGCGGAATCTACATACTCAACTTCAACTCACTTAACATCTTTTATTCAACTAAAACGACTTCAAGACAACAATCATTTCATGTAATCAACTTAAAACTTCAACAACTGAAATAATAATCAATAACTAAACATCAAGCGTCCATCCCCCTGAGTGCTACGTATCAGAGCAACGACACCAACTCGAACTAATGAGGTAACAACTATCCTTCTTGATTACCTGCATGTTACCAACATAGGGCAACATTCAAACAGAAGAAGTGAGATATCGAACTATATAATAGAATGTATGATAATTAATATATCAAAATCAGTTCATATAAAATCACCACTTCACAACTTGTACACAACAACTATTACAACAAGGCATCAACACGACATAAAGACTAATTCGCAGGTTTTAGACAATACCTGTCACAACAAGTCAACAACATAAAGCAAAAACAAATATATCATCACCACAACTCAATATGCAACTTCAGATGTGACTCAATTACAATGCACATGCATGTGGTACCATTGGAGCAGAACTCATAACTTAAAAACGAAGCAGAACTCCCATCTTAAAAACGGAGCAGAACTCCAATCTTAAAAATTGCCAATTAATAGAGGCATCAACAAGGCATAAGCCTTCTTAGCAGTTTGCCAATTCAATCCATCACAGAGTATGCAAATGTATGTGACTCAATGAATGCACTATCACATACTCAGAACAATCATCTTCCATCGCAAGGCATAAGCCCACATCGCTATTATTACCAGTAAATAGAGGTAATTCATCATCATTTAAAATTCCTTGAAACTTCGCAATATCAACCAGAGTTCACAGCAACAATCACAATAACACAACAACTCAACATAAATCAACATTGGCCATAAGCCTACCACATCAATCAATGATTCAACATCAACTCATCATAACTCAACTTTGGTCATAGGCCTACAACTTGATATTTCAACAACAACAATTAACATAACATTGGCATAAGCCTACAACTTCCTACGTCACAACAACAATAGTAATTTGACAACAACATCAACAAGAAAACAACATTGTTCATAAGCCTAACAATTCGATACCACTTGAAATTCATATTTTTCAGCAAGGTATTCAACACACTGTATCGACTAAAATATACAACAATTGTTTCGTATAGTTATTCAGACAAATCGACTAAATATGGCTAATTAATTAATTCTCCACTGTTATTTTATTACTAATAACCTTCTGTTACTAATTCACATCTTAGTATCTACCTTACAACAACTTATACAATCCACCGTCTCAACCGTAATAATTTACAAACATTCCGCGTAATTATTCAGACAATTTAACCAAATCCTGCAATTTAATTACCGGCTAATCGTCCCGTTATTTTCTACTTTGTACTAATGTACTTATCGGCTCTTTGTTAATTGGTTACTACACTGCTACCAACTATGTGTGCATCAGTTCTATTGATTTTTCCACGAACATTACTAATCCTTCTATTTGAATGAAATTTGTTATTTACTACTACGAACTATCACTATTATATGTAATATTACTTCTCTACTAATTTAGTACATCTTCTATTCTTATTATTACTAAATTTCTACACTGTTAACATCTAAAAATCCCTAAGTGTCTCTGCAACTAAAACCATCACTAATATTTTAAGTCTTAAGACTACTATTAATATAACTCTGCCAATTATTAACTCTGTTATTTTCATTACTAATGCTGCTACTAATGTGGTTCTAAGTGCCACTATTCTACGGTACGCATGTCCTCAAAACAAGAACAGGCTAAGGCTTCCTGTAGCAACAAGCAAAACACAAGACAAGGAAAATGGAGTGTGCCCCTCGGCATAACTCCCTCCCATAAGCACCTAGTGTCGATCGGCACTCCTTCTTGACAATTATTCCGTTCGGAATGTAGCACACATTAATTCCTTTTCCTTCTAGGGTGCCGATCGGCACCTCCTTCCTCTCCACATGTGTCGTTTGGCACAATACTTCTGCCGATCGTCACTTCTTTTTCCTCTTTGTGGCTTCTGAAAGTTTTTGTTTTTCTTCTCCAAATTTTTCCTTCGATTTATCAGTTTACCAAAACACAACAACATGCCAACAATATTCATCATGAATAATTTCAATAACCAACAATTCTCAGTATTGTAACAATCAGGTATGCAAACCAGCAAAGATTTCGTATATTGCACAACACAAAATCACAGACAGTGACAATTTCATAAAACACAATTCCACATACAATTTATCATATACCCTATTATAGAGTCAAAACCCCACCCTTACCTTGGATTGGAGATCGCTCTATAATTCCGATTGTAACTCGTTGCTGCCATAACTCCAAACCTTTATTCTTCTTATTTTCTCCATAGTTTCCATGTACAACATCCTTTTCTTTTCTCTTTCTCTAAAACCCTTATTCTTCCTTTTCTCATAAAAACCTAATTTTCTTTTATTCATCTCAACATATAAATTCTATTATTAATTCTATTGGGCCTAATATTCACACCACACCTTTTACTACCAACAACACTTTAAAGTAAGCCCATAAGAAATAATAATAGTATTATTATAATACTATTTTCCACCACTTAATCAACTCAATAATTCAACTAACAACGCGACAACTTAAATTGATATTTCAATAATAATTCATAACTTCGACAATTAATTCGAAAATATTTAATTAAATAATTAATTAAATACCGGGCGATACAACTCTCCCCCACTTAGAATATTTTCGTCCTTGAAAATCTACTCAAAACTACCACTCTTAACATGAATTTAGCATCCAACCTTTTGATTCCCAAGTCGTGTTTGGCCACACTTCGACCACTACTTTTCTGATAAATCAATAACTCAAAACGATTCAAATTGATTACACATATGCCAATCATTCAACACTACGCGACACAATCGTTACTAGCATCTCAACTACTCTATCATAATCTGACATATCAACATTTAGAGTAGTAACAACTATAACACACTTATACTTGGATATACATCATCGCAATATCCTCTTAACACTCTTTTCAATACCAAAACACATACACCATTTCATTCCCATATGTTAATTATCAACAAAATATCAATAACTCTACTCATATTGTCGTGTCACTCTTATAGTGACATCAACACAACCAACAAAATCAACTTTGTCACGTTATGGAGTATCATTCCTTACTTACAGAAATCAACAATAACATCTCAATAACGATAACAAAATTATTACAACATCAACTTAACTGTATAACTCAGTAAGCATACCTATAGCTCACCATCAAACAACAGTCCACGACAATCTTCTTATAAAATCCAAAAATATTTACTAGCAAACATAGTGCCCTGGAACAACATTTCTATATCAACTGTCCACCAAATCAAGCATGTAGATTAAGACACACCATTCCCATAGGCTTCTGATGTTTTAATCCTTCACTTATAACGAGTCGTACATGCATAGCCATTGGGCCACATCACGCTTCGGCTGCACAACTCTGATAATCCACCTTAAGTCACCGTCCTCGTTAAAATTTCCGTCAAATATATGGTTTACAAGTTTCACTCTAGCTTCAGACTTTCTCAATACCCACCATAAAACCATTGTTCACTTGATATTCTCAATCTTTCACTTTGTAACGTTAATTTGCATATAACTCGCTACTCCAACTTGTTCAATACATCTCAACTCTTTCTTGGCAATCCCTCTATTACTTCACACAATCTGGTAAGAAACTATCATCATGATATAACATCAATCACTTCACACACCATTAAGACAGCAAGACAAGTCTACACCATCCAACACGATCTCGTCTACTATCAACAAGAGATTAAGGGTGATCAGTTCCTCAATTTGTCAATAGATAGTCGACAACCATAATGGAGTATAAACTATCGTTACCGAACTATAATAGTGTTCCTTTAGAACTTGTACTCAAGTCACCTAACGCACCATAATCCAATAATTTCCAATGAGGTTTACAAATACTTCCATAATTTCCCTCTCTTTCGATTTTATCAATGAGACACCACCGCTTAACATATTACACGATCCACATTACACTGACTTAGCCTGACTCGAAGGTTAAGTATCCTTCAACTAAAGAATTACTTTCTTCATCTCCGCGTCATCAGGAATACAAATTCAATTACGAAATTTTAACACACCCTATGCATCTCACTTTAAATCATCATTCTCAAATTGATCGAGTCCAACCACCGAATCTACCAATTCCACATCTAACTTTTGGGCTTCTTTGATACTGTCCAGAAAATTATTATTAATCTTCAACATCCCCAACATAACACTATGCAGTGTCACTACGCAAACTAAGCTCATATCTCTAAATTATTCAATTAATTCTAATTCTTTAACCATCATTGCCGACATACGTAAAGTCTTTCGACTTAAAGCATCAGCCACGAAATTAGCTTTACCTGGATGATAATTCAAACTGAAATCATAATCTTTCAACATAAACACCATTGTTTCTAACTCTAAGTCACGCGTAGGATAATTCCTCTCATGAACTATGAGTTGCCTAGAAGCACAAGCAACAACTTTTCTATTCAGCATTAGCACGCCACTAAGTCTCATCTTATACGCATCCATAATACACTACAAATGACTCACTCAGATTAGGAAAAGCCAATACCGGAGGAGTCGCCAATCCTTTCTTTAGTTCTACAAAACTTTCTTCGCATGCAACATCTCATACTTGAAATGATGAACGACTATCCTTTCTAATGCCGAACATCTCATTTCTCAACTTATTCGTCAACAACATATTATGCTTGACCTCTTCTCGAACAACTGTGATAATAATAATTTATGCCCAAAAAGCCTCTAGTTCCGTAAACGACTCCAGAGTTCCTCTATATGGGAATGCATCAACAATATTTAAAAACACTTTCATATGATATAATATATTTCTATCTCCTCGTAGGTTCAAATGGAACACCAATCCGATACTCGGAACACAAGATATGAATTTCTAAAGTTATCCGAAAATGTGAACACCGAAGTCACGCAGCGACATACTGTTACACACCTTACGATAACATCATAACATAATTTCTTTGCACCAGTACCAACACTTACCATTCTTATTTCTTGAAATCTTACTCATCTCGTTGCATTTCTGACTTTGACTCGCGATTCAAAACATTCCCAACAACTTCAACTTTTACAATCACTTACAAGGATTCCACGACACGGTCTACAGTAATTTGTCACTCTATCACCGTTCAAAAATCCACATCTTACGGAAGAGCTACTCAAACCGACAACTTCACAATCTACAAGAGGCACTGAAACATCACAACCTTCTAAATTCCATCTTCTAAAAATTATCCTTGTTACTTAACAATCACCTTCAAAAATATCAGGGATTTACACTCTACTCATATGTCAACAACCGTTACATTGCTCCTCATCCTTCGAGAAGTAAACATCAAGAATGTCTGATCATCCTCTATTAAGACGCTCCAACTTGATTAACTAACAAAATATTGAATCCATGTCATCTCCGGATTCGGGAAACAACAAAACTTCAGCAATACTTGCACTATCGCCACCAATAACATACTGAACTAACATCTTAAAACCAAAATATACCAGAGAAGCAAAGCTTCTCCCCCACTTATCTTCAAACCAACTCCCGCATACAAGCGATTAGAAAAGCAAGCAAGCACCGATAGTGTTTCACACACTTGTCGCATACTAAGGAACAAATAACATTAGAAACTTGGTCGGACGGACCGAACTGCTCTGATACCACTAATGTAACACCCCATTTCTACCTGAAGGATAATAATAAAATCAGAGTTCAACATAAATAGGATGCTGCATTTTCGACTTAAAATTAAACTTCATTTAATCGCATATAAAATATATACATAACACTTAATTCAGATGAACCGATAATAACTTGATTTATTCTTAAAAATCAAACAACTTTTATTGATAAGCAGCGGAATCTACATACTCAACTTCAACTCACTTAACATCTTTTATTCAACTAAAACGACTTCAAGACAACAATCATTTCATGTAATCAACTTAAAACTTCAACAACTGAAATAATAATCAATAACTAAACATCAAGCGTTCATCCCCATGAGTGCTACGTATCAGAGCAATGACACCAACTCGAACTAATGAGTTAACAACTATCCTTCTTGATTACTTGCATGTTAACAACAGAGGGCAACATTAAAACAGAAGAAGTGATATATCGAACTATATAATAGAATGTATGATAATTAATATATCATAATCAATTCATATAAAATCACCACTTCACAACTTGTACACAACAACTATTACAACAAGGCATCAACACGACATAAAGACTAATTCGCAGCTTTTAGATAATACCCGTCAGAACAAGTCAACAACATAAAGCAACAACAAATATATCATTACCACAACTCAAGATGCAACTTCATATATGACTCAATTACAATGCACATGCATGTGGTACCATTGGAGCATAACTCCTAACTTAAAAGCGGAGCAAAACTCCCATCTTAAAAACGGAGCAGAACTCCAATCTTAAAAATTGCCAATTAATAGAGGCATCAACAAGGCATAAGCCTTCTTCGCAGTTTGCCAATACAAGCCATCACAGAGTATGCAAATGTATGTGACTCAATGAATGCACTATCACATACTCAGAACAATCATCTTCCATCGCAAGGCATAAGCCCACATCGCTATTATTACCAGTAAATAGAGGTAATTCATCTTTATTTAAAATTGCTTGAAACTTCGCAATATCAACCAGAGTTCACAGCAACAATCACGATAACACAACAACTCAACATAAATCAACATTGGCCATAAGCCTACCACGTCAATCAATGATTCAACATCAACTCATCATAACTCAACTTTGGCCATAGGCCTACAACTTGATATTTCAACAACAACAATTAACATAACGTTGGCATAAGCCTACAACTTCGTACGTCACAACAACAATAGTAATTTGACAACAACATCAACAAGAAAACAACATTAGCCATAATCCTAACAATTCGATACCACTTGAAATTCATATTTTTCAGCAAGGTATTCAACACACTGTATCGACTAAAATATACAACAATTGTTTCGTATAGTTATTCAGACAAATCGACTAAATATGGCTAATTAATTAATTCTCCACTGTTATTTTATTACTAATAACCTTTTGTTACTAATTCACATCTTAGTCTCTACCTTACAACAACTTATACAATCCGCTGTCTCAACCGGAATATTTTATAAACATTCCGCGTAATTATTCAGACAATTCAACCAAATCCTGCAATTTAATTACCGGCTAATCATCCCGTTATTTTCTACTCTGTACTAATGTACTTATCGGCTCTCTGTTAATTGGTTACTACACTGCTACCAACTATGTGTGCATCAGTTCTATTGATTTTTCCACCAACATTACTAATCCTTCTATTTGAATGAAATTTGTTATTTACTACTACGAACTATCACTACTATATGTAATATTACTTCTCTACTAATTTAGTACATCTCCTATTCTTATTATTACTAAATTTCTACACTGTTAACATCTAAAAATCTCTAAGTGTCTCTGCAACTAAAACCATCACTACTATTTTAATTCCTAAGACTACTATTAATATAACTCTGCTAATTATTAACTCTGTTATTTTCATTACTAGTGCTGCTACTAATATGGTTCTAAGTGCCACTATGCTACGGTACGCATGGCCTCAAAACAAGAACAAGCTAAGGCTTCCTGTAGCAACAAGCAAAACACAAGACAAGGAAAATGGAGTGTGCCCCTCGGCATAACTCCCTCCCATAAGCACCTAGTGCCGATCGGCACTCCTTCTCGACAATTATGCCGTTCGGCATGTAGCACATATTAATTCCTTTTCCTTCTAGGGTGCCGATCGGCACCCCCTTCCTCTCCACATGTGTCGTTTGGCACAATACTTCTGTCGATCGTCACTTCTTTTTCCTCTCTGTGGCTTCTGAAATTTTTTGTTTTTCTTCTCCAAATTTTTCCTTCGATTTATCAGTTTACCAAAACACAACAACATGCCAACAATATTCATCATGAATAATTTCAATAACCAACAATTCTCAGTATTGTAACAATCAGGTATGCAAACCAACAAAGATTTTGTATATTGCACAACACAAAATCACAGACAGTGGCAATTTCATAAAACACAATCCCACATACAATTTATCATATACCCTATTACAGAGTCAGAACCTCACCCTTACCTTGGATTGGAGATCGCTCTATAATTCCGATTGTAACTCGTTGCTGCCATAGCTCCAAACCTTTATTCTTCTTCTTTTCTCCATAGTTTCCATGTACAACGTCCTTTTCTTTTCTCTTTCTCTAAAACCCTTATTCTTCCTTTTCTCATAAAAACCTAATTTTCTTTTATTCATCTCAACATATAAATTCTATTATTAATTCTATTGGGCCTAACATTCACACCACACCTTTTACTACCAACAACATTTTAAAGTAAGCCCATAAGAAATAATAATAGTATTATTATAATACTATTTTCCACCACTTAATCAACTCAATAATTCAACTAACATCGTGACAACTTAAAACGATATTTCAACAATAATACACAACTTCAATAATTAATTCAAAAATAATTCGAAAATATTTGATTAAATAATTAATTAAATATCGGGCGTTACATTACTTGTGAAGAGTGGAGTTTCTGAGTGTTTCCAAGAATATTACACTGTGTGGTTTCAAAAGTTGCTGACTTCTCTACAAGTATTTAGTTGTTCTTTTAATTTGCTATAGTTGCTTGAATAATTATAATTTTTTTTCCAATGAATATGCCTAATTGGTATTAAGATTTTTAGTCTCTGTCCTTTTTTTAAGTATTGTTTTTGTTTATCTTACTTAATAGTAATACAATGGATAAAAAATAGATGTTTGCCAATCGATTGTCCAAAGAGTTCGAGAATGGGGTATTGGAATTTGTTAAGTTTGCTGTTGAACACGCCGAAGACGCCAATTGAATGAAATGTCCTTGCTTAAGTTGTTATTTTATGGGTTGGGTTGACGCAGTTGGGTTGCAATCGCATTTATTAAGGCGTTGAATTGATCGAAGTTACACATGTTGGATATTCTATGGTGAGAAAAGTATCGAGAATGTTGAACCGGGGGATAGTATGACATATGCTTCAGACAAAAATGACACAGATACATAGGATTATGATTGAATCGAAGAGATTGCAGAAGCACTTGAAGAAGATCTTCAGGATTGTCCCAAAATATTTGAGAGGTTGGTAAGCGATGTAGAGAAACAGTTGTATAAAGGCTGCACTAAATTCATAAGATTATCTGCGGTATTAAAGTTGTACAACTTAAAGGCTGGCAATGGATGGTCGGATAAAAGTTTTACAAAGTTATTAGCCATTATGGTTGGATAAAGGTTGCACTAAATTCACCTTGTCAGTTATATTTATCATCACTTACTTATCGCATGGTTGGCAAGGGAAAAGTCCATAACACCTTGAGAGAAGTACTTCACCATAAACCGCTCTCTATTGGATTTTTGAAAGTATCAATTAAAATTGCTTTAGATAGGGATGCGCCATTACTGTTGCTTGACGATATTTCAGATGCAACATTGGTTGGAGAGGCAATAGGATCTTATATTGCATGGCCGTCAAGTCTCATTTGCATAGATGATGAGGTATGTTAACATTTGCAGCGTTGAAAACTATTATGAACCTTTGAGTATTCAAAATTTTTACGACCATTTAACGTACATCTTTTTTCCATGGTAATTTTAGACTTCCACGAAATCCAAATAAAAAAATAAGGGGATTAAGCTGCAGACCGAGTCAGTTGCATCCAAAAAGGAGGTAAATTGATATAGTTGTAATAATATAAAGGTTTATAAATTTTAATAAATGAGACAAATAAATATCCAAAATTAGAATTAGTTGAAAATTAATAGAAAAATAATTTTACAAAGTCTAAAATGCTAATGAAGAATTAATTTTTATGTTGTATTTATTAAATTTTGGACTATGATTTAAAATATTAAAAAAAATAAAAAGTCAATAGTATAACTAGCATAAGTTTTTTCACTTATTTTCTTTAATTGTACAAAAAAGTAAAAACTCATGCATTCGCATGAATTTTGGTATGATTACCCGTTTGGTCACACGATATTAGTGTGTTACCCGTGTGTTCACACTGGTACTAGTGTGGACCGCATATATGTCAACAGTTTGGTTTTGAAATTCAAATAAAATAGAAAATATTTTAATTTAACTGTAAAATAGGAAGAAAAAAAAGAAGTCAAAGATAAATATATAAGTTAATCAAAGATAAATATTTAAATGAAAGATATATTTTTTTAATAAAAACAAAATTGTATCAATTTTATAATTTTTAAAAGAAATACATCAATAATACACATAAATAATTTCTAAATAGAAATATTAGATACATAAATAATTAAAAAACAACACATTTTTCTCGTGTTTGAATTCATATATTATTTTAAATATAATTATTTTTATTTTATTTAATTGTACAAAAAATATAATAACCCATGTCTTCACAAGGATTTTGGTCTGGTTACCTGTGCATTCACATGATACTAGTATATTACCCGTGCGTTCACACTTATTTTAGGTTGGTTACTCGTGCGCTTACACAGTACTTGTGTGTTACCTATGCGTTCGCACGATACTGATATGAACCACACAATTGTCACTAGTTTGTCATAGAATTTCAAACAAATTAGAAAATATAAAAATATTATTAGAAAAAAAAAATAGACGGGAAGAAAATTGCCCATATATTCAAACGTTACTAATGTGTTACCCGTGTGTTCGCACAGGTACCGGTGTATTACGAGCATTTGTTTTCAAAATTATAATAATGAATAAATGAAAGAAAAAATTATCTAAGCAAAATATCTAATTATTTTTAAAAGAGATAATAAATCAATTTTTTCAATTTATTTCCTATACAAAAATTTTGAAATTTTAATAGTAAACTTAAATTTGAACTTATTTTTCGACAAATTTAAAGAAAGAGATACAATTTAATTGAAATAGAAAACTTGGAAAAAGAAAAGGTGAATTTAATTTTATTAATATATATTTTTATTTTTAAAATAAAATATTTTAAATTTTTCATTATGTCTTCAAATTTGTTAAGGTGGTCTTTTTTATTATAGCTATCGAGAAAGTAAATTTAATGATTAAAAAACATATAATTATTATATGTTGAAATATTAAATTAGATTTGATTAGATTTAATATTTAAATATAATCTAAGTTGTGTTAGCCCAAAGCTTAATTAGGATTGTATATAAATAGTCATAGTGTATATCATTATTTGTACAATTTAATAATACAAATCCTTATTTCCTTTTTTATTCTCTCTTTCTCTCCTCACTAAAAGTGCTTCACGCACTAACAAATTGGTATCAAAAGCTTCCGGTTATTGTTCTTGATCAAGTTTTCAAGAATTTCACGTCAGAGATGGTTTTTCTAGGGCAAGTGAATCAACCGCTGCGAAGATGGCTAATGATAAGGGCATTCAGAATTCTCTTTCAATGCTTGACGGCAAAAATTGGATCCGATAGAAAAAACAGATGCAATCCTTGTTTGGCTTCCATGAAACCTTAGAAGTGGTTACCGACGGCGTTCCTCCGTTGGCTGCAAATGCAACCGACAAACATAAAAAAAACCACAACGAAGTCAAGAAGAAAGATCGCAAGGCTACTTATTGCATTCAAATGGTTGTCAATGCTGCTAATTTCGACAGAATCTCTCATGCTGAAACGACGAAGGAGGCATGGGATATTCTGGTAAAGTATTTCGAAGGAGGTGAGAAAGTCAAGGTTGTCAAATTACAAACCTTGCATCGACAATATGAGTTGTTGTCGATGGGAGAAGATGAAAAAGTTGCAGAATATGTGTCGAAGGTTCAGAAACTCGTCCATCTCATGAAGGATTGTGGTGAAACCATTACTGGTAAGATGATAGTTGAGAAGGTAATGAGAATGTTGACCTCTCACTTTGATCACGTTATTATAGCTATTCAAGAATCCAACAATCTTGAAACCACTAAAGTGGAAGATTTGGTTGATTCGTTGGAGGCACATGAGATGAAGATTGTCGAAAGGAAATGAGTTCATGACTCGATACAGGCACTGCAAGCTCAGTCATGAAAAAAGGATGGTGGTTCCAACAAATTCAAAGGCAAGTTTGACAAGACTCATGGAAAGAAGTCTTGGTCGAATCCCCATAAGAATAAGATCGAAGATAGATCTTCTGAATCCTCAAAAAGGGGAGGAGGAAACTATCGAAAGGACAAAGAAGACAAGAAAGGTATACAGTGTTATAACTGTGAAAAGTGGGGACACTTGGCCAAGAATTGTTGGTACAGAAAAGACAGGGGATCGAAAGGCAAGGACGAAGGAGCGAACCTTGCACGCCAAGTTTCAGATGATTCTGAAGGTGGTATGGTGGTTATGGTTGTAGTTGCAGATAACCATGTCAAATCCAATATCTGGTTTCTCGACTCAGGCTACTCGAACCACATGACTGGTTGAAAGGAGTGGTTGGCAGATTTTGACGAGTCGAAGAAGAGCAAGGTAAAACTTGCTGATAATAGTTCGTTGCAAGTATAAGGTACTGGCATCTTAGTCTTTCAAATGAGTAATGAAGGGAAAGATATGATCAAAGATGTGCTCTATGTACCTGGAATGAAATGCAACTTGATAAGTGTTGGAAAACTAGTCAAAAAAAGTTTCTCAGTTGTCATGAAAGATGGAGTTTTGAAATTGTTCGACACCGAGAACAATTTGGTCTTAAAATCTCCATTGTCAAAGAATAGGACATTTAAGACTATGATCAGTTCGACAGAAGTTCAATGTTTAAAAACGGTTGTCGATCACAAGGATAGTTGGTTGTGGCATTTGAGGTTTAGACATTTGAACTTTCGATCACTTAATCAACTGATTACTCAAGATATGGTTACTGGTATTCCAAGCTTTGAAATGCCTGGAAAACTTTGTGAAGGTTGTTTAGTGGGAAAGCAATCCAGAAATTCTTTCGTTTCGACTATGTCAATGAGATCATCCTGCATTCTCGAAGTAGTGCATTCAGATGTATGTGGTTCATTCAAAGAATATACAATTGGTGGAAACAGATATTTTGTTTCGTTTGTAGATGAGTTTAGTCGAAAGCTATGGATCTATGTGATCAAACAAAAGGACAAAATATTTGAAATCTTTAAGAGATTTAAGATACTTGTCGAAAACCAGAGTGAGAAGAAGATCAAAGTTCTATGAACAGATGGAGGTGGCGAATACACATCCAAGATATTTAAAGATTTCTGTGCAGAACATGGTGTTGATAATGAGGTAACTGCTCCTTATACACCTCAACATAATGGAATTTTTGAAAGAAAAAACAAAACCATATTAGATATGGCGAGATGCATGCTGAAGCAAAAGAATTTGCCAAAGTCTTTATAGAGAGAAGTTGTTTCGACTGCAGTTTATATTTTGAATAAGTGTCCTACTAAGATATTGAAGAACAAGGTTCCTGAAGAAGTATGGAGTGGCAAATGACCATCAGTAAGTCATTTGAAGGTGTTTGGCTTTATGTGTTACAAGCATGTTCCTGATGCAAGGAGAAGGAAGCTTGATGACAAGAGTGAACCTATGATTCTGATAGGATATTATAAAACTGGTGCATACAGACTATTTAATCCAGTTAATGAGAAGATTGTGTTGAGTCGAGATATTGTGATTAATGAAAATTCTGCATGGGATTGGAATTCTAGCAATAAGCCATTAATGAGCTTTGATTTCGACGAAGAAATTAATGAAGTAGAAGTCGAAGGAATTTTTGAGAATCTAGTCGAAGGAATTATTGAGAATCTAGTCGAAGGAATTGTTGAGAATCCAGTCGAAGTCGAAGAAGAAACAGTTGTTGACATTCCCGACACAGTCGAAGTCGAAGAGGCTATGGCTGAAACAAGCCAAAGACCTCAAAGAAATAGAGTTCTTCCAACAAGACTTCATGATTATGAAGTGGTGGGTGATGATAAAATCATACCAGATGGAGAATTAGTTCATTTTGCTTTACTTACAGGTGCTGAACCAATCAATTATAGAGAAGCTTTGAAGATTAATAAGTGGAAGTTAGATATGGTCGAAGAGTTACAGGAAATCGAAAGAAACAACACATGGGAGTTGGTCGAATTGCCATCAAAGTAAAGTGGGTGTTCAAGTTGAAACACAATGCAGATGGGTCAATAGCAAGACATAAAGCAAGATTAGTAGCTCGAGGTTTTCTTCAAAGAGAAGGACTCGACTACTCTGAAGTATTTGCTCTAGTAGCAAGATTAGAGATTGTTCGACTAGTGGTAGCATTGGCATGCAAGCAAGGCTGGTTGACATTCCATCTAGATGTGAAATCAGCATTTCTCAATGGTCCTTTAGACGAAGAAGTTTATGTCATACAACCTTCTAGGTTTTTGATTCAGAAGGAAGTGAGTAAAGTATATAGATTGCACAAAGCTCTCTATGGCCTCAAGCAGACACCTAGGGCATGGAACAAGAAGATCGAATCACACTTAGTCAAATTGGAATTTATCAAATGAAAATCAGAGTATGGTGTCTATGTTCAGGTTGTAGCACAAGATATAACAATCATCTGCTTGTATGTTAATGACTTGCTAGTAACTGGAAATAGTTTGGAGAACTTGTCGAAGTTCAAAGAGCTGATGATGAAGGAATTTGAAATGTCGGATCTAGGAAAATTGTTTTATTTTCTAGGCATGAAATTTCAAATGTCGAAGCAAGGTATGGCGCTACATCAAAGAAAGTATGTCAAAGAGATACTCAAGAGATTCAGAATGGATGATTCGAATCCTACATCTTCACATGTTGAACCAAATGTGAAATTGAAGAATAATGGAGAGAAAGACAAAGTCGATGCAACTTTGTTCAAGAAAATTGTGGGATCTCTGAGGTATGTGTGCAACAGTCGACCTGGTATAGGTTTCGTAGTCAGATTAGTAAGCAGATATATGGGTGAACCAAGAGTGTCACGTATGAAGGCTGCAAGAAGAATCCTGAGATAATTGAAGGGTTCAATAAATTATGGAATACTATTTCGACGAGATTCTGAAGGCAAAGAAGCAATAGTTAATTATTTTTTAGATGTTGATTGGTGTGGAGATAAGGAAGATCGAAGAAGCACAACTGGATATTTCTTTCAAGTATTTGATGCCCCAATCTCATGGTGTTCGAAGAAGCAACCTGTGGTGGCATTGTCATCGTGTGAAGCTGAATATATAGCAAAATCCTATGCTACATGTCAAGCAATTTGGATCAGATCCGTACTTGAAGAAACGACTGTCGAAGTGAAGAAACCTCTAGTATTCCAAATCGACAACAAGTCAGCCATAAATCATGCGAAGAATCCAGTTCTGCATGGAAGAAGTAAACATATTGAAGCAAAGTTTCACTTCTTGAGAAAAAAAGTAAATCAATGTGAACTTGAAGTTAGGCATTGCTCAAGTGAAGCACAGTTGACCGACATTTTTACCAAAGGATTGAAGATCGACAGATTCCTGAATTTAAGAAAGAAATTATGAATAGTTCATATTGACTATTTTTAAGGATGTTCGACAACTTGGATTATGGAAGTGTGTTGAAATATTAAATTAAATTTGATTAGATTTAATATTTAAATATAATTCAAGTTGTGTTAGCCCAAAACTCAATTAGGGTTATATATAAATAGTCATAGTGTATATCATTATTTGTACAGTTTAATAATACAAATCTTTATTTACTTTATTATTCTCTCTTTCTCTCTTCACTAAAAGTGTCTCACGCACTAACATTATAACTATCGAAAAAATAGATTTTTCTATTTACACAATCGAGAAAATAAATTGAAAAATTGAAAAACATAGGAGCAAAGAATGAATCATACAAGTAGTAATTCAATAAAATATCATTACTCTTATATATTTTATTTAATATAAGCAACAATAATGTAGCATTAATACTCTCCTTTTTTTATTTAACTTTTATATATTTTTATGCAGTGTAACTTCAAGTTTTATCATTACTATTTAATTGTCTAAAAAAGTTGTTGGAGATTGCGCGCTACTACTATTATTTTTTAGATTTTTTACTTCCATGCAATCATCTTCCATGTTTTTGAGAATAAGTTACTTTAAAAGCTAAAAAATACTTCATGTTGGTGAAACCAATGATGTCAGCCAGTCTGCAATGTCTACTCAAAGACATCCCACCAGCATAAATCAAGGATTTAGAGAAATTGCAGAAATATGGAACTTTCTCATACTCAATGTCAACGAAAAAGGCAAATCCAACCCTCTCCAAAAGGATTTTATAACTGAATTCCTTAGTTAGATCAAAGTCTACCAGCACTCGAACGAAATGACCAAAAGGTCTATCAAAAGCTGATTTGTTGGATGCGGAGTCGATACATATAGGAGTCTCAATACTACTTGCAATCACAAATAGTATTCTACGTCTCCAATACTCTTGAGACAAGCCATGAATACGAATCCAAACTCGGGCCGAAGTCTTCTTTAAAGCTGAAGGAACATAATCCTTAGATCAAGGAAAGAGTTTTAAAACTCCTTGAGGAATAGACCAAACGCTTACCGATCTTACCCTCTGCATATTTTCAAGGGAAGAGAAAGCAAAATCAATGAAACCCTTACCTAGTGAGTGACACCCTATTTAAATACAACACTGGTGGTGTAGCCAAGGGATCTCCTTAGAAATCTGCGTGTGGAGGTATCTTTAGAGAATGTGAAGCTAATCATGTTTGCAGTTTTAGTTCTTTTTTTGGGCTGCAAATCTCCTGAAAAAGCCGAGTTTCTTGCTGCTATTATAGCCATGGAATTGAATTTGAATAAGCTATGGTTGGAAACTGACTGCTCCCTTGTTGTTAATGCTTTTTCTAATCATACTTTAATGCTTTGGATTATCCGATCTCGTTGGCTTGTTTGCTGGGCATATATGATGAATATTAATTTTATGATCACGCATATATTTAGAAAAGCCAATTTTTGTGCAGATATTCTCGCTAGCATTGGTTTAAATAGAAACTCTACTTCTTGGTTCCACCATGTGCATAGAGATATTAAGCAAAGATTTCTTGTTAGATAAGAAAGGTACTCCTAAGATTAGACTTTGTAACTAAGGGGTCTTGGCTTAATCCCCCCTCTTTTGTATCTTGCTTCTTTTTGTTTAAAGAATTTCTCTTTTGTCTTATAAAAAAGAGATGAGAGAAGCCCATAGTATTTCTCAAAGCCAAAAAATAAAGAATGTGAATAATAAAGATAAAGTAAATTGAAATTGTTGTGAACAACTCATTCTACAATTCTATATACAGAGGGGGAAAAGTGCATGTAAGATTGGAGTTCTTTGAACTAAAATACTTCATGGAACTCTATAAGAAAAACTCATGGATACCTGATTGGAGTTCTTCTGCCATACTATATTTCTGCCATATTGTAACAACAACTCATAAATACTATTATTTTGTTTATAACTTAATAAGGAGCAGCTCCACCTTGATACCACTAAACTCCACCTTGGCTACATAGATGAACATGGATAAGCACCATAAAACTACTCATTTGTTTGACAGCAAGAGACATCCATTATGTTCTACATGTGGTTGCAATAGTAGATTTCAACATAATAAGCCAAGACATAGTTGTTGTAACAGAACAAAACAAAAATGGCGGAACCTCCTGAACCGAACTCTTTGACGACAACTCCTGAATTGAACATCTTGATTAAACTAATAGGAGCAAATTTGACACCATTTCCTATAAGTTTTAATAAGGAACATACTGTTATATAAATGAATGACACAGAAGGTGTCAGATTTCCACACAAGCATTTACGTCTTCTGCAGCCATGTATCAAGATGATACTGATTCGCCACAGCTTTATAGGTTCAAATGGATACCAATTTGCACAGCTTCGGGAAGCCTCTTACAATCTGTGTTCAAACTGTCATACTTAGTGACAAAAAATCTGTTAACTCCCAGCCAAATTTTCTTCTAATGCATAGATATAATTAAAACGACATGTAGTCCGTCCAAGCCTGTAGTGTAATAAGGCCTCCTTATTACCAACACATGCAGTATCAAGAATGGAGTGTAATAAGGCCTCTTTCTACTATACTTAATTAGCAAAGAATGGTTTCTATTTGAGTCATTGCTCCTCCACTGTTACATTCCAAGGAATTAGGTTAGAGAATGATTCCAAGTCATAATAGAAAATAAATGACAGAATATCCGTATCGACAGAACGATATAAATTATGAAATGGGCAAGGAGTATAAACAAAGTTGTTCAAACGTATTGAAAAGTTGGCGATACTCAAGATAAAGACCCACCATGGCCAACAACAAAAACATATATTTAATACAAAATAACACATTTATAAAACTGGGAGTTTACTTAGCACAACTGTCAATTAACCGTGTATAATCACCAAACTGTGTATAATCAAACCTAAAATTCTCAACTGCAATAATCACCAAAAAGAGTATAATCAAAGCTATTACTTTAATGTGAATCAGAGTCTGGTTTGAATAATCCTTCTCGCACCACAGCAGGTTTTATTTCAAGCGACGTGTTGCCTTCTTTAAACGTTTGGAATTTGATTGTAATTTTCCTCATTGTTACTTTGCTTTACTTTAAATGCGATTTGTATGAATAACAACTCCTGCTATCCTCCAAAAAGGCCATCTAAAACTCTAAGTAAGATGATTATTGACTGCAATATAAGTCACACAGTTGTATGTTTGGAACTGTGTATTGGCTCGGTGACACTTTCTTTCAGAGGCCTTTCGACTCTATGCATGATGTCTAGTCTATCCGTAGTCTCTTTTATAACATCTTCAAAGTGTTCAAGGTCATCATTATTAGAAAGCAGAAAGAGAGAGAGAGTTTTCGTTTTGTAACTGTTTTACTATTTCTGTTAGGGTGGTTACAAGATCTAGATCTGTTTTTATAGAAAACAGAAAGGTGACCTGCAATAGTAGGTCAGAACATATAATAAGCTGACACCTGTCAGTTTACAAAAGAATACATCTAATATCCTCCCCCCACAAACTCATGGGGAGCTGGCAACCCTGAGTTTGTGCCTGAGTTGCAGAAACTTGTGAGATGCCAAAGGTTTGGTGAGAGCATCAGCAATCTGATCAACACCTGAAATGTGCAGAACTTGCACCTGTTTAACAAGAACCTTTTCCCTTACAAAGAATAGATCAATTTCCATGTGCTTTGTTCTAGAATGCAGAATGGGATTATGGGCCAGCAGAACAGCAGATTGATTATCACAGAAAATGACTGGGGGCTGAGTTGAAACAGAGTTCTTGAATGAGAGTTTGAAGCCACAGGAGATCTGCTGTAGCTTGAGCCAGACTCCTATATTCAGCCTCAGTGCTGGATCTGGCGACGACAGACTGCTTTTTGGACCACCAAGATACCAAATTAGGCCCAAAATAAATAGCAGCTCCAGACGTGCTGCATCTATCATCAGGATCTGACGCCCAGTCAACATCACAAAAAACTTGCAGAGCAGGTGCCTTGCGAGGAGAGCAAGTCGTGAGATGAAGCCCAAAGTTGATGGTGCCCTTAAGATAACGAAGGATGCGTTTCACAGCAACCCAGTGTGATTCCAGAGGGTGAGACATAAACTGACACACCTTGTTGACAGAGTAAGCAATGTCAGGTCTGGTAATAGTGGCATATTGAAGCGCACCCACTACAGACCTGTACATGAAAGGGTCAGAAAGAGCAGCTGAGTCAGTTTTGGTAAGCTTACAAGTGGAATGCATAGGAGTGCCAACAGCAGCAGCATCAGTCATATTAGTCTTGTGCAGAAGATCTCTAATATACTTGGCTTGAGAAAGGAGAAGAGATCCGTGAGTAGTAGTTTTAACTTCAATGCCCAAGAAGTAATCAAGACTGCCAAGATGCTTAAGAGAAAAGGCCTCATTAAGCTTGGTAGTCACAACTGTAAGAGTAGAAGGATTGCTGCCAGTTAGGATGATATCATCCATATATACCAGGATATATGTGGTATGTCCTTTGGAAGATAGGATAAACAAGGAAGGATCACACTTGCTGGGAACAAAATGAAGTTGAAGAAGGGCAGTTTGCAACTTTTCAAACCACTGTCGTGGTGCTTGCTTAAGGTCATAGAGAGCCTTGTGAAGCTTGCACACTAAAGAGGGATTGGAGTCAAGAAAACCAGGAGGCTGCTGCATATAGACTTCTTCATCAAACTCTCCATTGAGGAAGGCATTATTGACATCCAACTGTTGAATGGACCAACTGTGAGTGATAGCAAGTGTCAAAATTATCATGATGGTAATGGGCTTAACCATAGGAGAAAAGGTTTCAGTAAAATCCAGCCCATGCCTTTGGTGAAAGTCCTTAGCAACTAATCTGGCTTTATACCTGTTAACACTGCCATTAGGGTTCTCCTTGACTCTGAATACCCACTTGCAGCCAATGGCCTATCTACTGGGAGGAAGAGGAACAAGGGACCAAGTGTGATTTTTACAGAGGGCATCAAATTCTGCCTGCATAGCACGTTTCCACTTAGGATCAGCAAGAGCAACCTTCACAGTCTTAGGTTCAGTACATGTCAGCAATAGTCTAGGCTACAACCTGGGTTGAACAAAGCCAGATTTGGCCCTTTTCTGCATAGTATGGTCATTGACAGGCTTGTGAGATATAGGGGCAACATTAGGAGGGATAAAAGTTGTTGATGAGGTAGAGGAAAAAGAGGCTGATGCTTCAGACTGTGAAGGAGGAGAAATTGTATTTGGATAAGGTGAAGTAGGTAATGCAGTAAAGGTCTCAAAGATGGTCTGAGTAGGTACCAAAGTAGTGGGAGGTACAGAGTTTGTTGAACCATAAATGACTGGACTTGGTAAGGAGGTGATGCAGGGCACATGTGAATAAGAGACGATAGAACCAAGAGAGGTGGCAGACTGAGATTTGAGAGCAGTATTGGTGGAAGATGTGGAACAAAAAAGGTCATGAAAAGGAAACCTGGACTCATTGAAAAATACATCTTTAGAAATATAAAGTCTGCCTTGGGAAGATAGACACTTGTACCCTTTATGAGAGGTGGAATAGCCTATAAAAGGCACTCTTGGGATCTGAAGTCCAACTTATGGGCATGATATGGCCTAAGTAAGGGGAAACAAGCACATCCAAACACTTTTAAGAACCTGTAGTCAGGTTGGGAATTAAACAACAGAGTATAAGGAACTTTGAACTTAAGGGAGGAAGATGGGAGCCTGTTAATGAGAAAAACAGCAGTGGAGAAGGCATAATCCCAGTACTGGAGTGGCATTGATGCTTGACTTAAGAGTGTAAGACCAAGTTCCACAATATGCCTATGTTTTCTCTCAACCACACCATTCTGATGATGTGTGTGAGGGCATATCACTCTATGAATGATACCTAGCTCATTCAGAAACTTGGTAAAGGGCCTAAATTCACCTCCCCAATCAGATTGAACAGATTTGATAGGATGGCCAAACTGAAGTTCTGCCATACTCTTGAATTGTTTAAATATGGTAAGGGCTTCAGATTTGGATTTGAAGAGATAAATCCAGGTGAATTTAGAGTAAGAATCCACAAAGGAAATGTAATATGTGAAGCCTAAAGTAGATGGTTGAGGGGATGGTCCCCACAGATCATAATATACAAGTTCTAAAGGAGTGTGATAGACAGTATGAGAGGTGGGAGCGTGTAATCTGTGAGCTTTGCCAATACAACAAGTTGAGCAAAAAAATATTTTGTTCTTTATTGCTAAAGGAGATATTACAACTATGTAAAACTAGTTTGAGTGTGTGCTCATTAGGGTGACCTAGTCTCAAATGCCAAACATTAGACAAATTTGAGGAAATGCTAATTGCATTAGCAGTAGGTACATAGTTGGAAACAGAATGTAAAGCAACAGATGAAGACTGAGCAGGTGCTGGAACAAATAGTGAGGGGAAGGCATAAAGACCATCAGACCCAACTTGACCAACAAGCAGGACAGCATCAGAGACCTGTCATTTGACAAGACATTTGTCAGTTGTGAACATAAAATATACATTATTATCAAGACAAAACTGGCTGACACTAATAAGATTCTTGGTAATGGAAGGAACATGAAGCAGATTATTAAGTGTGAACTGTGTGTGAGGGTGAGAAGGTGAGGTAAAAACACTATATCATGTAGTTTTTATAGGGAGACCTTGGCCATTCCCTATATAAATTTGTTCATGGCCTTCAAAAGGAGTAAGTTGCTGGAGATTGCCAGCATCACTGGTGACATGATAGGATGCACCTGAATCAGGATACCAAGTGCCAGCAGCTGAGGAGGGAGCAGTGTTATCCACAAAGGTGCTTGGTGGAGCATATGCAGACTGAGGTTTAGGTTGAGCAGCAGGAGGTCTGTTCCATGTATAAGGATTGAACTGACTAAAGGCTAGAGGAGTAGGTAACCATGGAGCTTGCTGAGGAGAAGACTGCTGAAATGGAGTGGCATTGTAGGAATAACCATTGAGGGAAGCAGGAAGTTGAAAATGTTGATTAAACCTGTTCCAGCAAGCTAGGGCAGAATGACCAAAACGAGAGAAAACTTGACATTGAATACTTGAATTTATGCCACCTCTCCCTCTGCCACCACGACCTCTGTGAGATCTGCCACCTCTAAAACTGGAGTAGTCAGCTTCTGTGGACTGAGAAACAGGCATAGTGTTGTACCCCCAAAATTTCCCCCTCATATTTCCCAAAACATTGCAAGAAAAATATTCAAAGTGGTTCAAGATTGCTCAAGAGTTGGACAATCAAGCTATCTCCTAAGGCAGTCAATCTCAAATTAGGGTTTTGTGTTGCATCAAGATCCTTGAATCCAAATGACCTCAAGTGCTCCCCAATGTCCTAATATGATCTCAAGATCATCCATGCCAAATTCCAAGCCTTGCAGAGGAAGTTTGCTCAGTCAATTGCTCAAAGGGTCCAAAAATCGACTTTGTTAGGGTAAAAGTCAACTGTGACCCAAATACAGTCAAACCTTAATATTTTTTATCAACATTCTCATTTTGAAGGATATTTCATCATTTGATCAAGGGTTTATCATGATTCATCAAGGATTGTTCAAAATTCATCAAGACTCAAAAGTTGCTAAATTAGGGTTTTGTAGGAAAAGTCAACTCAACTTTGACCAAGCATAACTTTCTCACACTTTATGAGAAATGGCCCATCCAAAGCTCATTTTTAAGAGGATGCAATTTCCTAAAATCCATCTTAACACCCCAAGATCAAGAAATGCACTCACAAAGAGTTACAAATTTGGACATTATAGGTCATTTTTGAAAGTCAACAAAAACACCTTTTTTTCCAAAGCTTATAACTTGAGCATGGAATATAAAAATGAGATGATACCAAAAGTGTTGGTTATAGGACATCTCAAGTTTTCTAAAAAGTCCAAGAACGCTTCCAAAAGTTCAAAATTGAAGAAGTTATGCATTGTTGAAGTTGGGCATTTTTGCAAGATTGCCAAAAGTCAACTATCCCCAAAACTTCAAATTTTGTCAAATGGGCCCATTCTTTTCCACTTGATTTGATCTTGTCACACTACACACGTGTCCTAGCTTCAGCCTTGTGACCATTTATCAATTTTATTATTTAAATTGATTTTTTAATGATTTATTTCATTTTACATCAATTTAAATCAAATAAAATCCCAACATTGATTATTTGATCTCTTTTTGGCTATTTCAGGACCTAATCATCATCATCAAGTGAATCAAATTCGTATCATGCATTAGATGTGAAAAAAGATTGGATTTTGGACAAAATAAGCAAGCTTTCAATGGAGGATCAAATCAAATCTCCAAGCATTGATGTACAGGGATTGAGTCCACAAATGTTAACCTAATGCATTGCTTATTACATATACAAGTGAAAGGCACACGACTTTGTGGGGAGAGGCTGCAGAATCATCAAAAGAAAAGTTGAAAAAATTGCCAAAAAGTGTGAAACTGAAATCGTGCATAGAGGCCAATTCAGAAGCAAATCTCAACGCTAGTCCATTGTTGGGTATCCACTGAACCTATTGCAATCAAAAACAAGCCTTCACACCCTCTCAATCGCACTGCAAGTCTCTCAAAATACCGCCATGTACTCAAAATCGAAACTACACATTCTTGCATTTTCTTGGCAAATCGTTGACATATTCATGATCCTTGTCCAATTTACAAGCTTTCTGCATAATTTGATTGTATTTATATGAACCATAGCCTTGTAACCGAACCTAGGGTTTCATAGATTACTTTTTGGGTATTTTATTTACAGGCAAAATTGGAGCCATTGATGGACATGGACGTGTTCAGGAAGCCTAGACGAGCACAACCATGTGCTTGCAATCAATTTCCATGGACTAGAATTAATTTTAGGAACGATCTACAAATTTAGCTGCGGATCTAAATCCGCAGGTAAATATCCAGGCTGAACGAGGAAGATGGAGACGTGCCCCCCTCCCATTGGCTGATTCAAACTTGGTGTATTTCTTTTTTTTATTTCTGGCATAATACGCGTTTTCCTATTTTATTATTATTGTCCAATAGGTATACAACTAAAGCGCGTTGGTTGAGTGGTGGAAGCGTTGTCCAATGACTTACGGGACCTGGGTTCGAATCCCAGGTCCCCCATGTATTTGCTATGTTTTTTCTACAGGTTATCCAATGCCATTCCAATTGCGTGGTACATCATGTGTCCTCATTCAAATGCTTGCCAGATGGCCCCAGGCCAGATCTGGTGGTCCAGATGTGATGTCCACCATATGCTATAGTCAACGTGCCACATGGAATTTCAGAAAGTCAATACAGGCTTGCATAAATGGGCCTTGAAAATTGCCATTCTCACCCCCTAATCAGGCCCAAACCCTAATCTCTTTTCTCTTTAAATTTATTATTTACTTCAATTATTTATTGTTTTATTATTTAATCACTAACCAATTAAAAAATTTTCTTAATAAAATCAAAACCAAAAAATATTTTCTTTATTTAAATTAATTTTCAGTTTTTTTTT
Organism: Vicia faba; assembly: GCA_948472305.1. Lineage (NCBI taxonomy): Eukaryota > Viridiplantae > Streptophyta > Magnoliopsida > Fabales > Fabaceae > Vicia > Vicia faba. The sequence continues at coordinate 1,358,929,862 of OX451739.1, read as the reverse complement.
TATTTTGTTAATAAATATTAATTTAATTGATTTAGTTTAATTAGGAAATAACTTTAATATATTTTGCAATAATTAAAATCGACTTAGATAATTAGGTTTTATTAGCATTGATCAAATTATTTTTATTTCTTTAAATATCAAAAAATCCAAAAATATCATTTTTATTTATTAATTAATTTGTTTATTAATTTAATAATTAACTTAATTTAATTTCTTTCTTAATTCAAAAAATAACCAAAAAAAATCTTTTCTTTAGTTAAAGGGTCAAAACCCTAAGAACTCGCCCGATTTAATTTTCCCGCACGCGATCAATATTTATTCAATATTGTATCTGTTTCCCGGAATGTAATAGTTTAATTAGGACTTTAAATATTTTTGTCGCTTTATTTATTTTCTGCATTTTAATTTCAAGGGTTGTTTTTGGCGACGTAAATACCCGACGCCTCGTAATAGTTAGTTTTAATTTCCGCAATTTAATTTCCGCAACTTATAAACTGTTAGATGTTTGATAATATGGAATGCATGACAAGATCAAAAGTTTAAACCTAAAATCAACATAGATAACCCATGACATGTACAAAGACAAATTAACTGAAAACTACACACTCACACATGCGCACTCTTAGGGTACACCTCACTTGGTTGCCTTTGAACGTGGTCATTGAGTATAGGAAGTTTTAGAGGTCGCCCTCTTGTCCAAAGATCATAGTTGCCTCGAAACGGTTGCCTCGGAAAAATGATCTAAGACATTAGGGTTACCGCTAAGGCGTCCTAACATTGCTTTAGTGACCGCACGTCCCTTAATTGAATTGACCCTTAAACTCCAACGACGATGCTACTTATTCATCAATAGTAGGATAGCATTGTCTAAAGGACATTAGCACAGATTGATTCCTTTTTCGAGTAGGTAGATGGTTCTTAAGTACTTGCTCCTATAAAACAAAACTTTTCGCACTTACACTCCTTTCAAACAAAAACTTCTTTCAAACCCACAAACACAAAGAAAAGAAATTTATGAAAACACTTTGAGAAAGTACCTAAGAGCCCATGGGTAACCATGGATAGAAAGGGTGCTAATACCTTCCCTTTCTATAATCTACCCCCCGGACCCGAGAAACATCTCGAAAAAGGAATTTTTCTGTGCTTTTTTCCTTTCCTTGATGGATAAAATAAAAGACGGTGGCGACTCTTTCTTACCGCGACATTTTGCAAAAACAAACGCAAAACGCGAACTAGCATTCCAAAAAAACAGTCAATTATTTCCCACCGTATCACAGAACTGGCGAATCTGCTGGGGAACTTTTAATAAGTGGGGTGTACCTTAGGATTAGATCATTGTGTTTTCAATTGTTTTCTTTGTATGATTTATCTTTGTGGGCTCGAATCGGAGTTACTATAGATCCTAACCCGGATCTGGGGAATACCCTTTAGGTAAGTAGCAATAAACTGTGAGGGAACTGTACGGCGTAGACCGATATGGTTGAAGCAGTAGCTACGTTGGTGTGGCACTTTAGATTGTACCGATATCCCTTGTGTTGGAACGAGGAGAATAGGGGTCATCTAAGGGGTCATTAAGCACCAACTGAACTTAGAACCTATAAATTGACCAACTTGGCCATAGAACAGTAGCAGTATGCTACACTCATTGAGACTAAGCTCTCGCGATGATTCCGGCCGCAAGAAAAGGTTGCTAAACTAGAATTATGACCGATTGAGGGTAGTCAGTGATATTGAGATCCTCTAGAACCCGGTTACTATTTTTAGGACAAGTTTAAACCAACTGAACTGAAAGAGGGTAGTACCTAAGCTCCTTGCTAGCCTGAAGTCTAAGGGCTCTCTGTGTGACTTGTGTGCCTTTACCATGTTTGCTGTTTGTGGATACTTGTGGTGTGCTTTCTATCATGATATCATGACATCATAACATTGCATACATCTTGCATTGGACTAACCTATTTCAAAGACAGGAGGGATTCATCTTTGTTCTGTTTTGTAGGTCATGATGCCCATGCGTAGGAATACCATCCGGATCAACTTTGTCCAGGTTCCCACCATGCTTAAAGAATTGATTGCAAAGATGCCTGATACCACCTCCTTCATCAGGAGACATGGATATCTTCTCAGTTTGGTCACCTCCAAATTGGACGAGCAGATGATGAGTGTCCTGGTCCAATTTTATGATCCACTGTACCATTGCTTTACTTTCCAGGACTACCAGTTGGTTCCTACCTTAGAAGAGTTCTCTGATCTTCTTGGTATCTCTATTCTGGAGCAGACCCCGTTTACTGGTTGGGAGAAGATTCTTAGGCCAAAAGAGATTGCTTCAGCCCTGCATATGACCAAGGATGAGGTAATGGCTAATTGGGAGACTAGAAGTGGAGCAAAGGGCTTTCTGACTAAGTTCTTGGTTGGTAAGGCTAATTATTTCTGGGATAGTCTAGACTTCAAGGCATTCGAAGATATTATGGCTCTTCTGATATATGGCTTGGTATTGTTTCGATTCCTGACTCCTTTGTTAATGTGAATGCGGTGAAAATCTTCATCTCTCGTAATCCTGTACCCACTCTCTTGGGTGACATTCTTCATCAGCTTTATGCTCGTACTGCTCGTAAGTCAGGAACCTTGATGTGATGTGCTCCAATATTGGCGAGGTGGTTTATTTCGCACCTCCCCAAATCAGTGTTAAAGAACTAATAAGGCATGGGCTGGGCCTATAGGGTTATGTCTCTCTCTCATAATGACATCATCTGGACTATCAAGGGTATGTACGAGGTGGCTGTCATTGATCGCTGTGGGGAATACCCCAATGTTCCACTGATAGGAACCCATGGAGGAATTTCTTATAATCCGTGCTTGGCCTTACGTCAGTTTGGGCGAGCCAGAAGAAAAGGACCTCATGAGCTGCTAATGCCTAGTATCATCTTTGATTTTCAAGGGGATAGCGACGAGCAACTCCGCAGATTCATAAGGGCTTGGGATAGAGTTCACAGATCTGATCCACATGAGCTGGGTCTAAAGACTTCTCTTCCGATGGAGCCATATCTCAGATGGGTCCGTATCCGTGCCCAAAAGCTGGGTATGCCATATGAAGCCGTCCTGCCTATCATTGTTGAAGTTGCTAATGAAGAGGGGATTCTTCCGACCATCCTCCATCCTTACATGCCCACTGACATTGGGGCACTGAAAAGGTCTTGGATGCAGCTGAGAGAAGAGCGAGATGCTTATCGAGAAAAGTTTAACGAGCAATAGCAGAAGATCCAGAAGTTGACTAGGCAACTGGAGAACGAGCGGATTCTTAATGACTATGTCCGCACCGACAAGAAGCGACCATGGGAGCACTGATTGTCCTTTGATTTTTTCCTTTCCAGTTTTTATTTACTTTTCAATATTTCCTTTCTTGTAACGCCTTAAGGGCATTTGTTGAACAATTTGAATTTTAAAGTTTATCTAATAAAAGTGTGTTTCATTTCCTGTTTACAAATTTGAATCTCTCGATGTCTTTGAAATCATATCATACGCATTTCATCCCATGCACTTCATAACAGGTACCCTTACATGTCTCTTATCTTCTTCGCTGTTTATTTCAGCATCATGTCTGCTGAACCATCAACCGAGCAAGCAATTAAGGCCCTACAGGCTCAAAATGCCCAATTCCAAGAGTTGTTCATGAATCTAGATAAGGGTCAGCAAGATCTGAAGACCCTGATTCTGAAAGAGAAGAAGAAGAAGAAGAAGAGGACAGTCCTATTTAACACAGGTCACAGGTTTGGAAACAGGCTACAGGATGAAGTTGATTTGACCACCTCATCTGGAGGGAAAGATAGTCAAGAGGAAAGAAGGGCTCCTAGCCCTGTGGTCTCAGACAATGAGACGGACTTCGACGAAGACCAGTATTCTCCTTCTGAGGATAGATAAAAACAATTGGAAGACCGGTTGAGTGCGGTGGAAGTTCAGAAAGTGCCTGGTCTGGACTTCGGTGATCTGGGTCTATCATCTGGGGTGGTAATTCCCCACAAGTTCAAGGCACCAGCCTTTGCTAAGTATGACGGAGTTTCTTGTCCAAAGTTGCACCTCCGGTCATATGTAAGGAAGATTCAGCTGTACACCGCTGATAAGAACCTATGGATCCATTTCTTTCAAAACAGTCTCTCAGGGACTCAGCTTGAATGGTTTTACCAGTTGGACGGAGCTAGTATCTGCAGATGGGAAGATTTGGCTACTGCTTTCTACATGCAGTACCAATACAATTCTGACCTCGCTCCCACGCGTACCCAACTCCAGGGTATGTTAATGGGAACGGGTGAAGGTTTCAAAGATTATGCTCAGAAGTGGAGGGACCTCGCCGGAAGAGTGAAACCACCCTTAGCTGATCGAGAGCTTGTGGATATGTTTATAGGACCTTGTCTGGTCCATTTTTCAACCATCTGATTGGAAGCTCTTCGTCTGGGTTTACAGAGCTAATTATGACCGGTGAGAGGATTGAGGCTGGTATTAAGGCTGGTAAGATACAAAAGGGTGCTTCATCAAGAACCGAGAAAAAGCATTTTAAGAAAGAGTCCAGTGCTGTCTACAGTTCGAAAATCCAGATTAGACCTGAACGCCGCCAAGCTGTTAATGTGGTCGTTATTTCAAGAACTGCTGGTGCTCCTCGGCGCAATAATCAAAAAAAGGACGAGAGACCTCAAAGGCAATTCACCCGTCTCAGCATGACTTTGTCTCAGATTCTGCCACAGTTACTGAAAACCAACCTAGTGATTCCAAGGGAAGCCCCGAAGAATCCAAATACAACATCACCAAAGTACAACCCTAATGCCCGTTGTGCTTTTCACTGTGATAGCCCGGGGCATAATACAGATGATTGTTGGTCTTTGAAGAATAAGATACAGGACTTAATTGATGCTAAGGATATTGAGTTCGAGGCGCCCGAAAGACCTAATGTTGTGACTGCTCCTATGCCCAAGCATGGAGTGAATGCTATAGATGAAGACTCGTTTGTGGTTTCCGTGAATGACATTGTTACCCCTTTGATGACTGTGAAGAAGAATCTTTTGCTAGCCGGTTTATTTCTGGGTTGTGACGAAGGTTGCCGTATGTGTTCTGTTCTACCTACCGGTTGCCATCTTTTGAAATCAGGTGTCCAACGCCTGATGGATAGTAAAGAAATTTTGTTTGAGAAGACTGTTGTTCCCTTAGTTCATACTGAAGAAGTTGCTATTATTACCATTTTCGACAATTCTTCCACGGCTCCCTCGAGGAAGCCTCTTAGAATTACATTTGTTCCAAGAATCGCACCATTGATCATCACTGTTCCTGGGCCTATCCCCTACACATCTGATAAAGTTGTCCCTTGGCATTACGGGGCTGATGTTTATTTTCATGGAGTTAAACAAGAATTGAATGCTGATACTGATGTCAGCAATATTGTTGGACCTGCTAAAGTCACCCGCAGCGGAAGACTTTTCTCACCTGATATCTCTCCACCAACTGCCCGAAAACCTGTTGATTATTACACCTGCCAGTGTACCTGCTACCATTCCTGTTCAAGATCCAATTCTTACCCCTGTCGCCGAGTCCTCTGACGCTCGGGGCAAAGGGACCACCAGTGAGCCTGCCCAGACAGAGGCACCGAAGACGATTACTGTTGAAGCTTCTAAACAAGAGATGGAAGAGATTATGAAAATCATCAAAAAGAGTGACTACAATGTAGTTGAACAGCTGGGGCAAACCCCGTCCAAGATTTCTATGTTGTCACTGTTGCTATACTCATAGGCCCATGCCAAGGCTCTGATTACATTTCTGAAGACTGCACACGTACCACAAGAGACATCAGCTGACCAGTTTAAAGATTGCATGGCCAATCTGACTGCTGATAATGGGTTGGGTTTCTTTGACGCCGACTTGACTGCTAAGGGGAAGAATCACAATGATGCCATGCATGTATCCATTGAATACAGGGGCACTACTCTTGCTCATGTATTAGTGGATACTGGTTCCTCATTGAATGTTTTGCCTAAGAAAGCTCTAGACCGGTTGGACTGTGAAGGATTGGAGTTGAAACCAAGAAACATTGTCGTCAGGGCCTTTGATGGGTCTAAAAGGATGGTGCACGGAGAAGTTGATATCCCGATTAAGGTTGGTTCTCAGGTTTTCAACTATATATTCTATGTGATGGACATTCGTCCATCTTATTCTTGTCTGCTGGGTCATCCAAGGATCCATAAAGCTGGGGCCGTAACCTCAACGCTCCACCAGAAGCTGAAGTACCTAGTAAAAGGGAAGATTGTGACAGTACAAGGAGAGAAGGAGTACATGGTGAGCCACCTAAACTCTTTCCGATATGTAGAAATGGATGGGGAGTTCATTGAAACCCCATTTCAACATTTTAAAGAGGTTCCCCAAACGCTGGCATCAGCTGAGACTGTTGTTGAAGATTCCCCTATGAAGATTGCTTCCTTTAAGGATGCCCGGGCTGTTATCGAGAAAGGTGGGTGTGCAAATTAGGGCCGACTCCCTGATTTTACACAGAAGACTAACAAGTTTGGTTTGGGTTTCACTGCAGAAGCTCAAAGGGCTGTTCAGAATGCACAGATCGGAAGACCTCCCGTGTTCATCAGCAACTCAGCAGTGAATGCCATTAAAGATGATATGGAAGAGTCTGAGTTCGACAGCTAGATCTATCCTATGACCGACGGTGGACAATGCAACTGGGCAGCAAAGGACTTCATCCCTATTTCTTTTGTTACTCAGTAATGAAACTTTTTATTTTGAATTTGTAACAGACAATGTTTTAAACTTTATGGCCCGGTGTCTTACCCGGGGCACCATGGCTTCATTTATGAGGGCTCTATGTGTGTCATTTTCATATATCATTAATAAAAGCGTTGGACGTTTCTTGCATTTCAAATCTTGCGCTCCTTGTTTTTCTTTATTATATATTGCAAAACAACTATTTTACACACACTCACGTATACAGGTCTACATCCACTCTGGATCTCACTGGTAACGACTCTGCTACTGCCAGTTATGACTTAGAAAGTCTGATCAACTTAGCCAAAGACAAAGGTGAAGATGATTGCAAAGTTCCTGGTGAACTTGCAAGACTGTTACTTCAGGAAGTAAGGGCTATACAGCCACATGAAGAGCCGGTGGAATCAGTGAATCCGGGTACAGAGACAGACAAGAAGGAAGTTAAGGTAGATGCAAATCTGGAGCTTAGTATGAAGCAAAGGTTGATTCAGATGCTGCGTGACTATGTTGAAATCTTTTCCTGGTCTTATGAAGATATGCCTGGTTTGGATACCGATATTGTGGTTCACCGCCTGCCTACCAAGTAAGAATGTCCTCCAGTGAAACAGAAGGTCCGCCGAATGCGCCCAGAGATGTCTGAGAAAATCAAGGCTGAAGTGATGAAACAGTTTGATGCCGGTTTTCTAGCAGTTACTTCTTACCCTCAGTGGGTGGCCAACGTGGTTCCTGTGCCGAAGAAGGATGGTAAGGTTCGAATGTGTGTTGACTATAGAGATCTGAATAGGGTGAGTCCCAAGGATGATTTTCCTCTACCTTATATCGATGTTCTGGTTGACAATACCGCTCAGCATAAAGTCTTATCCTTTATGGATGGTTTCTCCGGTTATAATCAGATTAAAATGGCTCCCGAAGACATGGAGAAGACCACTTTTGTTACTCAGTGGGGTACCTTTTGCTACAAGGTCATGCCTTTTGGACTGAAGAATGCTGGGGAAACATATCAGCGTGCCATGGTTGCTTTGTTTCATGACATGATCCATCATGAGATTGAGGTATACATCGACGATATGATTGCAAGATCCCAGACTGAGGAAGAACACCTTGACCACCTTCAGAAGCAGTTTGACAGGTTGAAGTTGTACAAGCTGAGGTTAAACCCGAACAAGTGCACCTTCGGGGTGAGATCTGGTAAACTACTGGGTTTCGTCGTAAGCGACAAAGGTATTCAAGTGGATCCTGCAAAGGTGAAGGCTATACAGGAAATGCCAGCTCCCAGAACAGAGAAAGAAGTCAGAGGCTTTCTGGGACGTATGAACTACATTGCCCGATTCATCTCGAACATGACTGCTACTTGTGAGCCAATCTTCAAGCTGCTGAAGAAAGATCAAGTAGTACGTTGGAACGATGAATGCCAGGCCGCTTTCGAAAGGATCAAAGAGTATCTCCAAGAGAGACCCATTATGATGCCTCCAGTTGAAGGGAGACCTCTGATCTTATACTTGACAGTACTCGACAACTCAATGGGGTGTGTGCTTGGTCAGCATGACGAGTCTGGCCGAAAAGAGCATGATATTTATTACCTTAGCAAAAAGTTTACCGACTGCGAGACCCGATACTTGTTGCTCGAGAAAACTTGCTGCACTTTGGCATGGGCTGCTCACCGGCTGAGACAGTATATGCTGACTCACACTACTCTATTGATATCGAAGATGGATCCAATCAAGTATATCTTCTAAAAGCCTGCCTTGTCCAGAAGAATAGCAAGATGGCAGATGATCTTGACTGAGTATGACATCCAGTATACGACCCAAAAGGCAATTAAGGGAAGTGTGTTGGCAGACCATTTGGCACATCAGGCAGTGTATGATTACCAATCTATGAACTTTGAATTCCCGGACGAGAATATCATGATAGTGACTGACTGTGAGACACCTGGACCGGATGAAGGACCTGAGGAAGGATCCCGATGGTCTATGTACTTTGATGGAGCTTCAAACGCTTTGGGTAATGGAATTTGCGCCGTGATCGTATCTCCTAAAGGCTCTCATACTCCGTTTACCACCTGTTGTACCCCAAAATTTGCCCTCCCATATTTCCCAAGACATGGCAAGAAAAATCACCAAGTGGCTCAAGATTGCTCAAGAATTGAACAGTCAAGCTATCTCCTAAGGCAGTCAACCTCAAATTAGGGTTTTGTGTTGCATCAAGGTCCTTGCATCCAAATGATCTCAAGTGCTTCCAAATGTCCTAATATGGTCTCAAGTTCATCCATGTCAAATTTCAAGCCTTGCAAAGGAAGTTTGGTCAGTCAATTGCTCAAGAGGTCCAAAAATCGACTGTGCTAGGGAAAAAGTCAATTGTGACCTATAAACAGTCAAACTTCAAGATTTTTTGTCAAAATTCTCATTTTTAAGGATATTTCATCATTTGATCAAGGGTTGATCATGATTCATCAAGGATTGCTCAAAATTCATCAAGACCCAAAAGTTGCTAAATTAGGGTTTTGCATGAAAAGTCAACTCAACTTTGACCAAGCATAACTTTCTCATACTTTATGAGAAATGAACCATCCAAAGCTCATTTTTAAGAGGATTCAATTTCATACAATCCATCGTCACACCCCAAGATCAATAAATGCACTCACAAAAAGTTACAAATTTGGACATTATAGGTCATTTTTGAAAGTCAACAAAAACACCTTTTTTTTTCAAATCATGTAACTTGAGAATGGAATATCAAAATGAGATGAGACAAAAAGGGTTGGTTAGAGGACATCTCAAGCTTTCTAAAAAGTCCAATAACACTTCCAAAAGTTCAAAATTGAAGAAGTTATGCATTGTTGAAGTTGGGCATTTTTCCAAAATTGCCAAAAGTCAACTATCCCCAAAACTTCAAATTTTGTCAAATGGGCTCACTTTTTTCCACTTGATTTGGTCTTGTCACACTACACATGTGTCCCATCTTCAGTCTTGTGTCCATTTATTTATTTTCTATTTTATTTGATTTTTATTGAATCAATTCATTTTAAATCAATTTAAATCCAAATAAAATCCAAATATTAATCACTTGGAATCTTTTTGATTGATATAGGTCTTAAATATCATTATGGACATGATCAAATCCGTATCAAGCCATGTTATGAACAAAATATTGGATTTGGGACAAATTTGGAAGCTTTTTAATGGTGAATCAAATCACATCTTCAAACATCAATGCATAAAGATTCAAAGTCCAAAACTTGACCTAATTGATTCCATGTTACATATACAACACAAAGGCACGAGAATTAGAGGCTAGAAGCTGCAAAATCACCAAAACCAAACTTGAGAAAAACTTAAAAAAGCTTGAAACTAAAATCCTTCTTAGAGGCCGATTCAAAGCAAAAACTCAACGTGGATCAATTGCTGGACATCCACTGAGTCTGTAGCAATCAAAAGCAAGGCCATTCACCTCCTCAATCGCGCTGTAAGTTTCTCTGAAAATCGCCCTGCACTTGAAATCGTATCTTCATATTTTTGCATCTTTTGAATAAAATCTTTGCATATTCATGCTTGTCGTTTCATTTAGAAGCTTTTTGCATTATTGGATTGTGTTTTCATAGCCTGTAACCCCCTAGCCGAATCTAGGGTTCTTGGATGTTTTTTTTGGATGTTTTCTCTACAGGTAAAATCAAGGCTATTAATGGACATAGATGTGTCCAGGAGGAAGAGACGAGCATAACTGTGGTCGTGGCTTGAGTTTTCATGGCCTAGAACGGTTTCTAAGTTTGACCTAGGGATTTAGCTGCGGATATAAATCCGCAGGTAAAAAAACCAGGGCTGAGTGGGGAAGACGATGACGTGTCCCTTTCCAATTCGCCCATTCAAATAATTCGCGCTTTATTTTATATTTTCTGGCATGTTAACTTGTTTTCAATATTATTATTACTATCCATTATGATAACAACTAAGATACGTTGGTGCAGTGGTAGTGGCAAGCGTGCAAAATCCAATGGAACCTGGGTTCGAATCCCAGGCCCTCCAAAAGCTTTGTATTATTTTGTTTCAGGTATTCAGGCGCGTTTCAGCAATTATGGTCCATCATACACCATCACCCAGATGGCCCTAGGCCAGATCTGGTGGTCCAGATGAGAGGTCCATCCTACACTCAAGTCAACGTGCGCATGGAGAATTGCAAAAGTCAACTAGGCTTGCACTATTGGGCCTTGCAAATCACTAATCCCACCTCCAATCTGGGCCCAAAACCCCCCTTTGGGTTATTTCTATTTCTTTTTTTTATTTCATTTTATTTATTTGTTTTGTTTAATTATTATTATTATTTAAACTAACCAATTAATCTTTTTCTTAATAAATTTAAAAACCAAAAAATATACTTTACTTATTAAAATTAAATTCAGTATTTTATTTTTGTAAATAAATACTAACTCAATTAATTTAGTTTAATTAGAGAATAACTTTTAATATTTTTGCAATATTTAAAATCAATGTAGATAATTAGGTTTTACTAACTTTAAATCGAATTTATTTTATTTCTTTAAATATCCAAAAATCCAAAAAAATATCTTTTTTTTAATTAATTAATTAATTAATTTAATTGTTAACTTAATTTAATTTCTTTTAATCCAAAAAATAACCAAAAAAATGCTTTCTTTCAAAAAAGGGTCAAAACCCTAAAAAACTCGCACTCGATTTAATTTTCCGCACGCGATCCAGTTTACCATATTAATGTAATTGTTTCCCGTAATGTAATAGTTAAATTAAGACTTTGATTATTTTATCGCTTTATTTTATTTTTCGCATTTTAATTTCAAGGGTTGTTTTTGGCGATGTAAATACCCGACGCCTTGTAATAATTAGATTTAATTTCCGCAAATTTAATTTCCGCAACTTATAAACTGTTAGATGTTTGATAAATAGGGAATGCATGACAAGATCGGATGTATGAACTTAAAATCAACATAGATAATCATTGACATGTACAAAGATAAAATTAACTGAAATAACACACTCGCACATGCGCACTCTTAGGGTGCACCTCACTTGGTTGCCTTCGAACGTGGTCATTGAGTATAGGAAGTTTTAGAGGTCGCCCTCTTGTCCAAAGATCATAGTTGCCTCGAAACGGTTGCCTCGAAAAAATGATCTAAGACATTAGGGTTACCGCTAAGGCATCCTAACCTTGCTTTAGTGACCACACGTCCCTTAATCGAATTGACCCTTAAACTCCAACGACGATGCTACCTACTCATCAATAGTGAGATAGCATTGTATAAAGGACATTAGCACATATTGATTCCTTTTTCGAGTAGGTAGATGGTTCTTAAGTACTTGCTCTTTCAAAACAAAACCAAACTTTTTGCACTTACACTTTTCAAACAAAAACTTCTTTCAAACCCACAAACACAAAGAAAAGCAATTTTTGAAAACACTTTGAGCAAGTACCTAAGAGCCCGTGGATAACCACGGATAGAAAGGGTGCTAATACCTTCCCTTTCTATAATCTACCCCCCGGACCCGAGAAACATCTCGAAAAAGGATTTTTTCTGTGCTTTTTTCCTTTCCTTGTTGGATAAAATAAAAGATGGTGGCGACTCTTGCTTACCGCGACATTTTGCAAAAACAAACGTAAAACGCGAACCAGCATTTCAAAAACAGTCAGTTCTCTTCCCACCGTATCACAGAACTGGCGAATCTGCTGGGGAAATATTATAAGTGAGGTGTACCTTAGGATTAGATCATTGTGTTTTCACTTGTATGCTTTGTACGATTTATATTTGTGGGCTTGTATCGGAGTTACTAATGATCCTAACCTGGATCTGGGGGATACCCTTTAGGTAAGTAGCAATAAACTATGAGGGAACTGTACGGCGTAGACCGATACGGTTGAAGCAGTAGCTACGTTGGTGTGGCACTTTAGATTGTACCGATATCCCTTGTGTTGGAATGAGAAGAATATGGGTCATCTAAGGGTTCATTAAGCACCAACTGACCTTAGAACCTTTAAATTGACCAACTTGGCCATAAAATAGTAGCAGTATGCTACACTCATTGAGACTAAACTCTTGCGATGATTCCGGCCGCAAGAAAAGGTTGCTAAACTGGAATTATGACCGATTGAGGGTGGTCAGTGATATTGAGATCCTCTAGAACCCGATTACTATTTTTAAGACAGGTTTAAACCAACTGAACTGAAATAGGGTAGTACCTAAGCTCCTTGCCAGCCTGAAATCTAAGGGCTCTCTGTGTGACTTGTGTGCCTTTACCATGTTTGCCATTTGTGGATACTTGTGGTGTGCTTACTATCATAACATCATGACATTGTGATCGGTGGATCTGGAACTGACTGTTTAACGCTGGTTCGCGAAATGTCGCGGAAGCAAGAGTCGCCACCGTCTTTTATTTTCTCCAAATGGAAAGGACAAAAGCACAGAAAAATTCCTTAAAGAGATTGCTCTCGGTTCGGGAGGTAGGTTATAGAAAGGGAAGGTGTTAGCACCCTTTCTATCCATGGTTATCCATGGGCTCTTAGATACTTGCTCATTGTGTTTTCAAAATTGTTTGTTTGCTTTTCAATTGTGGGTTTAAAAAGTTTCTTTGAAAATTCCAGTTCGACTCTTGTATCGGTCCTCAAGAGTGTTTGAAAAATTGCTTTCGAAAGCTTTTTGAAAAGGTGTCGGTGTGAAAAGTATTTTTGAATTGTTTTGAAATTAGAGCAAGTATCTACGAGAACCTACCTACCCTAAGGAATTCGTCTGTGTAGATGTCCTTTAAAGTAGTGCCATCCCACCATTGAGAGGTAGGTAGCACCAACGTTGGAGGTGTTCGGGTCAATTCGAGGTTCGGGACATGGTGATCACCAGAGCAATGGGAAGACACCTTAGAAGCTACCCTCATGCCAGGTTCCCGGATCATGAGGACTTACTAAAACATCCTCTACTCGACGATCACCTTTCGAGGCAAGGCAACAGTGAGGCGTACCCAAGGGGTGGTGTGTGATTTGTGTGTCAGATTCATTTATTTTTGTCTTGTTCATGTCAAAGTGATCTACGCGTTTGTTTTTAATTTATCATTCATTCTTGCCTGCATTTGATTAACAGTTAAAAAGTGCGAGAAAAGTAAAGTTCTAAACTATTACAAAAGGCGCGGGTCCACATCGCCAAAATTAACCAGGACCCGATTTGACAAGAAATAAATAACGTAAAAGAGAATAAAAGAATTAAAAGTGCGAGAAGTAATTTACATGGCTTCGGGAGAGGTACATAATTATTTAAATGACATAAAATAAATATGCAAGGAAATAAGAAATTACGAACGAGGGCGTTGGACCCTTTTGCAAAAACTAAATTAATAACGGAGTTAATTAATTAAAAGAGAAAGAACTTGTTTTTTGGTGTTTTTTAGTATTTTAAGATTTAATAGAAAAAATTAATTGCAATTAAACGTTAACCCTAATTCTATTTTATTTTAATTTATTAAGAAGACGTTAAAATTTAACCTAAATTAAACCTAATTTTTATATTCAATTTAATTCATGAAAATAAATATTTAATTATTTTAATTATTATAAAAGAAAAATAAAAAGGATGAAAAATTATTAATTAAACCCTAGTTCTACATTTTTTAGGTTTTTATCAAAAGAATTAAAATTAACCTAATTTAAAACTAAATTTAATTACATGCAAATTTATTCATGAAAATATTAAAACAAAAATATTTATTATTTAATTCTTTTCTGACTTTTTTATGTGTTTTATGATTTTATGAAAATATAATTAATTAAACAAATAGTAATTAAAAGAAAAATAAAAAAAATTATAACAAGAATAAAAAATAGAGAAAATTAAAAGAAGTTGCAAACCAAAGGGGGTGTCAGTCCCCAATATGGAGGTCTCTTGTTAGCAATTCAGGCCCATTTGACTGTGGCCTTGTTGGACTTTTTTACTCACGTGCTGGCATGTTGACTCAAGCTTAGGGTGTTCATCAATTCTCAGCCTTTGATCTGATGCTCCAAGACGCGTGTACGCTGGATTCTGATGGTGTATCATGGACTATAACGTAGGCGCTGCATGTGAACGTTAAATGAAAAATAACATAGAAATTATTGAAGACCTGGGGCTCGAACCCAGGTCAGGAATGTTACCAATAGCCTTGCTCACCACTAAGCCATTCCACGCGTTTTGATATATAATAAACAAGCAAATATAATAAAAGAAAACAATCCCTTAATGCCTTCAGCGCGCGAATTTTTGAACTGGCCTATCACGTCTTGCCACCACACCATCTTCTTCATCGTGTTTTATTTTTCCTGAAACAATAACAACATAAGCAACGGTTTTCACGCGTTGCTGAAAGTACCATATGAAAAAATAGCGAATAGGCCATAAGGCCTCATAAATTGATCGCGAGTGTTGGTCTCTATTCGTCCAAACGCGTTGAATCCAATGGCCTTGGTCTCAGCCTCCAATTTTGCCTTATTTCAAAAGCCCTAATTCTAAGGTTGAAGAACCCTAAATATCAACAATGGCATAATCGCGTGTATAGCTCAAAAACACAATTGAATACATGGGTTAGCTTCAGAATCAAATGAGGAATAAGAATCAATAATTGAGATGCCATAAAAATGCATAGATTTCAAAGTACGATTATGAATTTTCCATGAAATATCTTGAATGCTGTATACCAATTCCTTGCGTTTTGATGGTTGTTTTTGATTGGAATATGTCCAGTGACCTTCAAGGAAGCTATTGGAACAAGAATTATGTCTTGAATCGCCCTGGAAGTGAACTTTCAGTTTTGATTTTTTTAGAGAAAATTTCAAGTTCTTTTGATGCCTTTCTGCGCAGCTCTGTGTGTTCTTGCACTAGGGTTGTATTCAGGCTTTTGTATTGAGTCCATTAGGTCAAGAAAAATCAATCAAATCCATTGCATTCATTGATTTTGGAAATTTGATTTTCTAAGATTTTTTTCAATCTTTTTTTCATGTGTTTTTGGTTCAAATCATCTCCAATCTCTCCAAATCTTTCCTTATCTGCATATGCACGAAATCTTGAGGCTAAAACATGTACAAAAAGATTTGTTAGGTTAAGTTAAATATTTTCCACATATTTAATTGATTTAAGTGAATTATTATAAATAAAAATTCAAATAAATAAATAAAAAATGAGAAAATACTTCCCTTTGGGCCAAGTGGTCGTGCACATGCCATGGATGATGAATTATGGAGGAAAAATGGGCCCATTAGCAATTTTAGGTCATTTGAATCAATGTTGACTTTTCAAAATATCCAAAAATTTCCCAACTTCCACAAGTCATAACTTGCTCAATTTTTAAGCTTTTCTCATGTTCTTGGACATTTTGGAAAGGTCTTTGAGTCCTCTAACCAATGTCTTTGGTCCCATGTCATTATGATTTACCAATCTCATGTTATGGCCTTTGACTTAAAGTCCCTTTTTGTTGACTTTTGAAAATGACCTATAATGTTGAAATTGATAACTTTTTGTGAGATCATTTCTTGGACTTGAAGTATGAAGATGAGTTGTAGGAAATGCCTTTCTCTTCAAAATGAGCTTTGGATGGAATTTTTCTGATAATCCATGTGAAAGTTATGCCCTGGTCAATTTCAGTTGACTTTTTTCAACTGTCCAAATAAGGAAACTTTTGCATCTTGATGATTTCTGAGCCAAATTTTGAGAATCATGATCAAGTATTGATCAAATGATGTTTGTGGATTCAAAATGATATGTTGACCAAAAATTTGAACTTTGACTGTCAAATGACCATTTTGCCCCTGCAGTTGACTGTAGTGCAATTTAGGGTTTTGACTGTGCAATTTTGTGCTGAAAGCCTTGAAACTTGATATGAGGATGCTTGACCATATTTGTAGGCATGTGAGACTTGATTGGACCTTTGAAAACTTCATTTTCTTGATCAGAACACAAACCCTAATCTTGACTGCTTAGGAGGCCTTTACACTGTGCAACCCTTGGAGATTTTTGTAGCTTGACTTTGCAATTTCCTGAAGAATATGGGAGGGCAAATTTTGGGGTACAACAGTTGCCCCTGTTCAATCTTCTTAGACCTGAGGATGCAGATTGGCTGACGTGCCTTTCGTAATCCGATGGTAGAAGATGATTGAACACTAGAGTGCCCAGAAATTTGCGCTCACATAGTAGCAGTGTGATGATGGAATGGGCTTATAGATGCCATTTGGAGATTGATGGATAGGATGATGGGCTTATAGATGCCATCTGGATGTCGATCGCGTAAGAGATTCCTTAGCGAGAACCTGTATACCTGCAAAAATAGAAAAAATGAATACCTGACACGTTGCAGGAGCTGGTTTTCAGATGCTTGGCATAGATATGTCCTGACTGGTTACAGGAGCTGAGTTTGGAGCTTCACAAGATGATGAATGAACCAGGGATGGTTACTACCTTAGCATGAACGGTAAGAGCACCTTGGGTGACTTTAACTTCAACAACGCTCGTTGAGAAAAATCTTGGTGGGAATTACCATCTTCGCAGTATCGGGAAGAGAACCATAGGCAATTATAATCTGAAAGGAATTATCACCTCACTCACCGTTGGAGAGGGAACCCTAGGGAATTATAATCTGAAAGGAATTATCACCTCACTCACCGTCGGAGAGGGAACCATAGGAAAAGGACTTACCACCTCACTCATCGTCGGAGAGGGAACCATTAGGAAAGGAATTACTACCTCACTCACCGTCGGAGAGGGAACCATTAGGAAAGGAATTACCACCTCACTCACCGTCGGAGAGGGAACCATTAGGAAAGGAATTACCACCTCACTCACTGTCGGAGAGGGAACCATCTGAAAAGGAATTATCACCTCACTCACCGTCGGAGAGGGAACCATCTGAAAAGGAATTATCACCTCACTCACCGTCGGAGAGGGAACCATCTGAAAAGGAATTATCTCCTCACTCACCGTCGGAGAGGGAACCATCTGAAAAGGAATTATCACCTCACTCACCGTCGGAGAGGGAACCATCTGAAAAGGAATTATCACCTCACTCACCGTCGGAGAGGGAACCATTTGAAAAGGAATTATCACCTCACTCACCGTCGGAGAGGGAACCATAAGGAAAGGAATTACCACCTCACTCACCGTCGGAGAGGGAACCATCTGAAAAGGAATTATCTCCTCACTCACCGTCGGAGAGGGAACCATCTGAAAAGGAATTATCACCTCACTCACCGTCGGAGAGGGAACCATTTGAAAAGGAATTATCACCTCACTCACCGTCGGAGAGGGAACCATAAGGAAAGGAATTATCACCTCACTCACCGTCGGAGAGGGAACCATAAGGAAAGGAATTACCACCTCACTCACCGTCGGAGAGGGAACCATAGAAAGGAATCATCACCTCACTCACCGTCGGAGAGGGAACCATAGAAAGGAATTATCACCTCACTCACCGTCGGAGAGGGAACCATAGGAAAAGGAATTGTCACCTCACTCACCGTCGGAGAGGGAACCACCTGAAAAGAAATTATCACCTCACTCACCGTCGGAGAGGGAACCCTAGGGAATTATAATCTGAAAGGAATTATCACCTCACTCACCATCGGAGAGGGAACCATAGGAAAAGGACTTACCACCTCACTCATCGTCGGAGAGGGAACCATTAGGAAAGGAATTACTACCTCACTCACCGTCGGAGAGGGAACCATTAGGAAAGGAATTACCACCTCACTCACCGTCGGAGAGGGAACCATTAGGAAAGGAATTACCACCTCACTCACTGTCGGAGAGGGAACCATCTGAAAAGGAATTATCACCTCACTCACCGTCGGAGAGGGAACCATCTGAAAAGGAATTATCACCTCACTCACCGTCGGAGAGGGAACCATCTGAAAAGGAATTATCTCCTCACTCACCGTCGGAGAGGGAACCATCTGAAAAGGAATTATCACCTCACTCACCGTCAGAGAGGGAACCATCTGAAAAGGAATTATCACCTCACTCACTGTCGGAGAGGGAACCATTTGAAAAGGAATTATCACCTCACTCACCGTCAGAGAGGGAACCATAAGGAAAGGAATTACCACCTCACTCACCGTCGGAGAGGGAACCATCTGAAAAGGAATTATCTCCTCACTCACCGTCGGAGAGGGAACCATCTGAAAAGGAATTATCACCTCACTCACCGTCGGAGAGGGAACCATCTGAAAAGGAATTATCACCTCACTCACCGTCGGAGAGGGAACCATTTGAAAAGGAATTATCACCTCACTCACCGTCGGAGAGGGAACCATAAGGAAAGGAATTACCACCTCACTCACCGTCGGAGAGGGAACCATAGAAAGGAATCATCACCTCACTCACCGTCGGAGAGGGAACCATAGAAAGGAATTATCACCTCACTCACCGTCGGAGAGGGAACCATAGGAAAAGGAATTGTCACCTCACTCACCGTCGGAGAGGGAACCACCTGAAAAGAAATTATCACCTCACTCACCGTCGGAGAGGGAACCATAAGGAAAGGAATTATCACCTCACTCACCATCGGAGAGGGAATCATCTGAAAAGGAATTACCACCTCACTCACCGTCGGAGAGGGAACCATAAGGAAAGGAATTATCACCTCACTCACCGTCGGAGAGGGAACCATCAGGAAAGGAATTACCACCTCACTCACCGTCGGAGAGGGAACCATTTGAAAAGGAATTATCACCTCACTCACCGTCGGAGAGGGAACCATCTGAAAAGGAATTATCACCTCACTCACCGTCGGAGAGGGAACCATAGGAAAAGGAATCTGAAAGAAAAACCTACAATGGAAATCTCATGCACCGTCGGAGAGAGAACCAATAGGAAATTATAACCTGGGATAACTTCTACTGAGTCTTTATCAGAAAAATCTGTTGGGAGTCGATTTAGCTGGACTAGAGAAGGCCTGGGACTGGATAAGAAATCTTCGAAGTCAATTAACTGAACCGATCTAGGTCTTGAAATATGATTGAGAATTTCAACTGCATCCTTCCTGAAAGGTAAGGGTCAGTCATATGCAATGCATGATATGGATCAAGCAATGATGTTCTCAACATAAATGAGATTTGTATGATATAATGCGTCTATGCATGCTATAATGATGTATGTGATGTTTTATGAATGTATGTTTTCGTCTAGGAAAGTAAATCCTTGACGGGTGCCGGGAAGTCACTCCTGGGCTGCTGTTGGAGAATAGATTTCGCTTCCGCTGGGGATGATGGCTGCAAGAACCGGTAGGAGAAGATGACTCCGTTGCGGAATAAACTTGGCAAATGGAAGATTCTGCGGGGAGAAAAGATACTCTAGCGACCATGCTGGGAAGCAATACTCTGTGGGAAGAGGGATGCCTTACTGAGTGTTGATAATAATTTGCTGGGGATACCCTTATTGTTGGGAGTGTTGATGGACTTCGCTGGGGTAAGAAGACTTCGTCGAGGACGCTCTTTCCGTGGCTTTTGGCTGAGGATAACCCAGTTATATCCTGTTAAGGAAATAACTCTTTGAATAAAGCCGGGAGACGCGTTCGTGCTCTGCGAAGGATAAGCTTCCAGAATCTACTGGGGATAAGCTTACTGCTTGGAGACGTGAATTCCAATCTTCCTAGGGAACTAGATTGGATTCTCCTGGGGAAGTTTTGATATGTAATTTTGTAAAAAGAGGGCACATATGTAGGGTTGCCTGCTGATGAGCTCGTGTAAAACCGTATCTGAAATGGAGAAGGAACCTGGGTAGGGTTACTTTGACGATGAGTTCGTATAAAACTTCGTTTTTGGAAAGGGAGAACCTGTGTAGGGTTTCTGGGTGACGAGTCCATGTAAAACTGCATCTTGAAGGGAGGGAACCGGTGTAGGGTTGCTTGATGAGGTAAGTTCATGTAAAACTTCTTGATGAACCGGGGTGAGGTTATCTTGAGCTAAATCCATGTAAGACTTCTGGAGGAACCGGGGTTAGGTTACGGCAGGGTATGTTTGTGTAAAACTTCTTGATGAACCGGGGTTAGGTCATCTTGAGATAGGTCCATGTAAGACTTCTGGAGGAACCGGGGTTAGGTTACTTGGATAAGTTTGTGTAAAAACTTCTTGATGAGCCGGGGTTAGGTCATCTTGAGATAGGTCCATGTAAGACTTCTGGAGGAACCGGGGTTAGGTTACTTGGATAAGTTCGTGTAAAACTTCGTCTGAAAATTGAGAAGGAACCGGTGTGGGGTTGCATGATTTTGATTAAGTGGATGATTGTCCTGTTTGGTCTCGGATGTTAACCCACGATCTGGAATTTGTAAAGGTAGATGGTAATCATCCTTATGTTGATCTTTCCTTTGTACTTTGGTTGACAGAGCAATTGGATCGCCTGGATAACTCATTATTGCCCCTGCTTCGGAGATGAGGGAAGAGGATACCTGTGTGGGGGATTGACAAATCTTCGGGTAGACAAGTGATGAGATACCGGAACATAGTCGTACGCTTTGATCCCTATCTTTTGCCTGGACCGCCCTTTCGGGTTTTCAGTCCACCGGGATACCCATTTTTGCCCAAGCCGCCTTTTCAGGTTTTCGACTTGCCGGGTGTACATATTTTTTCCATTTTCATCCCTTATTTTGCCCGAACCTTTTTGGTTCGCTGGGAAGCCCTTATTTTTGCCTAGGTGTGTCAACCTAGCGGGTCTTTGATTTTGCGTAGTATTTTTCGACTATGTCCACGCTTTCAGAATGTAAGGAGTTGCCCCTGTTGGAAGTACTTTGTCATGCCCCAGATACTGGGCAATGCTCCTATTGTGCCCCTTGATTGGAGGTACTTCTGTTCACAAGGTGTTCATCGTGCGAATTTCCCTGCTGTTCAAACAAATAGTCATATGCAAACAAGGTTATTTTAAGAATGCAAAAGCCTATGTCTGTCTTGAATTTTGAAAATGCATTTTTTGTAATACAGTGCGGTGTCAACTCAATATTTTACAGAAAACCTTCAGGAGTCAGGATACCTTCGTAACAGTATGCTTTCGAACTAACCCATGCTTCAGCTAGGACTTTTAAGGGTTATATCGTGGCCTGGTTCACGGTTTAAGAAACAAAGGATAAAGGCTCAAATTATTTGTACCCACCCGCTCTTCGTGATGTTCTTCAAACCTAAGCTCAGTTGATCGTGCGTTAGACCTTGTTTGAGTCTTTGTCCTGATGTTCCAATGATGGTTCAGATATTGATGATTTATTCTGAATAGGTAGTCATTTTTTGTTTTTGTTGAGGGTTTGTATGACCTCTTTCTTTTTGATTTCGCTATCCCTAAATCTTGTCTGTACTGTTTCTTTTGTGGAGTTATAGTTAGCGGGATGCCCCAGTTTCATAAGTCCCTTTTTATAGGTTTTGACTTCTTGGGCTTTTCGTTTATGATTTTTTTTTGATAATGACTGCCTGTCCTTTTGATTGTTCTGAACCATCACTGTCTTTCTTTTTTCGTAAGGATCTCTTTGGTGCCATTCGTTATGCACCTGGATCAACTGAGAGACTACCCTGCCCCAGGTTATGATTAAGGGTTTTAAATTTCAAAAAGAAAAACTCCTACTTCTTTGGCTCAGATGGGTTGACGAGGGATTATCTTCCTTATAACTCCAGTGTTTAGGATTTGAAACAATGCCTGTAGCTCATCAGCGGGGTCTGTTCAAAAGCATACTGTAGATTATGGTATCGTTTTCGTCATCCTCCCTCAAGAGGTTTAGAATTTCCAGTCAAGAGTTAATCGTCACCAAAAATATGAAAGCAGTTTTAAGTACAGTAAACATAATTAATTCAAGACAGACATGTGGAATGCATTCATGAAATAAAAGAGTTTAACATGACAATTGTTTATCAAGAAAGGAAAAATACAACTTGAATTCAAATGAACAAAAATCTCTCAATCCTTGCCATGTTTTGGCAAGGGAGCAGTGATCACGTTGGGGGTCTCAGCAGGTTCAAATTCAATCTCTTTAGCATCGATCATATTCTGGATCTTGTATTTCAGCGCCCAACAATCCTCAGTATCGTGCCCCGGGCTATCAGAATGATAAGCACACCTTGCTTCTGGGTTGTAGCTTGGAGAGGAGGTCTTGGGGTTTGCAGGAGGGTTGATTACTGCAATCAGGTTCATCTTCAACATGTGCTACAATGCTTGTGACCATGGCATGTTAATGTTGGTGAATTGTCTTTTAGGCTCGTCCGGCCTTCGCTGGTTTCCCTTTTGTGGTTGTCGGCGTGGTGCAGAACCAGAGATCATGACTGCCCCTGCATGCTGGTCACGACGACTCTTTTGGCTGTATGCAGCATTAGATTCCTTCTTTCTCGTGTGAGGCTTTTTGTGAGTGTCAGAAGGTGTGGCCTCTTGGATTTTCCCACTCTTGATACCAGCTTCAATTCTTTCGCCAGTCAGGATAAGGTCGGTAAATCCTGCAGATGAATTACCAATGAGATGATTGAAGAATGGCCCGGATAGGGTCCCCAAGAACATATCAACGAGTTCCCGGTCAGTTAATGGAGGCTGCACCCTTCCAGCAAGGTCTCTCCACCTCTGTGCATATTCCTTGAAACCTTCACTTGACCCCAGCGACATACTCTGGAGTTGGGTACGTGTCGGAGCAAGGTCGGCGTTGTACTGGTAATGTTTGTAGAAAGCAGTGGCTAGGTCTTCCCAGGTATGGATGTTGGCTCCATTCAATTGATAGAACCACTCGAGCTAAGTCCCTGAAAGACTCTCTTGGAAGAAATGGATCCATAAGTTTTTGTCAGCTGTATAGGGCTGGATCCTCCTTGTGTAAGCCCTGAGATGCAATTTAGGACAGGATGCCCCGTCGTATTTAGCAAAGGCAGGTGCCTTAAACTTGTGCGGGATCACTACCCCAGA
This sequence comes from Vicia faba, assembly GCA_948472305.1. Classification (NCBI taxonomy): domain Eukaryota; kingdom Viridiplantae; phylum Streptophyta; class Magnoliopsida; order Fabales; family Fabaceae; genus Vicia; species Vicia faba. The sequence goes on along the minus strand of OX451739.1, from coordinate 1,358,906,233 downwards.
AGACAGACCTAGATCCTTGAAGTCCAGGCCAGGCACTTTTTGTATCTCCATAGCACTGAGCCGGTCTTCCAACTGTTTGTACCTATCCTCAACCGGAGGGTACTGTTCGTCGTTGAAATCTGTCTCATTGTCAGAGATCACTGGACTGAGAACCCTTTCCTCTTGATGACTGCCTTTCCCCACAGATGGAGTTGTCCTCTCAGCTTGATCCTGCAGGGTGTTTCCAGATCTGCGTCTAGGGCTGAACAAAACAGTCCTCTTCTTCTTCTTTTCCTTCTTCAAGAGCAGAGCCTTCAGATCTTGTTGCCCCTGGGTCAAATTCACGATCAGCCCTTGGAATTGGGCGTTCTGAGCCTGGAGGGCCTTGATAGTGTGCTCGGTTGAGGATTCAGGATTCATGACGAGACTGCTGAAATAAACAGCGAAGAAGGTAAGTAGCCTGCAGAGAAAGGGTACCTGTTATGCAATGATATGTATGATGTGCATGCAATGATTTCAAGGACCTCGCGGGGTAAACAGAGAAATTGTTAGAATTTGAATTCGTAGCTTGATTGAAGGAACTTCAGGTTGTTGAGAGTCCTTCTTCAAGAGTCGAGGCTCACCATATCGAGTGGGTCATAGCCCCTGACAACTTTGGCTAGAGGAAAATAAATCCTCTTTGCCCCTTGCTAGATGTTCGATTTATCATGACCTGCATCACAAGCCCTTGAGATCCTTGAAATGGGTTAGGATGTATGCAATGGTATGATGTTATGCTATGCATGGGGTAATGTAAGTAACCCTGTTATGAGTCCCAATTAAGGACTGTAAACAAAACCTGCAAGAAACTCAAGTGTCAGATGACAAGCATGCAAATAGTCAAGTTGGAAGGCACACAAGTCACACAAGAGAGCCCTTAGAGTTTAGGCCAGCATGGGGTCTAGGTATTACCCTCTTTCAGTTTGTTGGTTAAGACCTGTCCTATCAAAGTAACCGGGTTCTTAGAGGATCCCAATATCATTGACTACCCTCAATCGGTCATAACTCCAGCATCACAATCTTTTCTTGCGGATAGAACCATCGCGAGAGTTTAGCCTCAATGGGCGTAGCATACTGCTACTGTTCTAATGGCCAAGTTGTGTCATTTAAGGTTCTAAGGTTGTTGGTGCTTAATGACTCCTCAGAAGACCCATATTCTCCCCGTTTCAACACGAGGGATATCGGTACAGACCAAGGCGCCACACCAACGTAGCCACTGCTTCACCCATGTCGGTATACGCCGGACAGGTCCCTCACAGCTTATGCTACCTAAACAGGGTATCCCCAGATCCGGGTTAGGATCTATAGAACTCCTGAGACAGTCCCACAATTTAAAGCAAGCAAAGAAAGCAATTGAAAACACAGTTATGAACTATCCCTAAGGTACACCTCACTTTATAAAGAGTCCCCAGCAGAGTCGCCAGTTCTGTGATCGGTGGATCTGGAACTGACTGTTTAATGCTGGTTCGCGAAATGTCGCGGAAGCAAGAGTCGCCACCGTCTTTTATTTTCTCCAAATGGAAAGGACAAAAGCACAGAAAAATTCCTTAAAGAGATTGCTCTCGGTTCGGGAGGTAGGTTATAGAAAGGGAAGGTGTTAGCACCCTTTCTATCCATGGTTATCCATGGGCTCTTAGATACTTGCTCATTGTGTTTTCAAAATTGTTTGTTTGCTTTTCAATTGTGGGTTTAAAAAGTTTCTTTGAAAATTCCAGTTCGACTCTTGTATCGGTCCTCAAGAATGTTTGAAAAATTGCTTTCGAAAGCTTTTTGAAAAGGTGTCGGTGTGAAAAGTATTTTTGAATTGTTTTGAAATTAGAGCAAGTATCTACGAGAACCTACCTACCCTAAGGAATTCGTCTGTGTAGATGTCCTTTAAAGTAGTGCCATCCCACCATTGAGAGGTAGGTAGCACCAACGTTGGAGGTGTTCGGGTCAATTCGAGGTTCGGGACATGGTGATCACCAGAGCAATGGGAAGACACCTTAGAAGCTACCCTCATGCCAGGTTCCCGGATCATGAGGACTTACTAAAACATCCTCTACTCGACGATCACCTTTCGAGGCAAGGCAACAGTGAGGCGTACCCTAGGGGTGGTGTGTGATTTGTGTGTCAGATTCATATTTTTGTCTTGTTCATGTCAAAGTGATCTACGCGTTTGTTTTTAATTTATCATTCATTCTTGCCTGCATTTGATTAACAGTTAAAAAGTGCGAGAAAAGTAAAGTTCTAAACTATTACAAAAGGCGCGGGTTCACATCGCCAAAATTAACCAGGACCCGATTTGACAAGAAATAAATAACGTAAAAGAGAATAAAAGAATTAAAAGTGCGAGAAGTAATTTACATGGCTTCGGGAGAGGTACATAATTATTTAAATGACATAAAATAAATATGCAAGGAAATAAGAAATTACGAACGAGGGCGTTGGACCCTTTTGCAAAAACTAAATTAATAACGGAGTTAATTAATTAAAAGAGAAAGAACTTGTTTTTTGGTGTTTTTTAGTATTTTAAGATTTAATAGAAAAAATTAATTGCAATTAAACGCTAACCCTAATTCTATTTTATTTTAATTTATTAAGAAGACGTTAAAATTTAACCTAAATTAAACCTAATTTTTATATTCAATTTAATTCATGAAAATAAATATTTAATTATTTTAATTATTATATAAGAAAAATAAAAAGGATGAAAAATTATTAATTAAACCCTAGTTCTACATTTTTTAGGTTTTTATCAAAAGAATTAAAATTAACCTAATTTAAAACAAAATTTAATTACATGCAAATTTATTCATGAAAATATTAAAACAAAAATATTTATTATTTAATTCTTTTCTGACTTTTTATGTGTTTTATGATTTTATGAAAATATAATTAATTAAACAAATAGTAATTAAAAGAAAAATAAAAAAAATTATAACAAGAATAAAAAATAGAGAAAATTAAAAGAAGTTGCAAACCAAAGGGGGTGTCAGTCCCCAATATGGAGGTCTCTTGTTAGCAATTCAGGCCCATTTGACTGTGGCCTTGTTGGACTTTTTTACTCACGTGCTGGCATGTTGACTCAAGCTTAGGGTGTTCATCAATTCTCAGCCTTTGATCTGATGCTCCAAGACGCGTGTACGCTGGATTCTGATGGTGTATCATGGACTATAACGTAGGCGCTGCATGTGAACGTTAAATGAAAAATAACATAGAAATTATTGAAGACCTGGGGCTCGAACCCAGGTCAGGAATGTTACCAATAGCCTTGCTCACCACTAAGCCATTCCACGCGTTTTGATATATAATAAACAAGCAAATATAATAAAAGAAAACAATCCCTTAATGCCTTCAGCGCGCGAATTTTTGAACTGGCCTATCACGTCTTGCCACCACACCATCTTCTTCATCGTGTTTTATTTTTCCTGAAACAATAACAACATAAGCAACGGTTTTCACGCGTTGCTGAAAGTACCATATGAAAAAATAGCGAATAGGCCATAAGGCCTCATAAATTGATCGCGAGTGTTGGTCTCTATTCGTCCAAACGCGTTGAATCCAATGGCCTTGGTCTCAGCCTCCAATTTTGCCTTATTTCAAAAGCCCTAATTCTAAGGTTGAAGAACCCTAAATATCAACAATGGCATAATCGCGTGTATAGCTCAAAAACACAATTGAATACATGGGTTAGCTTCAGAATCAAATGAGGAATAAGAATCAATAATTGAGATGCCATAAAAATGCATAGATTTCAAAGTACGATTATGAATTTTCCATGAAATATCTTGAATGCTGTATACCAATTCCTTGCGTTTTGATGGTTGTTTTTGATTGGAATATGTCCAGTGACCTTCAAGGAAGCTATTGGAACAAGAATTATGTCTTGAATCGCCCTGGAAGTGAACTTTCAGTTTTGATTTTTTTAGAGAAAATTTCAAGTTCTTTTGATGCCTTTCTGCGCAGCTCTGTGTGTTCTTGCACTAGGGTTGTATTCAGGCTTTTGTATTGAGTCCATTAGGTCAAGAAAAATCAATCAAATCCATTGCATTCATTGATTTTGGAAATTTGATTTTCTAAGATTTTTTTCAATCTTTTTTTCATGTGTTTTTGGTTCAAATCATCTCCAATCTCTCCAAATCTTTCCTTATCTGCATATGCACGAAATCTTGAGGCTAAAACATGTACAAAAAGATTTGTTAGGTTAAGTTAAATATTTTCCACATATTTAATTGATTTAAGTGAATTATTATAAATAAAAATTCAAATAAATAAATAAAAAATGAGAAAATACTTCCCTTTGGGCCAAGTGGTCGTGCACATGCCATGGATGATGAATTATGGAGGAAAAATGGGCCCATTAGCAATTTTAGGTCATTTGAATCAATGTTGACTTTTCAAAATATCCAAAAATTTCCCAACTTCCACAAGTCATAACTTGCTCAATTTTTAAGCTTTTCTCATGTTCTTGGACATTTTGGAAAGGTCTTTGAGTCCTCTAACCAATGTCTTTGGTCCCATGTCATTTTGATTTACCAATCTCAAGTTATGGCCTTTGACTTAAAGTCCCTTTTTGTTGACTTTTGAAAATGACCTATAATGTTGAAATTGATAACTTTTTGTGAGAGCATTTCTTGGACTTGAAGTATGAAGATGAGTTGTAGGAAATGCCTTTCTCTTCAAAATGAGCTTTGGATGGAATTTTTCTGATAATCCATGTGAAAGTTATGCCCTGGTCAATTTCAGTTGACTTTTTTCAGCTGTCCAAATAAGGAAACTTTTGCATCTTGATGATTTCTGAGCCAAATTTTGAGAATCATGATCAAGTATTGATCAAATGATGTTTGTGGATTCAAAATGATATGTTGACCAAAAATTTGAACTTTGACTGTCAAATGACCATTTTGCCCCTGCAGTTGACTGTAGTGCAATTTAGGGTTTTGACTGTGCAATTTTGTGCTGAAAGCCTTGAAACTTGATATGAGGATGCTTGACCATATTTGTAGGCATGTGAGACTTGATTGGACCTTTGAAAACTTCATTTTCTTGATCAGAACACAAACCCTAATCTTGACTGCTTAGGAGGCCTTTACACTGTGCAACCCTTGGAGATTTTTGTAGCTTGACTTTGCAATTTCCTGAAGAATATGGGAGGGCAAATTTTGGGGTACAACAGTTGCCCCTGTTCAATCTTCTTAGACCTGAGGATGCAGATTGGCTGACGTGCCTTTCGTAATCCGATGGTAGAAGATGATTGAACACTAGAGTGCCCAGAAATTTGCGCTCACATAGTAGCAGTGTGATGATGGAATGGGCTTATAGATGCCATTTGGAGATTGATGGATAGGATGATGGGCTTATAGATGCCATCTGGATGTCGATCGCGTAAGAGATTCCTTAGCGAGAACCTGTATACCTGCAAAAATAGAAAAAATGAATACCTGACACGTTGCAGGAAATTCACCCGTCTCAGCATGACTTTGTCTCAGATTCTGCCACAGTTACTGAAAACCAACCTAGTGATTCCAAGGGAAGCCCCGAAGAATCCAAATACAACATCACCAAAGTACAACCCTAATGCCCGTTGTGCTTTTCACTGTGATAGCCCGGGGCATAATACAGATGATTGTTGGTCTTTGAAGAATAAGATACAGGACTTAATTGATGCTAAGGAGATTGAGTTAGAGGCGTCCGAAAGGCCTAATGTTGTGACTGCTCTTATGCCCAAGCATGGAGTGAATGCTATAGATGAAGACTCGTTTGTGGTTTTTGTGAATGACATTGTTACCCCTTTGATGACTGTGAAGAAGAACCTTTTGCTAGCCGGTTTATTTCCGGGCTGTGATGAAGGTTGCCGTATGTGTTCTGTTCTACCTACCGGTTGCCATCTCTTGAAGTCAGGTGTCCAACGCCTGATGGATAGTAAAGAAATTCTGTTCGAGAAGACTGTTTTTCCTTTAATTCATACTGAAGAAGTTGCTATTATTACCATTTTCGACAATTCTTCCAAGGCTCCCTCGAGGAAGCCTGTTAGAATTACATCTGTTCCAAGAATCGCACCTGTGATCATCACTGTTCTGGGGCCCATCCCCTATACCTCTGATAGAACTATCCCTTGGCACTATGGGGCTGATGTTTATTTTCATAGAGTTAAGCAAGAGTTGGATGCTGATACTGACATCAGCAACATTGTTGGACCTGCTAAAGTCACCCACAGCGGAAGACTTTTCTCATCTGATATCTCTCCACCAACTTCCCGAAAACCCGTTGTTATTACACCTGCCAGTGTACCTGCTACCATTCCTGTTCAAGTTCCTATTCTTACCCCTGTCGCCGAGTCATCTGACACTCGGGGAAAAGGGACCACCAGTGAGCCTGCCCGGATGGAGGCACCGAAGACGATTACTGTTGAAGCTTCTAAACAAGAAATGGAAGAGATCCTGAAGATCATCAAAAAGAGTGACTATAATGTAGTTGAACAGCTGGGGAAAACCCCATCCAAAATTTCTATGTTGTCACTGTTGCTGTGCTCAGAGGCCCATGCCAAGGCTCTGATTACATTTCTGAAGACTGCCCACGTACCACAAGAGACATCAGCTGATCAGTTTACAGATTGTGTGGCCAATTTAACTGCTGATAATGGGTTGGGTTTCTCTGACGCCGATTTGACTACTAAGGGGAAGAATCACAATGATGCCCTGCATGTCTCCATTGAATGCAGGGGCACTACTCTTGCTCATGTATTAGTGGATACTGGTTCCTCATTGAACGTCTTGCCTAAGAAAGCTCTAGACCGGTTGGACTGTGAAGGGTTGGAGTTGAAACCAAGTAACATTGTTGTTAGGGCCTTTGATGGGTCTAAGAGGATGGTGCATGAAGAAGTAGATATTCTGATCAAGGTTGGTTCTCAGGTCTTCAACTCTACGTTCTATGTGATGGACATTTGGCCATCTTATTCTTGTCTGTTGGGTCGCCCATTGATCCACAAAGCTGGGGCCGTAACCTCAACACTCCACCAGAAGCTGAAGTACCCGGTCAAAGGGAAGATTGTGACAGTGCAAGGAGAGGAAGAGTACATGGTTTTCCACCTTAACTCTTTCCGATACATGGAGATGGATGGGGAGTTCATTGAGACCCCATTTCAGCATTTTGAAGAGGTTCCCCAAACACTGGTGTCAGCTGAGACCGTTGTTGAAGATTCTCCTATGAAGATGGCTTCCTTCAAGGATGCCCGGGATGTTGTTGAGAAAGGCGAGTGTACAAATTGGGGCCGACTCCCTGATTTTACACAGAAGACTAACAAGTTTGGTTTGGGTTTCACTGTAGAAGCTCAAAGGGCTGTTCGGAATGCACGAATCAGAAGGCCTCTCGTGTTCATCAGTAACTCGGGAGTGAATGCCATTGAAGACAGTGTAGAAGAGTCTGAATTCGACAGCTGGATCTATCCCACGAAAGACGATGGACAATGCAACTGGACAGCAAAGGACTTCATCCCTATTACTTTTGTTACCCAGTAATGAAACTTTTGTTTTGAATCTGTAACAGACAATGTTTTAAACTTTATGGCCCGGTGTCTTACCCGGGGCACTGTGGCTTCATTTGTGAGGGCTTTATGTGTGTCATTTTCATATATCATTAATAAAAGCATTGGAAGTTTCTTTCATTTCAAATCTTGTGCTCCTTGTTTTTCTTTTATATTGCAAACCAACTATTTTACACACACTCACATATATAGGTCCACATCCACTCTGGATCTCACTGGTAACGACTACGCTACTGCCAGTTATGACTTCGAAAATTCGATCAACTTAGCTGAAGACGAAGGTGAAGGTGATTGCGAAGTGCCTGGTGAACTTGCAAGACTGTTACTCCAAGAAGAAAGGGTTATTCAGCCGCACGAAGAGCCGGTGGAATCAGTGAATCTGGGTACTGGGATAGACAAGAAGGAAGTTAAGATCGGTGCAAATCTGGAGCTTAGTGTGAAACAACGGTTGATTCAGATGCTGCGTGACTATGTTGAGATCTTTTCCTGGTCTTACGAAGATATGCCCGGTTTAGATACCGATATTGTGGTTCATCGCCTGCCTACCAAGGAAGATTGTCCTCCAGTAAAACAGAAGGTCCGCCGAATGCGCCCAGAGATGTCTGAGAAAATTAAGGCCGAAGTTATGAAACAATTTGACGCCGGTTTTCTAGCAGTTACCTCGTACCCTCAGTGGGTGGCCAATGTGGTTCCTGTGCCGAAGAAGGATGGAAAGGTCCGAATGTGTGTTAACTATAGGGATCTGAACAGGGCAAGCCCCAAGGATGATTTCCCTCTACCTCATATCGACGTTCTGGTTGACAACACCGCTCAACACAAGGTATTCTCCTTTATGGATGGTTTCTACGATTATAATCAGATTAAAATGGCTCCCGAGGATATGGAGAAGACAACCTTTGTTACTCAGTGGGGTACCTTTTGCTACAAGGTCATGCCTTTTGGACTGAAGAATGTTGGGGCAACGTATCAGCGTGCCATGGTCGCTTTGTTTCATGACATGATCCATCATGAGATTGAGGTGTACGTCAACGATATGATTGCAAGGTCCCAGACTGAGGAGGAACACCTTGACCATCTGCAGAAGCTGTTTGACAGGCTGAAGTTGTACAAGCTGAGGTTAAACCCAAACAAGTGCACCTTCGGGGTGAGATATGGTAAGCTACTGGGTTTCGTCGTGAGCAACAAAGGTATTTAAGTGGACCCTGCCAAGGTGAAAGCTATACAGGAGATGCCAGCTCCCAGAACAGATAAAGAAGTCAGAGGCTTCCTGGGACGACTGAACTACATTTCCCGATTCATCTCACACCTAACTGCTACTTGTGAGCCAACCTTCAAGCTACTGAAGAAAGATCAAGTAGTACGTTAGAATGATGAATGCCAGGCCGCTTTCGAAAGGATCAAAGAGTATCTCCAAGAGCCACCTATTCTGATGCCTCCAGTTAAAGGGAGACCTTTGATCTTATACTTGACAGTACTCGATAACTCAATGGGGTGTGTGCTGGGTCAACATGACGAGTCTGGCCGAAAAGAGCATGCTATTTATTACCTTAGCAAAAAGTTTACCAACTGTTAGACCTGATACTCACTGCTTGAGAAAACTTGCTGCGCTTTGGCATGGGCTGCTTGCCGGCTGAGACAGTATATGTTGACTCACACTACTCTATTGATATCAAAGATGGATCCAATCAAGTATATCTTCGAGAAGCCTGCCTTGTCCGGAAGAATAGCGAGATGGCATATGATCTTGACTAAGTATGACATCCAATATACAACCCAAAAGGCAATCAAGGGAAGTGTGTTGGCAGACCATTTGGCACATCAGGCAGTGGATGATTATCAGTCTATGAACTTTGAATTTCCGGACGAGAATATCATGTTGGTAACTGATTGTGAGACACCTGGACCGGATGAAGGACCTGAGGAGGGATCCCGATGGTCTATGTACTTTGATGGAGCCTCGAACGCTTTGGTTAATGGCATTGGCATTGTGATCATATCTCCTAAAGGCTCTAATACTCCATTTACCGCCCGACTATGTTTCAACTGCACCAACAATATGGCGGAGTATGAGGCATGCATTATGGGTCTTCGAGCAGCAATTGACCTAAGGATTAAGTTTCTAAGTGTCTTCGGAGATTCCGCTCTCGTGATCAGTCAGATCAAAGGCGAGTGGGATACGAAACACCCAAATCTTATTCTTTACAAGGAGTATGTGTTGACTCTGCTTCCCTATTTTGAGGGGATAACCTTTGAACACTTCCCTAGAGAGGAGAATCAGTTGGCGGACGCGCTGGCTACGATGTCTTCTATGTTTAAGGTCAATTGGGACAATGAAGCTCCCCGGATTATCATTGAAAGACTGGACGAACCTGCACATTGCTGTGATATTGAGACCGAGGAAGTAACAGAAAAACCCTGGTTTCATGAGGTGAAGAGGTATCTCGAGGCTCAGGAGTACCCCAAGGGTGTGTCTGTTAATGACAATAAGTTTCTGAGGAGGTTCACGGCGAAGTTCTTTATCAGCAATGACATCCTTTACAAGCGTAACCATGATTCGACCTTACTGCGTTGTATGGATAATAATGAAGCAGAAAATATCATGGCGGAGTTACATGAAGGTACTTTCGGAACTCATTCTAGTGGACACACCATGGCAAAGAAGATCCTACGGGCAGGATATTATTGGTCCATAATGGAAGCCGACTGTTATCAGCATTCTCGGACATGTCACAAATGTCAAGTCTATGCTGATAAGGTGCACATACCTCTGGTACCTCTGAACGTCTTGACGGCACCTTGGCCTTTCGCAATGTGGGGCATTGATATGATCAGCGAGATCAGACCTACGACATCCAATGGGCATCGTTACATCCTGGTAGCAATTGATTACTTTACGAAGTGGGTTGAAGCAGCTTCCTTTGCTACTGTAACCAAGAACATCATGGCACGGTTCATTCGGCATAATCTGATCTGTCGATATAGTGTACCAGAGAGGATCATTACGGACAATGGTACCAATCTCAACAACAAGATGATCACTGAGCTCTGCGAGCAATTCAAAATACAGCATCACAACTCTTCTCCCTACCGACCAAAGATGAATGGGGCTGTAGAAGCGGCTAATAAGAACATTAAGAAGATTGTGCAGAAGATGACAGTGACCTACAAAGATTGGCACGAGATGTTACCGTTTGCTCTTTATGGGTACCGTACCTCAGCACGGATGTCAACAAGGGCAACACCCTATTCCTTGGTATATGGTATGGAGGAAGTCTTGCCCATTGAAGTTCAGATACCCTCTCTTCGGATCATGAAGGATGCAGGTTTGAGCGAAGATGACTGGATTCAGACCCGGCTTGATCAGCTGAACCTAATCGATGAAAAGAGACTTACTACTATTTGTCATGGTCAGACGTACCAAAAACGGATGATCAAGGCATTTAACAAGAAAGTTAGACGACAAGAGTATCAAGTTGGGGATCTGGTAATCAAGCGCATTATCTTACTTCAAGGTGATCCCAGGGGCAAATGGACCCCTAGTTACGAAGGGCCATTCATGGTTAAGAACATTTTTTTAGAGGGAGCTATGATTCTAACCACCATGGACGGTGACGACCTTCCTCACCCCGTCAATGCAGACATAGTGAAAAGATACTACGCATAATCAAAGACCCACTAGGTCGACTGGCCTAGGAAAAAATAAGGGCTTCCCGGCGAACCAAAAGGGTTCGAGCAAAAATAAGGGATGAAAATAAAAAATCTGTACACCCGGCAAGTTGAAAACTTAAAAAGGCGGCTTGGAAAAAAAAAGGGTATCCCGGTGGACTGAAAACCCGAAAGGGCGGTCCAGGCAAAAGTTAGGGATCAAAGCGTAATACTATGTCTCATTGGATCACCTTACATCCAGACTTCGGTATCGACTATCAAGCTCAAACGACACTAATCAATCTGATTCACTTTCAACCAGTAGCAAAGTGATGAGATGCTCGAGAACATAAAGGCAATAGTAGAGTTGGAACCCAGTGGGATCATTCACATAGTTGTTTTGTTTCTTTTCACAAATTGTGTAAATTCTATTATTCGACGGCGTTCTCTTACTAGGACGTCAGCCTCTTGTACAAAAAACGCCTATTTACAGGCCAAACTTCAAAATCAATACAATTCATTTTCAAAGAAGTTTCAAACTGTTTTTCCTTTATCTGTTTTGTTTTACAAAGAACGTCCAATGTTCATTTTTGATATATGCATTTGACATTAATTGTTGCTCATAAATATTTACATGCGAAACGAAAGACGAATTACTGGTAATATCAGAAACAAAGGCAAGTAAGAATTGTCCGAACGGTACAGTTTCTCTGTCCACCAGGTACCAAGGTATATTCAGCTGAAGAATATGGCTAAAGTACTTTCACTCCCCGCAGAGTAAGACAGTAACTGTAGCTCTCCTCCAGCCGAGACCTGCAACTGTGAACGAATCATCAATGCTCTCCCCAAGCAGAATGGATCTACCATCAGCACTAAAAAGGGTTGATATCCCCGACAGTCTTAATATTCCCCAACTGAGTATAAGGATGTTCCCTGGCAGAATACAAGATACCCCCAGTGGAGTCAATACTTTCCCAGCACAGTCTGAAAAAACTTCCCCAACAGGAGTTGAATCATCATCCCCAGTAGACTCTGGAAGTTTATCCCCAGCGGAGTACAAAATAAGTCTCTCCCCAGCCAAGTTCAAAGGATCTTTCCCAACATAACTCAGAGGTTTATCCCCATAAAAGTCTAACAGGGTTGTCCCCAGCAAGTTGCAACTGAAAGATCATCCCCAACGAAGTTCTTTCCTTTCACAAACAGGAATTCAATCCTCAACAGATTCAGTACCACCAGCAACGATAATCCATCCCCAGCGGAATTTATCAACAGAATCCTCAGCAGAGCATCTCTTCCCCACGGAGTAATCTCCTCATCAGTTTATTCTCCAACGGAGTTATTTTCTCACGAAGGTTTATTCTCACAGTCACCTTCGTTCATCATCCCCAGCGGAAACAAAGAATTCAACTCTACTCTCCAGCAGCTATCCGAGATTTATTTTCCCCAGTTAAAACATTACATTTCAATACATCACGATACATGCATATACCCATTATACCATACAATCTCATTTATGTTGAGAACATCATTGCTTGATCTATATCATGCATTGCATATGACTGACCTTTACCTTTCGGGAAAGATGCAGTTAAAGTCTCAACTATGTGGAAGACCTTCTATGGTCCAGTCAAATCGAATCTTAAAGATTTTTCTGATGCCGATCCAGTTGAAGTACTCCAAGACCTTGTCTGGTCTAGTTAAATCGATTCCTAAAGATTTTTCTGATGCCGATCCAGTCAAATCGATTCCTAAAGATTTTTCTGATGCCGATCCAGTTGAAGTTACTCCAAGACCTTGTCTGGTCCAGTTAAATCGATTCCTAAATATTTTTATGATGTCGATCCAGTCAAAGGCCTTCTCTGGTCCAATCAAATCGATTCCTAAAGATTTTTCTGATACCGATCTAGTTGAAGTACTCCAAGACCTTGTCTGGTCCAGTTAAATCGATTCCTAAAGATTTTTCTGATGCCGATCCAGTCAAAGGCCTTCTCTGGTCCAGTCAAATCGATTCCTAAAGATTTTTCTGATGCCGATCCAGTTGAAGTATTCCAAGACCTTGTCTGGTCCAGTTAAATCAATTCCTACAGATTTTCCTGATGCCGATCCAGTCAAAGGCCTTCTCTGGTCCAGTTAAATCGATTCCTAAAGATTTTTCTGATGTCGATCCAGTCAAAGTCAATCCAAGACCTTCTCTGGTCCAGTTAAATCGATTCCTAAAGATTTTTCTGATGGCAATCCAGTTGAAGTTATTTCAAGACCTTGTCTGGTCCATTTAAATCGATTCCTAAAGATTTTTCTGATGTCGATCCAGTCAAAGTCAATCCAAGACCTTCTCTGGTCCAGTTAAATCGATTCCTAAAGATTTTTCTGATGCCGATCCAGTTGAAGTTATTCCAAGACCTTGTCTGGTCCAGTTAAATGGATTCCTAAAGATTTTTCTGATGCCGATCCAGTCAAAGTTAATCCAAGACCTCCTCTGGTTCAGTCAGATCGCCGATAAGATCTCCCTGATTCGTATTCGAGTCGAAGTTATTCCAAGACCTTGTCTGGTCCAGTTAAATCGATTCCTAAAGATTTTTCTGATGCCGATCCAGTCAAAGTTAATCCAAGACCTCCTCTGGTTCAGTCAGATCGCCAATAAGATCTCCCTGATTCGTATTCCAGTTGAAGTTATTCCAAGACTCTTGTCTGGTCTAGTTAAATCGATTCCTAAAGATTTTTCTGATGTCGATCCAGTCAAAGTTAATCCAAGACCTCCTCTAGTTCAGTCAGATCGCCGATAAGATCTCCCTGATTCATATTCCAGCCGAAGCTCAGATTACCTAGCAACAATCTCCAAATGGCATTTGTAATCCCATTCCCGACATCACAATGCTGATACCACTTCATGCGAGTGCAAATTTTTGGGCACTTTAGTGTTCAATCATCTTCCACCTTCGGATCACGAAAGGCCCGAAAGCCAATCTACATCCTCAGGTTTAAGAAAATTGAACAGGGGAAGCTGTTGTACCCCAAAATTTTCCCTCCCATATTTCCCAAGACATGGCAAGAAAAATCACCAAGTGGCTCAAGATTGCTCAAGAATTGAATAGTCAAGCTATCTCCTAAGGCAATCAACCTCAAATTAGGGTTTTGTGTTGCATCAAGGTCCTTGCATCCAGATGATCTCAAGTGCTTCCCAATGTCCTAATATGGTCTCAAGTTCATCCATGTCAAATTTCAAGCCTTGCAGAGGAAGTTTGGTCAGTCAATTGCTCAAGAGGTCCAAAAATCGACTGTGCTAAGGCAAAAGTCAACTGTGACCTATAAACAGTCAAACTTCAAGATTTTTTGTCAACATTCTCATTTTAAAGGATATTTCATCATTTTATCAAGGGTTTATAATGATTCATCAAGGATTTCTCAAAATTCATCAAGACCCAAAAGTTGCTAAATTAGGGTTTTGCAGGAAAAATCAACTCAACTTTGACCAAGCATAACTTTCTCATACTTTATGAGAAATGACCCATACAAAGCTAATTTTTAAGAGGATGCAATTTCATACAATCCATCTTAACACCCCAAGATCAAGAAATGCACTCACAAAAAGTTACAAATTTGGACATTATAGGTCATTTTTGAAAGTCAATAAAAACACCTTTTTTGCCAAATCTTGTAACTTGAGAATGGAATATAAAAATGAGATGATACTAAAAAGGTTGGTTAGAGGACATCTCAATCTTTCTAAAAAGTCAAAGAACACTTCCAAAAGTTCAAAATTGAAGAAGTTATGCATTGTTGAAGTTGGGCATTTTTCCAAAATTGCCAAAAGTCAACTATCCCCAAAACTTCAAATTTTGTCAAATGGCCCCACTTTTTTCCATTTGATTTGGTCTTGTCACACTACACACGTGTCCCATCTTCAGTCTTGTGTCCATTTATTTATTTTTCTATTTTATTTGATTTTTATTGAATTAATTCATTTTAAATCAACTTAAATCCAAATAAAATCCAAATATTGATCACTTGGAATCTTTTTGATTGATATAGGTCTTAAATATCATTATGGACATGATCAAATCCGTATCAAGCCATGTTATGAACAAAATATTGGATTTGGGACAAATTTGGAAGCTTTTTAATGGTGAATCAAATCACATCTTCAAACATCAATGCATAAAGATTCAAAGTCCAAAACTTAACCTAATTGATTCCATGTTACATATACAACACAAAGGCAGGAGAATTAGAGGCTAGAAGCTGCAGAATCACCAAAACAAAACTTGAGAAAAACTTAAAAAAGCTTGAAACTGAAATCCTTCTTAGAGGCTGATTCAAAGCAAAAACTCAACGTGGATCAATTGATGGACATCCACTGAGTCTGTAGCAATCAAAAGCAAGGCCATTCACCTCCTCAATCGCGCTTTAAGTTTCTCTGAAAATCTCCCTGCACTTGAAATCGTATCTTCATATTTTTGCATCTTTTGAACAAAATCTTTGCATATTCATGCTTGTCGTTTCATTTAGAAGCTTTTTGCATTATTGGATTGCATTTTCATAGCCTGTAGCCCCCTAGCCGAATCTAGGGCTCTTGGATGTTTTTTTTGGGCGTTTTCTCTACAGGTAAAATCAAGGCTATTAATGGACATAGATGTGTTCAGGATGAAGACACGGGCATGATTGTGGTCGTGGCTTGAGTTTTCATGGCCTAGAACGGTTTCTAGGTTTGACCTAGGGATTTAGCTGCGAATATAAATCCGCAGGTAAAAAAACCAGGGATGAGTGGGGAAGACGATGACGCGTCCCTTTCCAATTCGCCCATTCAAATAATTCGCGCTTTATTTTATATTTTCTGGCATGTTAACTTGTTTTCAATATTATTATTACTATCCATTATGATAACAACTAAGATGCGTTGGTGCAATGGTAGTGGCAAGCGTGCAAAATCCAATGGGACCTGGGTTCGAATCCCAGGCCCTCCAAAAGCTTTGTATTATTTTGTTTCAGGTATTCAAGCGCGTTTCAGCAATTATGGTCCATCATACACTATCACCCAGATGCCTGTCAGATGGCCCTAGGCTATATTTTGTGGTCCATATGAGAGGTCCATCCTACACTGAAGTCAACGTGCGCATGGAGAATTGCAAAAGTCAATCAGGCTTGCACTATTGGGCCTTGCAAATCACTAATCCCACCTCCAATCTGGGCCCAAAACCCCCCTTTGGGTTATTTCTATTTCTTTTTTTAATTTCATTTTATTTATTTGTTTTGTTTAATTATTATTATTATTATTTAAACTAACCAATTAATCTTTTTCTTAATAAAATCAAAAACCAAAAAATATACTTTACTTATTAAAATTAAATTCAGTATTTTATTTTTGTAAATAAATACTAACTCAATTAATTTAGTTTAATTAGAGAATAACTTTTAATATTTTTGCAATATTTAAAATCAATGTAGATAATTAGGTTTTACTAACTTTAAATCGAATTTATTTTATTTCTTTAAATATCCAAAAATCCAAAAAAATATCTTTTTTTAATTAATTAATTAATTAATTTAATTGTTAACTTAATTTAATTTCTTTTAATCCAAAAAATAACCAAAAAAATGCTTTCTTTCAAAAAAGGGTCAAAACCCTAAAAATCTCGCACTTGATTTAATTTTCCGCACGCGATCCAGTTTACCATATTGATGTAATTGTTTCCCGGAATGTAATAGTTAAATTAGGACTTTGATTATTTTATCGCTTTATTTTATTTTTCGCATTTTAATTTCAAGGGTTGTTTTTGGCGATGTAAATACCCGACGTCTTGTAATAATTAGATTTAATTTCCGCAAATTTAATTTCCGCAACTTATAAACTGTTAGATGTTTGATAAATAGGGAATGCATGACAAGATCGAATGTATGAACTTAAAATCAACATAGATAACCATTGACATGTACAAAGATAAAATTAACCGAAATAACACACTCGCACATGCGCACTCTTAGGGTACACCTCACTTGGTTGCCTTCGAACATGGTCATTGAGTATAGGAAGTTTTAGAGGTTGACCTCTTGTCCAAAGATCATAGTTGCCTCGAAACGGTTGCCTCAAAAAAATGATCTAAGACATTAGGGTTACCGCTAAGGCATCCTAACCTTGCTCTAGTGACCACACGTCCCTTAATCGAATTGACCCTTAAACTTCAACGACGATGCTACCTACTCATCAATAGTGGGATAGCATTGTCTAAAGGATATTAGCACATATTGATTCCTTTTTTGAGTAGGTAGATGGTTCTTAAGTACTTGCTCTTTCAAAACAAAACAAAACTTTTCACACTTACACTTTTCAAACAAAAACTTCTTTCAAACCCACAAACACAAAGAAAAGCAATTTTTGAAAACACTTTGAGCAAGTACCTAAGAGCCCGTGGATAACCACGGATAGAAAGGGTGCTAATACCTTCCCTTTCTATAATCTACCCCCCGGACCCGAGAAATATCTCGAAAAAGGAATTTTTCTGTGTTTTTTTCCTTTCCTTGTTGGATAAAATAAAAGACGGTGGCGACTCTTGCTTACCGTGACATTTTGCGAAAACAAACGCAAAACACGAACCAGCATTCCAAAAACAGTCAGTTCTCTTCCCACCGTATCACACCGCCCGATTATGTTTCAACTGCACCAACAACATGGCGGAGTATGAAGCATGCATCACGGGTCTTTGAGCAGCAATTGACCTAAGGATTAAGTTTCTAAGTGTCTTCGGAGATTCTTCTCTCGTGATCAGTCAGATCAAAGGCGAGTGGGATATGAAACACCCAAATCTTATTCCTTACAAGGAGTATGTGCTGACTTTGCTTCCCCATTTCGAAAAGATAACCTTTGAACACTTCCCTAGAGAGGAGAATTAGTTGGCAGACGCGCTGTCTACGATGTCTTCTATGTTCAAAGTCAATTGGGACAACGAGGCTCCCCGGATTATCATTGAAAGATTGGACGAACCTGCACATTGCTGTGATGTTGAGACTGAAGAGGTAACGGAAAAGCCCTGGTTTCATGAAGTAAAGAGGTACCTTGAGGCTCAAGAATACCCCGAGGGTGCGTCTGTTAATGACAAGACGTTTCTAAGGAGGTTCGCGGCGAAGTTCTTCATCAGCAATGGCATACTTTACAAACGTAACCATGATTCCACCTTACTGCGATATGTGGATAAGAATGAAGCACAAAGGATCATGGCGGAGTTGCATGAAGGTACCTTCAGAACTCATTCCAGTGGACACACCATGACAAAGAAAATCCTTCGGGCAGGATATTATTGGTCCACAATGGAAGCTGATTGTTATCAGCATTCTCGGACATGTCACAAGTGCCAAGTCTATGCTGATAAGATGCACATACCTCCGGTCCCTCTGAACGTCTTGACAGCTCCTTGGCCTTTTGCAATGTGGGGAATTGATATGATCGGCGATATCAGACCTACGGCATCCAACATGCATCGTTTCATCCTGGTAGCAATTGATTATTTTACAAAGTGGGTTGAAGCAGCTTACTTTGCTACCGTAACCAAGAACATCGTGGCACGGTTCATTCGGCACAATCTGATCTGTCGATATGGTGTACCAGAGAGGATCATTACGGATAACGGTACCAATCTCAACAACAAGATGATCACCGAGCTCTGCGAGCAATTCAAGATACAACATCACAACTCTTCTCCCTACCGGCCGAAGATGAATGGGGCTGTCGAAGCAGCTAATAAGAACATTAAGAAGATTGTGCAGAAGATGACAGTGACATACAAAGATTGGCACGAGATGTTACAATTTTCTCTTCATGGGTACCGTACCTCAGCACAGATGTCAACAAGGGCAACACCCTATTCCTTGGTATATGGCATGGAGGCAGTCTTGCCCATTGAAGTTCAGATACCCTCTCTCCGAATTATGAAGGATGCAAGTTTGAGTGAAGATGACTGGATTCAGACCCGCCTTGATCAGCTGAACCTAATCGACAAAAAGAGACTTACTGCTATTTGTCATGGTCAGACGTACCAAAAACGGATGATCAAGGCATTTAACAAGAAAGTTAGACGACAAGAGTATCAAGTCGGGGATTTGGTAATCAAGCGCATTATCTTACCTCAAGGTGATCCCAGGGGAAAATGGACCCCTACTTACGAAGGGCCATTTGTGGTTAAGAACATTTTCTCAGGAGGAGCTATGATTCTAACCACCATGGATGGTGACGACTTTCCTCACCCCGTCAATGCAAACATACTGAAAAGATACTACGCATAATCAAAGACCCGCTAGATTGACTGGCCTAGGCAAAAATAAGGGCTTCCCGGCGAACCAAAAGGGTTCGGGCAAAATAAGGGATGAAAATGAAAAAATCTGTACACCCGGCAAGTCGAAAACCTGAAAAGGCGGCTTGGGCAAAAAAGGGTATCCCGGTGGACTGAAAACCCGAAAGGGCGGTCCAGGCAAAAATTAGGGATCAAAGCGTAAAATTATGTCTCATTGGATTACCTTGCATCCAGACTTCGGTATCGACTATTAAGCTCGGACGACACTAATCAATCTGATCTACCTTCAACCAAGTAGCAAAGTGATGAGATGCTCGAGAACATAAAGGCGATAGCAGAGTTGGAACCTAGTGGGATTATTCACATAAATGTTTTGTTTAGTCTTTTCACAAATTGTATAAATTCTATTTATTCGGCGGCGTTCTCTTACTAGGACGTCAACCTCTTGTACAGAAACGCCTATTTACAGGCCAAACTTCAAAATCAATACAATTCATTTTCAAAGAAATTTCAAACTGTTTTTCCTTTATCTGTTTTGTTTTGCAAAGAACGTCCAATGTTCATTTTTGATGTATGCATTTGACATTAATTGCTGCTCATGAATATTTACATGCGAAACAAAAGACGATTACGGGTAATATCAGAAACAGGGGAAAATAAGAATTGTCCAAACTGTACAGTTGCTCTGTCCACCAGGTACAAAGGTATATTCAACTGAAGAATATGGTTAAGATACTTTCACTCCCAGCAGAGTAAGGCAGTAATGGTAGCTCTCCCCAGCTGAGACTTGCAACTATGAACGAATCATCAATGCTCTCCCCAAGCAGAGTTGACCTACCATCAGCATTAAAAAGGCTTAATATCCCCGGCAGTCTTAATATTCCCTGGTAGAGTATACGAATGTTCCCCGGCAGAATACAAGATACCCCAGTGGAGTCAAAATTTTCCCAGTGCAGTCTGAAAAGGCTTCCCCAACAGAGTTGAAGCATCATCCCCAATAGACTCTGGAAGTTTATCCCTAGCGGAGTACAAGATAAGTCTCCACAGCCGAGTTCAAAGGATCATTCCCAGCATAAGTCAGAGGATTATCCCTACAAAAGTCTAACAGGTTTATCCCCAGCAAGTTGCAACTAAGAGATCATCCCCAGCGGAGTCCTTTCCTTTTATAAACAGGAATTCAGTCCTCAACAGATTCTGTATCCCCAGCGGAAACGAAGAATCCAACTCTATTCTCTAGCAGCTATCCAGGATTTATTTTCCCTAGCTAAAACATTACATTTCCATACATCATGATACACGCATATACGCATCATACCACACAATCTCATTTATTTTGAAAACATCACTGCTTGATCCATATCATGCATTGCATATGACTGACCTTTACCTTTCAGGAAAGATGCAGCTAAGTTCTCAGCTATGTCAAAAACCTCCCCTGGTTTAGTTAGATCACCGCGAAGATCTCCCTGATTCGTATTCCAGTTGAAGTTATTCTAAGCCTTTCGTCTGGTCCAGTTAAATTGAATAGAAGATTTTCCTAATGTCGATCCAGTCAAAGTTAATCCAAGACCTCCTCTGGTTCAGTTAGATCGCTGTGAAGATCTCCCTAATTCGTATTCCAGTTGAAGTTATTCCAAGACTTTCGTCTGGTCCAGTTAAATCGAATCGAAGATTTTCCTGACGCCGATCCAGTCAAAGTTAATCCAAAACCTCCTCTGGTTCAGTCAGATCGCTGCGAAGATCTCCCTGATTCGTATTCCAGTTGAAGTTATTCCAAGACTTTTGTCTGGTCCAGTTAAATCGAATCGAAGATTTTCCTGATGCCGATCCAGTCAAAGTTAATCCAAGACCTCCTCTGGTTCAGTTAGATCGCTGCGAAGATCTCCCTGATTCGTATTCCAGTTGAAGTTATTCCAAGACTTTCGTCTGGTCCAGTTAAATCGAATAGAAGATTTTCCTGATGCCGATCCAGTCAAAGTTAATCCAAGACCTCCTCTGGTTCAGTCAAATCATTGTAAAGATCTCCCTGATTCGTATTCCAGTTGAAGTTATTCCAAGACTTTCGTCTGGTCCAGTTAAATTGATTCGAAGATTTTTTTGATGCCGATCCAGTCAAAGTTAATCCAAGACCTCCTCTGGTTCAGTTATATCGCTGTGAAGATCTCCCTGATTTGTATTCCAGTTGAAGTTATTCCAAGACTTTCGTCTGGTTCAGTTAAATCGGTTCGAAAATTTTTCTGATTCTTATCCAGTCAAAGTTAATCCAAGACCTTCTCTGGTTCAGTCAGATTGATGATAAGATCTCCCTGATTTGTTTTCTAGTCGAAGTTCAGACCACCTATCAACAATCTCCAAATGGCATCTGTAAGCCCATTCCCGACATCACGATGCTGATACCACTTCATGCGAGTGCGAATTTCGGGGCACTCTAGTGTTCAATCATCTTCCACCTTCGGATCACGAAAGGCCCGAAAGCCAAAATATATCCCCAGGTTTAAGAAAATTGAACAGGGGCAGCTGTTGTACCCCAAAATTTCCCCCCTCATATTTCCCAAAACATTGCAAGAAAAATCTCCAAAGTGGTTCAAGATTGCTCAAGAGTTGGACAGTCAAGCTATCTCCTAAGGCAGTCAATCTCAAATTAGGGTTTTGTGTTGCATCAAGATCCTTGTATCCAAATGACCTCAAGTTCTCCCCAATGTCCTAATATGCTCTGAAGATCATACATGCCAAATTTCAATCCTTGCAGAGGAAGTTTACTCAGTCAATTGCTCAAAGGGTCCAAAAATCGACTGTGCTAGGGCAAAAGTCATCTGTGACCCAAATACAGTCAAACCTCAAGATTTTTTTGTCAACATTATCATTTTGAAGGATATTTCATCATTTGATCAACGGTTTATCATGATTCATCAAGGATTGTTCAAAATTCATCAAGACTCAAAACTTGCTAAATTAGGGTTTTGCAGGAAAAGTCAACTCAACTTTGACGAAGCATAACTTTCTCATACTTAATGAGAAATGACCCATATAAAGCTCATTTTGAAGAGGATGAAATTTCCTACAATCCATATTCACACCACAAGATCAATAAATGCACTCACAAAGAGTTACAAATTTGGACATTATAGGTCATTTTTGAAAGTCAACAAAAACACCTTTTTTTCAAAAGCTTATAACTTGAGCATGGAATATTAAAATTATATGAGACCAAAAGTTTTAGTTAGAGGACATCTCAAGCTTTCTAAAAAGTCCAAGAACACTTCCAAAAGTTCAAAATTGAAGAAGTTATGCATTGTTGAAGTTGGGCATTTTTGCAAGATTGCCAAAAGTCAACTATCCCTAAAACTTCAAATTTTGTCAAATGGGCCCATTCTTTTCCACTTGATTTGATCTTGTCACACTACAAATGTGTCCTAGCTTCAGCCTTGTGACCATTTATCAATTTTATTATAATTGATTTTTAATGATTTATTTCATTTTAAATCAATTTAAATCAAATAAAATCCCAACATTGATTATTTGATCTCTTTTTGGCTATTTCAGGACCTAATCATCATCATCAAGTGAATCAAATTCGTATCATGCATTACATGTGCAAAAAGATTGGATTTTGGATAAAATAAGCAAGCTTTCAATGGAGGATCAAATCAAATCTCCAAGCATTAATGTACAAGGATTGAGTATACAAATGTTAACCTAATGCATTTCTTATTACATATACAAGTGAAAGGCACACAAATTTGAGGGGAGAGGCTGCAAAATCATCAAAAGAAAACTTTAAAAAATTGCCAAAAAGTGTGAAACTGAAATCGTGCATAGAGGCTAATTCAGAAGCAAATCTCAACGCTAGTCCATTGCTGGGTATCCACTGAACCTATTGCAATAAAAAACAAGCCTTCACACCCTCTCAATTGCACTGTAAGTCTCTCAAAATACCGCCCTGTACTCAAAATTGAAACTACATATTCTTGCATTTTCTTAGCAAATCATTGACATATTCATGATCCTTGTCCAATTTACAAGCTTTCTGCATTATTTGATAGTATTTATATGAACCATAGCCCTGTAACCGAACCTAGGGTTTTGTAGATTGCTTTTTGGGTATTTTATTTACAGGCAAAATTGGAGCCATTGATGGACATGGACGTGTTCAGGAAGCCTAGACGAGCACAACCATGTGCTTGGAATCAATTTCCATGGACTAGAATTAATTTTAGGAACGATCTATGAATTTAGCTGCGGATCTAAATCCGCAGGTAAATATCCAGGCTGAACGAGGAAGATGAAGACGTGCCCCCCTCCCATTGGCTGATTCAAACTTGGCGCGTTTCTTTTTTTTATTTCCGGCATAATACGCGTTTTCCTATTTTATTATTATTGTCCAATAGGTATACAACTAAAGCGCGTTGGTTGAGTGGTAGAAGCGTTGTCCAATGACTTACAGGACCTGGGTTCGAATCCCAGGTCCCCCATGTATTTGCTATGTTTTTTCTACAGGTTATCCAATGCCATTCCAATTGCGTGGTACATCATGTGTCCTTATTCAAATGCTTTCCAGATGGCCCCAGGCCAGATCTGGTGGTCCAGATGTGATGTCCACCATATGCTATAGTCAACGTGCCACATGGAATTTCAGAAAGTCAATACAGGCTTGCATAAATGGGCCTTGAAAATTGCCATTCTCACCCCCTAATCAGGCCCAAACCCTAATCTCTTTTCTCTTTAAATTTATTATTTACTTCAATTATTTATTGTTTTATTATTTAATCACTAACCAATTAAAACTTTTTCTTAATAAAATCAAAACCAAAAAATATTTTCTTTATTTAAATTAATTTTCATTTTTTTTTATTTTGTTAATAAATATTAATTTAATTGATTTAGTTTAATTAGGAAATAACTTTAATATATTTTGCAATAATTAAAATCGACTTAAATAATTAGGTTTTATTAGCATTGATCAAATTATTTTTATTTCTTTAAATATCAAAATTCCAAAAATATCATTTTTATTAATTAATTAATTTGTTTATTAATTTAATAATTAACTTAATTTAATTTCTTTCTTAATTCAAAAAATAACCAAAAAAATCTTTTCTTTAGTTAAAGGGTCAAAACCCTAAGAACTCGCCCGATTTAATTTTCCCGCACGCGATCCATATTTATTCAATATTGTATCTGTTTCCCGGAATATAATAGTTTAATTAGGACTTTAAATATTTTTGTCGCTTTATTTATTTTCCGCATTTTAATTTCAAGGGTTGTTTTTGGCAATGTAAATACCCGACGCCTTGTAATAGTTAGTTTTAATTTCTGCAATTTAATTTCCGCAACTTATAAACTGTTAGATGTTTGATAATAGGGAATGCATGACAAGATCAAATGTTTAAACCTAAAATCAACATAGATAACCCATGACTTGTACAAAGACAAATTAACTGAAAACAACACACTCGCACATGCGCACTCTTAGGGTACACCTCACTTGGTTGCCTTCGAACGTGGTCATTGAGTATAGGAAGTTTTAGAGGTTGCCCTCTTGTCCAAAGATCATAGTTTCCTCGAAACAGTTGCCTCAGAAAAATGATCTAAGACATTAGGGTTACCGCTAAGGCATCCTAACATTGCTTTAGTGACTGCACGTCCCTTAATCGAATTGACCCTTAAACTCCAACGACAATGCTACCTATTCATCAATAGTGGATAGCATTGTCTAAAGGACATTAGCACAGATTGATTCCTTTTTCGAGTAGGTAGATGGTTCTTAAGTACTTGCTCCTATAAAACAAAACTTTTCGCACTTACACTCCTTTCAAACAAAAACTTCTTTCAAACCCACAAACACAAAGAAAAGCAATTTCTGAAAACACTTTGAGCAAGTACCTAAGAGCCCATGGACAACCATGGATAGAAAGGGTGCTAATACCTTCCCTTTCTATAATCTACCCCCCGGACCCGAGAAACATCTCGAAAAAGGAATTTTTTTGTGCTTTTTTTCCTTTCCTTGTTGGATAAAATAAAAGACGGTGGCGACTCTTGCTTACCGCGACATTTTGCGAAAACAAATGCAAAACACAAACCAACATTCCAAAAAAACAGTCAGTTCTTTCCCACCGTATCACACATAGGTACTGACTCAGTACTTCCAGGATGAGCAGACTTAGGGGACTGAGAGAAAGGTGCAGTGTGTGTTAGATTGAGGGAAAGAATATCTGAAGCAGGTGGTTTCTTGAACTTGTACAAGAGAAGTTCATGGGAAATAAGAAGAATCTCAACTTCATCAATGTCCATAACTCCGAATTTGCTTTCAACAACTGAAACTACTGAAGCATAATCTGAAGGCAATCCTTCTAGAATGACATCAATATGATGAGACAGAGGCAACGAATCTCCAATAGAGGCAAGCAAGTCTACAATAGTACAAATTTTATGAAGATAATCCTGAACAAATTGATTATCAAGAGTTAGGGCATGAAGTTCCACACAAAGTTGACGAGCCTTCGCACGAGTTTTCTTCTGAAAATAGGTGAACAAACGATCCCAAAGTTGATGCGTATGAGTGCATCCAAGAACACGAGACAAGATCTCGCTCGAGAGAGTATACTGAAGCCATGAAAGCAACATCTGATCTTTCTGCAACCAAGCAGAATACACAGGGTTAACCGTACCTGATCGTCGTGCATCATCATCAAGAAATTGAGGCGGAATTCGCGAAGAAAGCACCAAATCGGTGATATTGTGAGCGTTAATGTATGGTTCAACTTGCTGGCGCCAAAGATGAAAGTTCTTGGAGTTGAGTTTGGTCGCGATCTTCAGCGCGAACTGCAAACAATGCAATTCATCCAAGACGGCGGCGGACGATGGTGACGAGACATGAGTAGCGGTAGAAGAAGATGAATTTGCCATGGATCAAAGAGGCTAGTCTGATACCATATTAGAAATCAGAAAGAGAGAGAGAGAGAGAGAGAGAGAGTTTTCATTTTGTAACTGTTTTACTATTTCTGTTAGGGTGGTTACAAGATCTAGATTTGTTTTTATAGAAAACAGAAAGGTGACCTGCAATAGCAGGTCAGAACATATAATAAGCTGACACCTGTCAGTTTACAACCAAGGGGAATAGTCCTTATTTTAGTTTATTTTTAGGGTTAATAGTCATTTATCCCCCTGCAATATAAGCAAGTTTTGATTTACCCCCCTTTAAAACAAAATTTGATTACCCCTTGTAATTTTTTGGGTACCCCCTAAGCGTGTAAAAATGAGGGGGGTAAATTAATTTTTTTTACAGGGGGTAATATTTTCACCTAATGGGTAAAAGACTTAGAATTTTAACATTTCAAGGGATCTATCAAGAAAAAAAATTAAAGGGGGGTAAATCAAAACTCACATATATTGCAGGGGAGTAAATGACTATTAACCCTTATTTTTATTTAAAAAAAACTATTATCTTGGTTTTCATAAATATCTAAGGGAAAACGATTCAGTTTTTTTTATAAATGAATCTTTGCCATGCATTTATACAGTATTAACGCTCAAGACATTATCTACACATGAATAAACAAGAAAGATTGATGATCCACGTGAAATCGTAAGGCCGGTCAATCAGAATGCAAATGCCATATCTATATATCTTTGATGCTACATTGTGAATGACAAACATTGATAATGAAAACATTACATTGAAAAAAGTGAAACTTAAAAAAACATTGAAATAATCTTTAAGATGAATTACAAGAGCAAAAAAAAATATTGGTTCAAGAATTGTGTTCGATACATAATCTCTTGACTTGTAATGTGATAAATTATTTTCCTTATTGTTATACGGTGGCATAACCGACTGTTATATACTGGTTTTGCATTTTTTGTTCGCAAATGTGCGGTAAGCAAGAGTCGCCACCGTCTTTTCTTTTATCCAACCAAGAAAAGGGTGAAAAGAACAGAAAAATACCCTTTCAAGATGTTTTCCGAGTAAGAGGGTATATTATGGAAAGGGAATGTGTTAGCACCCTTTCCATTTGTGGTTTTCCACGGGCTCTTAGAGGTTTGCTAATTTTTCAAAATGCTTTTGTGCTTTGTGTTTGAAAATGCCTTAGTACGGCAAACTTTGTAGTGTTTCTCGGGATAATAGAGAACATATACAAAGTGTTTGAAAAATGTCTTTCGAAAAGTAGTTTTTGTGTGTAAGTGCAAAAAATTATTTTTGAGCAAACTTCTAACAACTATCTACTTTTGTACTCGAAAAGGTTGTTCTTTTCCTCCTTATCCTTTAGGCAACGCTATCCTACTATTAGTGAGTAGGTAGTCTTATCGTTGGATGTTGAGGGA
This sequence comes from Vicia faba, assembly GCA_948472305.1. Classification (NCBI taxonomy): domain Eukaryota; kingdom Viridiplantae; phylum Streptophyta; class Magnoliopsida; order Fabales; family Fabaceae; genus Vicia; species Vicia faba. The sequence continues at coordinate 1,358,878,444 of OX451739.1, read as the reverse complement.
CAATCGAAGGGACGTTACAATCATGAAGGTAATTATGGAGATGCTTTAACAATTCTGCTTTAGGGACTAGATCATTTACCGAGAAGGAAACTTGTAGGGTCATCGAGGGACAATGATCTTTTGATTTTACGGGTCTTTGCTAAAGCATTCCTGCCTCATGACTGTTTTTTAAAGGCAACCAAAGTGGGCGTACCTTAGAGGTGCTTTGTGCAATTGTGTTGTGTTTCAGTTATTTTATCTTTAAACATTTAGGTGTTCTACCATTTGATTTCAGATCTTGTCATGCAATCCCAGTTAGCATATATCTAAACAGTTAATATATGTACATGAATTTAAAGTGCGTGAATTGTAAATCCTACACTATTATAAGGCTTCGGGGAGGGAATTTACATTATACAGGGATAAAGGGGATAAAGCAGTAAAATATCCTAATTTTTATCTATTACATCCAGTGAAGAGATACAATAAATAGTAAAAATATGGAATTAAATAAACGTGCATGAAATAGAAGAGACATCTAAAAAGTCCTAAAGAAAAGAAAATTTTTTTTATTTTGGGAAAATGTTAAGATAATTAAATGATTAATTAATAAAATTAGTTTAATAAAAAAATCCTAATGTTTTTGTGGTTTTTTGATTCAATGTTGATTAAAAAAAAGAAATAAAATAGTCAAAATAAAATGAAATCGAAAGAAACAGGCAATAAAAAGGTGTGATTCAGGATGCTCAGATCGAAAAAGGTTTGAGCTGTCTTTTGATCTAGTGAAAAGCCTTGCCCTTCGAACCTGATGAAAGGGAAACTTCGATCCAGAAGAGATGGGTGTCCTTCGACCCAGGGAGAGATAATTGTCTTTCGATCCATGGGGGATGCTATGATGACAATGACTCTGTAAAGGTATGCTGGCAAAAACGAAGAGCATGAACTAGGTGCTAATCCCAGGTCCTTTGATTCCCTCTCTAATTAAGATCTGAAGTTATTTCGTCCTGTAATACCAAGAATCCTGAGATTCGAACTTGGGTTTAGAGAAAATGACAGAACGTTCCTGTGTTACCCAGCTCGAAGCTTGCTGCTTCAAATCCCTAAATAATATTTCTGCACAATGAACAAACATTAGAGATCCAGGGGGAGGTCTTACCCCCCTAACTCGAACCACTCTCTGATACAAAACCCTCTTTAATTCAAATCTAGGTTCGTCCTGTCCTGAAACACTAAGAATCCTGAGATTCGAAAGGACCAAACTCACGTGCCTTAACAATGGCAGGTCCATGAGGATTGTAACCTGCCTAACACTTCATTACAAACACACACAAACACATTAGAACAAACAAATGCACTTATATTAAGAAATTGAATTTCAGAATTATACATATGGCCGGTATGCTTCGATCTGCAGCTTTGGGTGTGGAGATGTTCGCTTAGGAGTTTGGCGTAAACTCCTAGATGACTCAGGAATGAGGATATGGTCTTCGTTTGGGCTGAAGGTGCCTGCAAAAAAAGTGTTTCGATTTGACCCTCATGGGTTTCTATGAGCAATATGGCAGCGTGATCCATTCGTGTGAAAAAGTATTTGTGCCTCTCTTTCGTTTGCCCTTTCGTCCCCCGGTATTGTGTGATTGCTCTTGTATTTATAGGAGTATGAGGGTGTATAGTAACGGCAAGAGACAACAAAGTAACCATTTTTTTAAGACCATGAGACAAGAATCAGACAACTTAAAAGCATTCCTTTTTTGAAACATTCATGTCTCTTTGGAAATCTTGGATGAACCTGGACACCTGATCCCTTCGAATACCCTCCTGTCATTCAAAAATGCTTCGCCAAAATACCACTTGAAGGGTACTTGTTGAAACGTCAATCGAAGGGTCTTGCCAAAAGGCCAATCGAAGGGTCTTGCCAAAAGGCCAATCGAAGGGTCTTGCAAAAAGTCCAATCGAAGGGTACTTGGTTAACATGCCTGTCGAAGCTGCCTTGTTTGAGATGATAAATCGAAGAATTCCTTTCCATGCCAATTGAAAGGTTGTCATGAGGCCAATCGAAAGGCCTTGTATCCATGCCAATTGAAGGGCTTGGCCATGAGGCCAATCGAAAGCACTTTGTTCTGATACCAATCGAAGTGCCTTACTCAGACGCCAATCGAAGTACCTTGTTGACCGATCGAAAGCTTCATTTTTATCTCTTCGATTTCATTCAGTTGGGACCAATATAAGTAACATTAAAATGCCAATTTAAGACGCCCTTGTTTAGATGCCAATTGAAATACATTGTTAAGATAGACACCTCATCGAAGGACACTTTGACCAACTTCAAAATTTGTTATTTTTCTTCAGGCAAGTGTTTGTAACCACCCATGTAAGAGAAAATCTTGTAAAAAATGAGAGGGAAAATTTTGGGGTACAACAACTGCCCCTGTTCAATCTTCTTAAACCTAAAGATGTAAATTGGATTGTCTGCCTTTCGTGATCTGAAGGTGGAAGATGATTGAACACTAGAGTGCCCAGAAATTTGCACTCATCTGAGATGATACTTGACTGTGTAGATAGTATTGGGAATGGGGTTATAGACGCCATTTGGAAAAGATGAGGGGAGATCATCGGAGATGGGCTTAAAGATGCCATCAAAATGTGACGGAGAGTCGTCGGAGATGGGCTTAAAGATTCCATCAGGAGACCTTTGATTTCATGAGATATTACTTTATGGGAATCCATATTCCTATTGTTGAGGAGGTCTATGTTAAGGAATGTTGGTCTCTTTCTTGGAACATAGAGTTTTAGGAGCTCTAATTGTTCGTTACTCTACCGGGGAGTCGTCTCTTGATTGAAGAGATGGAAGTTGACTGCTATCTGGTCAGGATCCAGGCTTCACGGTGACTTACTGGGGGGATGAGATTAAACTGTTAAGAATCAGCAACGAATCCATGGTCGATTCGGACTGGATCGGTGGAGGTATTGAATTAACTTTGACTGGATAAGAATCAGAAAAATCTTGAGATCGATTTAACTGAACCAGTAAAGGTCTACTGGAAAAGAATCAGTAACAAATAAATGGTCGACTTGAAATGAACCAGCAGATGCCTTGGATTAACTTTGACTAGATAAGAATCAGAAAAATCTTAGGATCGATTTAACTGAACTAGTAAAGGTCTACTAGAAAAGAATCAGTAACAAATCAATGGTCGACTTGAACTGAACCAGCAGAGGCCTTGGATTAACTTTGACTGGATAAAAATCAGAAAAATCTTAGGATCGATTTAACTGAACCAGTAAAGTTCTACTGGAAAATAATCAATAACAAATCAATGGTCGACTTGAACTGAACCAGCAGAGGCCTTGGATTAACTTTGACTGGATAAGAATCAGAAAAATCTTAGGATTGATTTAACTGAACCAGACAAAAGTCTTGGAATGTCTTCAACTGGAATAAGAATCAGGGAGATCTTAGTGTCGATCTGACTGAACCAGAGAAGGTCTTGGATTAACTTTGACTGGATAAGAATTAGAAAAATCTTAGTTTCGATTTAACTGAACAAGACGAAAGTCTTGGAATATCTTCAACTGGAATAAGAATCAGGTAGATCTTAGCGTCGATCTGACTGAACCAGAGAAGGTCTTGGACTAAATTTGACTGGATAAGAATCAGAAAAATCTTAGGATCGATTTAACTGAACCAGACAAAAGTCTTGGAATATCTTCAACTGGAATAAGAATCAGGGAGATCTTAGCGTCGATCTGACTAAATCAGAGAAGGTCTTGGATTAACTCTGACTAGAAAAGAATCAGAAAAATCTTAGAATCGATTTAACTGAACCAGATGAAAGTCATGGAATATCTTCAACTGGAATAAGAATCAGGGAGATCTTAGCATCGATCAGACTGAACCAGAGAAGGTCTTGGACTAAATTTGACTGGATAAGAATCAGAAAAATCTTAGGATCGATTTAACTGAACCAGACAAAAGTCTTGGAATATCTTCAACTAGAATAAGAATCAGGGAGATCTTAGCATCGATCTGACTAAACCAGAGAAGGTCTTGGATTAACTCTAACTAGATAAGAATCAGAAAAATCTTAGAATTAATTTAACTGAACCAGACGAAAGTCTTGGAATATCTTCAACTGGAATAAGAATCAGGGAGATCTTAGCGTCGATCTGACTGAACCAGAGAAGTTATTGGACTAACTTTGACTGGATAAGAATCAGAAAAATCTTAGGATCGATTTAACTGAACCAGATGAAAGTCTTGGAATATCTTCAACTGGAATAAGATCAGGGAGATCTTAGCGTCGATCTGACTGAACCAGAGAAGGTCTTGGATTAACTTTGACCAGATAAGAATTAGAAAAATCTTAGGATCGATTTAACTGAACCAGACGAAAGTCTTGGAATATCTTCAACTGGAATAAGAATCAGGGAGATCTTAGTGTCGATCTGACTGAACCAGAGAAGGTCTTGGATTAACTTTCACCGGATAAGAATTAGAAAAATATTAGGATCTATTTAACTGAACCAAACGAAAGTCTTGGAATATCTTCAACTGGAATAAGAATCATGGAGATCTTAACATCGATCTGACTGAACCAGAGAAGGTCTTGGATTAACTTTGACTGGATAAGAACGAGAAAAATCTTAGGATCGATTTAACTGAACCAGACGAAAGTCTTGGAATATCTTCAACTAGAATAAGAATCAGGGAGATCCTAGTGTCAATCTGACTGAACCAGAGAAGGTCTTCTGAGAACATCGTTCCGAGGAAGATGATGAAATATCCTTTCATCAGGCATAGCTTTTGAGAATACTATCAGGTTATATAAGTAATCAACTGTGTTTGTTGACTTGATTCTTCTCTGAAAAAGGTAAAGAATTAGTCACATGCAATGTCATGATGTATGAAATTCATTATGATGATGCTCTCAAAATAAATGAGATTATGTTGTATGCGATGTGTATGCACATGCCATGATGTTTGAATATGGGATGTTATTGAGATGTTTCCCAGACTGGGAAAATAAATCCAGGACTACTGCTATAGAGTATTGGGAAGCTGAATCCTTCATTTCCACTAGGGATGATGAATGGAGATGATTCTCTAGGGATTTCCTCTTTCTGTTTGAGGATAACCTGCTAGGGATTGACTCTACTTGAGAATTAATTCTGCTTCAGAATCAGTTTGTGGAGAGACATGCTTGTTGGAAGATTCTACAGCTGTAGAGAAATAAACTCTATTGGGGAATGAACTTTCGCAGTTAGAGAAATAGTCCCTACCTGGGAGGAGGTTTTATAACTATTTGAACTGGGTTGGGGAAAATAGACTTCAGTTGGAGAAGGTAATCCTTTCTTGGGGAAGAAGAGACCAAAACTCTAGTTGTTTCTAATCTGAGGGGAACATAGATGTCACAGACGTATGTTGAGGATACAACAATGACTTTGCGTCAGGATGTTTCTGCCCCTGTGCCTGCTGTAGGTTTTGTGGATGGATCTATGTCGTGATCGTACTTAAACATGTATTGAATGAGTTCCAGAATGACATCCGTCTCTGGATCGTATCTACATTGTTCTTGAAACATGTGTTGAATGAGTGTCAGAATAACATCCGTCTCTGGATCGTATATGCATTGTACTTAGAAGATGGTTTGAATAAGTATCAGGATGACATCCGTCTTTGGATCGTACCAGAACCGTTTCTAGACGAGAATCTGGAATAAGTGTCGGGATGACATCCGTCTTTGGATCATACCTGAACCGTTTCTAGATGATAATCTGGAGTAAGTGTCAGGATGACATCCGTTCTTGGATCGTACCTGAACTGTTTCTAGATAAGAATCTTGAGTAAGTGTCAGGATGACATCCGTCTTTGGAACGTACCTGAACTGTTTCTAGATGAGAATCTGAAGTAAGTGTCAGGATGACATCCGTCTTCGGATTGTACCTGAACTGTTTCTAGATGAGAATATGGAGTATTCAGAATGTTTCCGTTGGGAATTCTTGTTTAATTGTTTTGAGAAGAAATCCGTTGAGGAACATTGATTTTGCTTGATTGTACGTGATTCGTTGTCAGAATTCATGTCTAATGCCCCAAGTGATTCAAATGGAGATCTGCCCCTGATGATAGACCATGATCATGTTGTGCCCCTTGGTTGGAAGTGTTTTTCCACTTGAGGTGAACCTTTTCATTGGGAAAGTTTTTATTCACTAGATATTCGTCATGTGAATTTCTCTGATGTTGAACAAATAGTTATATGTAAACAATGGTATTTTAAGAATGCAAAGCTTATGTATGTCTTGAATTTTTTGAAAATTCATTTTTTTTAGTAAAACAAATTTTGCAAGAGAGTGATATCAACTCAAGATTTATAGCAAGTCCTACAGGAGTCAGGATACCTTTTGTAACAGTATACTTCCGAACTAACCTAGGCTTCAGCTAGGACTTTTAAGGGTTATAACGTGGCCTGATTCACGGTTTAAGAAACAAAGGATAAAGGCTCAAAGTTTATTTGTATCCACTCATTCTTCGTGATATTCTTCAGTCCTATGCTCAGTTAATTGTGCATTTAAGTCCCGATTGAGTCTGGAGTCTTGACCTTGATGTTTCGATGATGGTTCAGAGATTGAACGCTTATTTGAAAGAGGCAGTCATTTTTGTAACCTTTTTTTCTGTTGAGGATTCGTAGCGGCCTCCTTTTTTTTTGTTTTCGTTATCCCTTCTTTTGCCTGAACTGTTTCTTTTCGTGATTACAGTAAGCAAGATGCCCCAATTTTTTTCGTAAGTCTCCTTCATAGGTTTTGACTTAGTCGGGCCTTTATTTTTGAAAAATGATGACTGCCCGCTTTGACGATTATACGAAACCATCACCGTATTTTGATTTGGAAGGACGTCTTTGATGCCATTCATTGTGAACAAAGTGGAAGATTGCGACTGAATGCGCGTCTGAATTAACTGAGAAACTACCCTGCCCCAGGTTATGATTAAGGGTTTTAATTTATGTGAAAATAAAAACTCCTACTTCTTTGGCTCAAAGGGGTTGACTAGGGATTATCTTCCTTATAAATCCACTATTTGGGATTTGAAACAATGCCTGTACATCGCCAGCAAGGTCTGTTCAAAAGCACACTGTGTGAGATTGTGGTATCGTTTTCGTCATCCTCCCTCTAAAGGCTTAGAGCTTTTGATCGAGAGTTGAATATCACAAAAGGAAGTAAGAAATCAGTTTAAGCATAATGAAAACAAATTAATTCAAGACAAACATGTGCAATGCATTAATGAAATAACAAGGTTTGACATAAACAAATCTTCGAACAATCAAAAGAAAATTGCAAATTGAAAATTCTAATGAACAAAAGCGTCTTTGTTGGAACTGGTAACTTAAGATGATGTGCCTCTGAGGGATGGCAGAAGAATTCAGTCTGACCATCTTGTGTAAACTTCAGTACTCCTTCGTTGATCAAGTCCTGAATCTTATTTTTCAATGCCCAACTGTCATTCGTATCATGTCCTGGACTATCAGAATGGTATGCACACCTTTCGTCGGGATGGTAACTAGGAGCAGAAGTATTTGGATTTCGCAAAGGAGCCCTTAACGTAATCAACTCTGCCTTCAACATGTGTTGTAACATTTGAGCTAGTGACATGTTGATTCTGGTGAATTGTCTCTTGGGTTTGTCTTCCTTTTTCTGATTACCCTATTGTGGTTGGCAAGGTTATTGTTGGGCTTGCGACGTAACGGCAATTTGGAAAGGTCCACTCTTTACCAAACCAAACCCTTGTCTTATTAGAGGTTTATTAACGAATTGGTCCTCAACCTCGATTGTTTGCTTCACACGGTTGCATTCGTCTTGATGAAGCTTGTTAATAATGGCTCTCGTCTCTTCTTGTCCCCGGGCTAGGCCTTGGATAAGAGCCATCTGCCCCGACATCTGGGTTCTCATTGCTTCTACCTCAGCTTGCAGTTATTCCAACCGTTCGTCCTTATCGTCTTCAAGAATTTTCTTGTCCAGGTCCCCAGCAAGGAGTGCTTTCAACTCTTCCTGCCCCTGAGTCAGAGTCAGGAACATTTGTGGGAATTTAGCCCTTTGAGCTTGAAGGTCTTTGACTGTTTGTTTGAGAGCCATTTCTTTACTTGCTGAAATAAACAGTGAATAAGATGAGGACCCTGCTTTGAAACTTTTTTATGCAATAACATGTATGATATGCGTATGCAATGCTTTCAAGGACTCGCGGGGTAAACAAGAAGATGTCAGCATTTGAAGTTTGTAGCTTTGATTGAATAACTTTCATGTTGTTGAACGTCCTTCTACGAGAGTCAAGCTCACCATATCAAGTGGGTCATAGCCCCTGACTCAAGTTATTGAGTTTTGATCTTCTGACGACACTGGCTAGAGGAAAATAAATCCCCTTTGCCCCTTGCTAGACGTCTTATTTACCATAACCTGCATCAAAAACCCTTGAGATCCTTGAAATGGTTAAGGAAATGTCGAGGAATGATGTTATGATGTGTATGATATGCGTTAAGCAAAAGTGTAAGGTGATGTAAGCAAGTAAAATCTGCAAGAAATCCAGGTTATTGGATAATGACTATGAACAAATCCTGCAAGGAAATCGTGTTGTTAGATAATAAAATCCTGCAAGTAATTCAAGTTGAAAGCAAACAAATCACACAAGCAGCCTTAGGTTTAGGCTTGCATGAGGTTTGTAGGTAAGTACCCTCTTGAATGTTTAGTTGGCTCAACCTGTCCTATTAATAGTAATCGGGTTCTAAGGAGCCTCAATATCACTGACCTTCCCTTCAGAAATTGTTTCATCTCTGCACCGAAGTATTGCAGCCAAAAAATCCTGAAAGTCCAGCCTCAATGAGTATAGTATTGAGTATCAACCAATCTTTGGTCGAAACCAAATCCGGTTATCTCACTACTTCCTAATGGCTAGGACGAGTCAATTAAAGGTTCTAAAGGCCAGTTAGCGCTTAGTGATACTATGCGGAAGCCTAATGTAATCCTTAACTTACTCAAGGAACATTAGTAAAATCCAAAGCATCGCGCTAACGAAGCCACCACTTCGTCCGTATCAGTCTATGCCGTACAGCTTCCATGATTTATTGCTACTTACCTATTAAGGTGCCCCAGATCCGGGTGTAGGATCTTTTAGTAACAACCCAAGAAAACCCTTAAAGATAAAGCAATCAAACACACAATAAAGCAATTTAATAATGAACTAACTCTAAGGTAAACCCCACTTTTTTTTATTTACCATCCCCAGCAGATTCGCCAGTTCTGTTATATGGTGGCAGAACTGACTGTTATATACTGGTTTTGCATTTTTTTGTTCGCAAATGTGCGGTAAGCAAGAGTTGCCACCTTCTTTTCTTTTATCCAACCAAGGAAAGGGTGAAAAGAACAGAAAAAGACATCGAGATGTTTTCTGAGTAAGGGGGCTAGATTATGGAAAGGGAAGGTGTTAGAACCCTTTCCATCCGTGGTTTTCCATGGGCTCTTAGAGGTTTGCTCACTTTTCAAAATGCTTTTGTGCTTTGTGTTTGAAAATGTTTTGAAAACGCCTTAGTACGGTGAACTTTGTAGTGTTTCTCCGGATAGTAGAGAACGTATACAAAGTGTTTGAAAAATGTCTTTTGAAAAGTAGTTTTTGTGTATAAGTGTGTTGTACCCCAAAATTTTCCCTCCCATTTTACTCAACATATGTTCATTGAGGTCCTCAACTTGCTCAAGGATGCCCAAGAGCTGACCAGACAAACTCTCTCCTAAAGCCATGAACCTCCAATTAGGGTTTCCATTTTCATCAAGATAGGTGAGCTCCAAAGGCCTCATATATTCTCCATAGTCCTAATATCTTCTCAAGACCATCCATGTCAAGTTTCATGCCTTGCACAAGAAGTTTGCTCAGTCAACTGCTCAGATGCTTGAAAATCAATTGTATTAGGTCAAAAGTCAACGGTGGCCCCCATACAGTCAAACTTTAAGGTTCTTGGTCAACATAAACATTTTAAAGTGATATATATCATTTTATCAAGGGTTTATCATTATTCTCCAAGGAATGCTCCTAATTCATCAAAACTCAAAAGTTGTTAAATTAGGGTTTCTTAGGAAAAGTCAACCAAACTTTGACCAAGCATAACTTTCCCATGCTTTATCAGAAATTTTCCATCCAAGGCTCATTTTGAAGATAATTCAATTCCCTACAACTCATATTCAGCCCTCAAGTTTAAGAAATGCACTCATGAAAAGATATAAATTCAGACATTCTAGGTCCTTTTCAAAAGTCAACAAAAACACCTCTTGGGTCAAAGCTTCTTACATGAACATGGAAGATCCAATTGAGATGAAACAAAGAGGTTGCTTAGGGGACATACTAAGCTTTCTAAAAAGTCCAAGAACACCCTCATAGGGTTAAAATTGAGAGAGAGATATGCATTGTCAAAGTTCGCCAATTTTTGAAAAAAATGCATGAAGCAAATACTGACCAAACATGGATTTTTTCCAAATGGGCCTATTTTTTCAAGTTTGAAACTCATTCCTAACATGGTCCACGACCTCTAAGCCCACCCATACATTTTTCTACTATTTATGCTATTTATTTTGATATTTTGTTCATTAAAATTCAGAAATAAATAAATAAATATTAGAAATAATGTAAATTTTGATGTGAATCCATTTTGGGCAAGTTTTATGCTGGTTTATGTCAATTGATTTCGTGCAATAACCCTTCGAATATGTCTAGGTTCATCCACATGTGAAAATGACATAAAATCATCAAATATGACATATTTTCAAATTTTGATCATGGTCTTAAAACACAACATTATGAGGGATATTCTTTCTGTGATTCCTTGTCTCCTTATTCTCCTATATAAATATAGATCCATACAAGCTTGAAACACATGAAATTCCTCTCTAAAAAGCTCTCAAAAAGCTCTTCAAAAAGCTCTTCAAAAAGCTCTTCAAAAAGCTCTCCAGAAATCAAAGAATTGGTGCAAGTCATATCTCAAGGTTCCGGTCTCTCTCAATTGATATCAAGCCTCAAACCATCCTCTTGAAGTCCTCAGGAGTCTTACAAGTCCCAAGAGAAATCTATCACACGCCTAGCACGCCCCCATTTGACAATACCAGTTTGGTAAAATTTTAAACTTTGAATCTCTAATTTTAAACACATTTTATGGCATGCTAATGTTTGTTTGAGTTTATATAGAACAATTATGGATGGTTGAATCAGTAGTTCCATGCAAGAATCTGAAAACACCATGGTTAGGGCATGAAGCTTTAGAAGATTCGGGCCTAGGGATTTCTGATGATTGCACCACCTGTTTACTTTTGCTACTAGGCCCATCTTTATTTTCTTGTTTTATTCATTTCATTTATTTCTTTTAATCCTTTTTTTTTTATTTTAATCAATAAACAAATATAAAAGTCACATAAAAATAGATTTAGGATTTTTCTTAATTAAATTTTAATTTTGTTAAATTAATTAATTAATCACTTTAACTTTTTTTAAATTAAAATTAATAGAACTTAGGTTTAATTTTATTTTAATTCACTTTCCTTTTCGTAATAAAAATACCAAAAAAACATCGAATTAATTTCTTTTATTTAAATTTCACGTTTCTTTAATAATTAACTTTTTTTTAAATATAGATCTAGATCAATTATTTTTTAACTTAAACCATTTTCATAAGTTAAAACAAAAAACAACAAAAAGATTTTTTATATCTTAGAATTTTTAGACATCTTTTCAAATTTGCGCGTTAATATTCTTTCACACTTCCTTTTATTATTGTAATTGTATATTGAGATGTAATAGATGATTAATAGGACCTATACCGCTTTTATTTATTTTCCCCCAATTTTGGATATGTACATAATCCCCCTCCCCGAAGCCTTGTAATAGCTAGGCTTTATATTTCTGCACTTTTAAATTACTGCAATTATTAACTGCTAGATGTATGACTAATAGGATTGTATGGCAAGAATAATCAAACATTAGCAAACTTAACACAAGACTAAAATAACTGAACATAACACACCTTGCACAATTGCGCCCTTAGGGTATACCTCACTTGGTTGCCTCGGAAAATAATGGTCATGTCCCTCGAACGTAGGGATGTCTTAGCAAAGACCCTTAATTCTAAAGTCATCATAAAGATCATGGTCCCTAACGTCCCTCGAGTTGCCTACGAGAAATGATCTTGTCTCTCGATGTTGCCTATATGATGACAGTCCCTTCGAATGCTAAGATATCTTTACATGTTGCCTTCGATGACTATATCGTCCCTTTTGATAGTCCCTCAACATCCAACAATAGGGCTACCTACTCACTAATAGTAGGATAACATTGTCTAAAGGAAACGATAAAATGAACAATCTTTTTCGAGTAGGTAGAAACTCTTAAGTACTTGCTCAAAACAATAAAAACTCTTTTTCACAAACACTTTCAAAACAATTTTCAAAAACAACTTCGTCACACTCTTGAGGACAGATACAAGGGTTATCACGAAGTTAAACAAAAACTTTTCAAAACACACAAGCAATTTCAAAATGAGCAAGTACCTAAGAGCCCGTGAAAAACCAAAGATAGAAAGGGTGATAACACCTTCCCTTTCTATAATCTACCCCTCGTACTCATAAACATCTCGAAAAAGGTTTTTTCTGTTCTTTTTCCTTTTCCTTAGTTGGATGAAATAAAAGTCGGTGGCGACTCTTGCTTACCACGACATTTGCGAACAAAAAACGCAAACCAGTATAACAGTCGGTTCTGCCACCGTATCACAGAACTGGCGACTCTGCTGGGGATTTTTATAAAGTGGGGTTTACCTTAGGATCTAGGTCATTTTTAAATTGCTTTCTTGTTTGTTTTGCCTGCTTTATCTTAAAGGGTCTTGTTTGGGCATTGTTAAAGATCCTACACCCGGATCTGGGGGCACTTATTAGGTAACAGAAATAGATCGTGGAGACTGTACGACATAGACTGATATGGTTTAAGCGATAGCTGTGTTGGTGTGACACTTTGGTTGGTACCGGTATCCTTCATGTTTAAACAAAGAGAATACGGGGCCATCGCGTGGTGTCGTGAAGCACTCACAGACTTTAGAACCTTAGTTGAACAAACTTGGCCATTAGAAAGTAGTGAGATAGCCGGCCTCGGTATAAAGCTGAGGATTGGTTGATACTTGATACTACACTCCTTGAGATCATAATTTCGGGATATTTCGGCCGCAAGAAAAGATTGCCTGAGCTGAAACAACGCCCGATGAAGGATGATCAGTGATATTGAGAATCCTTAGAACCCGATTACTTTTCTAAGACAGGTTTGAAACCAACTAAACTTCAAGAGGGTACTTACCTTTAACCTCATGCAAGCCTTTGAACCTAAGGTCTATTGTGTGCTTTACTTGTGTGTGATTTACTCTGTTTGAACATAACATCATGCATCATAACATAGCATCCATTCTTATTACACTATCCATTTCAAGGATCGAGGGAAATTATCTTTGTTCTGTTTTGCAGATCATGGCTTCCGCTCGTAGAAACACTATCCGAATCAGCTTTGTGAGAATACCTCCCTAAATCAAGGAACTAGTATCAAGGGTTCCTGAAACTTCTTCATTCACTAAGAGACATGGTCGACTTCTCAACATGGTTACTTCGAGCTTTGATGAAAAGATGATGGGTGTACTCTTTTAGTTGTTTGATCCCAAGTACCACTGCTTCACCTTTCCAGACTATCAGTTGGTGCCTACCATGGAAGAGTTCTCTCAGTATTTGAATTTGCCCATTCTTGACCAGGTGCCTTTCACAAGTTTAGAAGAGGTTCCTAATCCAGAAGTCATTGCCTCAGCTTTGCATCTAAAACGGGCCGACGTGGTATCCAATTGGGAAACAAGAAGCATAGTTAAGGGTTTTCTAGCCAAGTTCCTAATTGATAAGGCCCATCTGTTTTGGGATGATTTGGACTTTCAGGCTTTTGAGGAGGTCTTGGCCCTTCTAATCTATGGGTTAGTACTGTTCCCTAATCCAGACTTACTCATAGATGTGAATGCTATCAAGATCTTCCTCTCTCGCAACCATGTGCCTACCTTGCTCGGAGATATTTTGCATGCCCTTCATACTCGTACCATGAAGAGAAGAGGGGTTCTTATGTGCTGCATTCCATTACTGTCGAGGTGTTTTATTTCTCACCTCCCTAAGTCAGTGCTAAAGAATGAAGAAGGTTTGCGTTGGTCGCAAAGGATAATGCCACTTTATCACACAGATATTCTCTGGTATTCCCGGTCTATAGGAGATATTTCTATTATTCACCACTGCGGGGAGTTCCCTAATGTCCCACTACTTGGCATTAGGGGAGTGTGATACGGTGGGAGAACTGACTTGAGGTTTTGCGTTTGTGTTCGCAAATGTTTCAATTTAGCAAGAGTCGCCACTGACTTTTTATTTTATCCAAAGGAAAGCTCAAAAAGCACAGGAAAGACCTTTGAGATATTTTATTGGGTTCGGGGAGTAGATTAAGAAAAGGGAAGGTGCAAGCACCCTTTTCATCCATGGTTATCCATGGGCTCTTAGTTACTTGTTTAGATCACTTGCTTTTGCTTTTCAATTGTTTGAAATGGTGCTTTGTGTGTGGTTTTGAAAGATGTTTTGAAATGAGGCCATCGTTGTGGCAACCTTTGTGATGATTCTTGTTTGAATGTATACAAATGTGTTTTTGTATTCTGAAAAGATATTCCAATGTTTGAAAGTTTGTTTTTGGGAAATGTTTTGAAATTGTGTTGTGAAGTGTGTTTGAAAATAGCAAGGATGTTTTTCAAGTTTTGATCAAGTAACTAAGAGTTATCTACCCTATTTTACTCAAAGATCTTTCCTATATATTTTTAACCCTTTTGACAGTGTTGTTTTACCATTGCATTTGGTAAACAACCTTGTATTAGGATGTTAAATGGGACAGGCGCGGGTCATCGTATAGACCATGATAACAATTGTGTTAAGTATCTTTAGCAAATTTTTGAGGGACTTGATCATTTTGTTTAGGCAACCAAGATAGCGTCATCGAGGGACTATGATCTTTTGTTTTGTTTTTGTTTTGCCAAAGTACCCAACATGCATAACATGGCCCATTTTTAAGGCAACAAGTGGATGTAACCCTAGGGGTGCAAGTGTGTATTGTGTATTGATTTTCATGCATTTTATCTTTGTATTAGGTCAAGCTACTTGTTGATTTTTTTGCATACAAACCCTAATCTCTAATCATGGCATAATTGAAAGCGTAAATGCGTAAAATAATCTATACTATTACAATATTATTATGGGGAGGGGGATACAATTTTTGAATGAGGGTATATTTGACAAGAAATAAAAACCCTAGTTTTACTATTATATCCAAATTGAATCAAATGGCATAAATAACAAATGAATAATATTTAAACAAAATAAATAAATATGCAAAATCACATGAATATGCAAAAAATGTTTTGTTTATTTTTTATGTATGTAAAAATATTTAATGTAAAAAGAAAGAAATAAATAAAAAGATTATCTTTTTTTATTATTAAGGGTAAAACCCTAATTTTTTAAGAATATAAATATATTAACTATATTATTTATGTATAATAAAATAAAATAGTGTATATACAAAAAATAAAATAAATTTAGAAAAAAAAAGTATTATTTAAGTATGAATAATAATAAAAATAAAAGTATATTTTTCATGTTTTTATTCTAAAGTATCTATTAAATAAAATAAAAGTATATATGTATATATTAATTATATTAAATATGTATAATAAAAATAAAATATTTACAAGACTAAAAATATATTTAGAACAATATTTTTTTAATGTAAATAAAATAAAGAATAATATAAAAAAAGTATAATTTATATATCACTTTTAAGTTTTCAATAAATAACATATATACTAATTAAATTATTTTTCATGTTAGAAAGAAATAAAATAAAATATAAAATAAATGTAAAAAATTATGAAAATATTTTTTGGGTATTTTTATATTTAGAAAATAAGAAAACAAAATAAAAAATGAAAATAAAATGGAAAAATGCAAAAGTATGAAGAAATGGGCCAAGGGGGTGCAAAAAGTAAAAGGGGGTGTCAATAGTGAGCCAGGACCAAGCCCAGCCCAACAAGCTTCATCTTCAACCTCTGTTCAGAATTCGCGCGCGCCTTATACACAAATGCTAGATCCTGCATACGAGCTCTATTGCAAAAACACATAACATCAAAGTTGTAGAGCTTTTCAAGACGAATTCAACCATATAAAAAACTTGTCCTAACTCTCAAAGACCAGAGAAAATTTCTCTGGCCCTAAAATCTAACCTAATTTTTCAGGATGTTCATGGACCAAATTCTCTTAGCATGCTTAATAAAAATGAAAACTGAGCATATGTACAACTTCATGGCTATGAATACTACATTTCTTATTCACAAACCTAAGTCTAAATGTTCCTAAATAGAGAGATATGAAGTTGATAAAAACCTATTTCAGCTGGGATCGTGTATAGCAATGTGGAGCTTTTCAACAAGACCTGAGATGTCTGGGAGCTTGCATGAACTTCACTTGACCTTCTCCAATATCTAGCTTGCCTTGAATGCACTTGAACAAGCCTACAGAACTCAACCTGCACAAATTCAAAATGAAAATGGCAAACCCTGTAAATGGAGTTACAGTTGGTGTTTAAGGGTTGGGATAGTTTGGATGGGTTATGTGGAAGATGTTTGAACCAACTTTAGACAAAATGCTCGAGTAAAATGTGAGATAGAACTCAAGTTGCAGATGCTGCCCTGTTTTGCCAATGAGATGTGATTTTGTGCTATGGGAAGTTTGAAGGCTCCAAGGGTCGTGTTTCTGGATCAAAGGGGTGTGAGAAATATGTTTCAAATGCTTGCACAAGTTGGATTTTGCTGAGGTTCAAGTTCTTGTGTTTTGGACAAATTTCTTGGTTATGAAGCAAAGTGTGAGAGGTGATGTGAAACAGGCCTGTACAGGCTATCCATGTGCTTACAATCTCTTATCTTGGCCCCTCTAATTTGTGGATTTGATTTGCTGCATAAGATATGGACCAATGCTCAAAGATTGTGGTTTGACATAAAGCAAGATTATGGCAAAAATGGTAATGTTACTTTTTCTATTTAGGGATTAATCTAATGTGAAATGCTCTAATGACCAAAACAATGCCTTAGACAAGTTTTTTTGCACTTAATTATTGAGTGTGGAATGGTTTTGAGGCCTGTAATCTAGTGCATAGCAAGCTGATTTGAATTTGCAACTTGTATCACAATGAACATGCCATGGATGAAAAATGAGTTTTTACCAACTTCAAGCCTTCGATTCTACCTAACCACAAATGAGTTTGAAGAGTTCTTGGACATTTTGGAAAGCTTTAAACATTCTATTCAATCCATCTTTGAAATGAAATTTGAGATTCCAAGTGGAAC
This sequence comes from Vicia faba, assembly GCA_948472305.1. Lineage (NCBI taxonomy): Eukaryota > Viridiplantae > Streptophyta > Magnoliopsida > Fabales > Fabaceae > Vicia > Vicia faba. The sequence continues at coordinate 1,358,861,006 of OX451739.1, read as the reverse complement.
TATATGCAAAATGGCCATGAAGATAGGTCAAAATCCTGCCTAAACTAGGGCAAAATTTCACTAAGTTAAAGGTTTTAGGGACCCTTGTTCCAAAAATCATAACTTGAGATCCAAGCTTCTTTTGGGAAAACTTAGTGAATCAAAGTTGTAGACTTTATGGAGGAATACAACTTTCATGTTGGAAGTTTTGTTTGAATCCAATTGCATCATGGTGAAAATTTTGGGCAAAGTTAGGAAAAATTAAGAAAATTTCATAACTTAGAAAAATTCTAAGTTATGAAATTTTTTCAACTTTAAACCCTAATTTGCAAAAAAGGGTTTCTTGATGAACAAGTTTCATGTTTTGACACATCTTGATGAGAAATGACCCTTGGCACTTGATTTTGACCAAAAAGTCAAAGTTTGACTTTTCAGTGTTGATCAATTGACTGAAAAATTCATCTGTCAATCCAATGTATTTGAGATCTTTTGAACCTTGTGAATAGGTAAATATGATGCCATTGAGTCCTTGAATCCATGTTTGAGCCCAATTTTCCATTGGCTAGGTCAAAAATCAGAAATTGGCTTTGTGAAGTCAAAATCCTAAAAATGACAATTTTGCCCTTTTGGTGATCTGATCAAATTTCTTATGGAGTTGTGGTCCAAACTTGATAAAATGGTTCATATGAGTTTATAATGTTGAAGTGTGTCAAAATTCATGAGGTTTGACTGTAAATTGGCCACAATTGACTTTTTCCCCAATACAGTTGATTTCTAGGTCAACTGTCCAATTGACTGGGTAAAAATTTGATTCAAGGCTTGAAACTTGGTAGAGGTAATCTTGTAAGTACAAAATGAAGTATGAAGGTCACTTTGAGCATTAGAAGTCCAAAATTCCTTATGCAAACTGAAACCCTAATTTAGGTCATCAGTGCAAGGAGATGTCTTGAGCAGAGCAAAACCCTAATCCTGTCTGGAGTTCAAGGAGTCTTGTGATGAGAAATGTTGGTAAAATGAGAGGGAAAATTTTGGGGTACAACAACTGCCCCTGTTCAATCTTCTTGAACCTGAAGAGTTAGATTGGCGAGTTTGCCTTTTGTGACTCAAAGGTAAAAGAGGATTGGACACTAGAGTGCCCTTAAATTTGCACTCGTCAAAATGTAGCTGAGGGAATGGGCTTAAAGATGCCATTTGAAGATGGTAGAATCTTGATGGAGATGGGTTTAAAGATGCCATCCAAGACTGTTTGTTGAAAATCAGGAGAATGAAAACCAGAATGGTATCTATATCCGGAATATATCTGAGTTGCATCTAGAGATTGGATTCGTGTGAGCAAAGGAATGGAGTCTGTGTCTAGAGCGTATCCGAGCTATAACCGTATTTGATTCTTGAATGAATATCAGAATAACTACCGTGTCTGGAGTGTATCTGAATTTTGAATGGGAGACAGAGAAACATCCATGTATGGAGCATCTCTGGGCTAGGGATAAATTCCGAATGAGTGACAGAATGGCAACCGTGTCTGGTGCGTATCTGGACTGTATCTGTAGTTGAGATCTGTATGAGTAGCAGAATGACTTCTGTGTCTGGAGTGTATCTGAACTGTAACTGGGATCTGGATAAGTGACAGAATGACTTCCGTGTCTAGAGTGTATCTGAACTTGAAGTTGATAGTCAAATCTGAATGAGAAATAGAATGGCTTCCGTGTCTGGAGCGTATCTAGCCTGTATCTGATTGCTGAAGTCTGTATGAGTAGTAGAATGACCGCCGTTTCTGGGGTGTATCCATACTGTATCTGAAATATTTGAACATTTTTTAAAGGTAGCTTTTAATCTTATCCTGAAAAGGGTAAAATGTTAGCTAAAACACAAAGTTATGTTGCATGACATGTATGATGCAATAAAATATGTTCTATCAATATATATGATATATGAATGTAATGGATGCGCATGTAAGCTGATTAGCTGTCTTGCTGAGGAAAATAAATCCTTGATAACCGGAGATAATGAAATCTTTGACTGCTGCTGGGGAAAATAAACCCTTGACTGTTGTTGGAGATTCAAAACCTTTGATTGTTGAGACTGAGAACATCCTTTGGACTACTGCTGATGATTGAAAATCCTTGGTGACTTGTGGGGAATTGAGAATTCTTTATGACCTTCCTGGGGAAATAAGGACAAATCCGACGATCTCTACTGGGGAATTAAAACCTGGGAGGCTTCAACTGGAGAAATGAGAACAAGAATCTTCGTTCTGCCGGGAAATAACTCTGGGGAGAATTTTTATCCTGTTGGAGAATTTTCGAAAGCTTGGGTTGTATGCCAATCTACTGAGGATTCGGAGGAAGTTGGATTACATTCCACCGCGGTTTAAGATTTGAAGTTTTGGACTTCGTTCAGGAAGAAAGTTTTATCTTCGCTGAGGATTTGTAGTTCAAAGTTTTCTGGCTCCACTGGGAATTGGGATTTTAGAAACTTGGCTCTGATGGGATTCTTGAAACTTAACTCCACTGGGGATATGTATTAGCTCTGTTGAGGATCTGAATGACATGCTGCAGGAGATTCCTTTCTGGAATAGCCTAAAGACGTTTTCTTATACTTTCAACCTATCAGTAATTATCTTTTCTCATTTCATTTTATTTGTAGGCAGTGATTATATTCAAATGCATATGCTCATTTAATAAATCATTGGAAGTTTTCAAATAAAACACAAGTGTAAAAAGAAAGAAAAGGCAAACAAATTCCTGCACGTTGAAGTATCTTTGTATTAACTTTGTGTAAGTATTTTGTACAAAGGAGACAGACATCCTATTAAGAGAATGTTGTCATAAAAAATGAGAAAAATTTATACAAAGAAAGATGGCTATGTGTAACAATTCAATGGGGTTCCCATTTTGCTATAGCCTTCACAACTCTGAGTATCTTGTCCATTCGTTGCTTCGTCCGCAGATGATTAGATTGATCAGAAGCTTGGAGCTTGTCCGTGAAGAGATTGTCCTTAAAGTGATCCGACGATACATAGTCATACCCTTTAATTCCCTAACTTTTGCCTGGATCGCCCTTTCGGGTTTTCGATCCACCGGGAAACCCTTTTTTGCCCAAGTCGCCCTTTCGTGTTTTCAACTTGTCGGGTGTACAAATTTTTTGTTTATCCCTAATTTTTTCCTGAACCTCCCTTTCGGGTTTTCGATCCACCGGGATGCCCATTTTTGCCCAAGTCGCCCTTTCGGGTTTTCAACTTGTCGGGTCGTTTTATGCGTAGTATCTTTTGACTATGTCTGCGTTCGCAGGGTGCGGCAGGTCATCATCGTCCATCGTGGTCAAAATCATTGCCCCACCAGAAAAGATGTTTTTGATCACAAATGGTCCTTCGTAAGTAGGAGTCCATTTGCCCCTAGGATCACTTTGCGGCAAGATGATTCGCTTGATTACAAGGTCCCCGACTTGATATACTTGTCTCTTGACTTTCTTGTTGAAGACCTTGATCATACGTTTTTGATACACCTGGCCATGGCAAACAGCAGTAAGTCGCTTTTCGTCAATCAAGTTAAGTTGATCAAGCCGGGTTTGAATCCAATCGTCTTCACTCAAACCAGCATCTTTCATGATTCTCAAGGAGGGAATCTAAACCTCGATAGGTAAAATAGCTTCCATGCCGTATACCAAAGAATAGGGTGTTTCCCTAGTTGAAGTGTGTGCCGTGGTATGGTACCCGTGCAGAGCAAATGGTAACATCTCATGCCAGTCCTTGTAGGTGACTGTCATCTTTTGAATGATCTTCTTGATATTTTTGTTCGTAGCTTCGACAACACCGTTCATCTTAGGCCGATAGGGAGATGAATTGTGATGTTGGATCTTGAACTGCTCGCACAGAGCGGTGATTATAGTATTGTTCAAATTTGTACCGTTGTCTGTAATGATCCTGTCGGGGATACCATACCGGTATATGAGGTTCTGCTTGATGAAGCGGGCAACCATATTCTTTGTAACGGAAGCAAAGGAAGCTGCTTCGACCCACTTGATAAAGTAATCAATGGCCACCAGGATGAAACGATGTCCATTGGATGCTGTAGGCTTGATCTCTCCAATCATGTCGATTCCCCACATCGCGAATGGCCAAGGAGCTGTTAAGACATTGAGAGGAACTGGAGGAATATGTACCTTGTCAGCATAGATTTGGCATTTGTGACAAGTACAGGAATGTTGATGACAATCAGCTTCCATGGTAGACCAGTAGTAGCCTGCCCTTAGAATTTTCTTAGCCATCGTATGACCACTCGAGTGGGTGCCAAAGGTGCCATTATGCAGTTCAGCCATGATCTGCTCAGCTTCAATCTTGTCCACACAATGGAGTAGGACACAATCAAGATTGTGCTTGTATAGGATACCATTGCTCAGAAAGAATTTGGCAGTGAACCTCCTTAAGAACTTTTTGTCGTTAACTGAAGCTCCTTCAGGGTATTCATGTGCTTCGAGATACCTTTTAACGTCATGAAACCAAGGTCGATCCACCACTTCTTCGGTATTAATCTCGTGACAATGTGCAGGTTCGTCCATTTGTTCGATGGTGATTTAAGGTGCCTTATTATCCCAGTTAAGTTTAAACATGGATGACATTGTAGCTAACGCATCTGCCAATTGATTCTCTTCTCGTGGGAAGTGCTCGAAGGTAATCTGCTCGAAATGTGGTAACAATGTCAGGACATGTTCTTTGTAAGGGATGAGGTTATGGTGTTTAGTATCCCACTCTCCTTTGATTTGACTGATAACCAAAGCTGAGTCCCCAAATACGATCAAAGATTTGATTCCTAAGTCAATAGCCGCCTTGAGACCAAAGATACAAGCTTCATACTCGGCCATGTTGTTGGTGCAGCTGAAGCAGAGACTAGCAGTGAAAGGTGTATGGCAACCTTCTGGAGAGATAAGTACCGCGCCAATATCGTTGCCAAGTGCATTTGAAGCACCATAAAAGTATAGGGTCCATCGAGATCCTTGTTCAGGTCCGTCATACGGTCCGTTACCTTTAATGTTGTCCAAAGTCATAATATCCTCGTCAGGGAAGTCGAACCTCATATACGGTAATCTTTGACGGCTTGATGAGCTAGATGGTCAGCTAGTACACTCCCCTTTATAGCTTTTTGGGTAGTGTACTGGATATCATACTCAGTCAGGATCATCTTCCATCTAGCGATTCTTCCGGATAAAGCAGGCTTCTCGAAGATGTACTTGATCGGATCCATTTTGGAAATCAGCAAAGTGGTATGTGTCAACATATACTGCCTTAGCCGGCGAGCAGCCCATACCAAAGTGCAACAAGTTTTCTCGAGCAGTGAGTAGAGAGTCTCACAGTCGGTAAACTTTTTGCTAAGGTAATAAATGGCATGCTCTTGTCGGCCAGACTCTTCATGTTGGCCCAGTACACACCCCATTGAGCTATCCAAAACAGTCAGATATATGATTAAAGGCCTTCATTCGATGGGTGGAATCAAGATAGGAGGTTCCAGCAAATACTCCTTAATTTTATCAAAAGTAACTTGACATTCATTGTTCCATTCAACCACCTGATCTTTCTTCAACAACTTGAAGATTGGCTCACAGGTAGATGTTAGGTGAGAGATGAACCTTGAAATATAGTTTAGGCGTCCCGAGAAACCTCTAATCTCCTTCTCAGTGCGGGGGGCAGGCATTTCTTGTATAGCTTTGACTTTGGCAGGATCAACCTCAATGCCTTTGTTGCTGACGATGAATCCCAAGAGTTTACCGGACCTAACTCCGAAAGTGCACTTGCTAGGGTTCAGTCTGAGCTTATACTCCTTCAATCTGACAAACAGCTTTTGCAGATGGTCGAGGTGTTCTTCTTCTGTTTGTGAACGGGCTATCATGTCGTCTATGTAGACTTCGACCTCATGATGTATCATATCATGAAACAAAGCTACCATGGCTTGCTGATAGGTTGCCCCGACATTCTTCAGTCCGAATGGCATCACTTTATAGTAGAAGGTACCCCACTGCGTAACAAAAGTAGTCTTCTCCATGTCTTCGGGGGCCATTTTGATCTGGTTGTACCCCGAGAATCCATCCATGAAGGAAAATACCTTGTGTTGAGCTGTGTTGTCAACCAAAATGTCAATGTGTGGTAGTGGAAAATCATCTTTAGGGCTAGCCCTGTTTAAGTCTCTATAGTCCACACACATTTTGACTTTGTCGTCCTTCTTAGGCACGGGCACAATGTTAGCAACCCATTGTGGATAGGAAGTAACAGCCAAAAAGCCAACATTGAACTGCTTCATCACCTCAACTTTGATCTTTTCGGACATGTCGGGCCTCATTCGGCGGACTTTCTGTTTGATTGGGGGACAGTCTTCTCTTGTGGGGAGACGGTGAACCACAATATCTGTATCCAGTCCCGGCATGTCTTCATAGGACCAGGCAAAGATCTCAACATATTCATTCAACAGCTGAACTAAGTGCTCTTTGACACTTGGCTCTAGGTTGGCACCCACTTTAACCTCTTTTCTGTCTTCAACAGTACCCAAATTGATAGTTTCTAACAACTCTTCATGGGGAAGAATAGCCCTTTCCTCTTGTTGCAAAAGTCTAGCCAGCTCTCCAGGCACTTCACAATCTTCATCACCTTCGTACTCAGCATGATTGACCAGATCTTCAGAGTCACTGAAGGCCATAGCAAAATTGTTACCCATGGAATCCGGAGTGGATGGGTACCTGCATTTTGTGAGTGTGGATGTGTGTAAGGGATAGCCATCTTTAAACAAAATAAAATGTAAAAATAAAGAAAATGAACACAAAAGTTTATAGATGAAAACTTCCATGATTCATTAAAAATGGCATATGAGAATGAAGAATCAAAACCCTTACAAATGGACCTATATGCCCCGGGTAAGGCATAAGGCGAAAAGAGTGTACGAATTGTTTAATAATTATTACAGACCAAACAGGAAATGTTCAAAAGATAAATTACTGATTGATGAAAGTAATGGGAACGAAATCTTTGGCCTCCCAGTTGTTTAGTCCTCCTTCAATGGTTGGAAAGATCTAGTCTTCAAAATTGCTTCCTTCTTCATCATCCTCTAAAGCATGAACTCCGTGATGAGTGATTTTCAGTGGCGGTCCTCCATCCCGGGAGTGACGCACAAATTTATGGCTAGTAGCAGTGAAACCCAATCCGAACTTATCTCTCTTGTAAGGAAAATCTGGCAATTGACCCCACACTGTACTTCCCCCTTCTTTGATTACAGCCTCCGCATCTTTAAGGGATGACATCCGGGACACAGGCTTGGTAATGATGGGCACATCAGTCATTACTTTGGCTACCGCAACCTCAGGAGAAACCTCTTCAAAGTGTTGGAAAGGTGTTTTTATGAATTCGCCGTCTAACTCCACGTAGCGGAAAGAGTTAAAGTGACTTATCATATACTCCTCCTCACCATGAACTGTTATGATCTTACCCTGGACTGGGTACTTGAGCATCTGGTGTAGAGAAGAAGTTACTACCCCAGCATTGTGGATCCATGGCCTTCCCAACAAGCATGAATATGAAGGACGGATGTCCATCACATAAAAAGTAGAGTTGAAAATTTCCGTTCCCACCTTGATTGGGATGTCCACTTCTCCGTGAACCATCTGCTTAGAACCGTCGAAGGCTCTAACTATGATATTACTGGGCTTTAGGGTCAAACCTTCACAATCCAATCTGTCTAATGCTTTCTTTGGTAGAACATTTAAAGATGAACCGGTATCAACCAGAACATGAGCAAGTGTAGTTCCTCTGCACTCTACCGAGACATGCAGCGCATCATTATGCTTTCTTCCCTTAGACGTAAAATCGGCATCAGAGAAGCCAAGACCATTGTCGGCTGTAAGGCTAGCCACACACTCTTGAAACTGATCCGTAGAAGTTTCTTGAGGCACGTGTGCCGTCTTCAGAAATTTGATCAAGGCTTTAGCATGAGCCTCGGAGCAGAGCAATAGAGCCAGCATAGAGATTTTTGAAGGGGTTTTCCCCAGCTGCTCTACGACATCATAGTCGCTCTTCTTAATTATCTTTAAAATCTCCTCCATCTTCTTTTGGGTGGTCTCGGGGATAACCAAAGTCTGAGCCCTCGTCCTAACGGGCGCTTCTTGGATCCCCTTACCTTTATCAGCAGTAACAGCAGAGGGTATAGCTTCGGAAGCATCAATTTCTTCAATAACCGGACTTCACACATATATCTTGACAGGCACAGGAGCACTTAAGGGTCCGAAGACTGCCTGTGGAGGAGCAATCTCCAAAGAGAAGATTCTTCTGCTACGAGTGATCTTACTTGTCCCTGCAATATTCCCCACATCAGGAGTCTCTTCATCAGAATTTTCTTCAATTGATTCGATCTGTTTCACACTGTGATAGAAGATCTCTCCTCCATATTCCACGGTATTGTCTTATTGGACTTATATGGGATAGGCCCCGGCATGGTAATCTTCAGCGGTACAAACTTTGGATCTGGTGTAATCTTAATAGGCCTTTTGCAGGTCTTGGAAAGATTGTCGGAAATGGTGATTATAGCAATATCATTGATTGAAGTAACATGAGTAACATGAGTGATAGTAGCAACATGAGTTTTCTGAAAGAGGATCTCTTGAGTATCCATCAAGCGTTGAAGGCTTGATTTTAACAACGGACAGTCAGATTGCAATGTTGAACAGAAGTAACAATCTTTTTCACAGCTTGGGAATATCCCGACTTTCAACAGATTCATCTTGATCATTGGCAACAGAGTCATTAATTCATCAACAACGGTAACATGAAGATCTTCCACAATAGCATGGACATTATGACCATGTTTTGGCATAGGAGCGGATATCACATTAGGTTTTTCGGGGGCATCAAACTCTACCTCCTTGGCATCTATAAAATCTTGGATCTTGTTTTTAAGGGCCCAACAGTTGTTGGTGTCGTGCCCCACACTGTCCGAATGGTATGCACATTTTGCATTTGAATGATAATAGGGAGAAGAGGTATTTGGGTTTTTCGGCGCTTCTTTCAAGTTGGTAAGGTTTAACTTTAACAGATGAGGGAGGACCTGAGCCGGTGTCATATTGATCTGGGTGAATTGCTGTTGTGGCCTTTCTACCATTTGCTGGTTAGCTCTAGGTTGACTGCTTCGAGGTTGATCGACTGAGGAGTTCTGGATCATCACAGCCCCCACCGCTGGTCGGCGCTCCATTCTCCCTTGATTTCTATGGGTGTGAACAGTAGAAACTTCCTTCTTGGATGGGAAGGTCTTCTTGATAGCAGCGGAAGCGGATGCATCCTTCTGAATTTTACCACTTTTAATGCCAGCTTCGACCCTTTCACCGGTTAAAATTAATTCGGTGAACCCTGCAGATGAGCTCCCGATCAAGTGATTGAAGAATGGGCCTGACAAGGTCCCTAAAAACATGTCAACCAGCTCTCTATCCGACAATGGTGATTGCACCCTTCCAGCCAAATCCCTCCACTTCTGGGCATACTCCTTAAATCCCTTATTAGAGGCCATACCCATACTCTGTAGTTGAGTACGAGTAGGCGCTAAATCTGTGTTATATTGGTATTGTTGGTAGAAAGCAACAGCCAAATCTTCCCAGTTATGAACATCAGATCTCTCAAGTTGATAGAACCAGTCCAATTGCGTACCTGACAAACTATCTTGAAAAAAGTGGACCCATAGATCCTTATCGGAGGAGTGGGGTTGGATCTTTCTGACGTAGGACCTCAGATGCATCTTTGGACAGGACAAACCGTCGTATTTAGAAAATGTAGGTACTTTGAACTTGGGGGGAATGATGATCCCAGCAACCAACCCTAGTTCTTCGAAATCCAGCCCAGGTACCCTTTGTACCTCCATGGCTGCCAATCGATCCTCAAGATTCTTATACTTATCGTCCGCCGGAGGGTACTGCTGTTCGGAGTAATGTTCATCCTATTCCTCTTCTTCTTCTTCAGCTTTAGACTCGGAGGGCATTGCAACTCCCTTTCCTTTACCAACCCCTTCGTCAGACGTCGAGGGGAATTCCAGAACTCTCCTAGCTTGACTCTCAAATCTTCTTCCCATAGTGGCCACACCAATTCTTTTCTTTTTCTTTTTTTCCTTTTCCTTCTCTTTCTCTAACAGTGCTTTAAGGTCCTCTTGACCCTTTTCTAAGGTCATGAGGAGTTGTTGGAATTGCGAATTTTGTGCTTGCAGATCTTTAACCGTCTGCTCTATATCCATCTTGCTGAAATAAACAGCAGAAAGATAAGGAAACCTGGTGTGAAGACCTGTTAATGCATATGATGAATGATGTGTATTCATGTAATGCATTCAAGGATTCAGAAATTCAAATTTGTTGCAAACAAAAAGAATACACGTCATATTAATAAGAAGAAATTTGTTAGTACCTAAATGCCCCATGGGCAGAATATTACAAAATTCTTAATGTAAAAAGACATTGCGCATCCTCTTTGGCGCGATGTAAGTGTTAAGAGTCTCCTCTTCGTGAATTCGGAGGGTAAGTTCCAAAACCTTCTTCTCACTGGCATAGAAGTTGGCTTCAAAAGTGTTCTGCTCTTCCTTGAGCTGTATCCAACTCTTTTGCAATTCTTCCAATGATGTTGGCATGTCTGGATGTAGGAGGGTGTATGGAACCTCTCCTTCCGTAACAGGCTCTTTGATCATAGGTAGAATTTGAGGGTAAGGCATCATAAGACTCTGGGCGCGGGTTCGTACCCACTTGAGGTAAGGCTCAAGAGTGATGGAATTCTTGTGCCCCAGGGTCTTACTATCCATTTTGTTGGGCATCCTCCAAGCTCGGATAAACCTTTGTCGAAGTCCTTGAGCGTCGTTGTCAAAGTCAAAAACCAAGTCAGGAATCAACATATCATGAGGGCCATCCCTTCGGGCATACCCAAATTGCCTCAGAGCTAAACAGGGGTTGTAGGTAATGCCTCCCCTAATGCCAAGTAGTGGGACATTAGGGAATTCTCCACAACGATCAATGATGATGACATTTTCTCTGGACTGAAAACACCAATGAACATTAGAATGTGTGAGGGTCATCAATCGTTGTGACCACCTTAAATCCTGCTCATTCTTCAAAACTGATTGGGGAAGGTGAGAAATAAATCACCTTGCTAGAAGAGGAGTACAACACATGAGAACACCTCTTTTCCTCATTGTTCGTGTGTGAAATGAGTGTAGGATGTCCCCAAGTAATGTAGGCACAGGATTCCGAGATATGAAAATCTTGACAGCATTCACATCTATAAGCTGATCAGGGTTTGGGAACAAGACCAACCCATAGATGAGAAGTGCTACAATCTCCTCAAAAGCTTGCAGATCTAGAGAATTCCAGCAGTCTTGTGTCTTCTCAAACAGAAACTTTGCCAAGAAACCCTTGACACCACTTATGGTTTCCCAATGACCTTTGATATCGGATGGTTGCAAGTTTAAGGCTTGAGCAACATATTTAGGCTTTGGTTCTCTTTCTGTACCATTGTAGGGTAGTTGATGGAGAATAGGAATCCTCAGGAGTTGAGAAAATTCCTCCAAAGTAGGTACTAGTTGGTAATCAGGGAATGTGAAACAGTGGTGTAGGGGGTCAAAGAACTGGAAAAGAACTTTCACCATGTCTTCTTCAATGTTGGAGTTGACCAAGTTGAGAAGTCTTCCATGTCTTTCACTGAAGAGAGAATTCTCTGGAATCTTGGAAGCAAGCTCCTTGAGTTGAGAAGGGATTCTCACAAGGTTGACTTGAATTGTTTTCCTGCGAAGAAATTCCATGACCTACAAAACAAGAACAAAGATGAAGATCCAAACCCTTGAAATGGTTAGTGGATGCATATGATGCTTTATGATGTTCATGATGTATGCACAAGTATATATACAAGCAAATCACATAAGATCCTAGTTTCAGGCATGCATGAGGTTTTATAGGTAAGTATCCTCTTGAAGTTAGTTGGCTCAACCTGTCCTATAAATAGTAATCGGGTTCTAAGGAGCTCAATATCACTGGATTATTTTCTGTGTTCATTGTTTCAGTTTAGCCACTTAACTGGCGACCGAAATATTCCAAGAAAACAACCCTCAATAAGTGTAGTATCGAGTATCTACCAACTTCGGACTGCACCAAAGTCGGTCATCTCACTACCCCTAAAAAGGCCAAGATGGTCAAGTAAAGGTTCTAAGAGTTCATTAGTGCTTCATGACATCACTCAGCGGCCCCGTATTCTCTTTGATTGACTCAAAGGCTACCGGTACCCACAAATATGTCGCACTAATATAGCTATTGCTTCAACCATGTCGGTATACCCTGCACAGTTTCCACAATGTATTGCTATTTACCTATAAATGTTTCCCAAATTCGGGTGGAGGATTTCAAACCTAAACAATAGAACAAAATGTAAAGCAATCAAGGCAAACAAGATAAGCATGAAAAGGTGATCTAAAACCCTAAGGTTACTCCATTTTTAGATTATTCCCCAGCAGAGTCGCCAGTTCTATGATACGGTGGGAGAACTGACTTGAGGTTTTGCGTTTGTATTCGCAAATGTTTCAGTTTAGCAAGAGTCGCCACCGACTTTTTATTTTATCCAAAGGAAAGGTCAAAAAGCACAGGAAAGAACTTTGAGATGTTTTCTTGGATTCGGGGAGTAGATTATGAAAAGGGAAGGTGCAAACACCCTTTTCATCCATGGTTATCCATGGGCTCTTAGTTACTTGTTTAGATCACTTGCTTTTGCTTTTCAATTGTTTGAAATGGTGCTTTGTGTGTGGTTTTGAAAGATGTTTTGAAAAGAGGCCATCGTTGTGGCAACCTTTGTGATGATTGTTGTTTGAATGTACACAAAGGTGTTTTTGTCTTTTGAAAAGATATTCCAATGTTTGAAAGTTTATTTTCGGGAAATGTTTTGAAATTGTGTTGTGAAGTGTGTTTGAAAATAGCAAGGATGTTTTGCAAGTTTTGATCAAGTAACTAAGAGTTATCTACCCTATTTTACTCAAAGATCTTTCCTATATGTTTTTAACCCTTTAACAGTGTTGTTTTACCATTGCATTTGGTAAACAACCTTGTATTAGAATGTTAAACAGGACAGGCGCGGGTCATCGTATAGACCATGATAGCAATTGTGTTAAGTATCTTTAGCAAATTTTTGAGGGACTTGATCATTTTGTTTAGGCAACCAAGATAGCGTCATCGAGGGACTATGACCTTTTGTTTTGTTTTTGTTTTGCCAAAGTACCCAACATGCATAACATGGCCCATTTTTAAGGCAACAAGCGGATGTAACCCTAGGGGTGCAAGTGTGTATTGTGTATTGATTTTCATGCATTTTGTCTTTGTATTAGGTCAAGCTACTTGTTGATTTTTTTGATTTTTTTGCATACAAACCCTAATCTCTAATCATGGCATAATTGAAAGTGTAAATGCGTAAAATAATCTATACTATTTCAACATTATTATGGGGAGGGGGATAGAATTTTTGAATGGGGGTATATTTGACAAGAAATAAAAACCCTAGTTTTACTATTACATCCAAATTGAATCTAATGGCATAAATAACAAATGAATAATATTTAAACAAAATAAATAAATATGCAAAATCACATGAATATGCAAAAAAGGTTTTGTTTATTTTTTATGTATGTAAAAATATTTAATGTAAAAAGAAAGAAATAAATAAAAAGATTATCATTTTTTATTATTAAGGGTAAAACCCTATTTTTTTAAGAATATAAATATATTAACTATATTATTTATGTATAATAAAATAAAATAGTGTATATACAAAAAATAAAATAAATTTAGAAAAAAATTATTATTTAAGTATGAATAATAATAAAAATAAAAGTATATTTTTCATGTTTTTATTCTAAAGTATCTATTAAATAAAATAAAAGTATATATGTATATATTAATTATATTAAATATGTATAATAAAAATAAAATATTTACAAGACTAAAAATATATTTAGAACAATATTTTTTTAATGTAAATAAAATAAAGAATAATATAAAAAAAGTATAATTTATATATCATTTTTAAGTTTTCAATAAATAACATATATACTAATTAAATTATTTTTCATGTTAGAAAGAAATAAAATAAAATATAAAATAAATGTAAAAAATTATGAAAATATTTTTTGGGTATTTTTATATTTAGAAAATAAGAAAACAAAATCAGAAATGAAAATAAAATTGAAAAATGCAAAAGTATGAAGAAATGGGACAGCGGGGTGCAAAAAGTAAAAGGGGGGTGTCAATAGTGAGCCAGGATCAAGCCCAGCCCAACAAGCTTCATCTTCAACCTCTGTTCAGAATTTGCGCGCGCCCTGTACACAAATGCTAGATCCTGCATACGAGCTCTATTGCAAAAACACATAACATCAAAGTTGTAGAGCTTTTCAAGACGAATTCAACCATATAAAAAACTTGTCCTAACTCTCAAAGACCAGAGAGAATTTCTCTGGCCCTAAAATCTAACCTAATTTTTTCAGGATGTTCATGGACCAAATTCTCTTAGCATGCTTAATAAAAATGAAAACTAAGCATATGTACAGCTTCATGGCTATGAATACTACATTTCTTATTCACAAACCTAAGTCTAAATGTTCCTAAATAGAGAGATATGAAGTTGATAAAAACCTGTTTCAGCTGGGATCGTGTATGGCAATGTGGAGCTTTTCAACAAGACCTGAGATGTCTGGGAGCTTGCTTGAACTTCACTTGACCTTCTCCAATGTCTAGCTTTCCTTGAATGCACTTGAACAAGCCTACAGAACTCAACCTGCACAGGCTCAAAATGAAAATGGAAACCCTGTAAATGGAGTTACAGTTGGTGTTTAAGGGTTGGAATAGTTTGGATGGGTTATGTGGAAGATGTTTGAACCAACTTGGGACAAAATGCTCGAGCAAAATGTGAGATAGAACTCAAGTTGCAGATGCTGCCCTGTTTTGCCAATGAGATGTGATTTTGTGCTATGGGAAGTTTGAAGGCTCCAAGGGTCGTGTTTCTGGCTCAAAGGGGTGTGAGAAAGATGGTTCAAATGCTTACACAAGTTGGTTTTTGCTGAGGTTCAAGTTCTTGTGTTTTGGATAAAGTTCTTGGTTATGAAGCAAAGTGTGAGAGGTGATGTGAAACAGGTCTGTACAGGATATCCATATGATTGCACCCTCTTCTCTTGGCCCCTCTAATTTGTGGATTTGATTTGCTGCATAAGATCTGGACCAATGCTCAAAGATTGTGGTTTGACATAAAGCAAGATTATGGCAAAAATGGTAATGTTACTTTTTCTATTTAGGGATTAATCTAATGTGCAATGCTCTAATGACCAAAACAATGCCTTAGAACAATATTTTTACACTTAATTATTGAGTGTGGAATGGTTTTGAGGCCTGTAATCTAGTGCAAAGCAAGCTGATTTGAATTTGCAACTTGTATCACAATGAACATGCCATGGATGAAAAGTGAGTTTTTGCCAACTTCAAGCCTTCGATTCTCCCTAACCACAAATGAGTTTGAAGAGTTCTTGGACATTTTTTAAAGCTTGCAACATACTCTACAATCCATCTTTCAAATGCAATTTGATATTCCAAGTAGAATTATGTGAAAAATGGCCATGAAGATAGGTCAAAATCCTGCCTAAACTAGGGCAAAATTTCACTAAGTTAAAAGTTTTAGGGACCCTTGTTCCAAAAATCATAACTTGAGATCCAAGCTTCTTTTGGAAAACTTTGTGAATCAAAGTTATAGACTTTGTGGAGGACTACAACTTTCATGTTGGAAGTTTTGTTTGAATCCAATTGCATCATGGTGAAAAAGTTGGGCAAAGTTAGGAAAAATTAAGAAAATTTCATAACTTAGAAAAATTCTAAGTTATGAAATTTTTTCAACTTTAAACCCTAATTTGCAAAAAAGGGTTTCTTGATGAACAAGTTTCATGTTTTGACACATCTTGATGAGAAATGACCATTGTGTTTACCGTGAAAAATGGTAAACAACCGCTGATCTTCCAAAAGGTAACTTATTTGGTGACTCGCAGGATCGATCAGATTGATCCTAAGACATGGTTGATTTTTATCGTTTAAATGCTTTAAAATAGAGAGTTTTGACTAATCCTAATGGTGATTAACGCAAGTAAGGTAGAGACACTTTAAGTAAATTGCATGGAGAAAATCTTAATAAAGTAAATAAAAGCATTAAAGGCTTGTTAAATAAATGACTTCGACTGAGATAAATAAGTGAAAGCGATAAATTGCTTGAATGTAAAAGATTTCGATTAAGGTAAATGGTGTTTCACACATACATTCTCAATGATTCTTTCTCTCACGCTGGGTACTTGAATCTAAATGAGTGACTTGTATACAATGATGAACACACCTAATAACTACGTGAACACTTAGTATTTATACTAAAAATCCTAAGTAACTGCTGGGAAGTTACATCGCTTCGTGGTGACACCACATGGCACATTCACAACCCTCGACGCCTACTTCCACGCCACGCTTGGTAACTGCTGGGAACTATTTTCTCTCCAACAATTCGAAATTCAAACCGTTCGATCTTGGACATCAGGGACCTTGGTCGAAAGGCTGCTCCTTCGACGTTGAAAACAACATGATTCCAACTTAGAGAAATTTCTATAAGTATCTTGTCATTCTTTGATAAGCCTTCGATGTGATCAGCTGATCGAAGCCTTCTTGTGTAGGAAACTCTTCTAACTCATAATTAATGATCTATATGATAATAGAACGTGGGTGTCGAATTTAGGAGCCAACAAATTGCCCCCCAAGAATGTCTTATTTTGACGCTTAGAAGAAAGAGGCATTCTTTGATATTCCATTCGACACATGTCCTTCACTCTCAGCCACAAATTAGTTTGTGCGCTTTTCGTCTCCTACCAACCATCTGACAATCTCAAAAAATCATCATTTCAACTTTTCCCAAGATGTCACTTCAGTAAGGCACTTCGCACGCACGATGGCCTTTCATACGTTGTCATCATGACCATTCTCTGAAATCGAGGAAGCATGCTGCAACGTTTCCGTTTTTCAAAACAGTTACAGCGCCAATGCGTGCCACGTGCCCCACTCCCTTATGTGGCATTAAATGACCTCGAGCCCTATGATTTTCCAATCACCATAAATAGCACTAAGTGCTTCATTTGGACTCTTTACGCTTTCTCGCATCTAAACCTTCGATCGAACGAAATCTTCTGTAAATAGTCCTTTGCTTCTTCGTCTCTAAACCCAGTAATCTTTATTCTTCATTCACCCTCATTTAAACCAAAAATGGCTTACGTACTCGTGTTCCCAATGCCCCAAGAGCTAGCATTCTCTCCAAGACTGCTCAACCAAAAACCTTCTCAACTACTCTGGTAGTTAATTCTATGGGAATGCAAAGGGTTCCTGAACCCATGGGTGATACTGAGCGCAAAACCTATGGCTCTCAACTGCTGATTCCCGTTGGGTATTCCAACCAGGTTTTTGCCATGTCAGGCCCTCTTTCAACATGCATTATCGACCCCACAAAAATTGAGGGTTTCTTCCCCGCGCATGAGGCACTCAAACCCATTGGGTGCTCAAAGAAGGCGAAAGATGATACTGAAGATCCTGCGGAAGAGAAAATAGGTCTTCGGTTTTTTAAAAGGGGGGTTAGGGATTTTCTATCTAGCCCTAGCCTTACACCAGAATATACCGCTTGGCTCAACAAGATGGAGGAGTGCCAGGCTTCGATTTAGAAAGGCATGGGCATTTATGACCTGGTCATGTTGTCCAAAACTGGTCTTAACTACTGTCCCGACATGCTGGTAGCTTCATTGCTGTTTTGGGACTACACTCACTATACCTTCCACTTGCCTTATGGAATGGTTACGCCCACTCTTTTCGATGTGGCCGCAATTGCTGGTCTTCGACCAACTGGGGACTACTTCGACCTAGAGGAAATGTCTGAAGACCAGATTGGGTTTTCTGCTACCAAACCCACCTACACCACTTACACCAGTCATTACCACGAAAAATCAATGGTTGCAGTGACTAATGTGGAGCACATCGCGTTTCTAGCCCTTTGGATGTCGCGCTTCATGTTCTGCACGAAATCCCTGCAGGTGACGAAGAATATGGTCACCCTCGCTACTCAGCTTCATCACAGCCAAAACATCTATTTGGCCGAATTAATATTGGCGAACTTGTACGAGTCGATAAGCAGTGGAGCGGCTCAATTAAAAGTAATCGAAAATAGAGCCAGCCTGCTGCTTGTTGGTCCCTTCTGGTTACTTCAACTCTGGTTGAATGCCACTTTCGAGTCTTTTCTACCCCAGAAGACTCAAATAAATGAAAAGGCTCATGAGATAGCCAGAAGGCGCGTTGAAGGCACCAGGCTCGCCTTATTGACTCCTACTGAGGATGGGCTGGAAGGAATTCACTTCGACCATGGCCCCTTTCGCCGATCGAAAGTGTGGTCCAGGATGGTTTACCAGGCCCCATCCTAAATCACCAGAGGATCCTCACTTCGAAGAGCATACAACAATGTGGGAAGCGTTTCTCACCCCAAGGATAATGCCGTTGCGTTTCAAGAGTTCGAAAAATCAGCTGAGCCTGATTGCCTACCAGACGAATCTTGTCTCTCGACAATTTGGCATTATTCAATCGCTTCCTTCTCCGATTTATCCTTGGGAGAAATCATTGTTATTCTTTTCTAATGACTACTCTGAAGACGCCGCTACTAGGCATATTAGTAGGTATGTTGGTCGGACCGTACTATCATTGTTCGACTACCAACTCAACTTCCTCTGTTCACTAGCCTTTGAAGACTGGTGGAAGAGATATTACGTCGAAGAGTTCTTCAACAAGAAGGACTTTGCAGACGAACTCAAGAAGTCCTTCGTCATGGTCCTCAATAAAATAAAGAAATGTACGTTCCCTCTTCAAATTATATTTGTCTTTTCATTTCGACTTATATCTGTTAATTATAACTTGTGAACGTTTCTCTTTCAGTTGTTCGAAAACCTGTGGCTAAGAAGGCCACAGACAGCAATCAGGGTGGAGGTCCCTCTGCAAACCCTCCAGTACAGGTAACAATCTTTCCTTGGTTCCCTCTTTGGTTTTAAACATCCTGATTTTTGATGTTGTGTTTTAAATCGACTCTGTTTGGGATTTTCAGAAACCTGCGCCTAAGAAGCGACCCATATTAACGGTCGAAACTTCGAGTGGCGAAGAGGAGGAATCTCCTCCTGTTCCTCTCAAATGGAGAAAGCTGAAAAAGGTTGCTCCTGCGCCTGAAACTCGACCTGCGATAAGAACTAAAGTCACAGGGAATAAACCCAGGCCGCCCCCTATGATTATCAAAGAACCCACAGAGGAGGAGCCAAATGTCTTGCTCAGTAATCCTGTTGAGAGCGACAACTCTAGCCCTGGGGCTGAGGTTCCTTTACAGGTAATGTCTCCGACCACTTTTAACTTAAGTGTCGATGATCACCTTCGATTGTGTATCTCTCTAATCAGAGTTTTTTTTCTACTTTTAGGAAACGGCTGGCACTTCAGCGCCAGCTGGGCATCCTGTCAAAGGTTCTGGTACCTTCATAAACAGCGTAGGGGAACCCACATGAAATCCTTCTTCTCTCGTCAGTTCTGCTAACGAAGTGAATCAAACTTCGGAGCCGCAGGACTCTGCTAACCATAGCAGACAATGCAAAGAGGAACTGGTGGATGATGAGTTTCTTGCTGAGACAGAGGGTGCCCCTGAGGAGCACCACCAGGAGGAGGTTCAAGTGGTCAACAAGACAAAAGAGCAACATGACGAAGAGGGTCATGTTGACGCTGATGCTGCTAAAAATGTTCAGCCCCAAGCCAACATTGCCGCAGAAAAGGTTACCTTGACAAAGCCCAGGTCTAAAGAGGACTTGGCTCTCTTGAAGCAAAATGACCCAATTGGCTATATGAACGCCATCGTCGAGAGCAGGGAAAATTCATCTGACCCTAGTCATGATGCTTCTACTGCATCAGGGAAGTCTACTTTGACTTCTCCTCTCGATGAGGCCTTGAAGAAAGTTAAGGCTCAATTCTTCAAGAGGGACCTAATGAAGGCTTTGGAGGGGGGTCCTACTGCCCAATCTTGTTTGGGGGCTTTCTTGGGTGCAGTCGATTTGCTTGCTGTTTCTCTAGAGATTTCCGGCTTCATCTTGGAGTTATACTCCATTATTGACCAAGCCTCTGCGGATTACAATCGTCGAAGGGGGTTCAACAAGCAACTCAAAACGCCGCATGGCAAGAGTTTTACTGCTTGGACTGAAGTAGCTGAATCGACCTCTCGAATTAAAGAGTTGTCGAAACAGAGAACGTCCAAGCAACAGGAAATCGAAGCCATCGATCAGGATAATGCCTCTATATGGGTGCAGATCAAGGAGTTGGAAGCCAGGTTAAACGCTAATACTAAGCGCAAGGAAGAACTTCTTTCGACTGTTTCAGACGCGGAGAGCCAAGATGAAGTTGCTCGAGGCCTAGAGTTCGCTGAAAGGGCCCAGGCTCTAGATGACCAGATTGCCAAAATCTCTCAGGCGAATGCCTTGTGCAACAAACGACTGGAGTTACAACGAGCAAAATATCTTCTTCTCAAAGCTTCCGTCCCTTTTTAATTTACTCTGTACTTCATTGACCATGTACTCGAATATTCTGTAATTTTTGTAGCCATTTTGGCTTATCAATGTTATTTTCCATTTTGGCTTTATTGTTAACTTAATCATTAATTGTTATTTATTTTGATCTCTTGGAGCATAGGTTTATATTTTTTCAAATATTTGCCGTTTACTCTCAAGAGTCTTTTATCTTCGCTTAACTGTTCGACCTCATATGCTCCACCAGAAAAAGTTTGAATAATTTTGAAGGGTCCTTCCCATTTGGGTGAGAATTTTCCCATGCTTCGATCTTTTCGATCCATGGGAAGAATTACCTTCCAAACTAGTTCTTCAGGCAAGAATGCCTTAGGTTTTACTTTCTTATTGTAAGAGTCTTCCACTCTTTTCTTCTGAATTCTCAATAGGGCGAGAGCTCGTAGTCTTTCTTCGTCTAAATCTACCAATTCGTCTAACATCATATCCCAATAAACCTCAGGGGGAATATCTTAATGTCGTTGAACCCTTGCTGATTGAAGACAAATTTCTGCTGGCAGTACTGCGTCATGACCGTAAGTTAGTCGATATGGTGTTGTACCTGTGGCTTCCTTTGGGGACGTTCGACAAGCCCACAAGATCTGGTCTAACGTTTTATGCCAATTTTTTGGCTTCTTTCCTACATGCTTTTTTATCAGGCCAATCACTATTTTATTCGCCGTTTTGACTTGACCATTTGCTTGCGCGTAATAAGGCGTTGATGTTAGGAGTCTGAAGCCTGTTTCTTGCACGAATTCCTGCATCTTTCGACCAGTGAACACTGACCCTTGATCAGTTGTTATAGTCTCAGGGATTCCAAATCTGTAGATAATGTTCTTTTGAATAAATTCAATGACATTTTCTTGGTCTGCGTTGACTAAAGGGATAGCTTCGATCCATTTAGTGAAATAATCAATGCCTACCAGTATATACTTCTGGCTCTTTGATGATGCTGGTCGAATCTCTCCAATAAGATCCAACACCCATCCTATAAAAGGCCAAGGTTTCACTATTGAGTGAAGCTCGCTTGCTGGTACATGTTGGATACCAGTATGGACTTGGCATTCCTGGCAACCCTTCGCGAACTCGACACAATCTTTCAAGATAGTGGGCCAATACAGTCCTGGTCGAAACAACAACCATTTCATCTTATGACCTACTTGGTGAGCCCCACATGCTCCAGCATGCATAGTCGAAAGGGCTATGTATGCTTCAGTTTCGCTTAAGCATTTTAATAATACCCCTTCAGGCGTCTTTTTAAACAACTCATTCCCCATGAGTACGTAACTTAACGCCCTATATTTTATTTTTCGTTCTGTCAAAGCTGCTGGATTTTATAGATAATCTACAATGGGTTTCCTCCAATCTTGCTCCGATAAATTGTCTATGAACGAAATTTCGAAATCCCTTTGATCGGCATATCCTAGTCTTGTCGATTCCAAATCAGTTGGAGACAAGCTGGTTGCTGGCATTTTTTCTAGGACTTCGATTTCTCTTTGTAATCTCGTTTTTGAAATCCTATACCCAGATGCAATTTGTGCCAAATAATTGGCTATTTGGTTTTCCAATCTAGGTATGTGTCGAATATTAACCACTTCGAATTTTTTCAATAAACGATTTGCTATCACAAAGTACATAATGAGATTTTCTCTTATACATTTGTACTCTTTTGTGATTTGCTTAATGACTAACTCTGAGTCTCCCATTATTTCGACTCGAGTTGCCCCCAATTCCAACAATATTTCAAGGCCAGTAATTAGAGCTTCATATTCAGCCTCATTGTTCGAACATGTACCTTCTATCTTGTACTTGAATGTTGTTGGAATTTTTTTTGGAGAAATAATTAAGACCCCTACTCTCGTTCCATCTTTATGTCTGGAACCATCGAAGTAAAATTTCCAGGGTTCTATCTCCAAGTAATTTATATTTTGTACCTGAATTGAGTGGTCGACTATAAAGTCTGCTACCACTTGTCCTTTTACTGCCTTGAGAGACATAAAGGTTAACAAATACTCAGTTAATGCTAGCGCCCACTTGCCAATTCGACTGTGCAAGATGGGTTTCGACAACATGTATTTGAAAACATCACAATGGGATGAAACATACACATCAACTGGTTTTATATATTGTTTGAGCTTTGTACAAGAGAAATAAAGACATAGACATAATTTTTCAACTTCGCTATATCTAGTTTCTGCATCGTTCAAAACTCTGCTAAGGTAGTAAATGGGTCTTTCGACTCCATTTTCATCCTCTTGGGCTAACATGCTTCCTAAAGTTTTGTCGTATGCAACTATGTACAATATCATACTCCTATTTCTACAAGGAGGCACCAAAACAGGTGGCTTGGTGAGGTACCCTTTGATCTTGTCGAAGGCTTCTTGTTGCTCTTTCCCCCACTCGAACCCTTCCTTATTCAATCGAAGTAAGGGTGAGAAGGCTTGCGCTTTTCCACTTAGGTTAGATATAAATCTCCTTAAGAAGTTTATCTTGCCCAGCAGAGATTGCAGTTCCTTCTTGTTCATTGGCGCTTTCGCTTCCAAGATTGCCTTTGTCTTGTTCTGGTTGATTTCAATTCCTTTCTTGTGGACGACGAAGCCCAAGAAATCTCCAGCTTTCACACAGAACGCACACTTCAAAAGGTTCATCTTCAGACCATGCTTTCTCATTCTTTCGAACGATTGTCGAAGGTGGTCTATATGGGTCTTCCTGGAAACAAATTTTACAACAATATCGTCAATATATACTTGCATGAAAGTGTTAATAAAATCATGTAAGATAGAGTTCATTGCTCGCTGATATGTTGCCCCAACGTTTTTTAGGCCAAAAGGCATTACTACCCATTCGTAAGTGCCTAAGGCCCCAGGGCATCGAAAAGCTGTTTTCGACACATCTTCTTCAGCAATGAAAATTTGATTGTATCCTGAGTAACCGTCGAGCATGCTCAGGTAGTCGTAGCCAGCGGCAGAGTCGACAAGCATTTCCGCCACAGGCATAGGATATTCATCTTTGGGTGTTGCAGCATTCAGATCTCTGAAATCTATGCACACCCTCAACGTACCATTTTTCTTAATAACTGGCACAATGTTTGCAATCCATTCGACGTACCTCGTAGTTCGTATGAATTTGCACTTCAGCAGTCTTTCGACTTCCGTTTTGATCGATAATATTTTTGGAGCGAAGCGTCTTGGAGTTTGTTTGACAGGTTTTTTCCCAAGTTTGATTGGCAAGTGAAGTTCTACCAATCTTTTGTCGAGACCAGGCATCTCTTCGTAATCCCATGCAAAGCATTCCTTGAACTCCTTCAGTAATTGGATCACTTCGACCCTGAGCTCTGGGTCTATTTTGGCACTGATGTAAGTGGGTCTTTTATCTAACCCTTCGCCCAAGTCGATTTCTTCTAAAGGATCATGTGCTAACATTTTGATGTTGTTCGCCAGGGGGTCCTTTTCGAAACCCAAAGGCTCATCATCGTAGATGGCGTCGAGCCTCTGTTCCTGCATTCCTTCTGTTGAGATATCGGGAGGTTCTGGGTCGAAATCTTTTCCAGGACCTATATCTGGTGGCTCTGGGTCGAAATCTTTTCCAGGACCTGCAGAAGGTAGTACTTGGTCATTGGCCTTGGTGGCCATATATTTTACTTCGGCTTCGAGAGCCGCTATCATTCTTGTTTCGGCTACGTAGGCCGAAATTCGCTGTAACGCTTGCGACTCAGTCATTATCACTGAATTCGCTTCCCCAACCAGTTGGCTGGATGTCAGTTAGCCCACTGAAATCAATGTGAGACAAGTCTTCTTTATCCCATTGAAACCCATGATCAGGATGCAGGTACAAGGAACAAAAAGCATTTGGCGTTGGCGCCATGTCGAAGTCAGGTGCTGGACATGGCCCAATGTGAGCCAAATTTTTGTCGAAGTCAGCTCTCCCTAGGTGATTAACTTCGCCTAAGTAGTAGCTCTGATCTGCTTCTATATTCTCGACAATCCCATCGGGATGCCATAATATCACCCTTTGGTGCATCGACGATGGTACTGCTCCGACACCATGTATCCATTCTCGGCCTAACAGTAGGTTGTAATTTGGTTTAGCTGATATGACCATGAACATGGTTGGTCGAAGGATGGATCCCACTTTGAGGTCTAGTTGAATCACACCCATGGTGGTCCCTATTTCGCCTTCGTAGTTCGATAGGACCATATTATGAGGCTTAATGTCTTCATCATTCTTGCCTACTTTTCTTAGCATGGAGTGGGGAATTATGTTGATAGTTGCCCCACAGTCCACCAAGATTTTGTTTACAGTGGCCTCTTCGAGCTTTGCCCTTATGAATAAAGGCTTGAGGTGACTTTTCATCGCCTCAGTTGGTGGTTCGAAGAAACCATTTTACTCTTCAGTGCAACCCTTACCCATGACAAAGTAGCATACTGGCCTATGCTTGGCCATCTCTTGTTCAACTTCCCAGTCATTTGCTTCGACTTCCATTTGGCGGTCGAATTCTCTTGGCAAGACCGAAAATACATTTATCATGATGTCTAATATGTCGTCGGACTCGGAGCTATCTTCGTCACCAGCTTCGTCTTGATTAGGCCATACCAATCTATTGGCCACTGGTTCCCTCTCCAAAGGCTTTCTTTGCTTTCGCTGGGGGACATTTGAGCTCGACTCTGGTTTTGGTTCGTTGGCAGCCTCTCTCTCAGCCTTGCGCCGCCTTTGGTACCTTCTCCACTGGGATCGAGACATTGGGTTCTTTCCCTTGTAGTTACTCGATACTTGAGCAACTTTGGTGGCACCTACATGAGGTTCTTTCTTGAGTGTCAAAGATGAACCTTTTGGCACTTCAAAGGAATGCCACCTTTCTTCGTTGGGTCTCTTTCGACTCGATGTTTTGAGCCATGTATCGACTGGCACATTGGTTGGAGGCCTGAAAGTTAGTGGCCTCTTTTCCTGACTTGAACCCTTTTGACAGGTTCTTCTAGGATCGTGTCGAACATCAGAGCCTGTACTTGTTTGGGCATTTTTGCTCCATTTTTATTTGCTGCTCTCACACCTTCGATGTGTTCAGCAGCTTTCTTGTCAAAAATAGAGTTGCATCGAGGACACAACATTACTTCTGATTTTTTTCTTCTGGCATCGTTGCAAGAATTCTGCCAGATTTTTGTTCTCTCGGGGGAACGCTGTTCTGTTTGCTTGCTCTTGCCTAATGGCTTCCTCTGAAACTTTTGATTCAGAGATTTCGACCATGTTGAGCCTCCATGTCTTTTGTTTGGCCTTGCACCGCAGCCAAGTAGGAAGTGGATTTAGTTCCACATTTTGAGACTCCACCTGTTTCCAGTTTTGGGCCCTCAGCAGCCTTTTGGACTGCTTCGATTGTTTTTCTGGAAAGGTTCCCAGAAAAACTGCCAAATATTGGCATATTGATATGATCTTTGGTGACTTCGACCATAGTTATCCCTGGCCTTTTCACCTGACTCCTGGAAGCTTCGATCACATTTACCCCTGAGGGTTCAGCATAGTGGGCTTCCGCCTGCAAAGGGCTCGAATCCACATTCACGGGGGCCTTGTCAGCGAACTTCAGCCTCCCTTCTTTGATAGCATTTTGCACGAGATCCATGAAAAGAAAACATTGAGATGTTTTATGGCCCAGAAAGTTGTGATATTTACAATATCCTCTTTTCTTTCTTTGATCAAGAGGAGGCACTTTTACCCCTGGGGGTATTATCATTTGGCCATCTTTTACAAGTAAATCAAAAATTTCGTCACATTTCGTAATATCGAAACTGTAAGTCTTTTTAGGGAACCTATCATTGGCCTTTTCAGACTCAGTGGGGGTTTTTTCCACTTGAGGGGACTAGTAATTTGCAAGAGTATGGTGGACCTTGTTTTAACTCAGTTAAATCGACCTCACTCTCCTCGACGGCTATAAGTTCATCGAATGTTTCTGGATCTTCATCGTCCATTTCGACATATGTTATCTTTTCTCTTTTATGAGTTTTCGTCGCCCTAGCTTTTTCAGCTTTAAGGCGTTCTACCTGTCGAACCCTATCGGCCAACTGGGCCATGTCCCTCAGGTACTGAGTGTCTAATTTCTTCCTAATGGAGTAATCTAGACCTCCAGCGGCTATTTCGACTAACTCGTGCTCTGGCACTTGCGTAAAGCATCTTGCCTTGAGCAATCTAAACCTATTTAGGTATTCGTCTATAGGCTCAGTGAATCTCCTCTTTACACTAGCCAACTCTTTCAAGCTTATCTTGGTTTGTCCCATGTAGAATTGTTCATGGAACAATCTCTCCAACTGGGTCCAATGGTGGATCGAATTGGGGGGAGAGTTGTAAATCAAGTAAATGCATTCTTTGTTAGGGAACTTGGGAAATACTTAATCCTTAGGTTCTCATTGTTTGAGATTTCTCCTGCTTCGATTAAATATCTTGCCACATGTTCGACAGTGGATTCTGTCGTGTCCCCTGAAAACTTAGTGAACTTAGGGACTTTGCATCTAGGAGGCAAGTCCGTTTGTAACACATATTCTGACAGCGGGGATGTGAAGTTAGGCCTACGGAAGCCCGTATTCATCCCGTTTTGCATCATGATTCTTTCAATCATGGCTGTCAAGTTATTCTCCAAACCAACATTCTGGTATTGGATTTGCTGAACTACTTCGTCAGCGTTTTGGTTTCTATTAACCATCCTTATTTCCGGGGCTACGACTCTCGGCTCTTCGACCCCGGGTTGTTCCATTTGTACCCTAAGGTTCTCTTCGACAGGCTGCTGGACTTGGTTAATAGTGGTTTCTTCCTATAGAAGTATGCCTTGGTTTCCCCTTATCTGTGCCCTTTGGGGCTGTCGAATGGGTTGGGGTACCCCAAAAAAGTCAGCCAGACGCGACATTTGCGCTGTCATTTGCTGATTCGACTGGGTGGTATTATGTATTAGAGGATTTAGCACTGTACTTAAAGTTTGCGCCAACATTTGAACTATGTCGTGGTTGCTTTCGTCCATTTGCTGCCTCAAGACTGCTGTCGAGGCATTCGTAAGGCCAGGCATTACGTGGGATGTTCCTCCTAAGAGTTGGTTCCTACCCATGTTCGCCATACCAACTCCAGAGCCTTGGAGTGGCGAAGAGGCGCTCACTAAAGGTTCTGAAAAGGTGGACATAGCATTCGTCAGGCTAGTCAATTCAGAAGTTGGCATGCCGTAGGGTGGTTCTCGATTTAACCAGACTGTCGAAAAACCTGGGGGAACATATGGTCTGGTTCCTTGGTTTCCCCTTGGTGGGGGAGTTCCCAAAGGCATTCTGGGGCCTGTAAATGAAGGTATTGGCCCCGTTTGTGTAACAGTTACTGCTGGCGTTGAACCAATGGTTACCACTTCGCTATGGTTGGGATAACCGTCGCTCCCACGTTTGTTTGTGGGTTTTCTCCATTGTTTGGCGGATTCGCCATTTCTCTACTTCTTCTCCTAGTATTGGTTTCGTTGGTGTATATTCTACCACTTCTCAATAACATGCAATACTCTCGAAAAAGGAGTATATTTTATAGAAAATGATTAAACTCGTAAAATCAACACAAGGTCCCACCAGGTTGCCAATTTGTTTACCGTGAAAAATGGTAAACAACCGCTGATCTCCCAAAAGGTAACTTATTTGGTGACTCGCAGGATCGATCAGATTGATCCTAAGACATGGTTGATTTTTATCGTTTAAATGCTTTAAAATAGAGAGTTTTGACTAATCCTAATGGTGATTAACGCAAGTAAGGTAGAGACACTTTAAGTAAATTGCATGGAGAAAATCTTGATAAAGTAAATAAAAGCATTAAAGGCTTGTTAAATAAATGACTTCGACTGAGATAAATAAGTGAAAGCGATAAATTGCTTGAATGTAAAAGATTTCGATTAAGGTAAATGGTGTTTCACACATACATTCTCAATGATTCTTTCTCTCACGCTGGGTACTTGAATCTAAATGAGTGACTTGTATACAATGATGAACACACCTAATAACTACGTGAACACTTAGTATTTATACTAAAAATCCTAAGTAACTGCTGGGTAGTTACATCGCTTCGTGGTGACACCACATGGCACGTTCACAACCCTCGACGCCTACTTCCACACCACGCTTGGTAACTGCTTGGAACCGTTTTCCCTCCAACAATTCGAAATTCAAACCGTTCGATCTTGGACATCAGGGACCTTGGTCGAAAGGCTACTCCTTCGATGTTGAAAACAACATGATTCCAACTTAGAGAAATTTCTCTAAGTATCTTGTCATTCTTTGATAAGCCTTCGATGTGATCAGCTGATCGAAGCCTTCTTGTGTAGGAAACTCTTCTAACTCATAATTAATGATCTATATGATAATAGAATGTGGGTGTCGAATTTAGGAGCCAACACCTTGGCACTTGATTTTGACCAAAAAGTCAAAGTTTGACTTTTCAGTGTACAGTCAAATTTTGATCAGTTGACTGAAAAATTCATCTGTCAATCCAATGCATTTGAGATCTTTTGAACCTTGTGATTAGGTCAAGATGATTCCATTGAGTCCTTGAATCCATGCTTGAGCCGAATTTGCCATTGGCTAGGTCAAAAATCAGAAATTGGCTTTGTGCAGTCAAAACCCTAAAAATGACCATTTTGCCCTTTTGGTGATCTGATCAAATTTCTTGTGGAGTTGTGGTCCAAACTTGATCAAATGGTTCATATGAGTTTATAATGTTGAAGTGGGTCAAAATTCATGAGGTTTGACTGTAAATTGGCCACAATTGACTTTTTCCCCAATACAGTTGATTTCTAGGTCAACTGTCCAATTGATTGGGGAGCAATTTGATTCAAGGCTTGAAACTTGGTAGAGGTAATCTTGTAAGTCCAACATGAAGTATGAAGGTCACTTTGAGCATTAGAAGTCCAAAATTCCTTATGCAAACTCAAACCCTAATTTAGGTCATCAGCGCAAAGAGATGTCTTGAGCAGAGCAAAACCCTAATCCTGTCTGGAGTTCAAGGAGTCTTGTGATGAGAAATGTTGGTAAAATGAGAGGGCAAATTTTGGGGTACAACAGGGAGGCATAACTTATAATCCTTCTTTGGCTCTACAATAATTTGGTTACGCTCGAAGAGATGGTCCTCATGAGATACTTATCCAGGGCATTGTGTTTAACTATGAGGATGATGTTCAAGGGTATCGCCAGAGGTTCATACGAGCTTGGGGTATGGTAAACAGATCTGACACTAAGGCTTTGGGGCCGAAGAATTCCATTCCTATGGAACCTTATCTCCAATAGGTACGAGCTCGTGCTCAGAAACTTATGATGCCCTACATAGCCGTCTTACCAGTGATTGTGGAGCCCATTACTGAAGGGGATATTCCCTACACGGTTCTCCATCCTGATATGCCCACCGATCTTGAAGAACTACAGAGGTCCTTGTTGTACCCCAAAATTTGCCCTCTCATGTTTTCAAAGGTCTTCCCTTACATGGTTGGTCACCAATACTTGCCTAAAGGAAAATAAAGTTTTTTGAAGATGAACAAAGTGTCTTTCGATTGGCATCTGAGAAAAGTCTTCGATTGGGTATCCAAAATCCTTCAATACAGGCTTGACTCACCAGTCTTCGATTGGGCAGTTGGCACTCTTCGATCAGGCTTTGATTAGTAAGCTTCGATTAGGTGTTTGGAATCCTTCGATCAAGCTTTGGTCCACAAGTCTTCGATTGAGCGCTGGAC
The DNA here is from genome assembly GCA_948472305.1 of Vicia faba. Lineage (NCBI taxonomy): Eukaryota > Viridiplantae > Streptophyta > Magnoliopsida > Fabales > Fabaceae > Vicia > Vicia faba. Next base: position 1,358,830,649 of record OX451739.1, on the reverse strand, counting down.
CTCCTTCGATCAAGCTTTGGTCTGCAAGTCTTCGATTGAGCGCTGAACCTCCTTCGATCAAGCTTTGGTCTGCAAGTCTTCGATTAAGCACTGGACCTCCTTTGATCAAGCTTTGGTGTGTAAGTCTTCGATTGAGCACTGGAACCCTTCAATCAGGTCAATTTCACAATGCTTCGACTAGTACTTCAGAGGGTCCTTCGACTGGAACTTCATACTTTACCTCAATCAGAACATCAGAACGAAATGACCTTCGAATGGCATTTCAGTGCAGAGTTTCTCTTGATCTAAGATGCTCTGATGAAGGAAGTTCTGAACACTTCGAATCAGACTCATCACAAGGCCAAGGGCTGGTCGAAGTTGTCTAATAGGGAATGTTCTAAATAGATTCGAATTGGACTTTGAAGCTGGCAAAGAAGGCAGATTCGAAGGAATGAAGTAGGCTACCATGACTAAGCAAAAACATATATCCTAACCTGTCCAGGTTCACCCAAAGTTCACAATGGCATGTGTCCCTTGCAAATATAGAAATAATTAAATGCTGATTGTGGACTCAATTATTTGAATTAAAGGCCAGATTATTGCCTTGTTTGCTCCCAACCCTACAAGAGCTGATTCGACCAGGGTGATCCTTTTCGAATCAAGCAATCGAAGCAGAGAGAGGCCCAATCGAAGGGGCTATGCCATTGAAGCTGGAGTAATTCGAAGTGGAGCTTAGAGCTATCGAAGAGAGAAAATTCGAAGGGAAGTGGATCTGTAAGTCAGCTTTTGATTTCCATCATATTGGAGGCCCAAACAACTCATGACAGGCTGGCAGTAACGCATGAAAGCATATTGGCACCTGATTGAATCAAATATAGCAAGTCTTTATGAAGAAATCAAATCAAATCTCTTCATCATAATGGACCAAGATTTGATACACAAATGTTGACCTAAATTCCTTGTCTATATAAACCTCATGCTCACAAACAAAAAGAGACGAAAAAAAGACACAGAAAAAACTCTACAGAAACGGCCACACCACTTTGTAAGAAACCTTGAAAAAGTGTGAGATTGAAAACAACCTTAGAGGCAAATTCAATCCAAAAGAACAACATAGCCCTCTTGCCAGCAACCTCCTGAAGCGAGACCAATCAAAAACCAAGCCTTTTACTGCCTATAACGCACTGTAAGCCCCCATGAACCTTGCTCTGCACATGGAATCGTAACTCAGTTTTTATGCATCTTTGTGCCAAATTTCTTGCATATTTGTATTAATCATTAAATTCCTAAGCAAACTGCATTATTTGATTGTATTTTCGTGACCGCTAACCCCTATCCAGAACCTAGGGTTCTTGTGTATGTTTTTTAGGCGTTTTGTGTGCAGGTTAAATTAAGGCCAATAATGGCCATGAATGAATTCAGGGGAGGGAGACGAATCCAATGATGGTCGTAACCTGTATTGTTGTGACCTAGGATGGATTTTGGAGATGCCCCACGAAACTTCCTGCGGATGGAAATCCGCAGGTAAAAAACCAGGCCTTCGTGAAGAAGACGATGGCGTGTCTTAGTGCCATTGGTCTATTCAAAACATTAGCGCGTTTTTTATTTATTTCCAGGCTTGATATTTTGTTTTTCATTTAATATTTGTTGTCTATCCCAATAACAAGAAACATCAATAGCTCAGCTGGCAAGGCGTTAGTGGGTGGCACCATTGGGACCTGGATTCGAATCCCAGGTCCCCCAAAACTTTAAAATATTTTGTTTTCAGGTAATCCCACACAGCGTGCAAGAACGTGGTCCACCATATGCCTCAGGCGCCCATGCGCCAGGTGGTTCCAGATCCAGATCCAGTGGTCCAGGATGAGGTTCACCGTAGACCTTGGTCAACAAACGTCCAGGCAATCTGAAAGTCAGACGAGGCTGTTTGAATTTGGGCCTGGAATTGCTGAATCAACCTCCCTTCTTCAGGCCCAGCGCCCCCCAAAGTTTGCTTATGTTTTTATTTTCTTTTCATATTTCTTTTGCTTTTTATTATTATTATTATTAAAAACTAGCTAATTAATTAACAAACTAACCTTTTTTCATTAAAAAAAACCAGAAATCAAAAATATTATTTTCATCATTAATTTCATTGTTTTTGTAAATAAACCATTAACCAATTAATTTAGTTTTTTTAATTAGGTTTAATCTTAACATTTTTTACAATAAATTAAAATTGACTTAGAATTAGGTTTTTTTTATTTCTGATTTTATTTCCTTAATTAAAATAAAAACTCAAAAAATATTTTCTTTAATTCCATTATTAATTAGACTTAATTCTTAAATAAAAAAAAAAGACCAAAAATATGCTTTATTCAATAAAAGGGTCAAAACCCTAAAGGACATTCCGATTCAATTTTCTCGCGCGTATTATTTTTGATCCATAATTGTAATTGCTCCGAGGATGTAATAGCTTTAACTTAGGATTTTATTTACCGCTTTTATTTACTTTTTCGCATTTAATTTTCAAGGGTTTGTTTTTGGCGATGTAAATACCCGATGCCTTGTAATAGTTTAGTTTTATTTTCCGCAATTTATTTTCCGCAACCATTAACTGCTAGATGTATGAATAATAGGCTATGCATGACAAGATCTATCTTAACTTAAAATCAACAGTAGCTCACCATAACATGTACAAAGATAATATAAACTGAAAATTGACACTTGCACATGCCACTCCTAGGGTACGCCTCACTTGGTTGCCTCGAACGTGGTCATTGAGTATAGGAAGTTTTAGAGGTCGTCCTTTTGTCCAAAGATCGTAAGTTGCCTCGAAACAGTTGCCTCGGAAAAAAATGATCTAAGACATTAGGGTTACCGCTAAGGCGTCCTAACGTTGCTTTAGTGACCACACATCCCTAAAATTGAATTGACTCGAAAACTCCAACGACGATGCTACCTACTCCTCAATAGTGGGATAACACTGTCTAAAGGACATTTGCACAGTTTAATTCCTTTTTGAGTAGGTAGAGGTTCTTAAGTACTTGCTCTTTTGAAAACAAAAACAAAACTTTTCGCACTTACACTCTCTTTCAAACAAAAACTCTTTTACAACCCACAAACACAAAGAAAAGCAAACTTTTGAAAACATAGTGAGCAAGTACCTAAGAGCCCGTGGATAACCACAGATAGAAAGGGTGCTAACACCTTCCCTTTCTATAATCTATCTCTCGAACCCGAGAAACATCTCGAAAAGGAATTTTTCTGTGCTTTTGTCCTTTCCTTGTTGGATAAAATAAAAGACGGTGCGACTCTTGCTTACCGCGACATTTTGCAAAAGCAAACGCAAACGTGAACCAGCATTCCAAAACAGTCAGTTCTATTCCCACCAATCACAGTCCTGGATTCAGTTGAAGAAGGAGCGTGATACTTATAGGGACCAGTTCTATGCCTGGGAGAAGAAGGTTTTAGAGCTCACAAAGCAACTTCATGAGGAAAGAAGCCTTAATGTCTATCTCGGCACGAAGAGGAAGCATCCATGGGAAACTTGATTTCTTTTAGTTTTTAGAATTTTCAATTGTAACGTCTAAAAGGAAATTGTATTTTGAATTCTACTAATAAAATCTTTGTTTCATTTTGGTTTGCAAATTTAAATTTCCCAAAGTCCTTGAAATCATTGCATATGCATCTCATCCATAGCATTTCATAAACAGGTACCATTATAGATTTCTCATCTTCTTCGCTGTTTATTTCAGCAAAAATGTCTTCTGAACAAAGCATCAAATATCTTCAGGCACAAAATGCCCAATTTCAACCGATGTTCATAACTCTGGGAAAAGGACAGGAGGATCTGAAGGCACTCATCCTGAAAGAGAAGAAGAAGAAGAAGAAGAAGAAGAAGAAGCCCGCTGTATCCTTAATATGGACAGAAGATTCAAAGGGCCGCTAAAGCAACCAGTCGATCTGAACTCCTCATTCAAAGAAGGGAAGAATCAAGAGAGAGAGACAAGGGAAGAGGACCTCAGCCCTGAAGTTTCTGACAACGATACAGACTACAATGATAAGCAGTATCCTCCCCCTGAGGATAGATACAAGCAGTTAAAGGATCGACTGAGTGTTATGGAAGTCTAGAGAATACATGGGTTGGACTTTGAAGAACTGGGATTGGTGTCGGGGGCGGTCATCCCGCAGAAATTTAAGGCTCCAGTTTTCGCAAAGTATGATGGGGTGTCTTACCCAAAGCTCCATCTTCGTTCCTATGTAAGAAAGATCCAGCCCCACACCGCTGATAGAAACTTGTGGGTTTACTTCTTTCAAGACAGTCTGTCAGGGACTCAACTTGAATGGTTCTACCAACTGGAGGGAACCAATGTCTGAAACTGGGAGGATTTGGCTGCTGCCTTTTATAAGCAATATTAATATAACGGTGACCTTGCCCTTACTCGTACTCAACTCCAGAGTATGTCCATGGGTGAAGGTGAAGACTTTAAAGACTATGCGCAGAAATTGAGAGATTTGGCTGGGAGAGTCCGACTCCTTTTATCTGATAGGGAGTTGGTTGGCATGTTTCTTGGGATGATGTCTGGTCCATTCTTCAACTATTTGATCGGCAACTCGTCAGCTGGTTTCACTGAGCTGATAATAACTGGAGAAATGGTAGAAGCGGGGATCCAAAGCGGAAAAATATAGAAAGAAACCTCTTCGAGTTCAGTAAAGAAGCTCTTCACTGATAAGAAGGAGGCCAGTGCCATTTATAGCCCGAGAGGTCAGAGTAGAGTTGAACACCATCCAACGGTAAGTGCTGTAATGATACCTAGGCCTGCGGCTGCGCCACAACGCAACAATCAGCAAAGGGTAGAAAGACCACCAAGGTAGTTTACCCGGATTAACATGACATTGACAGAGGTTCTACCCCATCTACTGAGATCCAACTTGGCAACCTTGAAAGAGGCTCCCAAGAATCCTAATACCACCTCTCCTCGGTATAATCCAAACGCTCGATATGCCTACCATTCTGAGAGTCCTGGTCACAATACAAATGACCATTGAGCTCTAAGAAATAAAGTACAAAATTTGATTGAAGCTAAGGAGATTGGGTTTGATGCTCCGGAGAAGCCCAATGTCATAACTGCTCCCATGCCTAAGCACAACCGTGGAGTTAACACCGTTGATACGATCTGTTTGTGACCTTAGTTGATGAAGTTTCTACTCCTCTTATGACTGTTAAGAAGAATCTGTTATTGGCCGGTTTATTTCCGGGTTATGGTGAAGGTTGCAACACGTGTTCATCTCTGTCCACTGGTTGCTATTTGCTGAAAGCAGGTGTTCAGCGCTTGATGGATAGCAGATAAATTTTGTTCGAAAAGACCTTGATTCCAACTGTTCCGTGTGAAGATATTACTATTATAACCATTTCTGCCAATCCTTCCAAGGTCTCCTCGAGAAGACCTGTTAGGATTAGACCCGCTTTAAGAGTCACCCCGTTAATAATCACTTTTCCTGGTCTTGTCTCATACGCCTCAGACAAAGTTGTCCCTTGGCATTATGGCGTTGATGTTTACTATCATAGCATTAAACAAGAGCTGAAGAATGAAGAGGCTGATCCCGATGTCAGTAACATTGTCGGGACCAGTAAGATTACCATAAGTGGATGGGTTTTCTCTCCCAAGATTTCCCCGAAGACTGTCAATAAACTTGTTGTTATTGCATCTGCTATTCCTGTCGGTACATCCGTCACTACGCCAATTCTTACTCCAATTGTTACTCTTGTCGATGAGTCATCTAGGACTTAAGGCAAAGAAGCTATAGGTGAGCCTGCTCGGACGAAGGCACCTAGAAAAGTTGTTGTGGAATCCTCTAAGCAAGAGATAAAAGAGGTATTAAAAATAATTAAAAAGAGCGACTACAATATGGTCGAGCAGCTGGGGCAGACCCCCTCGAAGATATCCATGTTGTCTTTATTATTGTGTTCCGAAGCCCATGCAAAGGCTTTGATTGCATTCCTCAAAACTGTGCATGTGCCGCAGGAAACTTCAGTCGATCAATTCAAAGACTGTGTGGGCAATTTGACTGCTGACAATGGGTTAGGTTTTTCAGATGCCGACCTAACACCAAAAGGGAGGAAGCATAATGATGCTCTGCATGTCTCGATCGAATATAGAGGCACCACTATGGCTCATTTGTTGGTGGATACTGGGTCTTCACTGAATGTTCTGCCTAAGAAGGCTCTTGATCGGATGGATTATGAAGGCTTGATCCTAAAGCCTAGTAACATTGTGGTAAGGGCTTTTGACGGGTCGAAGAGAATGGTGCATGGGGAGGTGGACATTCCTGTCAAGGTAGGCTCTCAGACCTTTGGGTCCACCTTCTACGTAATGGACATCAGGCCATCGTACTCTTGTTTGTTGGGTCGTTCTTGGATCATGAAGCTAGGGCTGTCACTTTTACACTACACCAAATGTTGAAATATCCGGTGAAGGGGAAGATAGTCACTGTGCATGGCAAAGAGGAGTATATGGTGAGCCACCTGAACTTCTTCAGGTATGTGGAGATGGACGGGAAGTTCATAGAAACACCTTGTCAAAACTTTGAAGAGGTTCCCCAGATTTTTGCATCAACCGAGACTACCACCAGCAATAAACCTCCTTTGAAGATGGCTTCCCTCAAGGACACCAGAGCAGTGGTAGAAGAAGGTGGGTGTACCAACTGGGGACAGCTCCCTGATTTTACTCACAAAACTGCCAAATTTGGTTTGGGCTTTACTTTAGGGGCTCAAAGGGTTGTTCGACGCGCTCGGGCTAAAGGACCTCTTCTACACATCAGCAATCATGGGGTCAACACCATTGAAGACAGTGAGGAAGGATCTGACATTGACAAATGGGTTTACTCGACTACCAATGGTGGACCGAGTAATTGGACGACCAGAGATTTTATACCCGTTTCTTTTATTCCACAATAATTGTCTTACTTATTTTCCGAGTTTGTAATGAAAAATTAAACTTTATGGCCTTGTGTCTTACCTGAGGCACATTGGTTCTATCTGTGAGGGTTATTATATGTCATTTCATATATCATCAATAAAACATTGGACGTTCCTTTCATACAAATTTTGTGTTCTCTGTTTTTCTTTTCTGCTTTTACTTTATCAATACAACTATGCTCTTACACACACTCACGTATCAAATTGCAGATCCATATCCACTCTGGATCCCATTGATAACAGTTCTGCTATTGCCAGTCATGACTTCGAAAATTCGATCAACCAAGCCGAGGACGAAGGTGAGGATGATTGTGAGGTGCCTGGAGAGCTTGATAGACTATTACAGCAGAAAGAGAGGGCTATACAGCCTCATGAAGAGCCAATTGAGACGATAAACTTGGGCACAGAGGAGGAAAAAAGAGAAGTCAAGATCGACGCAAATCTGGAGACTAAGATCAAATAACGATTAATACAGATGGTGCACGACTACATTGAGATCTTCGCCTGGTCATATGAAGACATGCTGGTTTAGAAACTGATATCGTGGTACACCGTTTGCCGACTAAAGAAGATTGTCCTCCGGTTAAACAGAAGGTTCACCGTATGCGCCCTGAAATGTCAGAGAAGATCAAGGTAGAGGTCATGAAGCAGTTCGACGCAGGGTTCTTAGCTGTCACCTCCTATCCGCAGTGGGTTTCTAACTTCGTTCCGGTACCAAAGAAGGACGGCAAGGTACGGATGTGTGTGGACTATAGAGACCTGAATAGGGCGAGCCCCAGGGATAACTTCCCGCTTCCCCATATTGATGTTCTGGTTGACAACACCGCGCAACACAAAATCTGCTCCTTCATGGATGGTTTCTTTGGCTACAACCAAATCAAGATGGCTCCTGAAGACATGGAGAAGACGACCTTCGTCACACAGTGGGGCACCTTCTGTTACAAGGTGATGCCTTTTGGGTTGAAGAATGCTGGGGCAACCTATCAGCGACCTATGGTTGCCTTGTTCCATGATATGATTCACCGTGAGATCGAGGTTTATGTTGATGACATGATATCCAGGTCTCAAACTGAAGAGGAACACCTTGAATTAGAGGTTCCACGCAAGAATCTGAAAACACCATGGTTAGGGCATGAAGCTTTCGAAGATTCAGGCCTAGGGATTTCTGATGATTGCACCCCCTGTTTACTTTAGCTACTAGGCCCATCTTTATTTTTCTTGTTTTATTCATTTCATTTATTTCTTTTAATCCCTTTTTTTATTTTAATCAATAAACAAATATAAAAATCACATAAAAATAGATTTAGGATTTTTCTTAATTAAATTTTAATTTTGCTAAATTAATTAACTAATCACTTTAACTTTTTTTTAAAATTAAAATTAATAGAACTTAGGTTTAATTTAATTTTAATTCAATTTCCTTTTCGTAACAAAAATACCAAAAAAAACATAGAATTAATTTCTTTTATTTAAATTTCATGTTTCTTTGATAATTAATTTTTTTTTTAAATATAGATCTAGATCAATTATTTTTTAACTTAAACCATTTTCATAAGTTAAAACAAAAAACAACAAAAAGATTTTTTATATCTTAGGATTTTTAGACGTCTTTTCAAATTTGCGCGCTATTATTCTTTCGCACTTCCTTTTATTATTGTAACTGTATATTGGGATGTAATAGATGATTAGTATATTCTTTATTTCTTTTATTTATTTTTTCCTCCAGTTTTGGATATGTACATAATCCCCCTCCCCGAAGCCTTGTAATAGCTAGGTTTTATATTTCTGCACTTTTAAATTACTGCAATTATTAACTGCTAGATGTATGACTAATAGGATTGTATGGCAAGAATAATCAAACATTAGCATACTTAACACATTAGCAAAGACCTTTAATTTTAAAGTCATCATAAAGATCATGGTCCCTAACGTCCCTCGAGTTACCTACGAGAAATGATCTAGTCCCTCGATGTTGCCTATATGATGACAGTCCCTTTGAATGCTAAGATATCTTTACATGTTGCCTTCGATGACCATAGCGTGCCTTTCGATAGTCCCTCAACCTCCAATGATAGGGCTACCTACTCACTAATAGTAGGATAGCGCTGTCTAAAGAAAACGAGAAAATGAACAATCTTTTTCGAGTAGGTAGAAACTCTCAAGTACTTGCTCAAAATAATAAAAACTCTTTTTCACAAACACTTTCAAAACAGTTTTCAAAAACAACTTCGTCACACTCTTGAGGACAGATACAAGGGTTGTCACGAAGTTAAACAAAAACTTTTCAAAACACACACAAGCAATTTCAAAATGAGCAAGTACCTAAGAGCCCATGGAAAACCGCCGATAGAAAGGGTGCTAACACCTTCCCTTTCTATAATCTACCCCTCGTACTCAGAAACATCTCGAAAAAGGTTTTTTCTATTCTTTTTCCTTTTCCTTAGTTGGATGAAATAAAATCCGGTGGCGACTCTTGCTTACCGCGACATTTGCGAACAAAAAACACAAACCAGTATAACAGTCGGTTCTGCCACAGTATCACAAAGTGCAAAAAAGTATTTTTTGAGCAAACTTTTAACAGCTATCTACTTTTTTACTCGAAAAGGTTGTTCTTTTCCTCCTTATCCTTTAGACAATGCTATCCTACTATTAGTGAGTAGGTAGCCTTATCGTTGGATGTTGAGGGACAATCGAAGGGATATTACAATCACGAAGGAAATTATGGAGATGCTTTAGCAATTATGTTTTAGGGACTAGATCATTTACCGAGAAGGCAACTTGTAGGGTCATCAAGGGACTATGATCTTTTGATTTTACGGGTCTTTGTTAAAGCATTCCTGCCTCATGAATGTTTTTTAAAGGCAACCAAAGTGGGCGACCTTAGAGGTACTTGTGTGCAATTGTGTTGTGCTTCAGCTATTTTATCTTTAAACATTTAGGTGTTCTATCGTTTGTTTTCAGATCTTGTCATGCAATCCTAGTTAGCATATATCTAAGCAGTTAATATATGTACATGAATTTAAAGTGCAGAAATTGTAAATCCTACACTATTACAAGGCTTCGGGGAGGGGATTTACATTATACAGGGATAAAGGGGATAAAGCAGTAAAATATCCTAATTATCATCTATTACATCCAGTGGACATATACAATAAATAGTAAAAATACGGAATTAAATAAACGTGCATGAAATAGAAGAGACGTCTAAAAAATCCTAAAGAAAAGAAATATTTTTGTTGTTTTATTTTATTTTGGGAAAATATTAAGATAATTAAATGATTAATTAATAAAATTAGTTTAATAAAAAAACTATCCTAATGTTTTTGTGGTTTTTTGATTCAATGTTGATTAAAAATAAGAAATAAAATAGTCAAAACAAAATGAAATCGAAAGAAACAGGCAATAAAAAGGTGTAATTCAGGATGCCCAGACCGAAAGAGGTTTGAGCTATCTTTCGATCCAGTGAAAAGCCTTGCCCTTCAATCCTAAGGAAAGGGAAGCTTCGATCCAGAAGAGATGGGTGTCCTTCTACCCAGGGAGAGATGATTGTCTTTCGTTCCAGGGGGGTGCTATGATGACAATGACTCTGTAAAGGTATGCTGGCAAAAACGAAGAGCATGACCTAAGTGCTAAGCCCAGGTCCTTTGACTCCCTCTCTAATTAGGATCTGAAGGTATTCCATCCTGCAATACCAAGAATCCTGAGATTCGAACTTGGGTTTAGAGAAAATGACACAAGGTTCCTGTGTTACCCAACTCGAAGCTTGCTGCTTTGAATCCCTAAACAATATTTCTGCACAATGAACAAACATTAGAGATCCAGGGGGGAGGTCTTACCCCCTAACTCGAACCACTCTCTGATTCGAAACCCTCTTTAATTCGAATCTTGGTTTGTTCTATTCTGAAACACTAAGAATCTTGAGATTCGAAGGGACCAAACTCACTTGCCTTAATAAAGGTAGGTCTGTGAGGATTGTAACCTGCCTAACGCTTCATTACAAACACACATAAACACATTAGAATGAACAAATGCGCTTAGATTAAGAAATTGAATTTCATAATTATACCTATGGCCGGTATGCTTTAATCTGCAGCTTTGGGTGTGGAGATGTTTGCTTAGGAGTTTGGCATAAACTCCTAGACGACTTAGGAACAAGGATCTGATCTTCGTTTGGGCTGAAGGTACCTGCAAAAAAATTGTTTCACTTTGACCCTCCTGGGGTTTCTATGAGTAATATGGCAGCGTGATTCGTTCGTGTGCTAAAGTATTTATGCCTCTCTTTCGCTTTCCCTTTCGTACCCCCGGTATTGTGTGATTTCTCTTGTACTTATAGGAGTATGAGGGTGTATAGTAACGACAAGAGACAACAAATTAACCATGTTTTTAAGACCATGAGACAAGAATCAGACAACTTAAAAGCATTCCTTTTTTGAAACATTCATGTCTCTTTGGAAATCTTGGATGAACCTGGACACCTGATCCCTTCAAATACCCTCCTGTCATTCGAAAATGCTTCTCCTAAATACCACTCGAAGGGTATTTGTTGAAACGTCAATCGAAGGGTCTTTCCAAAAGGCCAATTGAAGGGTCTAGCAAAAAGGACAATCGAAGGGTACTTGGTTAACATGCCTGTCGAAGCTTCCTTGTTTGAGATGTTAAATCGAAGGATTCCTTACCATGCCAATCGAAAGGCTGTCATGAGGTCAATCCAAAGGCCTTATATCCATGCCAATCGAAAGGCTTAGCCATGAGGCCAATTGAAATCACTTTGTTCTGATACCAATTGAAGTGCCTTGCTCAGACGCCAATCGAAGTACCCTGTTGACCGATCAAAAGCTTTCTTTTACTCTCTTAGATTTCCTTCGGTTGGGACCAATCAAAGTAACATTAAAATGCCAATCGAAGACGCCCTTGTTCAGATGCCAATCGAAATACATTGTTAAGATGCCAATCGAAAGACACCTCATCGAAGGACACTTTGACCAACTTCAAAATTTGTTATTTTTCTTCAGGAAAGTGTTTGTAACCACCCATGTAAGAGAATATCTTGTAAAAAATGAGAGGGCAAATTTTGGGGTACAACACTTATCTAAACTTTGTTAATTTTATACCAGAAACAAATGCATTCAAAGCCATTGATAATATATTCCTTACATATGGATATGCAACCAACTTAAGCATTTGCTCTTCACCAAGATTTAGAAGGATAATGATGAAGAAGCTTCAGAATTTTTCAACACATTTGTACTTGTCGATTTAAACGAAAATTATGTAAAGTTAAGAAAATTTGTATTTTAATAATACAAGTGATATATATATATATATATATATATATATATATATATATATATATATATATATATATATATATATATATATATATATATATATATATATATGGGTGGTAAACGGGCATGTCCGCCCTGTTCTTGAAGAACAATATTGATGACTTCCTCAAAGCTGGTTGGGAGAAGCCACAGTGTTATTGAGAAGTATCGTATTTAAGATTACTTGCCTTGTTCTTTCATATATGCCCTATTTTATAGCTCACGACCTAGACCAGAAGGATCCTTTGTCTTTATGGCTTATCATAACGTTTTATTACTCTTGTCTCCCTGTCGGGAGGGACATGATGAGAGTATATCTGATCCTATCAGGTTGTTCCCCCTGGCTTAATTGGCGTTACCTACTTCAAAGGAGGGACGACATGACTCTGTCTGAGGCCTAGGGTCCTTGTGAGATCCCATATTGATTTATGTTCTCGGGGCCTAGGGTCCAGATGTTCATAAGTCCCTCAAGCATAAGGCCTGTTAAGGGCTAAGTGGTTTAAGAGTTTTCTCCCGATGCCTAGGGTGCATATCTTCATAAGTCCTTCAAGCGCGAGGCATGTTAAGGGAGAAACAGTTTAAGAGTTTCTCCTAGGGCCTAGGGCCCAGATGTTCATAATTCCTTCAAGCGCGGGGCCTATTAAGGGCAAAGCAGTTTAAGAGTTTTCTCTGGAGGCCTAGGGCCTGGATGTTCATAAGTCCCTCAAGCGCGAGTCTTGTTAAGGGCGAAGTGGTTTAAGAGTTTTCTCCAGGGGGCTCATATATTCATATGTCCCTCAAGTGCAATACTTGTTAAGAGAGAAGCCGTTTAATAGCTTTCTCCCGGGGCCTAGGGCCCGGTTGTTCATAAAGTGCGAGGCCTGTTAAGAGCAAAGCATATTTGTATGGAACACTAATTCGATGGAGAAAGCGGATTTTAGTGTTCCTTCTGTTGTATCTAGACTCACTGGGTGTGCACTTATTTGTTTTTTAACACGTGGCTTTCACTTTCTGACACGTGGTTAACAAAGTGTGGGGATGTCCCTACTTTATCCTGCTTTTAATGTCTGTCATTATTGCACTATTGCAGGAAGCATATGGGTTTGATTTTAATGATTATTTTTTATGGGGAGCATTGTTATTATTAAACCCTATTTACTAGGGGCTGTTTGAGGTAATCGTAGCTTTTCCTATTTTAAATTTGTCTCTTGCTTAGCATTTTAGGTTTTGCATCATCTCCAAGTTCCTTTACAAACTAATTTGTTGCTTTTTGGACTTCCATCTTTTCTTAGGTAAACTCTCCCCTCTTTTGCTTATTATTTTTCTTATTCTTCATTTGTCCTAACGGTTGTGATTCATGAGTGTGATGCTTCAGGTGGAGTAGTGGCCCCCACAACAGCATTAGAGCGTCGTCGATTGTAGAATGAGTATGTTAAGACATTTAGGTCAAAGTTTGGGAAAATGGAATGGGGCTTTATAAGTCAGAAAGTGTATGGTGACTTCATCGACCTTATGCTATCTAGTGATACTGACTTCGTGTCTTCTTCCTCAGGTTCTGACGAGACTCTTATGGAGCTTTCCCGCAAAAAATTTACCCAAGATGTTATGAAGATTGCCTTTATTTTTTTGAGTGGTGATTATGTCGACTCCTTTAAGGAAAAAGTCTACCTCTCATGAACTGGTGATGAAAGTGAGACTATAGTGGAGTCGTGCGTTCCTAGAGAGAAAATATGTTTGCATCGTCCGCGTGGGTTGCATGACGAGTATTTTTTATCTTTATGAGGATGTGATGGAGTTTCTCCATGTCAGCTTTCCCTTTACGGACTTTGAAGCGGATGTTTTGTCAGTCTTGAACATTGTGCCCTCTCAGCTTCAGCCTAACAGTTGGGGCTTTGTCTAGGCGATTGAAATCGTGTACGACGCTTTAGGCATGCTGCCCTATTTTGGTATGTTTTTCTCTTTGTATGAGTACAAAGTTACTGGGAGCAGGGGTTGGGTCTCCTTAGCGGGGCTTCTTGGTTGGGGCCCGTTTCAGGTGTATACCTCCAATTTTAAGAATTATCAGGACATGTTTATGAAGGTTTGTGGCGGGGAACATTGTCCCTCAGTGTTGTATAAAGATGATGAGACTTACCGTGTTCCCATTTGTTGGACCCATGAGCGCGTTTCTATTAGGGGTTATGATCCTGATAAGTTGGAGGACTTTAAGAAATTGGTGGTGGAAACCTTTGATGCATTCGAGGTTTTATGGGTCTGTGATATTTTAAATCCCGGGGACGATCTTGTAAGTTTGCATAGTTTTCTAGGTAAAATGAGTCTTTATTTTTCCTCTCTTTTCACCTATAGTATGTTATTGTTTCTAACTTTAGTTTTTCTTCATCTCTCTGCAGTGAAGATGGATGATTTTGATTTAAAGATGAGAATGTCATTGTTGGAGAAGGCCAAAGCTCAACATGGTGAGGGTGTCGGGAAGAGTGATCCTTTTGGGCTCTTGGTCCATGCTCAAAGGAAGAAAATAACTAGTGGCGAAGAGGTGTTTTCTCAGGGCGTTCCTATTTCAGTTGAACTCCTTTCACGTCCACCTCCGTCTAAGAAGAAAAAGGTGGAACATGGTAAGACGCCCGAGGAGTCTTCTAAGCTGGAGGATGGTGATGACCTCGAGTATTTCTTGGGTTAGACCTCCATGGGGGTAATAACAGGAAATCTTCCCTCCTGGTCTGCTCCATTCAGCTTTTGGGATTCCTCCTTTGATAAATTTCTCTTTATGTATGTTTTTATTGCCTGTGGTGGTGATGTGGAGAAGGAAAAAGATGCGTATGCTTAGAAACTAACCCAAACCATTGGAACTCATTTGTTGAAAGTGATGGTTTTTAGTTGTGCCATGTTCAAGGTCTTCGATTCTTCGGAGAAGAATGAAACAAAGCTAAAGAAAAATATTACCGAGGCAAGAGAGTCACAATATTTGAAAGATGTAATGGTGGCGTCGGCTAATGAACAAATGGTTTCCATAGAAAAAGAGTTGCAAGAGCCAAAGACGTCCAAAAAATCGTTGGATTCCGAGTTGGAAGTCGACCATGGGGAGGTATCGACTTTAAAAAACCAGGTTGTTGAGAAGGTCAAAGAGAAAAAAGAGTTGAACGAGAAGTTGTAAACTGCTCTGATGGATGGCCTTTTGGCTGGTGATCCTGGGGTTGATAAATCTAAAGAGAAAGTGTCATTTGTCTACCCTGGGGGGAAACCAAAAGAGAAACACAACACAACCTGAGAGAAATGGACCAGTAAGGGGTACTTAAACATCAAGGAGGTTAATATAGATTGCAATTATGCCTTATGTTGTACCCCAAAATTTTCCCTCTCATTTATCAAGTAACCTCTCACAAGATCTCCTTTGATTCAAGACTGCACAAGGGTTGATCAACTCAAGACACCTCATCAAGTACTGATGACTGGAAATTAGGGTTTGAGTTTGCACAAGGACAAATGGACTTTCAATGCCCCATATGAATCTCATGTATCATTTTGTACTCTCAAGATTGCTCATGTCAAGTTTCAAGTGTTGGATCACATTTTTGCTCAATCAATTGATCAGTTGACCTAAAAATCAACTATATTGGGAAAAAGTCAACTGTGGTAAATTTACAGTCAAACTTCATAATTTTTTATCCATATCAACATCATGAACTCATATATGTCATTTGATCAAGTTTGGATCATAATTCCTCAAGAAATTTGATCAGATCATCAAAAGGGCAAAATGGTCAAAATTAGGGTTTTGACTAAGAAGGTGTAATTTCAGATTTTTGACCTAGAAATGATTGATTGGTTGAATTTATGATCTCAAGGATTCAAATGCATCATTTTGACCTAATGGCATGGCTCAAAGCACCTCTCAAAGATCAATTGGTTGACAAATGAATTTCAGTCAACTGATGAAAAATTAATTGTACAATGAAAAGTCAAACTTTGACTTTTTGGTCAAAATCAAGTATCAAAGATCACAATTCATTAAGACATGTCAAAATGTGAAACTTGTTCATCAATAAATCAAAAAGTCAAGATTTCATTTTGAAAAGTCAAAATTTCTAGCCTACAGCATCCAATGGACACCGCTTCATTCTGGTGGCCATTGATTACTTCACAAAGTGGGTCGAAGCAGCTTCCTTCGCATCCGTTACTAAGAATGTTGTTGCCCGCTTCATCAAGCAGAACCTTATCTGTCGGTACGGTATCCCCGAAATTATCATCACTGATAATGGTACCAACCATAACAATACTATGATCACCGCCTTGTGCGAACAGTTCAAAATTCAACATCACAATTCGTCTCCTTATCGGCCAAAGATGAATGGTGTTGTCGAAGCTGCAAACAAAAATATCAAAAAGATCATACAAAAAATGACAGCCACCTACAAGGACTGGCATGAGATGCTACCGTTTTCTCTCCACGGGTACCGTACCACGGCTCGCACATCAGCTGGGGCAACACCATATTCCTTGGTATATGGCATGGAAGCCATTTTACCTATCGAGGTTCAGATTCCCTCCTTGAGAATCATGAAAGATGCTGGTGTGAGTGAAGACGATTGGATCCAAACCCGGCTTGATCAGTTAAACTTAATTGACGAGAAGATACTTATTGTTGTTTGCTATGGTCAGACGTATCAAAAGCGGATGATCAAGGCTTTCAACAAGAAGGTCACGCCAAGTGTATCAAGTTGGAGATCTTGTGATCAAGCGCATCATCTTGCCATAAAGTGATCCCAGGGGAAAATGCACTCCTACCTACAAAGGACCATTTATGATCAAGAACATCTTTTCTGGTGGGGCAATGATCTTAACCACCATGGACGGAGACGATCTACCGCACCCTGCGAATGCAGACATAGTCAAAAGATACTACGCATAAGAGACCCGCTAGGTTGACACACCTAGGCAAAACAAGGGCATCCTGGCGAACCAAAAGGTTCGGGCAAAAATTAGGGATAAAACAAAAAAATCTGTACACCCGGCAAGTTGAAAACCCGAAAGGGCGACTTGGACAAAAAAGGGTTTCCCGGTGGACTGAAAACCCGAAAGGGCGGTCCAGGAAAAAGTTAGGGAATTAAAGCGTATGACTATGTCTCGTCGAATCACTTCAAGGACAATATCTTCATGGACAAACTTGAAGCTTCTGATTAATCCAATCATCTTTGGACGAAGCAACAGATGGACAAGATATTCGGAGATTCGAAGGCTATAGCAGAATGGGAACCCCACGGGACTATTGCACATAACTATCTTTCTTTATAAATTTTTCTTATTTATGACACCATCCTCTTACCAGGATGTTTGTCTCCTTTGTAAAAAACACTTATTCAAAGTAAATACAAAGATATCTCTTTCAAAGTACAGAAAACTATTTGCCTTTTTCTTTACACTTGTGTTTTATTTGCAAAAACGTCCAATGATTCATTAATGAACATATGCATTTGAACATAATTACTGTTTACAAATAAACAGGATGAAAAAGAACAGTTACTCACAGGTTGAAAGATTAGGAAAACGTATTTAGGCTATTCCGTGAGCAATCTCTACAACACGTCATAAAGATCCCCAGCGGAGCCAAAACTTTGAACTACAGATCCCCAGCGGAGCTGAGGCTACCAACTACCAATCCCCAGCGGAGACAAAACTTTGAACTACAGATCCCCAGTGGAGCCAAAACTTTGAACTACAGATCCCCAACAGAGCTAAGACTACCAACTACCAATCCCCAACAGAGCCGAAACTTCAAACTATCAACCCACAGCAGAAATCATCCAGTTTCTCCAGGTTCCCCAACAAGTTGTCTTGAAGCCTGAAAATTAGCCAGATAACGGTTAACTTTTGTTTCTCCCCAACCTAGGGTAACTCCCCAGTAGAGTGGTAGATGACCGAAACTCCTGAACTCCCCAGCGGAATAAGCTTTTCCCCAGAGTTTTCACTACAGGATAAACCTTTTCCCCATAGAGTTTTTATTGCTTCTTGACATAACAAAGACTCCCGTCAGTAATCCCCGGTAAAAGTCATTAAAATTCTCTGTATTCCCCAAGTAGATTCCTCAAGAAGTATATGGCATTACTCTCACAATCCTCAAAAGTCAAGGATTTATTTTCCCTGGCAGCAGTCAAGGATTTATTTTCCTCAGCAATACAGCGAATCAGCTTACATGCACATACATTACATTCATATATCATAAACATGGATAAAATACATTTATTGCATCATACATTTCATGCAACATAACTTTGTGTTTCAGCTAACATTTTACCCTTTTCAGGATAAGATTAACAGCTATCTTTAACAAGTATTCAAAGATTTCCGATACAGTCCAGATATGCTCCAGACACGGAAGCCATTTTGTCACTCATTCAGACTTAATTTCAAGATATAGTACAGATACACTACAGACACGGAAGCCATTATGTCGCTTATTCAGATCTCAATTTTAAGATACAGTTCAGATACGCTCTAGACACGGAAGCCATTATGTCGCTTATTCAGATCTTAATTTCAAGATACAGTCCAGATACGTTCCAGACACGGAAGCCATTTTGTCGCTTATTCAGATCTTAATTTCAAGATACAGTTCAGATACGCTCTAGACAGGGAAGTCATTCTGTCGCTTATTCGGATCTTAATTTCAAGATACAATCCAGATACGCTCCAGACACGGAAGCCATTATGTCGCTTATTCAGATCTTAATTTCAAGATACAGTTCAGATACGCTCCAGACACGGAAGCCATTTTGTCGCTTATTCAGATCTTAATTTCAAGATACAGTATAGATACACTCCAGATACATAAGTCATTTTGTCACTCATTCAGACTTAATATCAATATACAGTTCAGATACGCTCCAGACACGGAAGCCATTTTGTCACTCATTCAGACTTAATTTCAAGATACAGTACAGATACGCTCCAGACACGGAAGCCATTATGTCGCTCATTCAGATTTCAATTTCAAGATACAGTCCAGATACGCTCCAGACACGGAAGCCATTCTGTCTACTTATTCTGATTCTAGTACAGATACAGCTCAGATACGTTCCAAATACGGACACCATTCTGATGCTTATTCTTTTAATTTACAACAAACATTCTTGGATGGCATCTACAAGCCCATCTCCAACAAGATTCTAACATCTCTCCAAATGGCATCTTTAAGCCCATTCCCTCAGTTACACCTTTGCCGAGTGCAAATTTATGGGCACTCTAGTGTCCAATCATCTTTTACCTTCGAGTCACGAATGGAAAAACTTGCCAGTCTAACTCTTCAGGTTCAAGAAGATTGAACAGGGGCATCTATTGTACCCCAAAATTTGCCCTCCTATTTTTCATAGAAGACACAACCCTAGGGTTTCTCAGATATTCAAGTTGGCTCAGGAATCGATCAGACAGATTTTACTTCTGTGGCGGTAAACCAACCATTAGGGTTTTTCTTGCATTCCTCAGAAGAAACTGAGTTCTCAGAAATTCAATTGGTTTTCACAGGTCTTCATGCTTTCTCAAGTTTACTGAAAAAACAATGTTTGTTCTCAAAGCATGCTTTGTTTAGGACAAGAGATTAATACTGTCATTGGGACACTCATGATTGTTTGATCCAGGTTAACCGGATGTTTCGCATTTACTTGGTCAGGAAATGGAATATACAGTGCGTGTTTGTTGGGAACCCAAATCAATAGCCTTCATACAGTAGCAAAATAGTAGCAACCTCAACCACCATCACAAAACCAAAACTCTCAAAAGAACCAAATCAATAACCTTAAAAAAAACTGCCAAAGTCTTAAACAAAACCAGCAACCACCTCAAAACTGTCAAAGTATCAAAACTCTACAATACAAAAACCTGAAACCGAAATCTCAAGTTGATAAACCAGTCGACCACCATCAAAAGCCATAAAAACTGCCAAGGTCTCAAGCTGAAAAACACAGGTCTCCAACTCATCAAACCTGAACAGGCCTCAAGCAAATGTCTCAAACACCATAACCAAAAAAAACTTTCAACAAACTCCAAAAGCCTAAAACCAGTAATATACATCCAAGAAAAAATTCAGAATACAAGCATCAAACAACAACCAACATCCTCATCGTTCAAACAAGGAAAATAGGAGAAGGTTACCAGAAAATCCCACGCTTTCAATCTTCATCTCTTCCCCCACGCATCTCCGGCCACGAAGGAGCACTTCCTTCAGTCTCACCATCCCCTTCCATTTCACAGAAAAGTTCCAAACATGTATGACTTCTTCACCTTCCTTATAAACTATTTCCTGCATCTCAGTGGATAATAAGTTTGATTAACATAAAAAACATAAACAAGACAAAAAAAA
Organism: Vicia faba; assembly: GCA_948472305.1. NCBI lineage: Eukaryota > Viridiplantae > Streptophyta > Magnoliopsida > Fabales > Fabaceae > Vicia > Vicia faba. The sequence continues at coordinate 1,358,810,056 of OX451739.1, read as the reverse complement.
AACAAAATCGTTCAAGCTTCAAGCTTACAGAACTTCACCTTTTCAAGAAAAAAAACCATTAGAGCTTGGTTAAGAGGTGAGAGAGAGTGCTCCGAAAACTGATAACTGGGGGGGGGGGAGGATCAGATAAAAAAATTTTGAACCCATTAGACATAAGTTCATTTCAAACTTAGGGTTTTCAGAAAAGAACTCAAATCATGATGAGTTAGAGAGGCCAAAAGTGTTTTGTTCATGAAATTAGGAAGAGGTGAGTGATAAGGTGAGAAGATGAACAAAAATGGAAGAGTTAGGATGAACAAAAGATGAACAGAGAGGGACGAAGGAGATGAGCGGCGCCGCTGTACCAAAGGGTCAAGAATCCTAATTTGTTTTTGTTTCCCTTAATCAACGTTTAAATAGTTTAAGAGCTTTGGGCCTATTTTTGTTCAAATAACCCTGAAGCCCACACGTTTGCTAGTTCACCCCCCCCCCCCCCCCCCCCCCTTATGCCTGTTTTAGTTACAGCAAAAAACAATATTTCTTTGGGCCTAACACCCCTAAATCCACTTAAGCCCACTTGCTTTTGTTATTTGTTTCTCTTCTTATTTTCTTTTTATTATACAATATGCTAATTTAACTTAAGACATTTTCATTAATTTGATTTAAGTTTTTGTGCTTAATTTTTATCATTTTTCTTTTTTTATATAAACTTGTTTTGATTAATTTTTTTTACACTTAATAAAAACATCAAAAAAAATTAACTTAGCTTGTTTCCTTTATTTAAATTTATTTACACAATTAATAAGAATACAAAAAATAATAATAAAGATTTTAATTTAATCAATTTTTTAGAATAGGTTTTATTTTTCTCTTTTCAAGTAAATACATTTCATTTCATACTTTGTTAATTTTATCTCATGGATTAGCATAGCTTTAATTAAATCGCACAAACATTCGATTTGGTTGTATTGTTTGATATTTGGACATTACTATTTCATTTGATTCATCCCCATTTGTAACAATTGTACCCCCATTCCCGAACATTCTGTAATAGCTTAGAATTTCAATTCCCGCAATTTATTGCTTTCTATATATTGTATAGTAATTAGGCGTGTATGGCAAGATTCAAAAATCAATTGCTAGATGACCTAATCAAAGAATAAATAACTTGAAACCAACACACTTTTTCACACATGCACCTCTAGGGTAACCCCGCTCGTTGCCTCGGAAATACAATCATGTCCCTCGAATATGGGACGCTCTAGCAATGACCCTTCGATAAAAAAAAAGATCGTAGTCCCTCGACGTCCCTCGATGTTTCCTTCGATTAAAACGATCTCGTCCCTTATGAAAATTGCTAAAGCGTCTCACAAGTTGCCTTCAATGATTGTAAAATTGACTCGCGCCTGTCCCTTTACATCCAATGGTGGGGATTCTTACCAAATCAATGGTAAGATAGCACCATCAAAAGGAAGAAGAAAAGAACAATTTAAGACCTTTCGAGTAGATAGATTCGCTCTTAGTTACTCGCTTGCTCATGACAAAAACTCTTTACACCTACACTCTCATTTCAAAACATTTTCAAAAAGATAAAACATTTTGTATACGTTCTTATAGAGACGAGAACCATCGCAAAACCTCTTTTCAAAACACTTTTCGAAACACGATTCACAAACACATCTTTGAACCACTTTTCAAAACAAAATTTTTTATATGTTCTTATAGAGATGAGAACCATTACAAAGAGATTTTTCAAAATACTTTCAAAACCCACACCACAAGCACACAATTAAATGAAAGCAAGTTATATAAACGAGTAACTAAGAGCCCATGGAAAACCATGGATGAAAAGGGTGCTAATACCTTCCCTTTTCATAATCTACCCCCCGAACCCGAGAAAAATCTCGAAAGGTCTTTCCTGTGCTTTTTTACCTTTCCTTTTGGATAAAAGAAAAGTCGGTGGCGACTCTTGTTAACCGCGCAAGTGTGATCGAAACGCAAAACTTCAAGTCAGTTCTCCCACCGTATTACACCAGTGTTGGATTGGAATTGCCTTAGATCCAGTGGATGCTAGATGATGGGCTATGGTAGGCGTCTTGGGAATCTGCACATGGAATCAAGTATAGAAAAAATACGTTGAAGAAACAAGGGGACCTAGGGATCGAACCCAGGTCCTATGGACTTTTCTCTCTCCCACTGACCAACTGAGTTGAACGCGCGTGTTGTACATAGAGAAACAAACGGATATTTTATTAAGAAACACAATTTTATAATTTCCTGCGCGTGAAATTTCAATTAGGCAAATGAGGTGGTGCCACGGAGGTCATCTTCTTCCTCTCTCCGTTGGTAAATTTTATGGACTTTTACCTACGGACAAAAGTCCGTAGCTACAACTCCTGTATATTTCAAAACCTCACACAGGCATGATAAATGAAATCTAATGATGTAGATCCAATCGTCCTGACCCTGTGATCATCATGGCACCCTTTTCATGGACCAATTTTGCCTGTACAGAAAAAACCCAAAACACACAAAGAAACCCTAGCAATGGTGGATTCCTATACAGTTAGCGAAAATGCAATTAATGGTTACCATGAGCTTGCAAACATGTTGGGGAATCAGAATCTATACATGATTTATTCCACAAATGCTTAAACAATGGTATTCGATTTCAAAAATATGTCCAATCCGTAAACCACTTACATGGAGTTCTAGTGCACGAGAAGACTTGCTTTTGATTGCTATGGCTTCCTTGAGAGCCCAGGAAACGAAAGAGATGGCTTATGAGTCTTGAAAACGCATGGAAGTACAAAATCAGATCAACACTTTTCTTGAGTTTTTTCAAGTTTTGTTCTCCCCCTGTACGCCTCCAAACCTTGTCTTTTTGGTCTGCACTTATCCACTATATACCAAGGAACGAATTAGGGTTGTAAATGTGTTCTCAATCTTTGGAAATTATGGTCTTTGATCATGATTTGATCTTCATGAATATCTTTCCAAAAATAGGCCAAAACCAATCTTTTTATGCACAACCATGCCTTACACGATTTAATTCACTTGCTAGCTGTATAAGGGACCTGAAACATGCATCAAATCTTAAGGTTTGAATTATTTGGATATTTTCATGATTTGTTTTGATTAAAATTGATTTAATTGAAATAAAAAATAAAAATAAATGGTAAAAATAAAATAAAGGCAAGTGGGAAGAGATAGGGCTCGTGGACCATGTTACAAACTCAAAACAAGTGCAAAAGATTGGGCCCATTTGACAAAAATTGCAATTTGAGGCATATTTGACATTTGACAATTTTACAAAAAAGGTCAACTTCACCAATGCATAACTTCCTCGATTTTGACTCTTTGAAGGTGTTCTTGGACTTTTTAGAAAGCTTAAGATGTCCTCTAAGAAACCCTTTTTGTCTCATCTCAATTGATTCTTCCATGTTCATGCATGAAGCTTTGACAAAAAAGGTGTTTTTATTGACTTTTCAAAATGACCTATAATGTCCAAATTCATAACTTCTTATGAGTGCATATTTTGAACTTGGGAGCTGAAGATGAATTATAGGGCATGGCATCCTCTTCAAAATTAGCTTTGGATGGGTCATTTCTCATAAAGTATGAGAAAGTTATGCTTGGTCAAACTTGAGTTGACTTTTCCTTCAAAACCCTAATTTAGCAACTTTGGGGTTTTGATGAATTATGAGCAATCCTTGATGAATCATGATCAACCCTTTAAAAGAATAGGAAAGACCTTTAGAGATGCTTTCTTGAGTTCGGGGGGTAGATTATGAAAATGGAAGGTATTAGCACCCTTTTCATCCGTGGTTATCTACGAGCTCTTAGTTGCTTGCTAGATCACTTGCTTTTGTTTGAATGTGATTGTGGTGTGGGTTTTGAAAGTATTTTGAACATGTGACTTTGTAATGGTTCTCGTTTCTATAAGAACACGTACAAATTGTTGTTTTAAAAATAGTTCAAAGAGGTGTTTGTGTAATGTGTTTTTTGAAAGTGATTTTAAAAAGGGGTCTTTGTAATGACTCTCGTTTCTATAAGAACGCGTACAAAGTGTTGTCTTTTGAAAATGTTTCAAAATGAGAGTGTTGGTGTATAAAATGTATTTGTTGTGAGAAAGCGAGCAACTAGGAGAGAATCAACCTACTCAAAAGGTTTTAAATATTATTTTCCTCCTCCTTTAGATGTGCTATCTAACCATTGACTTGGTAAGAATTCCCATCATTGGATGTGAAGGGACGGGCATGGGACGTTTGTATAGTCATAGAAGGCAACCTATGGACGTTTTAGCAATGTCGTTTAGGGACTATATCGTTTATCGAAGGCAACATCGAGGGTCATCGAGGAACTACGATCTTTTGTCGAGGGTCTTTGCTAAAACGCCCATGCTCGAGGGACATGACTATTTTTCTGATAGGCAACAAGTGGGATTACCCTAAAGGTGCATGTGTGCAAAGTGTATTTGATTACATGCATTTAGTATTTGATTTTTGGGTTGTCTATTTGTTGTTTTTATCTTTCCATACATTCCCTATTTTACTAACAAGCATACAAAAGCAATAAAATGTAGAAAGATATAAATCCTACACTATTACAACCATATCGAATTGCATGAAAATATAGAATCAAAAATAAGATAGAAGCAAGAAAAATGAGTTCTTTCAATCCAGGCTAGAGCATTCTTTGATTTGCATTTCTTGGTCTTCTTCGATTGGGGCATGGAGTCAGCAAAGTCAGGTCTTTCGATTGGGCAGGCACCAGCAGGGTCATGTCTTTCGATTTTCTTTTCTGTCTCCTTCGATTGAGAGTTGGAAACAAGTTGGTCACGCTTTTCTCCTAGGCCTGGAAACAGCCAGGCTCTGGCCTTCGTTTAAGGCCTGGAAACAGCAAGCCTCTGGCCTTCGTTTGAGGCCTAGAAGCAGCAACTTCATACTTTGTCACAGGTTCCTTGCTGACCCTTTGTAAGCATATTGGGCCCTCATAGTATGATTCGAAAGGCTTGTGCAACTAGCCAATCGAAGGGTACGACAAACCTGTCTTAAAGTCTAAAAAATGCAGTATCCAAATATAACTACAATTTAGGGGTTAGCATGAAAACTAATGGGTCTCAAAGTCAAAAGCATAACTAAACTAAGGTTGGGTTTTCAACATACAGGCAGTCAGAATCGAAAATTAAAACATAGTCTAGAAATGTTTACATTTTTTCTTTTACAATGTATGTACAAATAAAACTAGAACGAAAAAAGTTTCAAGTTAAGAAAAGACTTACCTCTTGAAGTTCCAATCGAATGAGATGTGTATGGCTTGATGATGGATCAGGCTTGGCTGGGATCTCCCTGGAACTATTTTAGTTATTTCTTTGCTTGGAAAAGGTCACTGAATCTAAGGTTGTTATATGGAGGTTAGGAGTGAATCGAAAGATTCACTGACTTCCTTGAGTGGTTTTTGAGGGCTTTGGGAGTGTTCCAAAGTTGGTGTATGGAAGCTGGGGGTAGGGTGAATTGAAAGGATGATATATATGATCTAGGAAGGTTAATCAAAAGGCTGGTATATATGGGTTAAGGAGGTGAATCGAAAGGTTCACTAATGTAATAAAGGGTTTGATGTTTTTTGAGAGTTTTGAGAGTTTTTTGGGTTTGAGGATCTGAGAGTTTTGAGATATTTTTAGAGTTGGAGAATTTGTGAGTTTGAGTGTTTGGGGTAACATGGAGATTCATTCGCCTAGTCCAAAAGATCCTCCCTTAGCCTTTCAAATGTTCCTCTATTTATAGAGAAAGGAATGGGTATGTTTGAAGTAGCCAGCCTTGCAAAATAATGATAAAATAATGTAGCGTGAAAGGTACAAGTGGGAGGCTGTTGGCAGTTGATTAGACTTTGCTTATGCTCAGACAAAATAAATTTTGGGGCTCAAGGAGCTGACTTCTTGATTAAAATAATCTTTATGAAAATAGATAACATAACTTTTCATCATTTCCTCCAAAAATAGTAATATCTAATGGATAAAGCTTTGTTTATGTGTGTAAAACTCTGATCATGTGAAGATTTGGAAGTAACATAGCCTGTCAAGTAGCTGGTCATGAGATTTTCCTCAGATTTGCTTCAAACGAAAACTGCTTCGAATGGCTCAGCTTGGATTCAAAGCAAGCTGATTCGAAGGGGATCCTCATTCCAATCGAAGCTTTGTATGCGGGTACTTATGTCCAATCGAAGTCTTGTGTTCGAAGGAAGCATATTACCTATTTGAAGCATTGTGGATCGAAACAAACATAAAGAGAATCATTTCCTTGTGTCTGTTTAGCATGAGGGAAGTCTCTGGCTTCTGAATCGAAGGGCGCTCTTTCAAGGGAAGCCAAAACTTAGTCAAATCTTGTATGAAGATATCTCTTGGCTCAAACGAAGCTTGTGAGAGGCAAAGTCTGCAAGAAGCCCTTGGTGCAAGAGGATTCGAAGGATGCATAGAGATGGTTATTTTGTCCCATCGAAGCTTGTCCAAACGAAAACAAACATGCAGGCATCATATGCCCATTCGAAGCAGGTTTGCAGGAAGAATATGCCCAATCGAAGCAGGCTTGCAGGAAGCATGTGCCCAAATAAAAGCAGGCTTGCAGACAGCAAGTTTTGAGAAATCAAAGGAGGCTTGTAGGTAGCTAATTCTGAGCAATCAAAGGAGGCTTGTAGGCATCTAATTTGGTGAATCGAAAGGTTTGCCTTGCAGGGGGCACGTGTGTCCAGCATGTCATGGCCTTCGATTGCAAGCATGCAGGCAACACATTTATCCAATCGAAAGGCTGAATCGAAGGAGGCCTATTTTCTCCAAATTTGTCAAAATATTATTTTTATCTGTTTTCTCCCTTTTTGACAGTTTCCTTTTAATTTTGGTACTGGAAAATCCTAATGCACTTGTGCAAGCTTAAATCCTAAGAATCTTTGTGAGAAAAGCCTTGAGAATTAAGAGGGGAAATTTTGGGGTACAACAGCTGCCCCTGTTTAATCTTCTTACATCTGAAGAGTTAGATTGGCGAATCTGCCATTCGTGACTTGAAGGTAGAAGATGATTGAACACTAGAGTGCCCAGAAATTTGCACTTGATGATGTGGTGGTTGATTATGTAGGGAATGGGCTTAAAGATGTCATTTGGAGAAATGATGGATAGTTGTTGGAGATGGGCTTATAGATTCCATCTAGAGGTGATTGTTGACATAAATTAGACTAAGTCTAAACTTGACTTCAACTGGAAAAGAATCCGAATAAATCTTGGAGCGATTTATCTGAACCAGAGAAAATGTCTACCGGAAAGAATCAGGATAAACTGTTGAGAGATTTAAACTAAACCAGCAGAGGTCTTGAATTTTCTTTGACTGGAAAGAATCATGATAAATCTTGGAGCGATTTATCTGAACCAGAGAAAATGTCTACGGCAAAGAATCAGGATAAACCATTGAGATTTAAACTGAACCAGTAGAGGTCTGGAGAGAATCAGAATAAACCTTCAAGCGATTTATCTGAACTAGAAAGAATGTCTACAATAAAGAATCGGGATAAACCGTTGAGAGATTTAAACCGAACCAGCAGTGGTCTGGAGAAGAATCGAAATAAATCTTGGAGTGACTTATCTGAACCAGAGAAAGATGTCTGTGAATTAGGATAAACCTTTGAGAGATTTAACTGAATCGGAAGAAGTATGAAGGAATTACTTATCATATAGATAGTCACCCCGTCTTGATTTAGGAATCTACAATTGATTTGTCCATAGATATTTTCCTTGTCTTGTTGACGATAACTTTTTGTGGTTTGATCATTCCTCTAAAAGGTTAAGAGTTAGTTGTATGTAATGCTATGATGTATGAAATGCATAGTGCAATAAGATTGTGATATATGCATTTGTGCCATTGATGCTCATGATGTATGGATGCACTGTATGCGCATGTAAGCTGTTCTGTTGTAGTGTTGTCGGATTGGAGAAAATAAATCCCTGACTACTGCTAGGAATGAGGAGTGTAAGTCTTCATATTTTGTTAAATTTGAAGTTTTGATGGATGGGTTTCCATAATCAGAGAAATAAACTCTGCTGGGGAAGATAAATGTCATGTATTACTTGTAGGCTTTATGAAATCCTGCTGGGAAATCCTGAGAAGTTAAATGACATTTGCTGGGGAATCTTTGAGGTGGAAACTGGAAGTTTCGCTCCATCGGGGATATGAAGGAAAAAGGCACCATTAGGCTACATGCTGAGGATATGACGAAGATCCTGTAACGAGACGTTCTTGCTTCTGCCCCTGCTGGAGAAAATACATGTGGGGGTTTTGTAGAATGGCTCATAGATTTTTTTTCCTGTTTCTTAAAGCCATTAGTAATCGTCTTTTGTTTAGTTTTCTTTTTATGCGTTCATTTATAAACAGTAATTACATTTAAATGTATATGTTCAAAAATAAATACTGGACATTTTTGTAAACAAAACAGGAACAGTAAAAGAGAAACAAATAGTTTTTCACTTTCAAAGGAATATCTTTGTATTAATTTGAATAAGTGTTTGTACAAAGAGACAAACATTCTAGTAAGAGAATGTCATCGTAAACAATGAAAATTGATACAAAGAAAAGAACAGCTACGTGAAATAATCCCATGGGGTTCCCATTCTTCTATAGCCTTCATGTCTCTGAGTGTCTCTTCCATTTGCTGCTTTGTACGAAGTTGATTGGATTGACTAGCACCATTTGATTTTGACGATTGATGTCGAAGATTGGTTGTAAGGTAATCTAACGGGACATAGTCATACGCCTTGAATCCTTAACTTTTTCCTGGACCTCCCTTTCGGGTTTTCATCTTGCCGGGTGTACAGATTTTTTTGTATTTTATCCCTAATTTTTGCCCGAACCTTTTTGGTTCGCCGGGATGCCCTGATTTTTTCCTAGGCCAGTCGACCAAGCGAGTCTTTGTTTATGCGTAGTATCTTTTAACTATATCCGCATTTACAGGGTGTGGAAGATTGTCATCGTCCATAGTGGTTAAGATCATTGCCCCACTGGAAAATATGCTCTTGATCACAAATGGTCCTTCGTATGTAGGAGTCCTTTTGCCCCTGGGATTAACTTGTGGAAGTAGGATACGCTTGATTACCAGGTGTTGTACCCCAAAATTTTCCCTCTCATTTTATCAAGATTTCTCCTCACAAGACTCTTTGAACCCAAGACCAAGCTAGGGTTTGCTCTGCTCAAGCCATCTCCTTGCACTGTTGACCTAAATTAGGGTTTGAGTTTGCACAAGGAATTTTGGACTTCTAATGCTCAATGTGACTTTCATGCTTCATGTTAGACTTATAAGATTACTCATACCAAGTTTCAAGCCTTGAATCAGATTTTTGCCCAGTCAATTGGACAGTTGACCTAAAAATCAGCTGTATTGGGGAAAAAGTCAACTATGGCCAATTTACAGTCAAACCTCATAATTTTTTATGCACATCAATATTATAGGCTCATATGAACCATTTTATCAAGTCTGTACCACAACTCCTCAAGAAATTTGATCAGATCATCAAAAGGGCAAAATGGTCATTTATAGGGTTTTGACTGCAGAAGGGCAATTTCTGACTTTTAATCTAGCCAATGGCAAATTGGGTTCAAGCATGGATTCAAGGACTCAATCGCATCATCTTGACCTATTCACAAGGTTCAAAAGATCTCAAAAGCATTGGATTGACAGATGAATTTTCCAATTAACTGATCAAAAATCAATTGTACACCGAAAAGTCAAACTTTGACTTTTTGGTCAAAATCAAGTGCCAAGGGTCATTTTTCATCAAGATGAGTCAAAACATTAAACTTGTTCATCAATAAACCTAATTTTGCAAATTAGGGTTTAAGATTGAAAATTTTCATAACTTAGAATTTTTCTAAGTTGTGAAATTTTCTTATTTTTTTTCCAACTTTGCCCAACTTTTTCACCATGATGCAATTGGATTCAAACAAAACTTCCAACATGAAAGTTGTAGTCATCCACAAAACCTACAACTTTGATTCACAAAGTTTTCCCAAAAGATTCTTGTATCTCAAGTTATGATTTTTGGAACAAGGGTCCATGAAACTTTTAACTTAGTGAAATTTTGCCCTAGTTTAGGCAGGATTTTGACCTATCTTCATGGCAAATTTCACCTAGTTCCACTTGGAATCTCAAAATTCATTTCAAATATGGGTTGTATAGCATGTTACAAGCTTTCCAAAATGTCCAAGAACTCTCCAAAATCATTTATGGTTAGGGAGAATCGAAGGCTTGAATTTGGAAAAAGCTCACTTTGATCCATGGCATGTTTCATGTTGACACAAGTTGCAATTTCCATCCAGCATTGTTTATACTTGTTTACAGGTATCTAAACCCTCCCATACTCAAGAATTAAATGAAAACTCAATGGATTGAAGCTTTGTTCTGATCATTAGAGGTTTACACAAGGGATTAATCCAAAAATAGCAAAAAGGCAACATTGCCATTTTTGTCAAAACTTGCTTTATGTCAAATTGCATCCCTTGAGCCTTGAACCAAATCTTGGACAGCAAATAAAATCCACAAACTTGGGGCCAAGCTCACCAAATGTATGCAGGATTAGAGCTAGCCTGTACAGGCCTGGCTTTGGTCACTTCTCACCTTTTGCTTCAAAAACAAGAAAGCTTGCAAAAGTGAGAGATCTTTGAAATCTGATAAGAACAAAGTTTGTGAGCATTCCAAACAACTTTTGCACATTGCCTTGAGCCAGAAGCACGAGCTATCCAACCCTCAAGCCTTCTAAAACACAAAAACACCATCTTCTCGCAAAATAGGGCACTCTCTGCAGTTTCACTTCTATCTCACCAACCACTCGTGCGTTTTGTCCCAAATCAGTTCCAATACCTTCCATATAACCCACCTAAGCTATCCCAACCATTGGCCATTGACTGTAACTCCATTTGCAAGCTTCACCATTTCTGATTTCAGCTTGTGCAGGTTGACTTCTACAGGCTTATTCAAGCAAGCTCAAAGCAAATAAAGCATTGGGGAAGATCAGAGGAAGTTCAGGCAAGCTCACAAACACCTCAGGCCTCACTGAAAACCCTTGCATTGCCATACACGAGTTCAACTGAAATAGGTATTTTCTAACTTTCTATCTCTCTATTTAGGAATCATTAGGCTTAGGTTTGTGAATAAAAAATGTAGTACTCATAGCCCTTAAGCTGTACATATGCATAGATTTCATTTAAGTTAAGTATGGTGAGAGAATTTGATTGATGAACATTCTGAAAAAGTTAGGTTAGAAATTAGGGCCAGAGAAATTCTCTCTGGTCTTTGAGAGTTAGATTAAGTTCTTTATATGGTTGGAATCGTGTTGAAAAATGCTATAACTTTCATGTTGTGAGTTTTTGCTTTAGAGCACGTATGCAGGAGTTGGACATTTGTACACAGGCGCACGTTTTTATTTGAATCTGAGGTTGAAGATGAAGTAGTTGGGATGGGCCTGGCTTGTTCATGCTTTTGGCGCCCCCCAGCCTTACTGTCTGCACCCCCTTGGCCCATTGTTTTATATTTTTATATTTTTCTATTTCTTTTTCATTTCTGATTTTATTTTATTATTTTCTAAACATAAAAATTACCAAAAACATTTTCATAAATTTTCACATTTTATTTTGTATTTTTTATTATTTTTTCTAACATAAAAATAATTATTAAATAACATACTTTTATTTTCTTTAATAAAAACTTGAAAATAATACATAAAAATATTATATTTTTATGTTTTATTATTTAAATACTTAAATAATATTTTTTCTAATATATTTTTATTTCTTGACATTTGTATATATTTTATTAATTTATTTCATTGTACATAAATAATATAATTAATATATATATATATATACTTTCTTAAAATAAATTAGGGTTTTACCCTTAACAAAAATAACTTTTTATTTTCTTTTTTAATACATTAAATATTATATTTTTACATACATAAAATAATACAAAAACATTTTTTGCATATTTATAATATATTGCATATTTATTTAATTATTCATTTAAATACTTGTCTATTTATTTATTTGCTCAATTAATTCAATTTGGATGTAATAGTTAATCTTAGGGTTTTATTTTCTTGCAAATACTCCCCATTCAAAAATTGTATCCCCCTCCCCATATCAATGTTGTAATAGCGTAGATTTATTTTACGCACTTTATGCTTTCAAATATGTCATGATAGAGATTAGGGTTTGTATGCAATATCCAAAATCAAAACAAATAGTTAGACCTAATACAAGACATAAAATGCATGAAAATGACAACACAATGCACACATGTACCCCTAGGGTTTCATCCACTTGTTGCCTTTAAAATGGCCATAGTATGAACGTTGGGTATCTTGGCAAAACAAAAATCAAAGCAAAAAGATCATAGTCCCTCGATGATGCTATATATCTTGGTTGCCTATACAAAATGATCTAGTCCCTCAAAAATTTGCTAAAAGATACTTAGCACTATTGCTATCATGATCAATACGATGACCCACGCATGTCCCGTTTAACATCCAAATACAAGTGCAATGGTAAAACAACACTGTCAAAAGGGTTAAAAATGTGTAGGAAAGACTCTTGAGTATATAGGGTAGACAACTCTTAGTTACTTGATCAAAACTTGCAAAAACATCCTTGATATTTTCAAAAACACCTCACAACACAATTTCAAAACATTTCCAAAAACAAACTTTCAAACATTGAAACATCTTTTCAAAAGACAAACACCTTTGTATATATTCAAACAAGAATCATTACAAAGGTTGCCACAACGATGGCCTCTTTTCAAAAAAATTTTAAAAACATACACAATGCACCATTTCAAACAATTGAAAAGCAAAAGTAAGTGATCTAAACAAGTAACTAAGAGCCCATGGAAAACCATGGATGAAAAGGGTGCTAGCACCTTCCCTTTTCATAATCTACCCCCCGAACCCAAGAAAACATCTCAAAGGTCTTTCCTGTGCTTTTTGACCTTTCCTTTGGATAAAATAAAAAGTCGGTGGAGACTCTTGCTAAACCAAAACATTTGCAAACACAAACGCAAAACCTCAAGTCAGTTCTCCCACCGTATCACACCAGGTCACCAGCTTGATATGCCTGACGTCTGACCTTTTTATTGAAAGCTTTGATCATACGTTTCTGGTACATCTGACCATGGTAGATAGCTGTAAGCCTCTTTTCATCAATCAAGTTCAACTGGTCAAATCGAGTTTGAATCCATTCATCTTCACTCAACCCCGTATCCTTTATAATTCTCAAAGAAGGTATTTGGACTTCAATTGGTAGAACAACTTCCATGTTGTATACCAAGGAGAAGGGAGTTGCCCCTGTTGATGTGCGCGCCGTGGTACGGTAACCGTGGAGAGCGAATGGTAACATCTCATGCCAGTCCTTGTAGGTCACCTTCATTTTTTGTATGATCTTCTTGATGTTTTTATTAGCGTCTCCTACAGTGCCATTCATCTTCAGCCGGTAAGGAGAAGAGTTATGATGTTGGATCTTGAATTGGGCGCATAGTGCAGGGATCATAGTATTGTTGAGATTTGTACCATTATCTATGATGATTCTTTCCAGAATACTGTATCGACAGATAAGATTCTTCTTGAGGAATCGGGCCACAACATTCTTGGTGACAGAAGCGAAGGATGTTGCCTCAACCCACTTCACGAAGTAGTCAATGTCAACCAAGATGAAGTGGTGTCCATTAGAAGCTGTAGGTTTTATTTCTCCAATCATGTCGATGCCACACATCGTGAATGGACAGGGAGAAGTTAAGACGTTTAGAGGAACTGGAGGCACATGTACTTTGTCAGCATAGATCTGACACTTGTGACAGGTTCGTGAATGCTGATGACAATCTGCTTCCATGGTGGACCAATAGTATCCTGCTCGTAGGATCATTTTAGCCATCGTGTGCCCACTAGAATGGGTTCCAAAAGTGCCTTCGTGTAAATCAGCCATAATCTTGTCTTCCTCACTCTTGTCTATGCACCGAAGCAAAGTAGAGTCGTGGTTGCGCTTGTAGAGAATGCCATTACTGAGAAAGAACTTAGTAGTGGATATTCTCAGGAATTTCTTGTCATTGACTGAAGCTCCCTCCAGATACTCTTGGGCCTCGAGTTATCTCTTAATTTCATGGAACCAAGACTTTTCCCCTATTTCATCAGTATCAATCTCGTGACAGTAAGCTGGTTCATTCATTCTCTCGATGGTGATATGGGGAGCCTCATTATCCCATTTGACTTTGAACATGGATGACATAGTTGCTAGCACGTCCACTAGTTGATTTTCCTCTCGTGGAAAATGCTCAAAGGTAATTTCTTCAAAATGTGGGATCAATGTTAACACATGTTCTTTGTAAAGGATGAGATTAGGGTGCTTCGTGTCCCATTCTCCTTTGATCTGACTGATGACTAAGGCTGAATGTCCAAATACACTTAAGGACTTGATTCCCAAATCTATGGCAGCTTTGAGACCCATAATACACGCTTCATATTCTGCCATATTATTGGTACAGTTGAAACACAACCTAGAATTGAAGGGAGTATGACATCCTTCAGGGGATACGATCACAGCGCCTATGTTGTTGCCGAGTGCGTTGGAAGCTCCGTCAAAAACCAAAGTCCATCGGGATCCTTGTTTAAGTCTGTCATATGGTCTGAGTTCTTCACAATTGTCTACCAACATGATGTCTTCATCTGGGAACTCGAATTTCATGGACTGATAGTCACCCACGGCCTGATGAGCAAGGTGATCGGCTAATACACTTCCCTTTATGGATTTCTGCATAGTGTATTGAATGTCGTATTCAGTCAGGACCATCTTCCATCTTACTATTCTTCCAGAGAGGGCGAGCTTCTCGAATATGTATTTAATTGGATCCATCTTGGATATCAATAAGTTAGTATGGGTCAACATATATTGTCTTAGCCGGTGAGTAGCCCATGCCAGAGCGCAGCAAGTTTTCTCGAGCAGTGAATATCTGGTTTCACAATCGGTAAACTTTTTGCTCAGGTAGTATATTGCATGCTCTTTTCAGCCAGACTCGTCATGCTGCCCCAACACACACCCCATTTAATTTTCCAAGACAGTTAGATACATGATCAAAGGTCTTCCCTCGACTGGCGGCATCAAAACGGGAGGCTCTTGAAGATATTATTTGATCCTGTCGAAGGCAGCCTGGAAATCGTCATTCCATTCCACCACTTGATCTTTCTTCAGTAATTTAAAGATTGGTTCACAAGTAGCGGTTAGATGGGAAATGAACCGGGCGATATAGTTCAGCCGTCCTAAGAACCCCTTAACTTCCTTCTCAGTGCGAGGAGCGGGAATTTCTTGTATTGCTTTTACCTTTGCAGGGTCCACTTTGATACCTTTTCCGCTGACAACGAAACCTAAGAGCTTACCGGACCTTACTCCAAAAGTGCATTTATTTGGATTCAGCCTTAGTTTATACTTCTTCAGTCTTTCAAACAATTTTTGCAGATGGTCAAGGTGTTCCTTTTCAGTTTGAGATCTGGCTATCTTGTCATCCACGTAGACTTCTATCTCGTGATGAATCATGTTGTGAAATAGAGCTACCATGGCACGCTGATAGGTTTCCCCGGCGTTCTTCAACCCGAATGGCATAACCTTGTAACAGAATGTACCCCACTGTGTGACAAAGGTCATTTTTTCCATGTCCTTAGGTGCCATTTTGATCTGGTTGTATCCGGAGAAACTATCCATGAAAGAAAATACGTTATACTGTGCGGTGTTGTCAACCAGAATATTGATGTGGGGAAGCGGGAAGTCATCCTTGGGGCTTGCCCTATTGAGGTCTCTGTAGTCCATACACATACGTACCTTACCATCCTTTTTAGGCACTAGAACAACATTGGCGACCCATTTTGGATAGGAGGTGACAGCAAAGAATCTGGCGTTGAACTGCTTCATAACTTCAGTCTTGATTTTCTTTGACATTTCTGGCCTCATGTGCCGGACTTTCTATTTTACCAGAGGGCAATCTTCTTTTGTCGGCAGACGATGGACCACGATGTCAGTGTCGAGCCCTGGAATCTCTTCATATGACCAAGAAAATACCTCAACATAGTCATGTAGTAACTGAGTTAAGTGGTTCTTGACACTAGGCTCCAGGTTGGCACCTACCTTGACTTCTTTCTTGTCCTCTTCAGTACCTAAGTTAACAGTCTCCACTGGCTCTTCGTGGGACTGTATGGTCCTTTCTTCCCATTGTAATAACCTGGTTAGTACCTCACAATCTTCCTCACCTTCATCTTTGGCTTGGTAGATTGGATTTTCAAAGTCATGATAGGCCAAAGAAGAATCGTTACCCATGGGATCCTGAGTGGATGTGGATCTGCATTTTGATACGTGAGTGTATGTAAGAGCATATCTATCTTTAAAAAATGATAAAGGTTAAAAAAGAGAAAAACAATGAGCGTAAAATTTTGCATGCAAAAATGTCCATGATTTTTTGATGACATATGAAGATGAAGTAACAACCCTCACAAATGGACCGTTGTGCCTCAGGTAACACACAAGGTTTTAAAGTCTAAATTTAATTATTATAAATCTGACAAAATTTGAAAGACAATTACTCCTGAAGAAAAGTAATAGGGACAAATTCTTTGGCTTCCCAATTGTTAAGTCCTCCACTGACGGTTGGGAGGATCCACTCGCCCAGGTCACAGCTACCATTAATGTCTTCCACTGTATTGACTCCCTGATTGTTGATACGTAAAGGTTCCCCCCCAGTGCGAGTTCATCGAATAGCCCTTTGTGCCTCTGAGGTGAAGCCAAACCAATTTTTTTGGATTTGTAAGGAATATCTGGAAGTTGACCCCAGATAATGCATCCACCTTCTTCAATCACTGCTCTAGCATCCTTCAATGAGGCCATTTTCAAAGGTGGTCTGGTAACTTTTAGAGTCTTGGTAGTAGTCTTGGTTGTCGCAACTGTTTGTGGGACTTCCTCTAAATACTAACACGGGGTTTCGATGAACTCACAATCCATTTCCACATACCTGAAAGATTTCAGGTGACTGACCATATATTCCTCCTCCCCGTGAACAGTGATGATCTTTCCCTTGATCGGGTATTTCAACATCTGATGTAACATAGAGGTGACGGCACCAGCGCCATGGATCCAAGGTCGGCCCAACAAACAGGAATAGGAAGGGCGGATATCCATCACTTAGAAAGTTGAATCAAAGGTCTGAGAACCAATTTTGATGGGGACGTCCACCTCCCCGTGCACCATTCTCTTCGAACCATCGAAGGCCCTTACCACTATGTTGCTGGGTTTTAAGGTCAAACCTTCACAGTTTAGTCTATCCAGAGCCTTCTTAGGAAGCACATTTAATGATGAACCAATATCTACTAGGACATGGGCCAAAGTAGTGTCCCTGCATTCGACAGAGACATGCAACGCATCATTGTGTTTCCTCCCTCTAGGTGTCAGATCAGCATCAGAAAAACCCAAACCATTATTAGCTGTAAAACTAGCCACACAATCTTCGAATTGGTAAGCAGAGGTTTCCTGTGGCACATGGGCAGTTTTAAGAAATTTCACCAAAGCCTTCACATGAGCTTCGGAGCACAACAGTTAAGCTAGAATAGAAATCTTTGAAGGGGTCTGCCCTGACTGTTCAACTACATTGTAGTCGCTTTTCTTTATAATTTTCAAAATTTCTTCCATCTCCTTCTTAGAAACCTCTAGGATAGATACTGATTGCGCCTTCGTCCGGACAGGCTCAACCAAAATGTCTTTGCCCCGAGTCTCGGTCGACTCGGTGATAGGGGTGTCAGCAAGGGTAATCACAGGAACTGTAGTAGTAGTATCAGCAGGAACAAAAGCAAGAATGATCACAGGATCAGTAATAGCTTTAGGAGGAGAAATCTCAGGGGAGAACACCCTTCCTCTTCTGGTTATTTTGCTGGTTCCCACAATGTTGACAATGTCGGGGTCAGCCTTCTAAAAAACCGGGTCTTCAACAGCCAACTAATCTTGCTTGACTTCGTGGTAGTAGACGTCACCCCCGTAGTTCCAGAGAATAATTTTCTCTGAGGAGTATGGGATTGTGTTGGCTCCTAAATTCGACACCCTTGTTTTATTAATGTCAGCCATTAAAGCTGAAGGATGTTTTCGACTAGCTAGGTCTGTCGAAATGCCCGTCGAAAGATGGCAAGGTACTTAAAAGATTTCTTCCAAGGGAGAAGTTGGTTGCCTTCGACGTCGAAGGAGTTTCTCGTCGAAGATGTCTCTCGACGAAGGTGTTCGATGGTTCAGAGTGGAACAGTCTGAAATTCAAGCGTTTGGAGGGAAAATGGTTTCCAGCGGTTACCAAGCGCAACGTGTGAAGATCTGGAGCGTCGAACGTTGAGAACGTGCCAAGTGGAGTCATCTCGAAGCAGTGTAACTGCCCGACGGTTACTTGGGATGTTTTAGTATAAATAGTAGTAGTCATGTAGTTTCTCGCGTGTGTTCACAATTCTATACAAAGTCACTCATATAGATTCGAGTACCCAGCGTGTGAGAAAGAATTGTTGAGAAATGTATGTGTGAAACACCAACTTTATTAATCAAAGTCATTTACTTTTCCAGAAATTTACTTGCTTTCTTCTTTACTTTCCTGTCGAACCCTTTCATTTAAAGCCCTGTTTATTTTACCAAGTCCTTTCTTCATGCAATTTACTTAAAGCCTCTTTATTTTTATTGTCATTTAACCAATATCCAATTTAATCAAAACTTCAAAATCAACCTATGTCCTAGGATCAATCTGATCGATCCTGCGAGTAACCAAATAAGTAACCATTTGGAGGATCAGCGGTTGTTTACCAAATACCAAGGTAAACAAATTGGCACACCTGGTGGGACAGTGTGTTGATTGTTGAAAATAATCTCATCTTTTCGAGGAGTGTTGTATGTTATTGAGAAGTGGTAGAATATACACTAACGATAACGATACTGCCAGAAGAAGGGAAGAGATGGCGAATCCGCCAAACAATAACGAAATCCCACAAACGAGTGTGGGAGCAATGGTTAGTACGACCGTAAGTGAAGCGACAACTGTTGGTTCGACACCAGCAGTAACAGTCACAGCAACGGGGCCATTACTTTCGTTAACGGGCCCCAGGATGCCTTTGGGAACTCCCCCACCAAGGGGAAATTTAGGCACAAGGCCTTTTGCGCCACCAGGATTCATGCCACTCTATGGTATGCCAACTTCTGAAGTGGCTAGCCTGACGAATGTTGCGTCCACTTTTTCAGACCCTTTAGTGAGTGCCTCTTCGCCACTCCAAGGTTCTGGAGTAGGCATGGCGAATAGAAATAGGACCCAACTCTTAGGAGGAACGTCCCAAGTAGCCCATGGCCTTACAAATGCCTCGACAGCAGTCTTGAGGCAACAAATGGACGAAAGCAACCATGATATGGTGCAAATGTTGGCACAAACTTTGAGTACAGTGCTAAACCCTCTAATACAGAACACTACTCAATCGAATCAGCAAGTGACAGCGCAAATGACGCGTTTGGCTGATTTCTTTAGAGTACCCCAACCTATTCGACAGCCTCAAAGGGCGCAAATAAGGGGTAATCAGGGGATATTCTTAGAGGAAGAAACCACCATCAACCAGGCTCAACAGCCTGTCGAAGAAAACCTTAGGGCACGATTGGAGCAACCCGTCGAAGAACCTAGGGTAATAACCCTAGAGGTAAGGTTAATTAATAGAAACCAAAATGCTGACGAAGTAGTCCAGCATATCCAATACCAGAATACGGGTTTGGAAAATAATCTGGCAACCATGATCGAAAGGATCATGACTCAAAATGGGATGAACATGGGCTTTCGAAGGCCCAACTTTACATCCTCATTGTTAGAATACGTGTTACAGACAGACTTACCTCCTAGATGCAAAGTCCCCAAATTTACTAAGTTCTCTGGGGACACGACAGAATCTACTGTCGAGCATGTGGCGAGATACTTGATCGAAGCAGGCGACATTTCGAATAACGAAAACCTAAGGATCAAGTACTTCCCAAGTTCTTTAACAAAGAACGCTTTTACTTGGTTTACAACTCTCCCCCCCAATTCGATCCATCATTGGACCCAGTTGGAAAGATTGTTCCATGAACAATTCTACATGGGGCAAACCAAGATAAGCCTGAAAGAATTGGCCAGTGTGAAGAGACGTTTCACTGAACCTATAGACGAATATCTAAATAGGTTTAGGTTGCTTAAGGAGAGATGCTTTACACAAGTGCCAGAACATGAGTTAGTCGAAATAGCCGCAGGCGGTTTAGATTATTCCATTAGGAAGAAGCTAGACACCCAATACCTGAGAGACATGGCCCAACTGGCCGATAGAGTTTGACAGGTAGAACGCCTCAAAGCTGAAAAAGCAAAGGCAACGAAAACTCACAAGAGAGAGAGGATAGCGTACGTTGAGATGGATGACGAAGATCCGGAATCCTTCGACGATACTTTAGCTGTCGAAGAAGGAGAAGTCGATTTAGCAGAACTGAAACAAGGGCCACCATACTCTTGTAAACTGTTAGTCCCCTCAAGTGGGAAAAATCCCATTGGTCCAGAAAGGACCAACGATAGGTTCCCCAAAAAGACTTATAGTTTTGACATCACAAAATGTGATGAAATATTCGACTTGCTGGTTAAAGATGGCCAAATGATAGTACCCCCAGGGGTAAAAGTGCCTCCTCTTGATCAAAGAAAGAAGAGAGGTTTTTGCAAATATCATAATTTTTTGGGCCATAAAACTTCTCAATGTTTTCTTTTCAGGAATCTTGTGCAAGACGCTATCGAAGAAGGGAGGTTGAAGTTTGCTGACAAAACCCCCATGGCTGTCGACTCAAATCCATTGCAGGCTGAAGCCCACTATACTGAGCCCTCTGAGGTGAACGTGATAGAGGCAACCAGGAGCCAGTCGAAGAAGCCAGGAATTACAATGGTCGAAGTCTCAAAGGACCACATCAACATGCCAATCTTTGGCAGTTTTTCTGGAAATTTATCCAGGAAGACAATTGAAGCAGTTCAGAAAGCGGTCGAAAGCCCGAAGTTGGAGACCGCTGAAGCACAAAAAAACTGGACCAAAACCCAGTTCCCACTTGGCCACAGTTCAAGGCCAGACGGAGAATCTGGAGATACAAATGAAGCAGTTAACTCTTGCTAACAAAGATACAATGAATATCAACATGGTCGAACTTTCTGACCCAAAAGCATCAGAAGAGGCCATGAGGCAAGAACAAGCTAATAAGACTGCTTTCCCTCGGGAAAATGAAAATTTGGCAGATTTTCTACAAAGATGCCAGAAAAAGAAATCAGAGGTGATGCTGTGTCCAAGATGCAGTTCGATCTTTGACAAAAAAGCTGCTGAGCACATTCAAGGCGTAAGAGCAGCGAATAGGAGAAGGGAAAATGTTGATCTTCGACATGATCCCAGAAGAGCCTCCCAAAGAGGTTCAAACCAAGAAAAGAGGCCATTGACTTTTAGGCTTCCCACAAATGTGCCAGTAGATACTTGGTACAAAACCTCTGGTCGAAAAAGGCCAAGTGAGGAGAGATGGCACTCTTTCGACGTGCCAAGGGGTTCCTCCTTGACTCAAAAGAAAGAGCCTCAGGTTGCTGCACCTAAAGTTGCACAGGTGTCAAGCAACTACAAAGGTAAAAACCCCATGTCTCGATCTCAATGGAGGAGATACCAAAGGAGACGAAAAGCTGAAAGGGAGGCTGCCAACGAACCAAAGGCAGAAACCAGTTCGAATGTTCCTCAAAGGAAGCAAAGGAAACCTCTAGAAAGAGAGCCAGTAACCAACAGGCTAGTTTGGCCTAACCAAAGTGAAGTCGAAGACGAAGACGATTCTGAGTCTGATGATACTTTGGACATAATGGTGAATATAGTCTCAGTGCTGCCCAGAGAATTCAACCGACAGGTGGAGGTCGAAGCAAGTGACTGGGAAGTGGAGCAAGAAATGGCCAAACACAGGCCAGTGTGCTATTTCGTCATGGACAATGGCACCACTGAGGAACAAAATGGGTTCTTCGAGCCACCTACAGAGGCGATGAAAAATCACCTCAAGCCTTTATTTATAAGGGCTAAACTCGAAGAAACTACTGTGAATAAAATTTTGGTGGATTGCGGGGCGACCATCAACATTATTCCTCACTCTATGCTAAGGAAAATTGGCAAAAGGGATGAGGACATTAAGCCTCACAACATGGTCCTGTCGAACTATGAGGGCGGCATAGGGACCACTATGGGAGTGATCCAGCTGGATATCAAAGTAGGATCTATCCTTCGACCAACGATGTTTATGGTCATATCGGCCAAACCTAACTACAACCTTTTGTTGGGCCATGAATGGATTGATGGTGTTGGAGCTGTGCCTTCATCAATGCACCAGAGGCTGCTCCTATGGCGTCTAGATGGGATGGTCGAAAACATAGAGGCAGATCAAAGCTATTACCTTGGCGAAGTGAATCACCTGGGTTTGGCAGATTTCGACAAGAACTTGGCTCACATAGGGCCATGTCCAACACCTGACTTCGACATGGCGCCAGCGCCAAACACTTTTTGTTCCCTATACCTGCATCCTGAGCATGGTTTCCAATGGGACAGAGAATACTTGTCCCACATAGACTTCAGTGGGTTAACTGATATCCAACCAACTGGTTGGGGAGGTGAATTCAGTGATAATGACTGAGTCACAATCTTTGAAGCGAATTTCGGCTTATGTAGCCGAAACCAAGATGATAACGGCTCTCGAAGCCGAAGTAAAGTACATGGCCACACAGGCCAATGATCAACAATTATCTGCTGCAGGTCCAGGAAAGGATTTCGATCCAAAGCCTCCTGATATCATGCCAGAAGAAATGCAGGAACAGAGGCTCGACGCCATCTATGACGATGAGCCTTTGGGCTTCGAAAAGGACCCCTTGGCGAACAACATTAAAATGTTAGCGCAAGATCCTTTAGAAGAAATCAACTTAGGCGAAGGGTCAGAGAAAGGGCCAACTTACATCAGCGCCAAAATTGATCCAGAACTTAGGTTGGAAGTAATCCAATTGCTGAAAGAGTTCAAAGATTGTTTTGCATGGGATTATGACGAAATGCCTGGTCTCGACAGAGGATTGGTAGAACTTCAGTTGCCAATCAAACCTGGGAAGAAGCCAATCAAGCAAAATCCAAGGCGCTTCGCTCCAGAAATACTGTCGAAGATCAAAACGGAAGTCGAAAGACTGCTGAAATGCAAATTCATACGTGTTACAAGGTATGTCGAATGGATTGCAAACATTGTGCCAGTAATTAAGAAAAATGGTACGTTAAGGGTGTGCATAGATTTCAGAGATTTGAATGCTGCTACACCCAAAGATGAATATCCTATGCCTGTGGCGGAAATGCTAGTCGATTCTGCCGCTGGCTATGAATACCTGAGTATGCTCGATGGTTATTCAGGATATAATCAAATATTCATTGCTGAAGAGGATGTGTCGAAAACAGCTTTTCGATGCCCTGGGGCCTTAGGCACTTACGAATGGGTAGTGATGCCTTTTGGCCTAAAGAACGCCGGGCCAACGTACCAGCGAGCAATGAATACTATCTTCCATGATTTTATTAACACTTTTATGCAAGTATATATTGATGACATTGTTATAAAATCTATTTCCAGGAAGAATCATATTGACCACCTTCGACAATCATTCGAAAGAATGAGAGAACATGGTCTGAAGATGAACCCTTTGAAGTGTGCATTCTGTGTGAAAGCTGGAGATTTCTTGGGCTTCGTTGTCCACAAGAAAGGAATCGAAATCAACCAGAACAAGACGAAGGCAATTCTGGAAGCGAAAGCGCCATCGAATAAGAAGGAACTGCAATCTCTGTTAGGCAAGATAAATTTCTTAAGGAGATTCATAACTAATCTAAGTGGGAAAGCTCAAGCCTTTTCACCCTTACTTCGACTGAATAAAGAGGGGTTCGAATGGGGGCAAGAGCAGCAAGAAGCCTTCGACAAAATCAAAGGGTACCTCACTAAGCCACCTATTTTGGTGCCTCCTTGTAGCAATAGGAGTATGAGATTGTACATAGCTGCATCCGACAAAACTTTGGGAAGCATGTTAGCCCAAGAAGATGAGAATGGAGTCGAAAGACCCATTTATTATCTCAGTAGAGTTTTGAACGATGCAAAAACTAGATATAGTGAAGTTGAAAAATTGTGTCTATGTCTGTATTTCTCTTGTACAAAACTTAAGCAATATATAAAACCAGTTGATGCGTATGTTTCGTCTCATTTCGATGTTTTCAAGTATATGTTGTCGAAACCTATCTTGCACAGTCGAATTGGCAAGTGGGCATTAGCATTAACTGAATACTCCTTGACCTTTATGCCTCTTAAGGCAGTAAAAGGACAAGTGGTTGCAGACTTCATAGTCGACCACTCAATTCAAGTCGAGGATATTAATTATGTGGAGATAGAGCCTTGGAAATTCTACTTCGATGGTTCCAGCCATAAAGACGGAACAGGGGTAGGAGTCTTGATTATTTCTCCAGATAAAATTCCAACAAAATTCAAGTACAAAATATCAGGTTCTTGTTCGAACAATGAGGCTGAGTATGAAGCTCTAATTACTGGCCTTGAGATATTGTTGGAATTGGGGGCAACTCGAGTCGAAATAATGGGAGACTCAGAGTTAGTCATTAAGCAAGTCACAAAGGAATATAAATGCATAAGAGAGAATCTCATTATGTACTTTGTGATAGCAAATCGTTTATTGAAAAAATTTGAAACGATCAATATTCGACACATACCCAGAGTCGAAAATCAAATAGCCAACGACTTGGTACAAATTGCATATGGGTATAAGATTTCAAAAACGAGACTGCAAAGAGCAATCGAAGTTCGAGAAAAGATAAAAGCAACTTGTCTATCACCCACAGACTTGGAATCGACGAGACTAGGATATGCTGATCAAAGTAACTTCGAAATTTCGTTCATAGATAATTTATCAGAGCAAGATTGGAGGAAACCCATTGTGGACTATCTTCAAAGTCCAGGAGCTTTGACAGAACGAAAAACAAAGTACAGGGCATTGAGTTATGTACTCATGGGTAATGAGTTATTCAAGAAAACGCCTGAAGGGGTATTGCTAAAATGCTTAAGTGGAACTGAGGCATACATAGCCCTTTCGACTACGCATGCTGGGGCATGTGGGGCTCACCAAGCAGGCCATAAGATGAAATGGTTGTTGTTTCGACAAGGACTATATTGGCCCACTATGCTGAAAGATCGTGTTGAGTTCGCCAAAGGTTGTCAAGAGTGTCAAGTCCATACAGGCATCCAACATGTACCAGCAAGCGAACTTCACTCGATAGTGAAGCCTTGGCCCTTTAGAGGATGGGTGTTGGACCTCATTGGAGAGATTCGACCAGCATCATCAAAGAGTCAGAAATACATACTGGTGGGCATTGATTATTTTACTAAGTGGATCGAAGCTATCCCTTTAGTCAATGTAGACCAAGAAAATGTCATTGAATTTATTCAAAAGAACATTATCTTTAGGTATGGAATCCCTGAGACGATAACAACTGATCAAGGATCAGTTTTCACTGGTCGGAAGATGTAGGAATTTGCTCAGGAAACAGGTTTCAAACTCCTAACATCAACGCCTTACTATGCACAGGCAAATGGTCAAGTCGAAGCAGCCAACAAAGTGGTGATTGGCTTGATAAAGAAACATGTTGGGAAGAAACCAAAGAATTGGCATAAGACGTTAGACCAGATTCTGTGGGCTTGTCGAACGTCCTCAAAAGAAGCCACTGGTACAACACCATATAGGCTAACTTTTGGCCATGATGCAGTGTTACCAGCAGAAATTTGTCTTCAATCTGCAAGGGTTCAGAGGCATTATGATATTCCCTCTAAAATTTATTGGAACATGATGCTAGACGAACTGGTGGATTTAGACGAAGAGAGATTGCGCGCTCTTGACCTACTCAGGCTTCAGAAGAAAAGAGTAGAAGACTCTTATAATAAAAAGGTAAAACCTAAGGTATTTTTGCCTGAAGAACTAGTTTGGAAGGTAATTCTTCCCATGGATCGAAGAGATCGAAGCATGGGGAAATGGTCACCCAAATGGGAAGGACCATTCAGAGTTATCCAAACTTTTTCTGGTGGAGCCTATGAAGTCGAAGAGTTAGGTGAAGATAAGAGGCTCTTGAGAGTAAATGGTAAATATTTGAAAAAATACAAACCTACACTCCAAGAGATAAAAATAAAATAATAAAATAACAAGACTAAATTAACCATAAGAAGCCAAGATGGAAATTTTTTATAAATTTAGCCAAGATGGCAATGTTGTCGAATATAGATTACAAAATATGGTTACAAAATCTGAATCAATCAGAAGGGAATAGAGTCCTTGAGTCGAAGGTATTTGACTTGCTGCAGCTCCAATCTTTTCTTGCACCAGGCATTCTCCTGCACAAGCTTGGCAATCTGAGCGTCGAAGCCTTGGGCCTTCTCAGCAAATTCCAGGCCTTGTTTGATTTCAGTTTGACTCTCGGTGTCTGGGATGGTCGAAAGAAGTTCCTCCTTGCGTTTAGTGTTGGCATTTATCTTAGCCTCTATTTCTTCGATTTGTGCCCTGAAGGAAGCATTCTCTCGATCGATGGCATCGACTTCTTCCTGCGTAGATGCTTTTTGCTTCGACAACTCCGCAATTCGAGAAGTCGTATCCGAAACAGCAGTCCACGCAGAGGAGCTTTTGCCATATAACACCTCAAGCTGACTATTAAAACCCCTTTGGCGCCTATAATCTGCTGAGACTTGATCAATCATAGAGTGTAACTCCATGATCAAGCCTGAAACTTCTGGAGCTACAGCTAACAAGTCGACAGCATTCAAAACATCCCTCAAGTATGATGGAGCAGTGGGGTCCCCCTCTAAAGCCTTCATCAAGTCCTTCTTGAAAAACTGAGCCTTAACCTTTGCTAAAGCTTCATCAAGAGGAGAGGTTTCAGTGGACTTACCCGACAGGGTAGGAACCTCCTGACTAGCATCGGACGAACTCTTGCTCTCGATGATTGCGTTGAGATAGCTAACAGGGTCAGTTTGTTTCAAGAGTTCTAAATCCTCTTTCGACCTGTGCTTCGTTGAGGTAACAGCCCTTGCAACAGCATTGTCTTGGGTTTGAGGCCGTTGAGTGTTAGGTGCTTCGACTTGTTCCCCTTCGACTCGGACTGGGGCAGTACCAGCGTCATCTTGGTGCCCTTCGCCAGCGTTACCTTGGTGCCCTTCGCCAGTGTCACCTTGGTTCTCTTCGCCAGCGGCACCTTGGTTTTCTTCGCCAGTATTGCCATGGTCCCCTTCGTCACGATTCTCTTCTGACAGATCCACCACCTGAACCTCTTTTGGCTGTTGTTCTTCCGTTTGAGGATCCTCTGGTGGTTTTTCTACCGTCTCAGCATTGGCCTCATTTATTTCAGTATGGGCTTCGTCATTTTCCAAGCCCTTTTCTTGTGGCCTGCTGAGTTCAGCAGACTCCAGTGTTTCAGAGGTCCTTGGTGGTGAGCTTTCAGTGGTGTCCTGAAAAAGGAAAGAAGAAGAATCTTCAGAAATCGAAAGAGACATGATCGAATGCAGGTACCTAAACCTAAGTTACAAAAAGGTCTAAGAGATTACCTGTAAATTAGCTTCAGCCCCAGGGCTGGAATTGTCGCTTTCGACAGGCTTGTTGAGAAGAACGTTTAGTTCCTCCTCCGTTGGCTCCTCAATGATCACTGGAGGTGGCCTGGGCTTTCTTCCAGCAACCTTGATTCTAATTGTTCGACCCTCAGGAGCAGGAGCAGGAGCGTCCTTCGTCAGCTTTCGCCTTTTTAAAGGAGCAGGGGGAGAATCACCTTCTTCATCGCTCCCAGATTCGACCACCAGTGCTGGCCGTTTCTTGGGCGAAGGTGCCTAAAAAACCAATGGGAATTCGATTTAGCAATTGCATCGAAAGTCAAAAATCGAAAGCCAGAAGAAAATAATGAAAGTCTGGTTACCGATACAGAAGGCTTCTTCGAAGGGCCTTCCCCCTGTTGGTTAGTTGTGGTCTTCGCCGGCGCTGGAGTCTTCGCCGGCGGTGGAGGTTTTATGGAGGGGCCTCCTCCCTGTTGGCCTTCTGCAGCCTTCTTGGCTGCAGGCTTTCGAACAACTGAAAGCAAATAAAATAGTTAACAGGCTAGCAGTCGAAATAGAAAGGCAAAGTAATGTAAAAGGATGAACTTACATTTCTTTATTTTGTCCAACACAAGGACAAAAGATTTCTGAAGCTCATCCACGAAGTCCTTCTCGTCGAAAAACTCCTCAGCATAATAGCTTTTCCACCACTCCTCGAAGGATGGTGAGCAAAGAAAATTGAGCTGGTAGTCAAACAACGAGAGAACTGTTCGACCAGCATATCTTCCGATATGCTTAATGGCAGCTTCTTCGGTGTAATCATTGCAGAAGTACAACATAGACTTCTCTCTTGGAAAAATTGGAGAAGGTAGGGTTTGAATAATACCAAACTGGCGAGATACCAGGTTTGGTTGGTATGCAATCAGACTCAAGTGAGTCTTAGAGCTCCTGAATCGAAGAGGCATGATCCTTGGTGTGAGGAACGCCTCCCACAGTATTGTATGTTCGTCAACATTAGGACCACTCGACGTCCTTGGATGTGGCCTTCTGAACCATGCTGGGCCTACCTTCCGTCGAGCAAACGGAGCCATAGTCGAAGCAAACTCTTTCCTTCGAGCAAACATCAGAACGAAGTTGGTGAAGGTTTGCTGAAACTCCAGTCCATCTTCCATAGGCGTCAACAGAGCCAGTCTGGTTCCTTCGACGCGTCTGTTCGCTATCTCTGGAGCCTGCTCATTTATTTGAACCTTCTTAGGCAAGAAAGATTCGAAGGTGGCATTGAGCCACAGTTGGAGCAGCCAAAAAGGCCCAACAAGTAGCAAACTGGCCCTGTTCTCGATAATTTTTAGAAGAGTCGCCCCATTGTTGATCGAATCATAGAGGCTAGCCAAAATCAACTCTGCCAAACAGATATTTTGGCCATGAT
Organism: Vicia faba; assembly: GCA_948472305.1. Lineage (NCBI taxonomy): Eukaryota > Viridiplantae > Streptophyta > Magnoliopsida > Fabales > Fabaceae > Vicia > Vicia faba. Next base: position 1,358,780,935 of record OX451739.1, on the reverse strand, counting down.
GGAGTTGAGTGGCAAGAGTGACCATCTTCTTGGTCACCTGTAAGGACTTCGAGCAAAATACAAAGCGAGTCAGCCATAAGGCTAGAAACGCTATGTGTTCGACATCCGACACAGCATCTGTCGACCTGTCGTGGTAGTGGTTGATGAAAGTGGTATAGGTTGGTTTGGTGTCAGAGAATCCAATTTGGTCCTCCGACATCTCCTCTGGATCGAAGTAGTCCCCGGTGGGTCGAAGGCCAGTGATAGTGGCCACATCGAAGAGTGTAGGAGTCAACATCCCACAGGGAAGATAGAAAGTGAAGTGGGAGTAGTCCCAGAAAAGTAGAGAAGCTATCAACATCTCCGGAGAATAGTTCAAACCTGTCTTCGACAGCATCACCAGGTCGAAAATCCCCATGTCTTTCCAGGTCGAAGCTTGGCGTTTCTCCATCTTTTCCAGCCAAGCAACGTAATCAGGAGTAAGGCTAGGGCCAGACCTGAAAGCCCTAACACCTTTGTTGAAGAAACGGAGGTCGATTTTTTCATGCGCAGGGTCTTCATTGTCCTCTGCGTCTTTCTTGGCGCATGCAACCGGTTTGAGTTTCTCAACTACCGGAAAATAACTCTTGATTTTCATGGCCTCAGCAATACTTGGATACAAGGGGCCAGACATAGCAAAGATCTGGTTGGAATATCCAACCGGGATCATAAGGTGGTGTGAGTAAGCATCACGAACGGCGATGTCCAAGGGTTCAGGGACCCTTCGTTGGCCCGTAGAAGTTACGACTGGAGCAGTGATGAAAACCTTAGGTTTGACGTTTCCAGATGGTACAGTAGTGCTGGGAGCATTGGAACCAGATGCCATTGTTAATGGTGAGGTTGAAGACGAAGTGAAGAAAGAAAGGTTTTTGCAAAGATGACAAGTTTGTATGACAATAGGGAAGTCTGAAAGCTAGATGGCGTAAAAAGTCCCACAATGGGGTACTTACTGCTATTTATAGTAGTGGGGGAAAATCCCCAAAACCGAGGACATTAAATGCCATTTAATTCTGCAGGAGATAGTGGGACGCGTGGCATCCCCCTGTTGTTTTAGCCGTTCTGCAGAAATAGAGAGACGCAGCGTGCGTCCTCGTTTTTGGGAATTGTCATAATGACAAATTCTGAAATGACGTTTGGTACTGCACGCCGTACTGAAGTGACGTCTTAGGTACGGATAAATGATGGTTTTCTTGGGATTGCCAGTGGTTGGTAGAAAACAACAAAAAGTGCACAATTTAATTTGTGACTAAGCGTGAAAAGACAGGTGTCGAATGGCGTTTCAAAGAATGCCTTTTTCTTTCAAGAGTCGAAATAAGGCATTCTTGGGGGGCAATTTGTTGGCTCCTAAATTCGACACCCTTGTTTTATTAATGTCAGCCATTAAAGCTGAAGGATGTTTTCGACTAGCTAGGTCTGTCGAAATGCCCGTCGAAAGATGGCAAGGTACTTAAAAGATTTCTTCCAAGGGAGAAGTTGGTTGCCTTCGACGTCGAAGGAGTTTCTCGTCGAAGATGTCTCTCGACGAAGGTGTTCGATGGTTCAGAGTGGAACAGTCTGAAATTCAAGCGTTTGGAGGGAAAACGGTTTCCAGCGGTTACCAAGCGCAACGTGTGAAGATCTGGAGCGTCGAACGTTGAGAACGTGCCAAGTGGAGTCATCTCGAAGCAGTGTAACTGCCCGACGGTTACTTGGGATGTTTTAGTATAAATAGTAGTAGTCATGTAGTTTCTCGCGTGTGTTCACAATTCTATACAAAGTCACTCATATAGATTCGAGTACCCAGCGTGTGAGAAAGAATTGTTGAGAAATGTATGTGTGAAACACCAACTTTATTAATCAAAGTCATTTACTTTTCCAGAAATTTACTTGCTTTCTTCTTTACTTTCCTGTCGAACCCTTTCATTTAAAGCCCTGTTTATTTTACCAAGTCCTTTCTTCATGCAATTTACTTAAAGCCTCTTTATTTTTATTGTCATTTAACCAATATCCAATTTAATCAAAACTTCAAAATCAACCTATGTCCTAGGATCAATCTGATCGATCCTGCGAGTAACCAAATAAGTAACCATTTGGAGGATCAGCGGTTGTTTACCAAATACCAAGGTAAACAGATTGGCCCTGGCATAGTAATTATCAGTGGAGTCACCTTCGGAACAGATGTAATCCGGACGGGTCTTTTGGTGGAGACCCTGGGAGGATTAGAGGAAATGGTTATTATTGAAACATCCTTGTAAGAAATGGTTGGAACAGGAGTCTTTTCAAACAAAATCTCTTTGTCATCCATCAGGCGCTAGACACCTTCCTTCAATAAATGACAACCAGTCGGTAGAGATAAACAGAGGTGGCAACCTTCGCCATAACCCGAAAATAAACCGTCCTTTAACAGGTTCCTCTTGACGGTCAGGAGTGGAGTAACAAGTTCATCGACAACAGTAACAGACACATCATCTTCAACAGTGTTAACACCACGGTCGTGCTTGGGCATAGAAGCAGTGATAACATTTGGGATCTCAAGGGCGTCAAATTCGATTTCCTCTGCCTCGAGAAGGTCTTGCACCTTGTTTTTCAAAGCCCAACAGTCATTTGTATCATGACCTGGAATTTTTGAATGGTAAGCACAACGAGCATTTGGGTTGTACCGGGGAGAGGAAGGGTTGGGATTCTTCAGAGCTTCCCACAAGGTTACCAGATTAGATTTCAACAAATGTGGCAAGACTTGAGACAACGTCATATTTATCCGGGTAAACCATGTTACCGGCCTTTCCGTTCTAGATTGATTGTTCCTTTATTGAGTAGGTGTAGGCTTAGAGATCATGACAACCCCTACCGCTGGACAGTGTTCAGTTCTTTCCTGATTCCTATGGTCATATAAAACACTGAACTCCTTCTTTCCGGTAAAGGGTTTCTTCAACGTGCTCGAGGATGCATCTCTTTTAATTTTTCCACTTTTTATACCCGCTTATACCCGTTCACCAGTCATAATTAATTCAGTAAATCCAGCCGAGGATCTTCCGATCAGGTGTTTGAAGAATGGACCAGATAGTGTGCCTAAGAACATATCGACCAATTCCTTGTCAGATAGAGGGGGTTGGACTCTTCCCGCGAGATCCCGCCATTTTTGAGCATAGGTTTTGAAATCTTCACATGTACCCATGGACATGCCTTGCAACTGTGTCCGGGTTGGATCTAAGTCAGCATTATACTAGTATTGTTTGTAAAAGGCGGAAGCCAAGTCTTCCCAATTGCGAACATTGGTCCCTTCCAAATGGTAGAACCAATCCAACTGCGTCCCTGACAAGCTTTCTTGGAAGAAATGTACCCATAGGTTCCTATTAGCAGTATGGGGTTGAATTTTCCTGATGTATGACCTTAAATGCAGCTTTGGACAAGAGACACCGTCATATTTAGCAAAAGTATGGACCTTGAATTTTTGTGGGATGACAACCCCTAAAATAAGTCCTAGCTCTTCAAAATCCAACTCGGGTACCCTATGGATCTCCATAGCATTGAGGCGATCTTCCAACTGTTTGTATTTGTTGTTAGCTGGAGGATACTGCTCTTCAGAGTAATCAACCTCTTCTTCCTCTTTAGATTCTGGATGGCCAGTCACTTCTTTTTTTTCCCTCCTTGATTGTCCACTTCACCTAATGATGTTGTGAAGTCTAGGGTCCTTCTGGATGGTCCTTGGAACCTTCTTCCGAGATTCAAAACACCGGCAAATTTCTTCGGTTTATTCTTCTTTTCTTTGATCAGCAGAGTCTTTAACTCCTCTTGTCCTTTTTCCAGAGTCAAGAACATTTGCTGAAACTGAGCGTTCTGCCCCTGAAGATCTTTTACTGTCTGTTCAATATCCATCTCACTGAAATAAACAGTAGAAAGATAAGGAGACCTGTTGTAAGAAACCTGTTTTTGTTATGATGAATAAAGATGCATATGCAAATGATTTCAAGGAAATTAGAGATTTAAATTTGCTTTAGACAAAAAGGAACACACGTTATATTAATAAATCCAAGTTTGAGTACATCATACCTCTTTAGGCTTACAATGAAAGAAATAAAATACAAAAACGCCTAAGACAAAAAAGTTGAACGCATCCTCTTCGGTGCGATGTAGGCGTTCAGACTCCACTCTTCATGAAGCTGCTTGGTGAGTTCCAGAACTTTCTTCTCAGTGGCGTAGAATTGATTCTCAAAGGTGTGTCGTTCTTCCTTGAGCTGGATCCATGACTTTTCCAACTCTTTGAAGCTTGTTGACATATCAGGATGAGAAATGATGTGAGGTTCGTCTTCTTGATCAACAGACTCTGAGATCACTGGTATTATAGCAGCATATGGCATCATAAGATTATGAGCATGAGCTCGTACCCATCTGAGGTAAGGCTCCAAAGGGATGGATTTTTTGCGTCCCAAAGTACTGCTATCGGTCTTCTTTACCATGCCCCAAGCGCGAATGAACCTCTTGCAATAACCTTGCAGGTCATTTGAATAGTCAAACACAATACCCTGAATGAGCATATCGTGGGGACCATCCCTTCAGGCGTAGTCGAACTGACATAGGGCCAAAGAAGGGTTGTAAGTGATGCCTCCTCTAATGCCAAGAAGTGGCACATTAGGGAATTCTCCACAGCAATCAATAAAAGAGATATCTTTTTGAGAGCGAGGGCACCAATAGACATCATAGTGAGAAAGGGACATTATCCTTTGATTCCACCTCAAGCCTGAATCATTCTTCATTACTGACCGACGGGGTGCAAAATAAACCACCTATAGAGCATAGGCGTACAACACATAAGAGTCCCTCATTTCTTCATAGTACGAGTGTGGAGTGAATGCAGCACGTCTCCGAGCAATGTAGGAACTGGATTGCGAGCAAGGAAGATGTTGATGGCACTGACATATATAAACTGGTCTGAATTGGGGAACAGAATCAATCCATAGATTAATAGAGCTAGGACATCTTCAAAGGCATGGTAACTCATGGCATCTAAGAATATCTGAGCTTTCTTCATTAGAAAACTTGCGAGGAGACCCTTGAATCTACTTCTTCTTTCCCAATTGGATTCGATGTCAGATGACTTCAAATGCAAGGCTATGGTGACACTTTCAACAAATGGATCTTGTTCTAGGTCGGTAAAAGGTACTTGCTCCAATATAGGTGACCCAAGTATTTTGGAGAACTCTTCCAGCATAGGCACTAACTGATAATCTGGAAAAGTGAAGCAATGGTGTTTAGGGTCGAAGAATTGGAACAGAACACTCATGAGGCCTTCATCAAACCCGATAGTAACCAAACTGAGCAAGTGACCATATCTCTTATTGAACGATGAGCTCTCAGGAACTCTCAGGACTAATTCTTTGAGCTTGGAAGGGACTTCTACAAAATTGATTCGGATGGTGTTTCTGCGAGTTGAATCCATAACCTACAAAACAAAAAGGAAAGATAAATCTCTAGCCCCTTGAAATGATTAGCATGTATGATTTTCATGATGTTATGGTTATGCTTTTAAATCACAGACATATCAAGCAAGTCACACAAAAAACCCTAGGCTTAATGGCTTGCATGAGTCTTTAAAGGTAAGTACCCTCTTGAAGTTTAGTTGGCTCAGCCTGTCCTATTAAAAGTAACGGGTTCTAAGGAGTCTCATATCACTGGCCTTTATTTTAGGCATTTTTCTAGCTCAAGCACCAAAGTATTGCGGCCAGAATATCCCAAAAGTCCAATCTCAATGAGTGTAGCATCGAGTATCAACTAATCTTTGGTCGGAACCAAAGCTGGCCATCTCACTACTTTCGAGTGGCTTAGGATGAGTCAATTAAAAGGTTCTAAAGGACAGTTAGCGCTTAATGATGCTAAGGAAGCCTAATGTTATCCTTGACTAACTCAAGGAACATTAGTACAAACCAAAGTGTCACGCTAACGTAGCTATCACTTCGTCCATATCGGTCTACGTTGTACATCTTCCATGATTTATTGCTACTTACCTAAAAAGGGGCCCCAGATCTGGGTGTAGGATCTTTAACAGTAATCCAAACAAGGACCCAAAATGTAAATCAAGCAAGTTAAATAAGGAAATCAAGTAAATGTAATCTAACCCTAAGGTAACACAACTTTTGAGTATTTTCCTCATCAGGGTCACCAGTTCTGTAACGCGGTGGGAGAACTGACTTGGGTGTTTTGCATTTGATCACAATTGTTGCGGATAGCAAGAGTCTCCACCAAATTTTCTTTTATCCAAAAGTAAAGGCTAAAAAGAACAGGAACGACCTTTAGAGATGCTTTCTTGAGTTCGGGGGGTAGATTATGAAAAGGGAAGGTATTAGCACCCTTTTCATCAGTGGTTATCTACGGGCTCTTAGTTGCTTGCTAGATCACTTTCTTTTGTTTTAATGTACTTGTGGTATGGGTTTTGAAAGTATTTTGAAAATGTGACTTTGTAATGGTTCTCGTTTCTATAAGAACGCGTACAAAGTGTTGTTTTAAAAAAGTTCAAAGAGGTGTTTGTGTAATGTGTTTTTTGAAAGTGATTTTGAAAAGGGGTCTTTGTAATGGCTCTCGTTTCCATAAGAACACGTACAAAGTGTTGTCTTTTGAAAATGTTTCAAAATGAGAGTGTTGGTGTATAAAAAAAATTTGTTATGAGCAAGCGAGCAACTAGGAGCGAATCTACCTACTCAAAAGGTCTTAAATGTTCTTTTCCTTCTCCTTTAGATGTTTCTATCTTACCATTGACTTGGTAAGAAGACCCATCGTTGGATGTGAAGGGACGGGCGTGGAACGTCTGTATAGTCAGAGAAGGCAACCTAAGGACGCTTTAGCAATGTCATTTAGGGACTAGATCGTTTATCGAAGGCAGCATCGAGGGTCATCGAGGGACTACGATCTTTTATCGAGGGTTTTTGCTAAAACGCCCATGCTCGAGGGAGATGACTATTTTTACGATAGGAAAAAAGTGGGATTACCCTAAGGGTGAATGTGTGCAAAGTGTATTTGATTTCATGCATTTAGTCTTTGATTTTTGGGTTGTCTATATGTTGTTTTTATCTTGCCATACATTCCATATTTTACTAACAAGCATACAAAAGCAATAAAATGCAGAAAGATAGAAATCCTACACTATTACAACCATATCGAATTGCATGAAAATGTAGAAGCAAAAATAAGATAAAAGCAAGAAAAATGAGTTCTTTCGATCCATGCTGGAGCATTCTTCGATTTGCATTTCTTGGCCTTCTTCGATTGGGGCATGGAGTCAGCAAAGTCAGGTTTTTCGATTGGGCAGGCACCAGCAGGGTCATGTCTTTCGATTTTCTTTTTTTTCTCCTTCGATTGAGAGTTGGAAATAAGGTGGTCAGGCTTTTCGCCTAGGCCTGGAAATAGCCAGGCTCAGGCCTTCGTTTAAGGCCTAGAAATAGCAAGTCTCTGGCCTTCGTTTGAGGCCCAGAAGCAGCAACTTCATACTTTGTCACAGGTTCCTTGTTGACCCTTTGTTATCATATTGGGTCCTCAGATTATGATTCGAAAGGCTTGTGCAACTAGCCAATCGAAGGGTACAACAAACCTATCTTAAAGTCTAAAAAATGTAGTATCCAAATATAACTACAATCCAGGGGTTAGCATGAAAACTAATGGGTCTCAAAGTCCAAAGCATAACTAAACTAAGGTTGGGTTTTCAACATACAGGCAGTCAGAATCGAAAATTAAAACATAGTCTAGAAAGGTTTACATTTTTTCTTTTACAATGTATGTACAAATGAAACTAGAAAGAAAAAAGTTTCAAGTTAAGAAAAGACTTACCTCTTGAAGTTCTAGTCGAATGAGTTGTGTATGGCTTGATGATGGATCAGGCTTGGCTGGGATCTCCCTGGAACTATTTCAGTTATTGCTTTGCTTGGAAAAAGGTCACTGAATTGAAGGTTGGTATATGGAGGTTAGGAGTGAATCGAAAGATTCACTGACTTCCTTGAGTGGTTTTTGAGGGCTTTGGGTGTGTTCCAAAGTTGGTGTATGGAAGCTGGGGGGAGGGTGAATCGAAAGGATGATATATATGAGTTAGGAAGGTGAATCGAAAGGCTGGTATATATGGGTTAGGGAGATGAATCAAAAGGTTCACTAATGTAATAAAGGGGTTTGATGTTTTTTGAGAGTTTTGAGAGTTTTTTGGGTTGGAGGATCTGAGAGTTTTGAGTTTTTTTAGAGTTGGAGAATTTGAGAGTTTGAGTGCTTGGGATAACTTGGAGATTTGTTCTCCTAGTCCAAAAGATCCTCCCTTAGCCTTGAAAATGTTCCTCTATTTATAGAGAAAAGAATGGGTATGTTTGAAGTAGTCAGCCTTGCAAAACAATGATAAAATAATGTAGCGTGAAAGGTACAAGTGGGAGGTTGTTGGCAGTTGATTAGACGTTGCTTATGCTCAGACAAAATAAATTTTGGGGCTCAAGGAGCTGACTTGGTAATTAAAATAATCCTTATGAAAATAGATAACATAACTTTTCATCATTTCCTCCAAAAATAGTAATATCTAATGGATAAATCTTCGATTTTGTGTGTAAAACTCTGATCATGTGAAGATTTGTAAGTAACATAGCCTGTCAAGTAGCTGGTCATGAGATTTTCCTCAGATTTGCTTCAAACGAAAACTGCTTCGAATGGCTCAGCTTGGATTCGAAGCAAGCTGATTTGAAGGGGATCCTCATTCCAATCGAAGCTTTGCATGCAGGTACTTGTATCCAATCGAAGGCTTGTGTTCAAAGGAAGCATATTGCCCATTCGAAGCAATATGGATCGAATCAAACATAAAGAGAATCATGGACTTGTATCTCTTTAGCATGAGGGAAGTCCATAGCTTCTGAATTGAAGGGTTCTCTTTCAAGGGAAGCCAGAACTTAGTCAAATCTTGTATGAAGATATCTCTTGGCTCAAACAAAGCTTGTGAGAGGCAAAGTCTGCAAGAGGCCCTTGGTGCAAGAGGATTCGAAGGATGCATAGAGATGGTTATTTTGTCCCATCGAAGCTTGTCCAAATGAAAACAAACATGCAGGCATCATATTCCCAATCGAAGCAGGTTTGCAGGCTGCATATGGCCAATCGAAGCAAGCTTGCGGGCAGCATGTGCCCAAATCGAAGCAGGCTTGCAGGCAGCTAGTTTTGAGCAATCGAAGGAGGCTTGTAGGTAGCTAATTTTGAGAAATTAAATGAGGCTTGTAGGTAGCTAATTTGGTGAATTGGAAGTTTTTCCTTGCAGGGGGCACGTGTGGCCAGCATGGCATGGCCTTCGATTGCAAGCATGCAGGGAGCACATTTGTCCAATCGAAAAGCTAAATCGAAGGAGGCCTATTTTCTCCAAATTTGTAAAAATGTTATTTTTATTTGTTTTCTCCCTTTTTGACAATTTCCTTTTAATTTTGGTACTGGAAAATCCCAATGCACTTGTGCAAGCTTAAATCCTAAGAATCTTTGTGAGAAAAGCCTTGAGAATTAAGAGGGCAAATTTTGGGGTACAACACTTACCATTTTTATTTATTTTGATAATATTTATTTTAATTTATTTCAAATAAATATAAAATAAATTGCAAAAAATGTATAGAGATGGGCCTTAACCTTTGGGCTAGTGGTTTGGTCAGCCTTAGGCCCAAGAATTCGTGCAAGAGGTGTCCAGGTACATCCAAGTCCCAACATGGTATGCAATCTCAAGTTTTGGAAATTTTTCAAATTATGAATAATGGCTTTAGACATGACCTTAATGACTTGATTTATTTCCTTGTAACTTTGTTCCCTCCTCTCCTCTATATATATTACCTTCCTACAAGCATTGCACACACGAAAAACAGCCTAGAAGAACTCTACAAAATTTGCAAAAAAAATTCAAAATTGTCAAAAGTGGTGTTTCCATTTCCAGTCATCATTAGTCCAAACTAGGGGCATAAAACATTTCCTGAGAGTCCAAGGAGTCACGTCCAACCCTCATACGAGTCTGAAACGAGTCAGAACTCCATATCTCCATCTCACCGATTAGTACAACTTTTCTCAACCGAACCCTTAAATCTATGCGTTGTTAATTCATTTTTGTTTGCATAAATCATGTAGCATGATGGTTTAGAACATATTTGACATATTGCTTTTGAGATTTGACGCACGGATGGCAAAGCACCATTGTTTGGGTTCCAAAACGGTTGAGTTCCAAACTGAGTGATTCCATGAGTTTTAGGACAAACAAATGGTGCCATTGAACTCGCAGCCCCTTAGTTAGGGGGACTATGACCTTTTTTTATTTTTAATTCATCGTGTTTTGCAGATGACGATTTTGGCTGGCCGGAGAAGAAGGAGGTCAACCACCGTGTATGGTGGTTTGACCCCTCCTGTGCTTGTGTGGCTGAATCTCGTGTTGTGATTCGTCCATTTAAAATGACAAGGTCCACTCAGCGCGCGCGTTTTAATTTAAATATTTTTCTGAATGGTTTTCATATATAATGTTATTGGTTCAGTTATACTAACAAATGAGCATGATGGCGCAGTGGAAAGGCATTGTGTGTTAAGGTGTTGCGTGTGTGAGAGGTCAGGGGTTCGACCCCTGCCTCTTGCATATTATTTTTCCATTTCTTCTTTGCAGATCCAGTGTAGCAAGGCTGTATACGCGCACCATAGGCCATTAGATCCATGCCTTCCAAGGCCAATACATCCAGATCCAAGTGTAACAAATACGCATCCCCACCATGGGCATTCAAAGGACCCTCTCACCAGATCCAATACAGCCTCTGGGCTCAATCATACATGGGCCCAGCGAATTCAAATCAGGACCCCCCCTAATTTGCCTATAACATCAGGCCCAATTTACTTATTTTATTTTATTTGGTTTTATTGTTCATTTTCTCTTAATCATTTTTTATAATAATACAAAATCAAAAAAAGATAATAATAATTAGACTTAGGATTTTTCTAAAATTAATTTTTAATTTGTAAATTAATTAATTATTTCGACTTTTATTTTATCAATTTAAAATCAATTAGAAATAGGTTTTTAAATTCAAATACTTAACTAAAATACAAAAAATATTAAAATTAGTTTTCTTTAGGATTAAATTTAGTCTTTCTCATTTAATTAAATTTAATTATTTTCTTATCAAATAACAAAACCAAAAAATATTTTCTTTTATTTAGTTTATTTAGGGTTTTAGACGTTCTTCTCTATTTCGCGCGCGTTCAATATTTCCTTTCTATTTTTTTCATATTTATGTATCTGCTGACAGTATGCAATAGATAATTAACTAAGGTTTTTACTGCTTTCTTTATTTTCTTTCCCCAAATTTTTGGACATGTAAATATCCCCCTCCCCGAAGCATTGTAATAGCGTAGGATTTACGATTCCCGCACTTTAAATTTATGCAAAATATTAACTATTAGTAACTAGGTTTGTATGGAAAGATTGAAAATAAAGCGCTAGCAAACCTAATAACAAAGATAAATGAACAAAATTGAATCCCTTGCACATATACACCTCTAGGGTACGCCCACTTTGGTTGCCTTTCGGAAAATAAAACAGTCATGTCCCTCGAAAATGGGGACGCTTTAGCAAAGACCCTTGAATCAAAAGATCATAGTCTCTCGATGACCCTACAGTGTTTCTTTTCAGTAAATGATCTAGTCCCTTAAAAAAAATTGCTAAAGTGTCTCCATATGTTGCCTCTATGATTGTACGTCCCTTCGATTGTCCCTCAAACATCCAACGATAGGGATACCTACTCACTAATAGTAGGATAGCATTGTCTAAAGGATAGGAGGAAAAGAACGAACCTTTTCGAGTTTAAATAGATATTTGTTAGATGCTTGCTCAAAACAAATTTTCACACTTACACAAAAACATTTCAAAACACTTTCAAAAAACACTTTATCAACACTCTTGAGGACTGATACAAGAGTTATCATAAAGCGAATCGTCGCACTAAGGTATTTTTAAATACTTTTCAAAACACACAAAGCACGAGGTATTTTAAAATGATCTAAGCATTTGAGAGCCTGTAGAAAACTATGGATGGAAAGGATGCTAACACCTTCCCTTTCCATAATCTACCCCCCTTACTCAGAAAATTCTCGAAAAGGTCTTTTTCTGTTCTTTTCACCCTTTCCTTAGTTTGGATAAAAGAAAAGTCGATGGCGACTCTTGCTTACCGCAACATTTGCAAACACAAATGCAAAACCAATATAACAGTTGGTTCTGCCACCGTATCACAGATGCCAATGTTGTTGATGATGTCATTGTGTTAATAATTATATTATTATAATGTTTGTGTCGTGATGTTGATTATTTTGTCTTTATATATGGCTTCTTCTTCATCTAGTAGTGACATAGTTGTGTATACAAGTGAAACCAATAGAAATGATTCTCAATATGTAGGATGGGAACAGAAAAAATAAAGAGGTGCCACAATGATGACTAAATTAACCTAAGTATGCAAGTCGAATGTTAGACTTCTGGTCGAGTTTTGTGTCGTTTATACGACTCTTGATGGTCCCCACTCTTCACTTTTTAAGAGTAATGATGTGTTCCTTGGACGTAACAAATCATCGTATTGTTAGATGATTAAAAAGATGTAACAAATGAAGTAAAAAATAACATATGGACAGACATTTAGGTATTAATTTTAATTTCCATCGATTCGCTATTACTTTATATAAACACTAATACATACTTATTTATGTAAATGTGTAGTTGAATTTTGAGCTTAGTGATGATTCGAAGTTAAACAAAAGGGGATCACTTATGCAGGTACGGCTTGAAGGAGTTTTAATTCATGGCTCACAAGTGACTACATTACAAAGTCTAAGCCTAATATTGAGGGCTTGTGGGTGAAGCACCCTTATCTTGACAAGAAGGTTTGAGAAAAATTTGTGAAGTCTCGTAGTTCTTAGGAGTTCATGGTTAGTACCAGTTGTGTTTTATGATAATTTTATGGATACAGCCATGGATGTTAATATTTTTCCTATGTTTAAAACAGGTTAAAAGTGAAGCGGAAAAACTGAAAAAATATAAAAACAAATACCCCCATAGAGTTTCTTATGGAAGACACAGGAAACTAGAGAAAACAATAATTGCTAAAAAAGACAACAACTAGGATATGGGGACTCCATGAGTCGTTATCGGGAACCATATCCACCATCACAACATGAGAAGTGGAAGAGGGCTCGACAAAGACCAAATGGATACTACACTTCATATGCCTCAAGATTAGTCATTGAGAAAATTGTAAGTATGACTTATTGTGCATATGTTAAGTGTTATTTAAATCGCTTTGGCAATTAACAATGTGTGTCTTATCATGTTGTGTAGGATTCGTTGGTTAACTTAGTCCGTGAAGGTTTCTTTGTTCCAGAACCATGACATGTTATATTAGTAGATACAATCTGAACAAAGGAGCACGGTGGATATATCTGTGGAGTTGGGAGATGTCATCGACCTGAGAGCATATTTTGGTACATCTTGAAAAAGCACCGGACATGTGCAAAAAGAAATGTTAGAATATTTTTGAGAGGAAGATAGATAGACAAAAGAAAGAATATAAGGAGAAGTTATAAGCGGAGTTGGAAACTCACAGGAAACAAATAAAAGAAATAAAAGAGTTATACGCGGTATGTGAGAATTTTTTTATATCTAAAATGTACGATATATATTTTGTTAATTTTGTTTTGTGTTCCTGTGTTTTTTATGATTAAGAGAATTAGTAGAACAGTCCCACAGTGAATAAATGAAGATGTGATGTTAATGATGATGATTAATTTCCTGATAGAAATGTTGTATGTGGTGCAAGCATAAAAGGTAATTCTTCAGCCTCCCCCACCAACAAGGGTGTCACATCTTCATAAAACATCAACATAAGTCATCTTGCTCCATAACTCGGACCGACTTTGCAGGAGATTTTGGAGAAACGCTGGGAAATGGATTTCTAAACCAGTCTGGACCAACATTTCGGTCCACAAAGGGGACCATGGCTGAAACAAAAATAGTGGTTTTGATAAACAAATTTACATACTTCATACAGGCAAACCTGTCGAGATCTTGTTGGAAAGTCATCAAGGATAGTCTCAATCCCTCGCTGGCTTGAGGCTCCCACAAACGTATGTTTGTTTCAAATTTGGTGTAGACTGATTGATGTTGAAACGTGGCATTCAACCAATGTTGTAACAACCAGAAGGGACCTGGGAGGGCTAGCCCCTTTTCATGAGTTGAGAGGGACTTTACCCTGGACAAAGGATTACCTAGAGTATGGTACAGGTATGTCAACAAAAGTATTCCTAGTGATATATTCCAACCCTCATGGGTTTGAATAGCCAAGGGGATAAAGCCTTTGGCTACCTGCAAAGACCCCGGGAAAAATAAGGAATAAGAAAGCCAAAGGGTGAGGAATTCAATACGCTATTTATTAGAGACTTCTAGGTTGTTAATGATATGGTGATCGGGTATGTAGTGTTTGAAACTTGCACGGTCGAAATGAAAGAAATTTCCAGTCATTGTAGTTGGGTCGAAAGTTTCGCCTAAAGGAGAAAGGCAATTAATAGCTTCTAAATCAAACAAAGTGGGTGTTAACATCCCACAAGGAAACTAGAAAGTATTAGTGGTACCTTCCCAAAAGAAAATCTATGCTAAGCTAAGATTAAATTTAGGTTAATCCTATGTGCATTTCTCGGTAGTTGTATGGCATCAAAGATCCCAACATCTTTCCATTGCTTTTGTTTTTTCCCTTGAACTTTTTCTAACCAAGCGAGATAAGCTTTGTTACCTGGAGTTGGAATTGATCGAAACCCCCTAGACCCTATGAATATAGCATCAATTGGTGTTTCATGATCGAAGGTTGAAGGATTTGCATGAGTGAAACAAGGAAAGTATTGTTGAAGCTTCTTTGGGTGATTTCGTTGAGTTGGGAGTGGATCGTGGAATGCAAAGAATTTATATGCAACAACTAACAAAATAAGAATTTATTGTTGCCATATTTTAACTTTGTGTTCATCAGTGGATGGAGGTTGAGGAATCACCACCAAATTTGTTTCTTCAGAAAGAGTGAAAGCCACAAGGTTGTTGCTAATGTTCATCATAGTAATTATGGAAGTGGCCATTACGGTGAAAGGGGGAGAAAAGAGTAAGAACGATGTTTGTTTTGTGATAAAAAGACTAGGGGTTGTTTAAATGGAAATTGCAGAAAAATAGGTACGAGAAAGAATTAAAAAAGACAACAAGCGTGAGGGATTTATTTATAGGCTCATTGAGGTCGTCGATGGTGGACAAGTGGCATCCACTTGTAGAGTAATCATTGTCGCTAAATTTAGAAGTGGAAAAGTTAGTAGGGTTTCTTAAAAGCCCACGCATTGGAAACTAGGAGCCATTATGAGAAATGATGGGATGACATTGGGAATAGTTGCACAGAAAGTGGCAATCATGGCGCATGACGTCATTTGAAAAGACGTGCAGTCAAAAATTCAAAAAAGGTAAAATTCCAGAAGTTCTCAATCGACAAAGTCTCCGTCAAAATTGGCATTTTGGGGGGCAATTGGGTTACAAGCAATTTTCGACTAAGGGATTAGGTCATAAGTTGGATGGTATCCTTCATTAAAGAGGAGTGAATTATTCTACAAGTCACAAGCAGGGGCTGTCGACAAGATTTAAGAAGTAATCCTTAGGAATTTGGTCAAAATAGTGTTGGAAGCGGAAATTAGGTCGACAAAGTCGAGGCCAGTTGAGGATAAGAGCGAGTGGCGGCAAGAGTAGTTGTTAGTTATAGTCATTAGCAGAACGTGGGAAGTTTTTTGTAGTTCCACATGAACTCCCAATGTAAGTTGTTTAAGTAATTATCGACGATTACGTTTTGGCATCTATTTAAGCAAGTTGTTGTATTCTTTTTTAAGGGTCGCATTTTGTAACATTGTAAGAGAGCACTCAAAGTACTCGCATCTAGAGAGAAACAAGTCCATTCTGAGAAATGTACGATTGCGTCCATGTTTAAATTCAAAGTAGTTCATTTCAAGTCTTCTTAATCATTTGCACCATACAATTTATTTATCTGTCTTTCCCTTTTAAATTTTTCTTATTAAGATTTCATACTTTAACCATTTCAAACACCAAAACATTCTAAATTTAACACTAAGTCTAGGACTTTTGTAGCCGGTTCTGCAAGTAACCTTTAAGTAAGAGGCTAGAGATTGTTCACGAGAAACTCCTACAAACAGTAGTGTGATTAGATGTCATGCAAATTTTAATAGTAGTAATTTTTGTTAGAACATAGTTTAGTTCTACATCCCTGTAAGAGTTTTGATGATAACAAACACATGATATATATAAATAACCAATATTCTCTCTAATAATGTTGTTTGATATGCAGAGAAATTCTGATGTAAGAAGCATAGAAGATGAGAAAGTTTCATTTTTGAAGCTCTGTTATGACACATCATACTTAGAAGCAAATCTGTGAGACACGCTTAAATGGATAAGTTCTAATTTTACAACTTTTGAATGCACCAACATTTTGAAAAAACTCTGATATTATGATGAGTAAAGTTCTGGAAAGAACTAAAAGAAGTCTCAACGATAACATTCATCTTCTGATATGATCCCAAGAAAGCATGTTCTGAAGCGTTACAATTTATTCATTGCAAATAAAAAGTAACGGTTGAATAAAGACAAGATCTCTATTTTTGGAAAGAACATTAACTACAGTTGATCAAACATCCAAAAGCATCTTCTCATGTCTCTCATGCATCGCCTATATAAAGAATACTTGAAGAATAAATCACACACAACACTATTGCACACTGAAAAAGAAAAATCTTATTAACTTTCTATCTTGTTCTTTTCAATTGTGTATACTTCACTGTAGTGATATAGTTTTGTCTAGAAGACATCTTTGTACACTGTTAATTAATTTACTATGTAATACCTTAAGAAAACTGAGTTGTGGTTTAAACACAAGAAGATATTGACAGTACTCATTGTACCTGTGTAATCAATATTTGATTAGTGGATTAAGACCTCATTTGAGAGAGGCAAAATCACCTTGGCGGGTTGACTTAAGTATTTTGAGTTCAAACGATCCAGGATAACCAATGTGTCTATTCCTTTAATTTTAAAAACCCCGATCTAAACCCCTTTTCTTGTGTTTTTCCATTCTTCAATTTTTCATTATCATGTATCTTGCTATGTCCTATGTTGTTGTTGCATGTCTATTGTTTCTAATCCATGAAGTTTATGTGTTGATGTTATGATAATATGTGAAAAATTATGTTGTTGTTGATGATCTATTATATGATGATAAAATGAGTTGTACTTTTAGAGATTAATGATGATGAAACATGGTTGCATATAATTTTACGTTTATGCATGACACGTGGTCGGATACGCTGGAAATCTAATTTAATGTTCTCCCATATGGTAAAGTAAAAACCATGATTGTAGACCAAATATGTTTGGTGAATGATGATGAACTATCATGTATTTTATGAACTATACTATGATTTATTTACGTGTGTTGAATGCATAATAATTGAATTAATCCTATAATAATAAGTGAGGCTAAACCTAGTTTTGTAACTAGGTGAATGAATTAGAAAGATAAATTAGGTTATGGTAAATAACTTAGGTTGAAATGATCGAATGTAAGAGGTTTCTCGATGTGCATCCATGAGCGATTAGTTGCTAGAAATGGATTACGAAAAGTGTCGGGTGGCATGGATGGTTAACGATGATCAAATTATGATTTGAACTGGCTTGTATGGAAAATGTTAAGAATGGTGATTGACAAACTAATTACCTACTAATGATGAGAACCAATCATGTATTCGAAAATAACCTCTATTTGTGTCTGTCTCGATTGTGATGCTTATGTAAAGCAAGATTAGGATATACGCACTATTGATTCACATTTATCATAAGTGGGTTCGAGTCCCATAGAGGAAAGATATATCTTAAGTGGGATAGAGTCCTATAGAGGATAGAATTCTCATAAGTGGGTTCGAGTCCTATATGATTGATGGTACTTAAAGTGGGTTCGAGTCCCATGGAGAATCTAAGCTTAATGTGAAATTTGAATCATGATACAAAGATTTGTGACTCGTGTCCATAGTCATAGACATATGATCTTTCAGGGAAAGATGCTTTGGTACATTCCTGAATGGTGATTTATTGAGTTGATGAACTCATGTTTACATTTTTCCATACGAATAGTAAAACCCCTTGAATGCTTAAGTCCTAGTTACATTGTGTGAGTAATATAAAAGTAACGTATAGAGGAAATGCTTAAGTTGAGAAAGAAACAATAATAGTCCTTTAGAGTCGAGCGGACCCATATTATATGGGAACTCAATGAGATTATTATCTCTCCCCACTAGTATTGTTGCTTTCAGGTGGTTCTTTACAAGTTAAAGTCAAGGGAAAGTTTTCATGAAGATGTTTCGAAGACTTGTGTTATCATGACCTTCCTTTGTGGATTATGTACAATGTGGAGATGGTACATAAATCTTAGTTTTTGATTATGCACTCTTGTATATCATGTGTCATAGTTGTATATTTTCTTTTGAACATGTATATATAACGAATGTCGATAGACTCTTATGTTATATCAGTACCAACTTACACTATATATAATCTATTTCTAAAATACATTTTATGTGGGTGTTACAATTAACCCATCAAAATAATGGAGTACTAAGTGGAGATGACACTTTAAAATAAGAGATTTGATATTTTTCCACCTAAATTGACACCAACACCGTATTACAATACAATTTTGTTTTATTATATTTAGAAAATTATTTTTTTTCTTCTATTTTTATACAAATCATCAAATAGATAATTGTGTCATTCATGCGGTGCAGTGTATATACGGTGTTAAATTTATTGATGTTCAAATAGCAATCCAATACTCGAGAATTAATATTTTGACACCTAAATTGACACCAACACCATATAACAATACGGTTTTGTTTCATTATATTTAGAAAACTATAAGTTTTTTTCTCTATTGTAATACAAATCATCCAGCAGCTAATTGTCTCATTCATATTGTGTATACAGGGTGTTAACTTTATTGATGTTTAAATAGAAATTCAATCCATTTAAAATACAAGGCATACACATCTATTCCTTTATTCAAATCTCAAAACCTTCATTCATCACTTCACTCTCTCAAAACCCATTCATGGATTTCTTTCCCTTTCTCCTCTCTTTCATTTTTATCATTCTACATCTCTCAGGTGCACAAACTAACTAACTAACTAAAACGTTTTCTTTTTCTTTCTGTTTTAAATTCATTGTTTCATGTTAACCTTAAATTGTTTGTTTATTCACAGGACAAAGAGTTGTACGAGGTGAGGATGATATTCAACATCATCATCATAAAGAACCTATAACAAAGTTGTTTGTGTTTGGAGATTCATATGTTGACACGGGTAACCTCAACAAAAAAGGTTTTGCTCCTTCATGGAAACAACCTTACGGTGTCACCTTTCCCGGCAAACCCTCCGGTCGTTTCTCCGACGGGAGAGTTCTCACTGACTACATTGGTTTGTCCAATCACTTCAATTTAAATTATTTTTTACTATGAAATGAAATTGAAAAAATGTATGTGATTATTTACATTATGCATGCAATTGCAGCTGAGTATTTGAATGTGAAATTACCAGCATCATATAGTAAAAGAGAATATGTGGCACCACATCAATTGAAAAATGGAATGAGCTTTGCATTTTGTGGTACTGGTGTGTTTGAAACATTGAATCAAGGTCCAAACATGACAACACAAATAGATTTCTTTCAAAAGGAAATAGAAGACAAAGTATTTACAGCCTCAGATTTTATAAATTCAGTTGCTCTTGTTTCTGTCGCTATTAATGACTACAATTGTTATACTACCAAAAATGGCTCTATTGAGGTACGTGTTTTTTGTTTACTTGTTATTTTGAAATTAAAATTTTAATTATCTTAAACTTATTATCAATTGCAAGTTGCAACGTGGAATGCACAAAAACGCATGTTAGAGTCACCAACATATACTTTGTTATGTTTAAGGAATTTTGAGCTTTAATTGTTTATTCATTTCTAATTTGTCTATTTATTATACACATGCAGGGTTTACCATCATTCATATCTTCAGTTGTTAATCAAACAATCAAAAACGTAATTCGCATCAAAGAATTAGGAGTCAAAAAAGTGATTATATCAAATCTACTACCACTTGGATGTCTACCTTATGAAACAACTTTATCTTCATTCAAACAATGCAATGAAACAACCAACAACCTCATCGTAACTTACCATAACACCCTCTTAACCGAAGCTGTGAAAAAATTGAACCAACAAATCGAGGATCATTCTTCATCACTCTTTATAGTTCTTGATATATACGATAGTTTCATGTGGGTGTTGAAGCATCCTTCCACATACAACATTAATAATGAGTTGGAACCTTGTTGTATTGGAGTGAGTAGTAAGTATTTTTGTGGAATGCTTATGGAGAAGGTTAAGATGTATAAGGTTTGTGAGAATCCTGAATCTGCTTTGTTTTGGGATATGGGTCATCCTACTGATGCAGGGTGGCATGCCGTTTATACCAGGCTAAGAATAATGAATGCTCTTGAAAATATTTACGATCATTAGTTACACAAATGTCCATACAGTATTCTTGTGCCCTTCGGTCCATTATTTTAATGTACACACACGTAAAAAATATAAGCTCTTTTTGCTTAATTTATTGTTAATCTAAATTATTTGTATGATAAAGCCTTTGTATTCAAACTTATCAATAAGACATCTATAATAATAATTAAATTCCAAGCTCTACATAAACATGATTTCACATATTTCTGCTTGTCCGCACTTTTTATTCTAAGAGTTGAATCTCTCTCTATCTCTCTCTCAATAAACAATATTCTCTCGTATGCAAAATTCTTAAAGGAATTCCTGACAAATAAGAGGAAGATCGGCAATGATGGTACTGTAGTACTCACTGAGGAGTGCAACCCCATTATCCAAAATAAGATCCCGAGAGTTTCTCAATCCCCTGCATTAAGTAGAGACTTATCAAGATATATTGGATGCAAGTCCAATTGATCAAAACAAGTGTTTTGCCCTTCTTCCTACTCTAATGCAAGAGCAAGAGCAGCCAAAAGTAAAACTCAAGTTACTCCCTGACCTTAGGTATGAACTTCTATAGTCTAGTCGGTCAGTCAATACAAACTTTGAATTAGGAAAAGACAAAATCGAGCAATTACTTGTTATGTTAAAGAAGTAACCAAAAGTTATATGTTACACCATATATGACCTTAAAGGTATCATCTCTTTAGTGTTCATGCATAAACTTATGCTCTAAGATGATTACAAAACCTATAGAGAACATCAAAGAAGTTTGAACCCTGAGATGAGAGAGGTAGTGAAAAAGGAAGTTCTAAAGCTTCTAGATGCTAGCATAATATATCATATCTCTTACAGCAAGTGGGTGAGTCCAGTATAAGTAGTACCAAATAAAGGAGGAATTAATATAGTACAAAATGAGAAAGGCGAACCAATTGTTACTAGAAATGAAAACGCACGATGGAATTAAGAGTTTGGAGTTATGGTCAGAATGTGTAACAATGGAGGTTGGAAATGAAAATTATGACTTCAGAGTATTTAAGGGTGTTTCAAGGCTTGTAAACTCATTTGTTAGGTTGAAAATTACTTGTCTATTTATAGAGAAAATGTTTGATGGAAGGAGAACATCAGATTCAAGAGATCACAAGTTATGGTTTTGAAACTTGTTTTTGAAGCAAACTTGAAATGCATAGTGTGATCGGTGGATCTGGAACTGACTGTTTAATGCTGGTTCGCGAAATGTCGCGGAAGCAAGAGTCGCCACCGTCTTTTATTTTCTCCAAATGGAAAGGACAAAAGCACAGAAAAATTCCTTAAAGAGATTGCTCTCGGTTCGGGAGGTAGATTATAGAAAGGGAAGGTGTTAGCACCCTTTCTATCCATGGTTATCCATGGGCTCTTAGATACTTGCTCACTTGTGTTTTCAAAAATGGTTTGTTTGCTTTTCAACTGTGGGTTTTAAAAAGTTTCTTTGAAAATTTCAGTTCGACTCTTGTGTCAGAGTGTTTGAAAAATTGCTTTGAAAGCTTTTTTGAAAATGTGTTGGTGTGAAAAGTATTTTTTTTATTTATTTTGAAATTAGAGCAAGTATCTAGAGTCGTCTACCTACCCTAAGGAATTCGTCTGTGTAGATGTCCTTTAAAGTAGTGTCATCCCACCATTGAGAGGTAAGTAGCACCACCGTTGGAGGTGTTCGGGTCAATTCGAGGTTCGGGACATGGTGATCACCAGAGCAATGGGAAGACACCTTAGAAGCTACCCTCATGCCAGGTTCCCGGATCATGAGGACTTACTAAGACATCCTCTACTCGACGATCACCTTTCGAGGAAAGGCAACAGTGAGGCGTACCCTAGGGGTGGTGTGTGAGATTCGTGTGTCGTTTTCAGATATTTGTCTTGTCATGTTAAAGTGTTCTACGCTTGTTTTTATTATGGCCATTCATTCTTGCATGCTTTGTTTTAACAGTTAATTTTTGCGGGAAAAATAAATCTAAAGCTATTACAAATGGCGCGGGTCCACATCGCCGAAATTAAACCGGACCCGATTTGACAGAAAAGTAAATAATTAAAAGAATTAAAAGTGCGAGAAGTAATTTACAAGGCTTTGGGAGAGATACATAATTATTTAAAAGAAACGAGATAAAATAAATATGCGAAATAAAAGAATTATCAATATGGGCGTTGGACCCTTTTGCAAAAATTAAAGTTAATGAGGAATTAAAATTAAAATTTAAAAGAAAATGTTTTTTGGTATTTTTATGTTTTTTAAGATTTAATAGAAAAAGAATTAATTAAAACTAAAATAAAAGGCAAACCCTAATTCTAGTTATTTTTTATTATTTATCAAGAAATATTGAAATTTGACCGAATTTAAATCTAAGTTATTTTCATGCATAATTTAATTATAGAAATAAATAAATAAATAATATTATGGTAAAAAGAAAAATTAAAAGGAAATAAAAATTATCAATTAAACCTAGTTCTACATTTTTAGATTTTATTATGAAAAGAATTAAAATTGTAACCTAATTTAAAACTAATTAATTACATGCTAATTTATTTACAAGAAAATATCAAAATAAATAATCATTATATTTTTTATCTTTTTCTGAGTTTTTTATGATGTTTTTGTATTTTGTAAAAAAAATAATTAATTAAATTAAAACAATAAAGAAAATAAAATAACAATAAAAAAATAAAATATGAAGAAAATTGCAAACCAGGGGGGGTTCAGGCCCCAATACGGAGGTGTAGGCCTTAGCAATCTGGCCCAACAAGCTTCAGATCCATTGACTTTTGCCACTAGCGTGTTAACACTTTGACCAAGCTTATGATATACATCCAATCTCAGCCTTTGATTTGAATTTGTTAGACACGTGGATGGCTTGATAGTGAAGGAACATGATGCGCCTGCAGCCTTGAAGCACATGGGAATTGCTATGGAAAAATATTATGGAAATTACACAGACCTGGGACTCGAACCCAGGTCACTAGCATCACCAACCAACGCCTGTGCCACTAAGCCATGTCAACGCATTTGATATATAAATAACGAATAAATAATATAAAAGGAAACAAAAGAGTTAGTGGATAGCGCGCGAAATATTCAAACGCTCCAATCAACGCTTTCCACGTGATCGTCTTCTTCGTGGCCTTTTTTATTTTTCTGAAACAAGACCATAACGCAACGGTTTTCCACGCGTGGGTTTAGAGGGCTTTAAAGAAAATAGCGATTAGGCTATCCTTGAACATAAATTAGGCGCGAGGGCATGTTTATGATCGTCCAGGTCTGCTAATTACAATGGTGGTGGCCTTGAGTCCTAATTTTACTTCGTTTCAAAAGCCCCAAATTTACAACCCTGTAAACCCTAGAAATCGAGCATGGTACAATTGTATATACAGCATAATAATCAAATTAAACATCATGGTTAGCTTTAAAACATCACAATGAATATAAATCCACAATTAGAATGCCATGAGAATGCCTAGAATTAAAAATACGATCGTGACTTTTCCTCTGTACAGGGAAGGTTCTCATTACCAATTCTTGGGGTTTGAATGGATGTTAATGATTGGAATATGTTCAGGGAGACTTGAGGAAGCTATTGGAAAAGTTTTTGTGCCTTGAATCGCCCTCTAACAATGATTTCAGTGTTGAGTTTTTTAGAGAATTTTTCAAGTTTGTAGAGAGCTTTTCTGCGCAGCTTTTTGTCTATGGGCATTAGGGTTGTGTTCAAGCATTTGTAGTGAATCAATTAGGTTAAGAAAATTGATAAAAATCTCTTGCAATCATGGTTTTCAATATTTGATTTTTCACCATTATGTTTTCAATCTTTTCCATGTGCTCTTGTATCAATTATGCTCAAATCAAACCAAATCTTTCCCTATTGACCTATGCACGAAATCTTGATGGCAAAACATGCATGAAAAGATTTATTAGGTCAAGTTATATATTTTTCATATATTTAAATAATTTAAATGAATTAATATAAATAATAATTCAAATAAATAAATAAAAAATGAGAAAATACTTCCCTTTGGGCCAAGTGGTCGTGCACATGCTTAGAATGATGAATCATGGAAGAAAAATGGGCCCATTAGCATTTTTAGGTCATTTGGATCAAAGTTGACTTTTCAAAATATCCAAAAATTTCCCAACTTCCACAAGGCATAACTTGCTCAATAGTTAATCTTTTCTCATGTTCTTGGACATTTTGGAAAGGTCTTTGAGTCCTCTAACCAATGTCTTTGGTCCCATATCATTTTGATTTACCAATCTCAAATTATGGCCTTTGACTTAAAGTCCCTTTTTGTTGACTTTTGAAAATGACCTATAATGTTGAAATTGATAACTTTTTGTGAGAGCATTTCTTGGACTTGAAGTATGAATATGAGTTGTAAGAAATGTCTTTCTCTTCAAAATGAGCTTTGGATGGAATTTTTCTGATAATCCATGGGAAAGTTATGCCCTGGTCAATTTCAGTTGACTTTTTCAACTGTCCAAATAAGGAAACTTTTGCATCTTTATGATTTCTGAGCCAAATTTTGAGAATCATGATCAAGCATTGATCAAATGATGTTTGTGGCTTCAAAATGATATGTTGACCATAAATTTGAACTTTTGACTGTCAAATGACCATTTTGCCCCTACAGTTGACTGTAGGGCAATTAGGGTTTTGACTGTGCAATTTTGAGCTGAATGCCTTGAAACTTGATATGAGGATGCTTGACCCTATTTGTAGGCATATGAGACTTGATTGGGCCTTTGAAAACTTCATTTTCTTGATCAGACTCAAAACCCTAATCTTGACTGTATATGAGACTTTTGCACTGTGTAACCCTTGGGGAATTTTGTAGCTTGGCTTGGCAATTTTTTGGAGAATATGGGAGGGCAAATTTTGGGGTGCAACAGTTGCCCCTGTTCAATCTTCTTAGACCTGAGGATGCAGATTGGCTGGCGTGCCTTTCGTAATCCGAGGGTGGAAGATGATTGGACACTAGAGTGCCCAGAAATTTGCGCTCACATGTTAGCAGTGTGATGATGAAATGGGCTTATAGATGCCATTTAGAGATTGCCAGATAGGATGATGGACTTATAGATGCCATCTGGATGTTGGTCGCGTAGGAGATTCCTTAGCGAGAACTTGCATACCTGCAAAAGAAAAATGAGTACCTGGCACGTTGTAGGAGCTGATTTTCAAATGCTTGATACAGATGTGTCCTGACTGGTTACAGGAGCTGAATCTGGAGCTTCAAAAGATGATGAATGAACCAGGTATGGTTACTGCCTTAGCATGAATGGTAAGAGAACCTTAGGTGATTTTAACTTCAACAATGCTCGTTGAGAAAATCTTGGTGGGAAATACCATCTTTGCAGGATCGGGAAGAGAACCATAGGTCATTATAATCTGAAAAGGGAACCGTCACCTCACTCACCGTCGGAGAGGGAACTATCTGGAAAGGAATTATCTGAAAAGGAATTACCACCTCACTCACCGTCGGAGAGGGGACCATAGGAGACTATCACCTCACTCACTGTCGGAGAGGGAAACATCTGAAAAGGAATTACCACCTCACTCACCGTCGGAGAGGGGACCATCTGGGATAATTTCTACTGAGTCTTTATCAGAAAAATCTGTTGGGAGTCGATTTATCTGGACTGGAGAAGGCCTTGGACGGGATAACAACAGAGAATCTTAGGGTCGATTAACTGAACCGGTCTAGGTCATGAAATGTCTTCAACTGGAATAAGTGTCAGAACGTCGCCATATCTGGTTCATATCTGGACTATATCTGGAAGGAAATCTGGAAGCAGTATCAGAACGTCACCATATTTGGTTTACATCTGAAACTATATCTAGAAGGAACTCTGGAAGCAGCATCAGAACGTCACCCTATCTGGTTTACATCTGAAACTATATCTGGAAGGAAATCTGGAAGCAGTATCAGAACGTCACCATCTCTGGGTCATATCTGAAACTATATCTAGAAGGATATCTGGAAGCAGTATCAGAACGTCACCATCTCTGGGTCATATCTGAAACTATATCTAGAAGGATATCTGGAAGCAGTATCAGAACGTCACCATCTCTGGGTCATATCTGAAACTATATCTAGAAGGATATCTGGAAGCAGTATCAGAACGTCACCATCTCTGGGTCATATCTGAAACTATATCTAGAAGGATATCTGGAGGCAGTATCAGAATGTCACCATCTCTGGGTCATATCTGAAACTATATCTAGAAGGATATCTGGAAGCAGTATCAGAACGTCACCATCTCTGGGTCATATCTGAAACTATATCTAGAAGGATATCTGGAAGCAGTATCAGAACGTCACCATCTCTGGGTCATATCTGAAACTATATCTAGAAGGAAATCTGGAAGCAGTATCAGAACGTCACCATCTCTGGGTCATATCTGAAACTATATCTAGAAGGATATCTGGAAGCAGTATCAGAACGTCACCATCTCTGGGTCATATCTGAAACTATATCTAGAAGGATATCTGGAAGCAGTATCAGAACGTCACCATCTCTGGGTCATATCTGAAACTATATCTAGAAGGATATCTGGAAGCAGTATCAGAACGTCACCATCTCTGGGTCATATCTGAAACTATATCTAGAAAGAATTGTGATAGTTGATAGTAATCATTTTTGTATTGATCTTTTTCCTGAAAGGCAAAACATAATTGTATGCAAAATCATGATGCATGAACTGTATGTCTTCAAAATTAATGAGATTCGTGTAGTATGATGCATATGCATGCTATAATGTATGAAGATGTGATGTTTATGAATGTATTTTTGTCTAAGAAGATAAATCCTTGACGGGTGCCGGGAAGTCACTCCTGGGCTGCTGTTTGAAGAATAGATTTTTGCCTCCGCTGGGGATGATAGTTGCAAGAATCCCGGTAGGAGAAGATAACTCCGTTGGGGAATGAACTTGGCGAATGGAAGATTCTGCGGGGAGAAAAAGATATTCTAGCGACCATGCTGGGAAGCAATACTCTGTGGGAAGAGGGATGCCTTGCTGAGTGTTGATAGTAGTTTGCTGGGGATACCCTTGTTGTTGGAAGTGTTGATGGACTTCGCTGGGGTAAGAAGATTCTGTCGACGACGATCTTTCCGTGGCTTTTGGCTGAGGATAACCCAGTTATATCCTGTTACGGAAATAACTCTTTAAATCAAGCCGGACGACGCGTTCGTGCTCTGCGAGGGGATAAGCTTCCAGAATCTACTGGGGATAAGCTTATTGCTTGGGGAGATAAATTCCAACTTTCCTGGGGAAGCTGGATTGGACTCTCCTGGGGAAGTATTGAACTGTATTGGTTATGTTCTTCAACGGAACCTACCCCAATACCTTGGAGGATAGAACAATCAGATTGCTTAGACCACTCTTTATTGCCCCTGTTTCTATGGGGGAGGCACTTGTGGGGTGCTGATAGTTGTTGATGGACAAACCTTCTTCTGGTAGACAGATGGCGGGACATAGTCATACGCTTTAATCCCTAACTTTTGCCTGGACCGCCCTTTCGGGTTTTCAGTCCACCGGGATACCCATTTTTGCTCAAGCCGCCTTTTCAGGTTTTCGACTTGCCGGGTGTACAGATTTTTTCATTTCATCCCTTCATTTTGCCCGAACCCTTTTGGTTCGCCGGGAAGCCCTTATTTTTGCCTAGGTGTGTCAACCTAGCGGGTCTTTGATTTTGCGTAGTATCTTTTCGACTATGTCCGTGCTTTTAGGATGTAGGGAGTTGCCCCTGTTAGAAGTGTTTTGTCATGCCACCAGAAGGTGTTTGATCAGGCAAGATTCGTTGCTGGAGTGCCCCAAGTGACTCGGGCGGAGATTTGCCCCAGGCTATTTGACCTTTGAGAGATTCTCCGAATCTTGACTGGACTGCCCCAGATAGTAGACCATGGTCATGTCTGCCCCTTGATTGGAAGTACTCTTGTTCATTAGGCATTCGTCGTGCGAATTTCTATGCTGTTCAAACAAAAAGTCATATGCAAACAAAGTTATGTTAAAGATGCAAAGCTTATGTCTGTCTCGAAGATTTTGAAAATGCATTCTTTTTTCATAAAACAAGTGAATGTTTGTAAAACGTGATGTCAACTCCGTATTTACCGTAGGCCTTAAGGAGTCAGGATACCTTTCGTAACAGTATGCTTTCGAACTAGCCCATGCTTCAGCTAGGACTTTTGAGGGTTGTAACGTGGCCTGGTTCACGGTTTAAGAAACAAAGGATAAAGGCTCAAATTATTTGTACCCACCCGCTCTTCGTGATGTTCTCCAAACCTAAACTCAGTTGATCATGCGTTAGACCTTGTTCGAGTCTTTGCTCTGATATTCCAATGATGGTTCAGATGTTGATGATTTCTTTTGAATAGGCAGTCATCTTTTGCTTTGGTTGAGGGTTTGTGAGACCTCTTTCTTGATTTTATTATCCCTTTCCTTTTTTGCCTGAACTGTTTCCTTTTTTGGAATTACAGTCAGCGGGATGCCCCAGTTTTGTAAGTCTCCTTCATGAGTTTTGACTTAATGGGTTTTTTTTTTTTTTTTTTGAGATAAGGACTGCCTTTCTTTATTGATTTATTCAGAACCATCACTGTCTTTTGTTTTGTAAGGACTCCTTTGGTGCCATTTGTTATGCACTTGGATCAACTGAGAGAACTACCCTGCCCCAGGTTATGATAAAGGGTTTTAAATTTCGAAAAGAAAAACTCCTACTTCTTTGGCTCAGAGGGGTTAACGAGGGATTATCATCCTTATAACTCCAGTGTTTAGGGATTGAAACAATGCCTGTACCTCATCAGCGGGGTCTGTTCAAAAGCATACTGTAGATTATGGTATCGTTTTCGTCATCCTCCCTCAAGAGGCTTAGAATTTTAGATCCAGAGTTGACATCAGAAAAAATATGAAAAGAAATTTGAATATAATGAAAACAATTGTATTAATTCCCAAAACAGACGTATGCGATGCATTGATAGAATAAAAGAGTTTGCTATGACATTAATTATTTGTATAAGCAAAGAAAAATACAACTCAAAAATTAAAATAAACAAAAGGCTTCAATGATTGGGCAACGGAGCAGTGATTATGCTCGGAGTCTCAGGCACTTCAAACTGAATCTCCCCGGCGTCGATCATGTCTTGAATCTTGTTCTTGAGAGGCCAGCAGTTGTCCGTAGTATGCCCTGGGCTATCAGAATGATATGCGCACCTATCATTGGGATGATAGTTGGGAGCAGAAGTGTTCGGATTCCGAAGAGGAGCCCTTAAGGTGATCAGCCCTGCCTTCAACATTTGTTGCAGTGCTTGATCCAGCGACATGTTGATTTTGGTGTATTGTCGTTTCTCCTTGCGCTGCTGCCCCTGTCCTTGTTGAGCAGGTCCAGGATTGGAGATCTGGATTGCCCCTACCTCATGACGGCTCTTTTTACCGTGCACAGCATTGGATTCTTTCTTTCCATGATGAGGCTTTTTATCAGAAGGTGCAGCCTCTTGAATTTTCCCAGACCGGATGCCAGCTTCTATTCGCACTCCAGTCAAGATAAGATCTGTGAATCCAGCAGACGAATTCCCAATTAGGTGGTTGTAGAACGGACCAGACAGGGTCCCCAAGAACATATCGACAAGTTCCCGATCAGTCGGAGGTGGTTGTACCCTTCCAGCAAGATCCCTCCATTTCTGCGCATATTCTTTAAAACCTTCACTTGATCCTAACGACATACCCTGGAGTTGGGTACGCGTAGGGGCAAGGTCGGCATTATATTGATACTGCTTGTAGAAAGCAGTAGCCAACTCCTCCCAGTTACGAACCTTGGTCCCATCCAGCTGATAGAACCATTCGAGATGAGTCCCTGAAAGACTTTCCTGGAAGAAGTGGATCCACAAGTTCTTGTCCACCGTATATGGTTGAATCTTCCGAACATAGGACCTGAGATGTAACTTGGGACAAGACGCCCCGTCATATTTGGTAAAGGATGGTGCTTTGAACTTCCGAGGAATAATCACACCAGTTGACAAACCCAGATCTCCAAAATCCAGCCCAGGTACCTGTTGGATCTCCATAGCATTCAGCCTATCCTCCAACTGTTTGTACTTGTCTTCGGCAGGAGGGTATTGTTCGTCGTTGAAATCTGTCTCGTTTTCGGAGACCACTGGACTGGGAACCCTTTTCTCCTGATGACTACCTTCCCTCACAGATGGAGTTGTCCTCTCAGTTTCAATCTGCGGTGTATTCCCAGATCTGCGTCCAGGGCTGAACAAAACAGTCCTCCTCTTCTTCTTTTCCTTCTTCAAGAGCAGAGCCTTCAGATCTTGCTGCCCCTGGGTCAAATTCATGATCAGCCCTTGGAACTGGGCATTCTGAGCCTGGAGGGCCTTGATGGACTGCTCAGCTGATGATTCAGGATTCATGACGATCGGCTGAAATAAACAGCGAAGAAGGGTAAGCAACCTGTCAAAGGGATACCTGCAATGCAATGAGATGTATGACATGCATGTAATGTTTTCAAGGACCTCGCGGGGTAGACAAGAAAATTATTAGCATTGGAAACTGGTGGCTTGATTGAAGGTACTTCATATTGTAGAGAGTCTTTCTTCAAGGGTCAAAAGCTCACCATATCAAGTGGGTCATAGCCCCTGACAACCTTGGCTGGAGGAAAATAAATCCTCTTTGCCCCTTGCTAGATGTTTGATTTATCATGACCTGCATCACAAGCCCTTGAGATCCTTGAAATGGGTTAGGATGTATGCAATGGTATGATGTCATGCTATGCATGGGGTGATGTAGGTAAACCCTGTTATGAGTCCCAATTAAGGACTATAAACAAACCCTGCAAGAAATTCAGTATACTTTGTTATGAGTCCCAATTAAGGACTATAAACAAAACCTGCAAGAAATTCAGTATACTTTGTTATGAGTCCCAATCAAGGACTATAAACAAGACCTGCAAGAAATTCAGTATATTTTGTTATGAGTCCCAATCAAGGACTATAAACAAGACCTGCAAGAAACTTAGTACCCTGTTATGAGTCCCAATTAAGGACTATAAACAAGACCAGCAAGAAACAAGTGTCAGGTAACAAGCACGCAGATAGTCAAGTACGAAGGCACACAAGTCACACCAAAGAGCCCTTAGGGTTTAGGCCAGCATGAGGTCTAGGTACTACCCTCTTTCAGTTTGTTGGTTCATACCTGTCCTATCAAAGTAACCGGGTTCTTAGAGGATCCCAATATCATTGACTACCCTCAATCGGTCATAACTCCAGCATCGCAATCTTTTCTTGCGGCCAGAACCATCACGAGAGTTTAGCCTCAATGGGCGTAGCATACTGCTACTGTTCTAATGGCCAAGTTGTGTCATTTAAGGTTCTAAGGTCTGTTGGTGCTTAATGACTCCTTAGAAGACCCATATTCTCCTCGTTGCGACACAAGGGATATCGGTACAGACCAAGGTGCCACACCAATGTAGCCACTGTTTCACCCGTGTCGGTCTACGCCGGACAGGTCCCTCACAGCTTATGCTACCTAACAGGGTATCCCCAGATCTGGGTTAGGATCTATGTAACTCCGATACAACCCACAATAGTAAAGCAAGCAAATCAATACAAGTGAAAACACGGTTATGAACTAGCCCTAAGGTACACCTCACTTTATAGTGTATCCCCAGCAGGGTCGCCAGTTCTGTGATCGGTGGATCTGGAACTGACTGTTTAACGCTGGTTCGCGAAATGTCGCGGAAGCAAGAGTCGCCACCATCTTTTATTTTCTCCAAATGGAAAGGACAAAAGCACAGAAAAATTCCTTAAAGAGATTGCTGTTCGGGAGGTAGATTATAGAAAGGGAAGGTGTTAGCACCCTTTCTATCCATGGTTATCCATGGGCTCTTAGATACTTGCTCACTTGTGTTTTCAAAAATGGTTTGTTTGCTTTTCAACTGTGGGTTTTAAAAAGTTTCTTTGAAAATTTCAGTTCGACTCTTGTGTCAGAGTGTTTGAAAAATTGCTTTGAAAGCTTTTTTGAAAATGTGTTGGTGTGAAAAGTATTTTTTTTATTTGTTTTGAAATTAGAGCAAGTATCTAGAGTCGTCTACCTACCCTAAGGAATTCGTCTGTGTAGATGTCCTTTAAAGTAGTGTCATCCCACCATTGAGAGGTAAGTAGCACCACCGTTGGAGGTGTTCGGGTCAATTCGAGGTTCGGGACATGGTGATCACCAGAGCAATGGGAAGACACCTTAGAAGCTACCCTCATGCCAGGTTCCCGGATCATGAGGACTTACTAAGACATCCTCTACTCGACGATCACCTTTCGAGGCAAGGCAACAGTGAGGCGTACCCTAGGGGTGGTGTGTGAGATTCGTGTGTCGTTTTCAGATATTTGTCTTGTCATGTTAAAGTGTTCTACGCTTGTTTTTATTATGGCCATTCATTCTTGCATGCTTTGTTTTAACAGTTAATTTTTGCGGGAAAAATAAATCTAAAGCTATTACAAATAGCGCGGGTCCACATCGCCGAAATTAATTCGGACCCGATTTGACAGAAAAGTAAATAATTAAAAGAATTAAAAGTGCGAGAAGTAATTTACAAGGCTTTGGGAGAGATACATAATTATTTAAAAGAAACGAGATAAAATAAATATGCGAAATAAAAGAATTATCAATATGGGCGTTGGACCCTTTTGCAAAAATTAAAGTTAATGAGGAATTAAAATTAAAATTTAAAAGAAAATGTTTTTTGGTATTTTTATGTTTTTTAAGATTTAATAGAAAAAGAATTAATTAAAACTAAAATAAAAGGCAAACCCTAATTCTAGTTATTTTTTATTATTTATCAAGAAATATTGAAATTTGACCGAATTTAAATCTAAGTTATTTTCATGCATAATTTAATTATAGAAATAAATAAATAAATAATATTATGGTAAAAAGAAAAATTAAAAGGAAATAAAAATTATCAATTAAACCTAGTTCTACATTTTTAGATTTTATTATGAAAAGAATTAAAATTGTAACCTAATTTAAAACTAATTAATTACATGCTAATTTATTTACAAGAAAATATCAAAATAAATAATCATTATATTTTTTATCTTTTTCTGAGTTTTTTATGATGTTTTTGTATTTTGTAAAAAAAATAATTAATTAAATTAAAACAATAAAGAAAATAAAATAACAATAAAAAAATAAAATATGAAGAAAATTGCAAACCAGGGGGGGTTCAGGCCCCAATATGGAGGTGTAGGCCTTAGCAATCTGGCCCAACAAGCTTCAGATCCATTGACTTTTGCCACTAGCGTGTTAACACTTTGACCAAGCTTATGATATACATCCAATCTCAGCCTTTGATTTGAATTTGTTAGACACGTGGATGGCTTGATAGTGAAGGAACATGATGCGCCTGCAGCCTTGAAGCACATGGGAATTGCTATGGAAAAATATTATGGAAATTACACAGACCTGGGACTCGAACCCAGGTCACTAGCATCACCAACCAACGACTGTGCCACTAAGCCATGTCAATGCATTTGATATATAAATAACGAATAAATAATATAAAAGGAAACAAAAGAGTTAGTGGATAGCGCGCGAAATATTCAAACGCTCCAATCAACGCTTTCCACGTGATCGTCTTCTTCGTGGCCTTTTTTATTTTTCTGAAACAAGACCATAACGCAACGGTTTTCCACGCGTGGGTTTAGAGGGCTTTAAATAAAATAGCGATTAGGCTATCCTTGAACATAAATTAGGCGCGAGGGCATGTTTATGATCGTCCAGGTCTGCTAATTACAATGGTGGTGGCCTTGAGTCCTAATTTTACTTCGTTTCAAAAGCCCCAAATTTACAACCCTGTAAACCCTAGAAATCGAGCATGGTACAATTGTATATACAGCATAATAATCAAATTAAACATCATGGTTAGCTTTAAAACATCACAATGAATATAAATCCACAATTAGAATGCCATGAGAATGCCTAGAATTAAAAATACGATCGTGACTTTTCCTCTGTACAGGGAAGGTTCTCATTACCAATTCTTGGGGTTTGAATGGATGTTAATGATTGGAATATGTTCAGGGAGACTTGAGGAAGCTATTGGAAAAGTTTTTGTGCCTTGAATCGCCCTCTAACAATGATTTCAGTGTTGAGTTTTTTAGAGAATTTTTCAAGTTTGTAGAGAGCTTTTCTGCGCAGCTTTTTGTCTATGGGCATTAGGGTTGTGTTCAAGCATTTGTAGTGAATCAATTAGGTTAAGAAAATTGATAAAAATCTCTTGCAATCATGGTTTTCAATATTTGATTTTTCACCATTATGTTTTCAATCTTTTCCATGTGCTCTTGTATCAATTATGCTCAAATCAAACCAAATCTTTCCCTATTGACCTATGCACGAAATCTTGATGGCAAAACATGCATGAAAAGATTTATTAGGTCAAGTTATATATTTTTCATATATTTAAATAATTTAAATGAATTAATATAAATAATAATTCAAATAAATAAATAAAAAATGAGAAAATACTTCCCTTTGGGCCAAGTGGTCGTGCACATGCTTAGAATGATGAATCATGGAAGAAAAATGGGCCCATTAGCATTTTTAGGTCATTTGGATCAAAGTTGACTTTTCAAAATATCCAAACATTTCCCAACTTCCACAAGGCATAACTTGCTCAATTTTTAATCTTTTCTCATGTTCTTGGACATTTTGGAAAGGTCTTTGAGTCCTCTAACCAATGTCTTTTGTCCCATATCATTTTGATTTACCAATATCAAATTATGGCCTTTGACTTAAAGTCCCTTTTTGTTGACTTTTGAAAATGACCTATAATGTTGAAATTGATAACTTTTTGTGAGAGCATTTCTTGGACTTGAAGTATGAAGATGAGTTGTAAGAAATGTCTTTCTCTTCAAAATGAGCTTTGGATGGAATTTTTCTGATAATCCATGTGAAAGTTATGCCCTGGTCAATTTCAGTTGACTTTTTCAACTGTCCAAATAAGGAAACTTTTGCATCTTTATGATTTCTGAGCCAAATTTTGAGAATCATGATCAAGCATTGATCAAATGATGTTTGTGGCTTCAAAATGATATGTTGACCAAAAATTTGAACTTTTGACTGTCAAATGACCATTTTGCCCCTACAGTTGACTGTAGGGCAATTAGGGTTTTGACTGTGCAATTTTGAGCTGAATGCCTTGAAACTTGATATGAGGATGCTTGACCCTATTTGTAGGCATATGAGACTTGATTGGGCCTTTGAAAACTTCATTTTCTTGATCAGACTCAAAACCCTAATCTTGACTGTATATGAGACTTTTGCACTGTGTAACCCTTGGGGAATTTTGCAGCTTGGCTTGGCAATTTTTTGGAGAATAT
Source organism: Vicia faba (assembly GCA_948472305.1). Classification (NCBI taxonomy): domain Eukaryota; kingdom Viridiplantae; phylum Streptophyta; class Magnoliopsida; order Fabales; family Fabaceae; genus Vicia; species Vicia faba. The sequence goes on along the minus strand of OX451739.1, from coordinate 1,358,744,931 downwards.
GGGAGGGCAAATTTTGGGGTGCAACACATAGTTTCAAAGTGATGTAAAAGGTCTTATAGGGTTTCTAAAAGCTTTAAACATGTCGCTTCTGAGCATACATGTTGAGTCTGATCAGAACAAACATGTTAGAGGCTCAAGACAAGTTGACTTTGTGATTAAATCCACTTTTCCAAAATGGAAGTGTGAACTTTGTTCCATTAATGGAATGATCACTTGGACAATGGCTCGAGCTCTTGGATCATAACTCAATTAGTTGTGTAAACATCTGATTATCTATAGATTTGCAAGTCAAGAGGCCTGCAAAGCAAGATTAAGCAGCATAGTTGTGTGATTTTGTTATGTGTTCTTCAAGAAGATGACCTAAAATTCAAGAATGGATGTCCAACTTCATCTCTTTGAAACTTCTATCTAAAGAATGATCTCTTTAAGTTCTTGGACATTTTGGAAAGCTTGAAACATTTTATACAACCTTCATGTTGACCATTTTGGATAAATCAACTTGGAAATTGGTGAACGATTGCCAAGAAGTTGGGGGGAAAAATTTGCCTAACTTGATGAAAATATCACTAAGTGTTTTAGTAAAAATGTCATGACTTCATGAGCTTATATCTTCAAATCTAAGAAATTTTTGGACATCAACCCTAACGGAAAAAGTTGTAGAATTAATCAAGATCTACAACTTTCATGTTGAAAGTTTTCCTTGAATCTTGCATCTTGGTGAAAAATTATCATGAAGTAATGAAACTATCAAGGTTAAAACTTTCTTGATTCTTGTTTACCAAGTTTGATATTTTTGAATGTCATGGTGAATCTTAATCTTTGAAATTCAACGTTTGAACAAAAAGTCAAAGTTTGACTTTTGTGTATTAGTTGACTTTTCATCAGTTGATCAAAAATTCAACTATCAACCTTTTGATCTTAAAAAATTATTTGAGCCATGAAATTAGGTCAATATTTTGTGTTTGAGTCCTTGATATCATGCTTCAAGTCATTAGGTCATGTACTAGGTCAAAAGTCAATGATCAGTCATTCTCATTTAAAACCCTAATTTTGACAATTTTGAACCTTTAATAATTTAAGTGCTTTTCTTGAGGTATTGTGATAAATACTTGATCAATTGATGAATATGACTTAAAAATGTTGATGTTGGCCAAAAATAATTAAGTTTTACTGTATATTGACCACAGTTGACTTTTTACCCAATATAGTTGATTTACAGTCAACTGAGCAATTGATTGAGCAAATTTGTGATGCAAGACTCAAAACTTGGTATGAGAAATATTAGAGACCTATAATGAATCATGAAAGTAATTTGAGGCATCAAAAGTCCAATTGTCCTTTAGAAAACCAAAACCCTAATTTGGAGGCTCAGTGCTTAGGAGGTGAACTTGTCTAATCAAACCCTTGAGAACTCTTGAGCATTTGAGATATTTTGTGAGAAAGGTCTTGAGAAAAGAGAGGGAAAATTTTGGGGTACAATTGTTTCCCCTGTTCAATCTTCTTAAACTTGAAGAGTTAGATTGACGCATTCGCCATTCAAAACTTGAAGCTAGAAGATGATTGGACACTTAAGTGCCCAGAAATTTGCACTCACTTGTGCACAAAGTAATGTTGTTGGTTGATTATATCGGGAATGGGCTTAAAGATGCCATTTAGAGAGTGAAGGAATATTGTCAGAGATGGGATTAAAGATGACATCCTAAGGTGATGGAGAGTCGTCAGAGATGGGCTTATAGATGCCATCTAGGATAACTGTTGATAGAAATTAGACTAAGTCTAAGTTTGACTTTAACTGGAAGAAGTATCAGAATAAATCTATGCTTGATTTAATCTGAGCCAGAAGAAATATCTACTGAAAGAAGTATCAGACTAAACCTTTGGTTGATTTAAACTGAACTAATAGATGTCTGCATTGTCCTTAACTGGAAAATAATCAGAATAAATATTTAGTCGATTTAAACTGAACCAGAAGAAGTGCCTACTGGAAAAAGTATCAGAATAAATCTTTGGTCAATTTAAATTGAACCGGTAGATGTCTTGTGTCGTCTTTAACTGTAAAATAATAAGAATAAATCTTAGTCGATTTAAATTGAACCAGAAGAAGCGACTATTGGAAAAGTATCAAAATAAATCTTTGGTCGATCTAAACTGAAGCAGAAGAACCGCCTACTGGAAAAGTATCAGAATAAATCTTTGGTCTGTTGTACCCCAAAATTTGCCCTCCCATATTCTCCAAGATTTGTCAAGATCAAGCTTCAAAATCTCTCAAGGGTTGCACAGTCCAATTGCCTCCTAACACAGTCAAAATTAGGGTTTTGGTTCTGGCAAAGAAATTGAGGTTTTTAAGGGTCCAATCAAGTCCCACATGCCTACATACATTGTCAAGCATCCATATGCCAAGTTTCAAGACTCACAGCATCAAATTGCACAGTCAAAAACCTTAATTGCTTCACAGTCAACTGCAGGGGCAAAATGGTCATTTGACAGTCAAAAGTCAAAATTTTGGGTCAACATGTCATTTTGAAGCCACAATCATTATTTGATCAATTCTTGATCATGATTCTCAAAGCATGGCTCAAAAAGTCTCAAGATGCAAAAGTTTATATTTTTGGACAGTTGAAAAAGTCAACTGCAGTTTGACCAGGGCATAACTTCCTCATGGTTTATCAGAAAAATTCCATCCAAAGCTCATTTTTAAGAGAATGACATTTCCTACAACTCATATTCACACTTAAAGTCCAAGAAATGCTCTCACAAAAAGTTATCAATCTCAACATTATAGGTCATTTTCAAAAGTCAACAAAAAGGCACTTCAAGTCAAAGACCATAACTTGAGATTGGTAAATCAAAATAACATGGGACCAAAGACATTGGTTATAGGACTTCAATACCTTTCCAAAATGTCCAAGAACATGATCAAAGCTTAAATATTGAGCAAGATATTCCTTGTGGAAGTTGGGAAATTTTTGGGAATTTTGAAAAGTCAATTTTGCACAAAAGGCTTCAAAATTGCTAATGGGCCTCAATTTCTTCCATGAATCATTACCCAAAGGCTATGCACGACCCATTAAGCTAAAAGGGAGTTATTTTCTTATTTTTAATTAATTAATTGAATTTTTAATCTTATTAATTCATTTAATTAAATTTAATTATGAGAAAAATACTAAACAATGGTTTTAAATCCTTTTTGTGCAGCAAATCCTTCCATTATGAGATAAATATTTCGTGCACCTTCTCAAGGGAACAAAATCTTCCATAATTGGCATAATTGGCATGGAAAAAGATTGAAAAAGATTGGATTGGAAATCAAATATTGAATCATTAAATCAATGGACTTTGGGCTGGTTTTTTAACCTAATTCCATCCACATACATATGGACAATTGAAACCTAAGGCATTAGACACAGAAGCTGCGCTGAAAACCAAGAACAACATTGCAAATTTTTGCCAAAAAAACCTTGAAACGGTTTTCATATCTAGATCATAATTCAAAGCTCCAAACGCATTCCAACACATTGCCAAGGGAGCCATGAAGCTTTTGCAATCGAAACCAAGTCTCCAGACCTCCAGAAGTGGTAGAACGACATCACACTTTTCATAAAAATTTTCATAATCGTGTTTCACTTTTCATGCATTATTCATGTTTTTTAATGGTTGATTTACACTAATATGGATGTTCTGAAGCTATTGCCGCCCTTTAATTGAACTAACAGTGTCCGTATCAAAAGTTGCCATTAACGCTTGCTAGGGTTTCAGAAGCTTGGAATTGGGGGTTTATACATATGGAAAAATTAGGCCTTAAAACCTATACCAATGGATTCTTGACATCCAAAAGAAGCAAATCCACACCTCGCGCCTTTTTTATGTATACTCATATGCTAATCGCTATTTTTATGCATTGCAGTTAGTGGGGGTTTAAAACCCCCGCTATTTAATTATGTTACAGGTACAAAAGGAAGACGAAGATGGCGTGTCTGAGCGTGATTGGAGGGTTTGAATGTTAGCGCGTTTTTTGTTTTGGTTCAGCATAATACTTTCTTTTCATATATATTATTTCTATTCCATTATACTAACAAAGAAACGCGTTAGTTCAACTGGTTGGTGAGTTGTCATGCAGGTACTGGGACCTGGGTTCGATTCCCAGGTCCCCCCATATTATTCATAATTTTGGTTATAGCGTGTTCCTATGCAATTCCTCTCCAGTGGTCCACCATATGCGCATATGCTTGTGCCTGTCAAGTGTCCAGGGGCTTCAATCTGATGGCCAAAACGTGGAGACTACCATACGCGTTAGTCAACTGCTCCCCACGTGATCACTGAAAGTAAAAAAAAAGGCTTGTTCTGTTGGGCCAAACTGCTTCCAATACACCTCCAAAAGGGCCAGACACCCCCATGGTTTGCATCATATTTTCTAATTTCCTTTGCTTTTCTTCTTTTTATTTTAATTGTTTTTTTGTTTTATTTAATTCACAAAAATGATTTTCATAATAAAACCAGAAAAAAATCAAAACTAAAAATATGTTTATTTAATATTTAATTCATTAATATTTTTGTAAATAAATCTTTAAACCATTAATTTAGTAAAATTAGGTTTTCAATTTAAATCTTTTCTTAAATAACTAAAATATATAGAAATTAGGGTTTTTAGCATTTTTATCCTTTTTCTTAATAAATAATTTTTTCTTATTATCATTATTATTAATTATTAATTAATTTTGTAAATAAACATGTAATTAATTAATTAGGGTAAATTAGGTTAAACTTGAATATCTTTCATAAATAATTAAAAACACCTTAGAACTAGGGTTTTATTTAACTTCTAATTTTAATTAATTTTCTTTATTTTCATTAAATACAAAAAAAAACATAAAAAACAATTTATTTTCTTAATTTAATAATTAATTAAATTTTAATTTCAATTTAATCTTTAAAGGGTCCAACGCCCTCGAACATTCGATTCTAATTTCTTTTCGCACGTTTATTCTTATGTTTCTTTTAAATATTATGTAATTGCCCAAGCCTTGTAATAGTAATTAGGAAATTTATTTACTTTCCGCATTTTTATTCAAAACGGGTCTTTGTAATTTGGCGATGTATAGACCCGCGCCTTGTAATAGCGTAGGACTTTATTTTCCGCACTTTAATTTCCGCACTTTTAAATTATAACCGCATGAAAGAATGTATGGCCTAAAATAAAAACAACGCGTAGCTCACCAAATGCATGATCAAAGACAAATATTAACATGAATATAACACACAACTTCACACACCACTCTTAGGGTACGCCTCACTGTTGCCTTGCCCTCGAAACGTGGTCGTCGAGTATAGGACGTTTTAGTAAGTCCTTATGTCCATGATCTATGGCATAGGGGTAGCTTCTAAGGTGTCCTACTGTTGCTCTGGTGACCACACTGTCCCTACAAACGAATTGACCCGAACACCTCCAACGGTGGTGCTACCTACCTCTCAATGGTAGGATGGCACTACCTTAAGGACATTTACACAGCCTAATTCCTTAGGTTAGGTGGATGACTCGTAGATACCTGCTCTATTTCAAAAACAAAACAAACTCTTTTCACACCGACACTTTCAAAAAGCTTTCAAAACAATTTTTCAAACACTCTTGAGGACTGATACAAGAGTCGGTCTGAAATCTTTAAACGAAACTTTTTTCAAAACCCACTCACATTTGAAAAGCAAACATTTTGAAAACACAAATGAGCAAGTATATAAGAGCCCATGGATAACCATGGATAGAAAGGGTGCTAACACCTTCCCTTTCTATAAATCTGCCTCACGAACCGAGAGACAATCTCATAAGGAATTTTGTTGTGCTTTTGTCCTGTCCATGTTGGAGAAAATAAAAGACGGTGGCGACTCTTGCTTCCGCGACATTTCGTGAACCAGCGTTAAACAGTCAGTTCCAGATCCACCGATCACATGGTCGATTTAAACTGAACCAGTAGATGTATTGTGTCATCTTTGACTGGAAAAGAATCAGAAAAGAATCTTTAGTCAATTTAATTTTAACTAGAAAAAGTATCTACTGGAAAAGTATCAGAATAAATCTTTGGTTAATTTAAACTGAACCAGCAGATGTCTTGTGTCGTCTTTAACTGGAAAAGAATTAGAGTAAATATTTAGTCGATTTAAACTGAACCAGAAAAAGTGTCTACTGGAAAATTATCAGAATAAATCTTTGGTTGATTTAAACTGAATCAGCAGATGTCTTGTGTCATCTTTAACTAGAAAAGAATCAGAATAAATCTTTAGTCGATTTAAACTGAACCAGAAAAACTGTCTATAGGAAAAGTATCAGAATAAATCTTTGGTCGATTTAAACTGAACTAACAGATGTCTTGTGTCGTCTTTAACTAGAAAAGAATCAGAATAAATCATTAGTCAATTTAAACTAAACCAAAAAAAAAGTGTCTGCAGAAAAAGTATTAGAATAAATCTTTGGTCGATTTAAAGTGAACCAGCAGATGTCTGCATTGTCTTTAATTGGAAAAGAATCAGAATAAATCTTTAGTTGATTTAAACTGAACCAGAAAGAGTATCTACTGGAAAAGTATCAGAATAAATCTTTGGTCGATTTAAACTGAACCAGCAGAGGTCTAAAGGAAGTGTTCATCATGTAGATAGTCGCCTCATCCTGTTTCGAGAATTGATCTTTATCTTAGAAGAGAGAAAGAAAGGAAGATAGTTTCCCTGTCCTGTTTTGGGAGTTAATCTTCAATTTACTTTTTCTTCACAGATAATTGTCATGTCTTGTTTCAGAGATTAATATGTGGCTGGTTATCCGGATAGTTTCCCCGTCTTGTTTCGGTAATTAATCTGGAACTATTTGAAAATTGTTGATGATATTCGTCTGTTGATTGATCTTTCCTGAAAAAGGTAAAGAGTTAGTTGTATGCAATGTCATGATGTATGAAATGCATTGCGTAATGATGTTCTCAAGATAAATGAGATTGTGTTATATGCGTTTCTTATGCATATGTTATGATGTATGAATGTGGAATGTATTTTTAAGTCTGTGTTATATCTTTGTCAGAGAAAATAAATCCCTGACTATTGCTAGGGATGAAGAGTATGTGTATCTTTAATCTTGTCTAGAATGCTTCCATTGGGTATTATTTCTTACTCGTTTGAGGAAACTCTGCAGGTGATGTATTGATTTTGTTTGGGGAGTAGAGTTTAGGAACCTTGGTCGTCTGTTGCTCTACTGGGGAATTTATTTCTTATATACCCTGACGGGGGATAAAAGAGATGGTTAAACTTCTGACTCGTCTGGGAAGAATTAATTCTTATACCCTGACTGGGGATAAAAGAGATGGATAATCTTCTGACTTGTCTAGGGAGGATAAAAGTTAACTGGTATCTGGTCAGATTCCAGGTTTTGCAACAACTTTCTGGGGATAGTGATGACTTCACTGGGGAGAAGAATTTTGTCAGTGATTTGTAGTAGTTTGAGGAGTAGACTCGAGCTGGGGAATTTGTAGGTTGTTGGGTAAATAAACCCTATTATCGGAGAAGTATTCTGCTGAGGAAACAAACTTTCTTGGGGAAATTGAATTTGCTAAAGAGAAGAAACTTTGTAGGGGTTTACAGTTTTTGAAATCAGTTGGGGAAGAGAATTTCCGGGAAGTATATTGATTGGAAACTTCGTAAGTTGGTGAAATTGCTGGGAAAGAGATTATACTCCTTTTTTTGCTGGAGAAATATGTCGAGGAGATTACGGGGAATGTACCCTTATTTGTGAAGACTACTTTGTGGGGATAATTTTACAAAAGTGACTTTGTAGGGATTTATGGACAGCTTGAGTGTCATCCCAGCTTCTAGAATCTTGAGTGAATGCTTATACCCATTCTTATGCATTTATTTGTTAACGGTTAATCATGTGCATATGCATATGCTCATCGAATTTTAGTCATTAGACGTTTTTTCAAGCAAAACAGAAAAAACAAAAAGTTTGGACTTTTAAAGTATATTTGTATTGATAATTTCCCTATAAATAGGAGATTTTGAACAAAGACGAAAATCCTAGTAAGAGGAAGTCGTCGTGAAATGAAAAGAGCACAAAGTGAAAACAAAATGAATAGCCATGTGGAAGTGATCTCATTTGGTTCCAACTCTTCTATTTCCCCTATGTCTTCAAACATCTCGTCCTTTTCCATTGGAAGAAGTTGATTGAACCATTTAAACTTTTGACTTTGGTAATAAAGTTGGTTGTAAGTGATCCAACGGGACATAGTCGTATGCTTTAATCCCTAATTTTTTCCTGGACTGCCCTTTCTGGTTTTCAGTCCACCAGGATACCCTTTTTTGCCCAAGCCACCTTTTCAGGTTTTCGACTTGACGAGTGTACAATCTTTTGTATATATCCCTTACTTTTGCCCAAACCCTTTTGGTTCGCCGGGATGCCCTTATTTTTCCCTAGGCATGTAATCCTAACTGGTCATTCTCATGCGTAGTATTTTTTGACTATGTCCGCATTCACAGGGTGCGAGAAATCTTTGCCATCCATAGTGGTTAGCATCATAGCATCACTCGAGAATACTTTCTTAACAACAAATGTCCCTTCGTAGGTGGGAGTCCATTTTCCCCTGGGATTGCTTTGTGGTAGAATGATGCGCTTTATTAACAAGTCACCAGCCTGGTACACTCGATGCTTGATCTTCTTGTTAAATGCCTTGATCATACGTTTTTTATACTTATGACCATGACAAACAACTGCAAACCTCTTCTCGTCCATCAGATTCAACTGATCCAAGATAGTCTGAATCCACTCGTCTCCATCCAAGTCTGTATCTTTCATGATTCTTAGAGAAGGAATTTGGACTTCGACGGGAAGGAAAGCTTCCATATCGTAGACTAGAGAGAATGTGGTTACCCCAGTTGATGTTCGCGCCGAGGTATGATAGCCATGAAGAGCAAATGGTAACATCTCATTCCGGTCTTTGTAGGTTACCACCATCTTTTACACAATCTTCTTTATGTTCTTGTTTACGACTTCCACTATGCCATTCATCTTAGGTCTATATGGAGAAGAGTTGTGATGCTTGATCTTGAACTGCATGTAGAGTTCAGTGATCATGGAATTGTTGAGGTTGGTACCATTGTTAGTGATGATCCTCTCAGGGATACCATATCAGCAGATGAGGTTTTGCTTGATGAACCAGGCCACGACGTTCTTGGTAACTGAGATGTAAGTGTTTGTTGGCAACAACTTTGGTAAAATAATGTGTTGTTAATGTTTTGATAAATGTCTTGTCATTTGTGGCAAACTGTTTTGAATGATGTCAAAGTAGATGTCTTGACATCTGCCTCCTGAACTGAACTCAGCCAACATCAGTCTATGTTTTTCTGTTACCTGATTTCTTGTGCTCAATAATTCAAGATTTATGACTCACAGGCTGCGAAAAATATGGAAGAATATTTTTCAAGTTGCATGGATTTTATCTTGGCCTGTTTTTATGGAAATATTCAAAAGGATTGAATATTTAGTTTTAAGCCCAAGCCCACAGCTGCGCATATCTAAGGACTTGCTTCCTTATTCAAACAACTGCAACTTTTGAAGAAGGATACTTTCTTTCTGTCTTAGAACTCTAAGTATTTTAATTTTCAAACACTCTAGTATTGAATACTTGTGTTGTTATTGGGGTTGTTAATTGTGTATCATTCATAAGATTTTAAGCATTGAATGATTGAAGTTTTTAAACTTATTATTTCTTGTTTTTCCTTACTGTAAGTGATTGAAGGGATTTGAGGAGGGCCTCATACCTAGGTGAGTCTTAGGTAGAAGTATAGCACGGGTAGTGATTAAGTGATTAGATCGTAAACTGGTTATTTACTGAGGGTCTATGAATTGATACTATTTAGTGGACTTGTCCCTGGCTTGGTAGCCCCCAGAGTAGGTGTTGTTGTACACTGAACTGGGTGAACAATCTCTTATGTTTTTACTGCTTTTGATTTTACTGCACTTTACTTGCAAACAGATATTTGTGTTGTGACATCTCATTTGACATCACATATCTGATACCAGAATTTCAATTGGTATTAGAGCAAGCATCCTGCTACTTATCTGGGTGAGATCCAGAGAAGATACTTTCGGGTACTATGGACAAGGAAGGAGGATTTATGAACAAACCACCCATTCTGGATAGAAGCAATTATGACTATTGGAAACCACGTATGGTTGCCTTTTTAAAGTCTTTGGACAGCAGGGCTTGGAAAGCTGTTTTAAATGGATGGAAACACCCTTTCAAATTGGGAGAAAATGGAGAACCTACTTCTGAATTAAAACCAGAAGAAGATTGGTCTAAGGAAGAAGATGAAATTGCTCTTCGAAATTCTAAACCCTTGAATTCTATATTCAATGGAATTGACAAGAACGTTTTCAGATTAGTGAATACATGTGAAGTTGCTAAGGATGCATGGGGGATTCTTCAATCTACTCATGAAGGCACATCCAAAGTTAATATTTCAAGACTTCAGTTGCTCACCACAAAATTTGAGAATTTGAAAATTAAGGATGATGAAAGTATAAATGACTTCCATATGAACATTCTTGAAATTGCAAATGCCTCAAGTGCTTTAGGAGAAAAATACCTGAAGACAAATTGGTAAGAAAGATGCTCAGGTCTCTTCCCAAGAGATTTGATATGAATGTGACTGCTATAGAAGAAGCTCAAGACATTGACAAAATGAAAGTGGATGAACTTGTTGGATCGCTTCTAACATTTGAATTAAGCATCAATGAAAGATCTGAAAACAAAAACAAAAGCATAGCCTTTGTATCAAATACTGAAGATGAAGAGGATAAATGTGATCTGGATACAGATGGAGGAATATCAAATGCCTTAGCTATGCTTGGAAGACAATTTAACAAAGTGATAAAAATAATGGACAGGAACCAAAGATCAAATGTCAAGTACATCTCATCTCACATCCATAAGTCAAACGAGTTTTGAAGAAAAAGGGCTGAAGAAAAATCCACTCAAGGGAAGGAAGTACAATTCCATGAATGTGAAGGCTTTGGTAACTATTGTACCCCAAAATTCTCCCTCCCATATTTCTCAAAACATATCAAGAAAGATCCTCAAGTTGCTCAAGGTAGTCCAAGGGTTAGCCAGACAAGCTCTCTCCTAAGGCAGTCTACCCCAAATTAGGGTTTCATGTTACATCAAGATACTTGAATCCAAGTGGTCCCAAATGCTCAACATTGTTCTAATATGTTCTCAAGATCATCCATGTCAAGTTTCAGGCCTTACAGAGGAAGTTTGCTCAGTCAATTGCTCAAAGGTCCAAAAATTGACTATGCTAGGGCAAAAGTCAATTGTGACCTACATACAATCAAACTTCAAAATTTTTGGTCAACATCCTCATTTTGAAGTTTATTTCATCATTTGATCAAGGTTTGATCATGATTCATCATGGATTGCTCATAATTCCTCAAGAACCAAAAGTTGCTAAATTAGGGTTTTATACGAAAAGTCAACTCAACTTTGACCAAGCATAACTTTCTCATACTTTATGAGAAATGACCCATCCAAAGCTCATTTTTAATAGGATACAAATCCCTACAATCCATCTTCAGCTCCCAAGTTCAAAATATTCACTTACAAGAAGTTATGAATTTGGACATTATAGGTCATTTTGAAAAGTCAACAAAAACACATTTTTGTCAAAGCTTCATACATGAGCATGGAATATCAAATTGAGATGAGACCAAAAGGGTTGATTAGAGGACATATCAGGCTTTATAAAAAGTCCAAGAACACCTCCAAAGGTTCAAAATTGAGTAAGTTATGCATTGGTGAAGTTGACCTTTTTTGCAAAATTGTCAAAAGTCAACTATCCCTAAAACTTCAAATTTTGCCAAATAGGCCCAATCTTTTTCACTTGTTTTGAGTTGGCAACATAGCCCACGAGCTCTAGCCCTTTCCACTTGTCCATATCTTTTTTTTATTTTTTATTTTTATTTTTATTTGAATTAATTCAATTTAAATCAAAATAAATCAAATAAAATCCAAAATATTGAAAGTAAGAGATTTTGTGCTTGTTTCAGGCTTTATTATACAGCTAGCAAACATTCAAACTCGTGCAAAGCATTAGAGTGGACAAAAAGATTGAAAAATCCATGTTTGGAAAGATCTTAAAAGTGTATCAAATCAAATCAAAAATCATTGAAGGAGAAAAATTTGGATGCAGTTATCAACCCTAATGCATTGCTTGGTACATATAGAGTGCGTGCAGACCTAAAAGCAAGTTAGAGACAGGCGTATGAGCAAGAACCAAAACTGAAAAAAATCAAGAAAAGTGTGAGATCGAATTTGCACTTAGAGGCATCCTCAAGATTCGTTTCTTATCCCAATCGACTCCTGGGACTCTCAGCAAGCTAAACCATCGAAACCACACGTTTTCAACCCCCAAATCGCACTGTAAGTTGCTCACGACATAGCCCTGTTCTTGAATTCGAATCTCATAATATAGGCATTGTTAGGATGAATTAATTGTACATTCTTGATCTATGGAACATATTCAAACTTTCTGCATCATTTAATTTCATTTTTATTGCCTATACACGATTTCACCATAGCTAGGTTTCGAAGCTCCGAATTAGGGTTTTTACATGCAGGGAAAATTGGCCTTGATAAAAGGTACCATTGTGTTCAGAAGGATGAGACGGTTCTAACCATGGCCTTAGTAGTCATTTATATCACGTGTACGTGATTTTGAGAATTGATAGGTTTATAGCAACGGGCGTTGTCCGTAGGTATAGATTCCCAAACTTTTAGCGACGGTGCAGGGAGGGAGATGATTACGTGGCCAACCATCATTCGCCCGTTTGAAAAATCACGCCAAGATCTGTGTATTTAGCTTGTTTATTTTATAATATTTTTTGTTTATATTACATACAACAAAAACAGACGGCGTAGTGGTAGCCTGCTGGGTGTTAAGGCATTGGAAGGCTGGAGGTCAGGGGTTCGATCCCTGCCTCCAGCATTTGCTATTTTCTTATTTTCTTTCAGGCAATTCAGTGCGCATGCAAGCCAGAAGATCCACCATATGCCCTCATCATCAATCATGCCAGATGGCCAGATGGCTAAATCTGATGGCCACCACTGAAAGTGCATCATGAGTCAGGGTCAGCGCATCATACTGGATCCAAGAAAGTCAACATGGATCATCACTATTTTGGGCCCAGATTCTGCTATTTTCACCCTCCAACAATGTTGTTTCAGGCCCATCTCTTATTCTTTCTTTTGATATTTCATTTAATTATTTTTATTTATTTAATTTAATTACTAACCAAATTATTTCCTTTTATCAAAAATCACCAAAAATATTTTTTATATCCAAATTAAAATTAGAATATTATTTTTCATCAATAAATTAATTAATTTAATTAGGTTTATTAATTTAGACAATTTTAAATTCCTTTTTGCAAATAATTAAAATTAATTAGAATAAATAGGTTTTCATTACTAATTTAATTGTATTTTATTTTTTCCTAAAATAACCAAAAACCAAAAATAGGTCATGTGATTATTTTTATTAATTAATTTAATCACTAATTAATTTTCATATTTAATTTTTTAAAAAAACTTAATCCTTTTCTTTAAAAATATTAAAAACAACAAAAAAACAATTTTCTCTTTTTAATTAGGATAGAGGGTCAAAACCCTAGTTTCTCGCCGATCTAATTTTCTTCGCGCGCTTTATTATTATTTTTACCCAATTATTGCATCTGCTCACAGTTTGTAATAGCTTTAATTAGGACTTTTACATTTATCGCTTTTATTTTCAAAGGGTTTGTTTTTGGCTATGTAAATACCCGAAGCCTTGTAATAGCGTAGTTTAATTTCCGCATTTTAAATTCCGCAAATTATCAACTGTTAGATGTATGAATAATTAGGGTTTGCATGACAAGAATGTACGATTAATTTAAAACAGTTAGATCACCCTAAATGTGCAAAGATAAATAACCTGAAACCGAATCACTCGCACATGTGCACTCCTAGGGTACATTCCCACTTGGTTGCCTTCGGTAAACGGTCATTGAGTATAGGATGCTTTAGTGGTCGTCCCTTTGTCCAAAGATCAAAGTTGCTTCGGAATGGTTGCCTCAGATATTGTTTCCTCGGATAAATGATCTAAGACATTAGGGTTACTACTAAGTCGTCCTAACATTGCTTTAGTGATCGTACGTCCCTTTCGAATTGACCCTCAAAACTCCAACGACGGTGCTACCTACTCACTAATAGTGGGATAGGATTGTCTAAAGGAAATAATCATAGAACGATTCTTTTTTCGAGTAGGTAAATTAGTTCTTAAGTACATGTTCATTCCAAACAAAATTTTTACACTTACACTCCTTTACAAATAAATTTTCAAAAACACTTCATTACACTCTTGAAGATAGAAGCAAGAGTTAAATCGAAGTTATAACGAAAACTTTTCAAAGCCCACAAACACAAAGAAAGCAATTTTGAAAATGATGAGCAAGTACCTAAGAGCCCGTAGAAAACTACGGATAGAAAGGGTGATAATACCTTCCCTTTCTATAATCTACCCCCCGTACTCAAAAATATCTCGAAAAAGGAATTTTTCTGTGCTTTTTTCCTTTCCTTGTAGGATAAAATAAAAGTCGGTGGCGACTCTTGCTTACTGCGACATTTTGCAAACACAAACACAAAACGCAAACCAGCAAAATTTCCTTAACAAAATAGGGAAACCACGTCCCAGTTCTGGCCACCGTATCACAAAACTGGCGACTCTGCTGGGGAGTTAATAAGTGGGGTGTACCTTAGGAATAGTTTATCATATTGTTTTCAATTGTGTGATCTGTTTGCTTTATCTTTGTGGGTTTGTATCGGAGTTACTATAGATCCTAACTCAGACCTAGGGACACATTTTAGGTAAGTAGCAATAGACTGTGAGGGAACTGTACAGCGTAGACCAATACGGTTGAAGCAGTAGCTACGTTGGTGTGACACTTTAGTTGGTACCGATATCCCTTGTGGAGGAACAAGGAGAGTATGGGGCTGCTAAGGGGTCATTAAGCACCAACTGACCTTAGAACCTATAATTGACCAACTAGGCCATAGAAAAGTAGTAGTATGCTACACTCATTGAGACCATACTCTCACGATGATTCCGGCCGCAAGAAAAGGCTGCTAAACTAGAATCATGACCGATCGAGGATGGTCAATGATATTGAGATCCTCTAGAACCTGGTTACTATTACGAGGACAGGTTGAACCAACTAAAATGAAAGAGGGTAATACCTAAACTCCATGCCAGCCTGAAATTTAAGGGCTACTGTGTGACTTGTGTTCCCTTACCATGTTTTCTATCTGTGATACTTGTGGTGTGTTTCTATCATGACATCATGCATCATGACATTACATTCATATTTAATTAGACTAACCATTTCAAATACCGAGGGGATTCATCTTTGTTCTGTTTTACAGATCATGGCATCTATGCGCAGAAATACCATTCGGATCAACTTCGTGCAGATACCTGCTCAGCTTAGAGAGTTGGTTTCAAAGGTTCCTGATACTTCTTCCTTTTTCATAAGACATGGTCATCTCCTCATCCTGGTAACTTCCAAGTTGGATGAGCAAATGATGAGCGTCTTGTTCCAGTTCTTTGACCCGTTGCACCACTGTTTCACCTTCCCAGACTATCAGTTAGTCCCTACTTTAGAGGAGTTCTCTGATTCACTTGGAATATCTATTTTAGAGCAGACACCCTTTATAGGTTTGGAGATAGCTCCTAATCCAGAGGATATTGCTTCAGCCCTCCATCTAACAAAGGCTGATGTACTGTCTAACTGGGACATTCGGAGTGGGGTTAAAGGCTTCTTGGCTAAGTTCTTGATTGATCAAGCTCAACAGTTCTGGGATAGTTTGGACTTTCAAGCATTTGAAGACATCCTCGCACTCCTCATCTATGGCTTGGTCCTGTTCCCTAATTCAGATTCTTTGGTTGATGTGAACGCGATCAAGATCTTCATGTCCCGTAATCCAGTGTCCACTCTCTTATGTGACATTCTACATGCTCTTTATGCATGTACTGCTCGGAAAAGGGGAACCCTTATGTGTTGTGCACCGCTGCTGGCGAGGTGGTTTATTTCTCACCTCCTCAAATCTGTATTGAAGAACGAGGAAGGTATGGGTTGGGCTTACAGGATCATGTCCCTTGCTCGTACGGACATCATTTGGAGTACTAAAGACATGCAAGAGGTAGATGTCATTGACCGGTGCGGAGAATACCCAAATGTTCCATTGCTTGGAATTTGAGGAGGTATAACCTATAATCCTTGTTTGGCCTTACGACAGTTTGGACGAGCTCGAAGGGATGGTCCTCATGAGTTGCTGCTTCCAAGCATTGTCTTTGACTTCCAGGGAGATGTTGAGGGACATCGCCGCAGATTTATACGAGCTTGGGACAGGGTTAACAGGTCTGATCCACATGAGCTAGGAATGAAGATTTCTATCCCAATGCAACCGTATCTCCGGTGGGTTCGAGCCCATGCTCAAAAGTTGGGGATGCCATACGAAGCTGTCTTACTAGTAATTGTAGAGCATGCTGATGAAGAAGGGGTTCCTTGTACGGTCATCCATCCATACATGCCTACTAATATTGGGGCATTGAAGAGGTCTTGGATCCAGATAAGGGAGGAAAGGGATACTTACAAAGAGAAGTATCATGAGCAGGAACAGAAGATCCTGAGGCTTACAAGGCAGCTGGAGACTGAAAGGACAATCAACGACTATGTCAGCACACAGGGAAAACAACCATGGGAGCGCTAATGTCTTTTTCTATTTCTAGTTTAGATTTGCTTTTCAGTATTTCCTTTGTAACGCCTTAAAGGCATTTGCTAAACATTGTTTCAAGTTTTAATCTAATAAAGTATGTTTCATTTTGGTTTACGAATTTGAATCGCCCTAAGTCTTTGAAATTATTTCATACGCATTCCATTCCCATGCACCTCATTACAGGTACCCTTACAGGTTTCTCATCTTCTTCGCTATTTATTTCAGCAATCATGTCTTCTGAAACATCTACTGATCAAGCCATCAAGGCTCTACAGGCTCAGAATGCACAGTTCCAGGAAATGTTATTAAACCTGGCCAAGGGGCAGAAAGATTTGAAGACTCTTATCTTAAGAGACAAGAAGAAGAAGAAGAAGAAGAAGAAGAAGAAAGTCCTCCTGAATATGGGCCACATATTTGGGAACAGGTTGCGAGAGGAAGTTGATTTGTGTCACTCATCTGGAGGGGGAGAGAATCAAGAATAAAGGAAGGGTCTTAGCCCTGTGGTTTCAGGCAATGACACAGATTTTGATGAAGACCAGTATCCTCCTGCCGAGGATAGGTATAAGCAGCTCGAAGACCGGCTAAGTGCAATGGAGATCCAGAATATTCCTGGGTTGAACTTCAGAGATTTGGGTTTGGCATCTGGGGTGGTGATCCCCCACAAGTTTAAAGCTCCTGTATTTGCTAAGTATGACGGAGTCTTCTGCCCAAAGTTACACCTATGCTCGTATGTCAGAAATATTTAACCATATACTACTGATAGGAACCTCTGGGTTCATTTCTTTCAAGATAGTCTGTCAGGGACTCAACTTGAATGGTTCTATCAACTAGAAGGAGCTAACGTCCGTAACTGGGAGGATCTTGCTGCTGCTTTTTACAAGCAGTACTAATATAATGCCGACCTTGCTCCCACGCGTACCCAACTTCATGGTATGTCTATGGGTGCGAGCGAAGGTTTTAAGGACTATGCTCAAAAATGGAGAGATCTGGAAGGAAGAGTACAACCCCCTCTGGCTGATAGGGAGTTGGTGGATATGTTTCTTGGGACTTTGTCTAGTCCATACTTCAATCATTTGATTGGTAGTTCGTCGTCTGGGTTCACTGAATTGATTATGACTGGGGAGAGAGTTGAATCCGGTATCAAGAGCGGAAAAATACAGAAGGGTGCTTCGTCAAGCATAGAGAAGAAGCCTTTCAAGAAGGAGTCTAGTGCAGTTTACAGCTCGAGGAGCCAAAATCGACCTGAGCGCCGCCAAGCAGTTAATGCGGTAGTTATATCAAGACCAACTGTTGCCACACAACGCAACAATCAGCAAAGAGTAGAGAGGCCGCAAAGACAATATACTCAGCTCAGCATGACTCTATCTCAAATTTTTCCGTAATTGTTGAAGACCAACTTGGTGATTCCGAAGGAGGCTCCAAAGAATCCTAACACCACATCACTGCTGTATAATCTGAACGCCCGCTATGCTTATCACTCTGATAGCCCAGGGCATAATACTAATAATTGTTGGGCTTTGAAGAATAAAGTGCAGGATCTGATTGATGCTAAGGAGATTGAGTTTGAAGCGTCGGAAAAGCCTAATGTCATGACCGTTCCTATGCCCAAGCATGGAGTGAATGCTGTGGATGATGACTCGTTCGTGACTTCCGTGAAAGACATTTCTACTCCATTGATGACAGTGAAGAAGAACTTATTATTGGCCGGTTTATTTTCGGGATGTGGCGAAGTTTGCCACCTATGTTCCATCCTACCTACTGGTTTCCATCTATTGAAGTCAGGTGTCCAATGCCTGATGGACAATAAAGAAATCTTGTTCGAGAAGACTTTGGTTCCATTGATTCCTGTTGAAGAAGTTTCCATAATCACCATTTCCGCCAATTCTTCCAAGGCTTCCTCAAGAAAGCCTGTTAGAATTACATCTGTTCCAAGAATTGCTCCATTGATCATTACTATTCCTGGACCTATCCCTTACACGTCGGATAAGGCTGTCCCGTGGCATTATGGGGCCGATGTGTATTATCATGGGATTAAACAAGACTTGAAGGATGAAGAGGCTGATACTGATGTCAGCAATATTGTTGGATCTAGTAAAGTCACCTGAAGCGAAAGACTTTTCTCTCCTGAGATCTCCCCACCAACTGTTCGGAAACCTGTTGCTATTACACCTGCCAGTACATCTGCTACTGTCCCTGTTCATGTTCCAATCATTACCCCTATCACCGAGTCATCTGACACTCGGGGAAAAGGGATCACCGGTGGGCCTTCCCAGATGGAGGCACCGAAGAATATTACTGTTGAAGCCTCTAGACAGGAGATAAAGGAAATTTTAAAGATCATCAAGAAAAGAGACTACAACATAGTCGAACAGCTGGGGTAAACCCCGTCGAAGATCTCTATGTTGTCTTTATTGCTGTGCTCAGAGGCCCATGCTAAGGCTCTGAATGCTTTCCTAAAAAATGTGCATGTGCCGCAGGAGACATATGCTGACCAGTTCAAAGACTGTGTGGCTAGCTTGACCGCTGACAACGGGTTGGGTTTCTCCGACGCAGATTTGACTGCCAAAGGAAAGAATCACAATGACGCTATGCATGTTTCAATCGAATGCAGGGGCACTACTCTAGCTCACGTGCTGGTGGATACAGGGTCCTCGTTAAATGTTTTACCCAAGAATGCGTTAGACCAGTTGGATTGTAAAGGGTTGATGCTGAAGCCGAGTAATATTGTGGTTAGGGCCTTTGACGGGTCCAAGAGGATGGTACATGGAGAGGTGGATATTCCAGTTAAGGTTGGTTCTCAGACTTTCGCGTCTACATTCTATGTGATGGACATTCACCATCTTATTCTTGTTTGTTGGGTCACCTGTGGATCCATAAAGTTGGGGCAGTATCTTCTACGCTCCACCAGGTGCTGAAATACCCAGTGAAGGGGAAAATTGTTACAGTACGAGGAGAAGAGGAGTACATGGTAAGCCACCTCAACTCTTTCCGGTATGTGGAGATGGATGGGGAGTTCATTGAAACCCCGTGTCAAAACTTTGAAGAAGTCCCCCAGACGCTGGCGTCGACTGAAACTATTACTGAAGATCCTCCAATGAAGATGGCTTCCCTCAAGGATGCCCAGGTTGTTATTGAAAAAGGTGGGTGTGCGAATTGGGGCCAACTCCCTGACTTTGCACACAAGACTGACAAGTTTGGTTTGGGTTTTACTGTATAAGCTCAAAGGGCTGTTCGGCGTGCGTGGATTGGAAGACCTCCCCTGCATATCACTAATCCGGAAGTGAATGCATTAGAAGATGATGATGAAGAGTCTGAGTTTGACAGGTGGATTTACTCGACTACCGACATCGGATTGAGCAATTGGACGACAAAGGACTTTGTGCCAATTTCTTTTATTACATAGTAATAGACTTTTGTTTTGGATTTATAACAGACAATTTTAAACTTTTACGGCCCGGTACCTTACCCGAGACACCGTGGCTTTGTTTGAGGGCTTATTACGTGTCATCTCCATATATCATCAATAAAAGCATTGGACGTTTTCTTGCATTATGAATTTTGCGCTTCTTGTTTTTTCTTTTCTATCTTGCAAAACAGCTATTTTACACACACTCATATATACAGGTCTACATCCACTATGGATCCCACTGATAACGACTATGCTACTGCCAGTTATGACTTCGAAAGTCCGATCAACCAAGCCGAGGATGAAGGTGAGGATGATTGTGAAGTTCTTGGGGAACTTGCTAGACTGTTACTTCAGGAAGAGAGGGCCATACAGCCGCATGAAGAGCCAGTGGAAACAGTAAATCTGGGTACAGAAGTAGACAAGAAAGAGGTCAAGATCGGTGCAAATCTGGAGTCTAGTGTTAAGAAACAGTTGATTCAGATGTTGCGTGATTATGTTAAGATCTTTTCCTGGTCTTACGAAGATATGCCTAGGTTGGATACTGATATTGTGGGTCACCGCTTGCCAACTAAGGAAGACTGTCCTCTAGTGAAACAGAAAGTTCGCCGAATGCGCCCAGAGATGTCGGAGAAAATCAAGGCTGAGGTTATGAAACAGTTTGATGCCGGTTTTCTAGCAGTTACTTCTTACCCACAGTGGGTGGCCAACGTGTTTCCGGTGCCGAAGAAGGATGGTAAGGTTCGAATGTGTGTTGACTATAGGGATCTGAACAGGGCAAGCCCCAAGGATGATTTCCCTCTGCCCCATATTGACATTCTGGTTGACAACACCGCGCAGCATAAGGTCTTCTCCTTTATGGATGGTTTCTCCGGTTATAATCAGATTAAGATGGCTCCCGAGGATATGGAGTAGACAACATTCGTCACGCAGTGGGGTACCTTTTGCTACAAAGTCATGCCTTTCGGATTGAAGAATGTTGGGGCAACGTATCAGCAAGCCATGGTCGCTTTGTTCCACGACATGATCCATCATGAGATTGAGGTATACGTTGACGACATGATTGCAAGGTCCCAAACTGAAGAGGAACATCTTGACCACCTCCAGAAGCTATTTGACAGATTGAAATTGTACAGACTGAGGTTGAACTCGAACAAATGCACCTTCGGGGTGAGGTCTGGTAAGCTGCTGGGTTTTGTCGTTAGTGATAAAGGTATTCAAGTGGATCCTGTAAAGGTGGAGGCTATACAGAAAATGCCAGCTCCCCGAACAGAAAAAGAAGTCAGAGGCTTTCTAGGACGTCTGAACTTCATTGCCCGATTCATCTCACACCTAACTGCTACTTGTGAGCCAATCTTCAAGTTATTGAAGAAAGATCAAGTGGTAAGATGGAACGATGAATGTTAGTCCTCTTTCGAAAGGATCAAATAATATCTCCAAGAGCCTCCTATTCTGATTCCTCCAGTTGAAGGGAGACCTTTGATCTTATATTTGACAGTACTCGATAATTCGATGGGGTGCGTGTTGGGGCAGCATGACGAGTCTGGCCGAAAAGAGCATGCTATTTATTACCTTAGCAAAAATTTTACCGACTGTGAGACCCAATACTCACTGCTTGAGAAAACTTGCTGCGCTTTGGCATAGGTTGCTCGCCGGCTGAGACAGTATATGCTGACTCACACTACTCTATTGATATCAAAGATGGATCCAATCAAGTATATCTTCGAGAAGCTTGCCTTGTCCGGAAGAATAGCAAGATGGCATATGACCTTGACCGAGTATGACATCCAATACACGACGCAGAAAGAAATCAAGGGAAGTGTGTTGGCAGATCATTTGGCACATCAGGCAGTAGATGATTACCAGTCTATGAACTTCAAATTTCCGAATGAGAATATCATGTTGGTGATTGACTGTGAAACACCTGGACCGGATAAAGGACCTGAGGAGGGATCCCGATGGTCTATGTACTTTGATGGAGCTTCAAACTCTTTGGGTAATGGCATTGGCACCGTGATCATATCTCCTGAAGGCTCTCATACTCCGTTCACCGCCTGACTATGTTTCAACTGCACCAACAACATGGTAGAGTATGAAGCGTGCATCATGGGTCTTCGAGCCGCAATTGACCTAAGTATTAAGTTCTTAAGTGTATTCGGAGATTCCGCACTCGTGATCAGTCAGATCAAAGGCGAGTGGGATATGAAACACCCAAATCTTATTCCTTACAAAGAGTATGTATTAACTTTGCTTCCGCACTTCGAGGATATAACCTTTAAACACTTCCCTAGAGAGGAGAATCAGTTGGCGGACGCGCTAGCTACGATGTCTTCTATGTTCAAGGTCAGATGGGACAACGAGGCTCCCCAGATTACCATTGAGAGGTTGGACGAACCGACACATTGTTGTGACATTGAGACTGAAGAAGTAACAGATAAACCCTGGTTTCACGAGGTAAATAGGTATCTTGAGGCTCAGGATTACCCCGAGGGTGCATATGTTAATGATAAGAAGTTTCTGAGAAGGTTCGCAGCGAAGTTCTTCATCAGTAATGGTATTCTTTACAAGCGTAATCATGATTCCACCTTACTGCGTTGTGTGGATAAGAACGAAGCAGAAAGGATCATGGTAGAGTTACATGAAGGTACTTTCGGAACTCATTCCAGTGGACACACCATGGAAAAGAAGATCCTACGGGCAGGATATTATTGGTCCACCATGGAAGCCAACTGTTATCAGCATTCTCAGACCTGTCATAAGTGCCAAGTCTATGCTGATAAGGTGCACATACCTCCAGTACCTCTGAATGTTTTGACAGCTCCTTGGCCTTTTGCAATGTGGGGCATCGATATGATCGGCGAGATCAGACCTACTGCGTCCAACGGGCATCATTTCATCTTGGTAGCGATTGATTACTTTACGAAGTGGGTTGAAGCAGCTTCCTTTGCTTCCGTAACCAAGAACATCATGGCGCAGTTCATTTGGCATAATCTGATCTGTCGATACAGCGTACCAGAGAGGATCATTACGGACAATGGTACAAATATCAACAATAAGATGATCATCGAACTTTGCAAACAGTTCAAGATACAACATCACAACTCTTCTCCTTACCGGCCGAAGATGAATGGGGCTGTTGAAGCGGCTAATAAGAACATCAAGAAGACTATGTAGAAGATGACGGTGACATTCAAAGACTGGCACGAGATGTTACCATTTTCTCTTTATGGATATTGTACCTCAGCGCGAACGTCAACAGGGGCAACACCCTATTCCTTGGTTTATGGCATGGAGGTCGTCTTACCCATTGAAGTTCATATACCCTCTCTTCGAATTATGAAGGACGCAGGTTTGAGCGAAGATGACTGGATTCAGACCCGGCTTGATCAGCTGAACTTAATCGACGAAAATAGGCTTACTGCTATTTGCCATGGTCAAACGTATCAAAAGCAGATGATCAAGGCATTTAACAAGAAAGTTAAACGACAAGAGTATCAAGTTGGGGATCTAGTGATCAAGCGTATCATCCTACCACAAGGTGATCCTAGGGGCAAATGGACCCCTACGTACGAAGGGTCATTTGTGGTTAAGAACATTTTCTCAGGAGGAGCTATGATTCTAACCACCATGGATGGTGACGACCTTCCTCACCCCATCAATGCAGACATAGTGAAAAGATACTACGCATAATCAAAGACTCGCTAGGTTGACTGGCCTAGGCAAAAATAAGGGCTTCTCGGCGAACCAAAAGGGTTCGGGAAAAAATAAGGGATGAAAATAAAAATAAAAAATGTACACCCGGCAAGTCAAAAACCTGAAAAGGCGGCTTGGGCAAAAAAGGGTATCCCGGTGGACTGAAAACCCAAAAGGGCGGTCCAGGAAAAAGTTAGGGATTAAAGCATAACACTATGTCTCATTGGATCACCTTGCAACCAGACTTCGGTATCGACTATCAAGCTCGGACGACACCAAACAATCTGATCCACCTTCAACCAAGTAGCAAAGTGATGAGATGCTCGAGGACATAAAGGCAATACCAGAGTTGGAGCCCAGTGGGATTGTTCACATAGCTGTTTTTCTTTGTTTTTGACAAATTGTATAAACTCTATTGTGCGGCGGTGTTCTCTTACTAGGACGTCAGCCTCTTGTACAAAAACGCCTATTTACAGGCTAATTTCAAAATTAAATACAAGTCATTTTTACAAATAAATTTCAAACTATTTTCCTTTTTCTGTTTTATTTTGTGAGAACGTCCAATGTTCATTTTTTGAAATATGCATTTGACATTGATTGTTTCTCATAAATATTTACATGCGAAACAAAAGAAGATTACTTGTAATAGCAGGAACCAGGGGCAAACGAGAAATGTCCAAACCGTACAGTTGCTCTGTCCACCAGGTATAGGGATAGACCTAGCTGGATGAAACGATTGAAAGTACATTCATTCCCTGCAGAGTAAAGAGAAGGATAGTGGTGTTAGCTCTCCCCAGCTGAGGCTCACAACCACAAATGAATCGGTAGTATTCTCCCCAAGCAGGGTTTATCTACCATCAGTTTGAAAAAAAATTATCCCCAGCAAAGTATAAAAAAATATCCCCAGCGGAGTTTGAAAAATCATCCCCAGTGGAGTTTGAAGAATTGTCCCCAGTAGACTCTGGAAGATTGTCCCCGGTAGATCCTAAAAGGTTATTCCCCATGAAGTCACAACTGTAAAATCATCCCCAGCGAAGTTCATTCCTTTCATAAACAAAAATTCAATCCCCAACAGGTTTTATTATCACCAGTAACAGTAGTTCATCCCCAACTGAATTTATCAGCGGAATCCTCAGCAGAGCATCTCTTCCCCACAGAGTCATTCTCTCGTCAGTTTATTCCCCAACAAAGTTATTCTCTCCTGCAGGTTTATTCTCACAATCATCTTCATTCACTATCCCCAGCGAAAACGAAGAATTCAATTCTTTTCTCCAGCAGCAATCCGAGATTTATTTTCCCCAGCTAAAAACATCACATTTCCATACATCATGACATGCATACACATCATACGACATAATCTCATTTATTTTGAGAACATCATTTCCTGATACATATCATGTATCGCATACAGCTAACCTTTACCTTTCAGGAAAGATACGATTAAATTCTCACAAAATTCAAGCCATGAAGCTTATTCCTCAGTTGAATAACGGATGACTGAAGTTCCTAAATGTCAGCAGAGATGATTCCTCAGTTGAATAACGGATGACTAAAGTTTCTAAATGTCAGCAGAGATGATTCCTCAGTTGAACAACGGATGACTGAAGTTCCTAAATATTAGCAGAGATGATTACTCAGTTGAACAACGGATGACTGAAGTTCCTAAATGTCAGTAGAGATGATTCCTCAGTTGAACAACGGATGACTAAAGTTCCTAAATGTCAGCAGAGATATTTTCCTCAGTTGAATAACGGATGACTGAAGCCCTAAATGTCAGCAGAGATGTTTTTCTCAGTTGAATAACGGATGACTGAAGCTCCTAAATGTCAGCAGATATGATTCCTCAATTGAATAACGGATGACTGAAGTTCCTAAATGTCAATAGAGATGATTCCTCTATAGAATAACGGACGATCGAAGTTCCTAAATGTCAATAGAGATGTTTCCTCTATAGAGAAGTTCCTAAATGTCAGTAGAGATGATTCCTCAGTTGAACAACGGATGACTAAAGTTCCTAAATGTCAGCAGAGATATTTTCCTCAGTTGAATAACGGATGGCTGAAGCCCTAAATGTCAGCAAAGATGTTTTCCTCAGTTGAATAACGGATGACTGAAGCTCCTAAATGTCAGCAGAGATGATTCCTCAGTTGAATAACGGATGACTGAAGTTCCTAAATGTCAATAGAGATGATTCCTCTGTAGAATAACGGACGATCGAAGTTCCTAAATGTCAATAGAGATGTTTCCTCTATAGAATAACGGACGATCGATGTTCCTAAATGTCAATAGAGATGTTTCCTTAGTAGAATACGGACGACCAAAGTTCCTAAAATTCTCACCAGCAGAATAACGGATGACCGAAACTCCTAAAATTCTACTTCTTTCAACAAAGATCAGCCTTCCCCAGCGGAATCTTCCTCAACAACAGGTATACAAGCTCTCGCTAAGGAATCTCTTACGTGATCGAAACTCTTTCAGATGGCATCTTTAAGCCCATCCCCTCGTCATCAATTTCCAAATGGCATCTGTAATCCCATTCCTGATATCGCAAGACAAATACCACTTCATGCGAGTGCAAATTTCTGGGCACTCTAGTGTTCAATCATCTTCCACCTTCGGATCACGAAAGGCACGAAAGCCAATCTACATCCTCAGGTTTAAGAATATTGAACAGGGTCAGCTGTTGTACCCCAAAATTTTCCCTCCCATATTTCTCAAAACATGTCAAGAAAGATCCTCAAGTTGCTCAAGGTAGTCCAAGGGTTGGCCAAACAAGCTCTCTCCTAAGGCAGTCTACCCCTAAATTAGGGTTTCATGTTGCATCAAGATACTTGAGTCCAAGTGGTCCCAAATTCTCAACATTGTCCTAATATGTTCTCAAGATCATCCATGTCAAGTTTCAAGCCTTACAGAGGAAGTTTGCTAAGTCAAATGCTCAAAGGTCCAAAAATCGACTGCGCTAGGGCAAAAGTCAACTGTGACCTACATACAGTCAAACTTCAAGATTTTTGGTCAACATCCTCATTTTGAAGTTTATTTCATCATTTTATCAAGGGTTGGTCATGATTCATCAAGGATTGCTCATAATTCCTCAAGAACCAAAAGTTGCTAAATTAGGGTTTTGTTGGAAAAGTCAACTCAACTTTGACCAAGTATAACTTTCTCATACTTTATGAGAAATGACCCATCCAAATCTCATTTTGAAGAGCATGAAATTCCCTACAATCCATCTTCATCTCCCAAGTTCAAAATATGCACTTACAAGAAGTTATGAATTTGGACATTATAGGTCATTTTGAAAAGTCAACAGAAACACCTTTTTATGTCAAAGCTTCATACATGAGAATGGAATATCAAATTGAGATGATACCAAAAGGGTTGGTTATAGGACACCTAAATCTTTCTAAAAAGTCCAAGAACACCTCCAAAGGTTCAAAATTGAGGAAGTTATGCATTGGTGAAGTTGACCTTTTTTTGCAAAATTACCAAAGGTCAACTATCCCTAGAACTTCAAATTTTGCCAAATAGGCCCAATCTTTTTCACTTGTGTTGAGTTGGCAACATAGCCCACGAGCTCTAGCCCTTGCCACTTGTCCATATCTTATTTTTATTATTTATTTTGATTTTTATTTGAATTAATTAAATTTAAATCAAAATAAATCAAATAAAATCCAAAATATTGAAAGTAAGAGATTTTGTGCTTGTTTCAGGCTTTATTATGCAGCTAGCAAACATTCAAACTCGTGCAAAGCATTAGAGTGGACAAAAAGATTAAAAAAGCCATGTTTGGAAAGATCTTAAAAGTGTATCAAATCAAATCAAAAATCATTGAAGGAGAAAGATTTGGATGCAGTTATCTACCCTAATGCATTGCTTGGTACATATAGAGTGCGTGCAGACCTAAAAACAAGTTAGAGACAGGCGTATGAGCAAGAACCAAAACTGAAAAAAAGCAAGGAAAGTGTGAGATCGAATTTGCACTTAGAGGCATCCTCAAGACTCGTTTCCTATCCCAATCGACTCCTGGGACTCTCAGCAAGCTAAAGCCATCGAAACCACGCGTTTTCAACCCCCAAATCACACTGTAAGAGGCTTTCGACAAGATCAAAGAATACCTCGCCAAGCCACCTATTATGGTACCTCTTTGAAGAAATAGAAGTATGAGATTGTACATAGCTGCATCTGATAAAACTTTAAAAAGCATGTTAGCACAAGAGGATGAGAATGGTGTCGAAAGACCCATTTATTACCTTAGTAGAGTTTTAAATAATGCAGAAACTAGAGATAGAGAAGTTGAAAAACTATGTTTATGTCTTTACTTCTCGTGTACAAAGCTCAAGCAATATATTAAACCAATTGATGTTTATGTTTCGTCTCATTTTTATGTTTTCAAATATATGTTATCGAAATCCATCTTGCACAGTCGAATTGGAAAATTAGCACTTGCATTGACTGAGTATTCATTAGCCTTTATGCCTCTTAAGGCTGTAAAAGGTCAAGTGGTAGCAGATTTTATAGTTGACCACTCAATAAATGAGGAATCAATCAACTACCTGGAGATCGAACCCTGGAAGTTATACTTCGACGGTTCTAGTCATAAAGATGTAACTGGGGTAGGAGTTCTAATTATTTCTCCAAATAAAATTCCAACAACATTCAAGTACAAGATCGAAGGTTCTTGTTCGAACAATGAGGCTGAATACGAAGCTCTAATCGTAGGCCTTGAAATATTGTTGGAATTGGGGGCAACTCGAGTCTAAATAATGGGAGACTCAGAGTTAGTTATAAAATAAGTTATAAAATAAGTTACAAAAGAATATAAATGCATAAGAGAAAATCTTATCATGTATTTTGTAATATTCAATCATTTGTTGAAAAACTTTGAAAAGATCAACATTCAACATATACTAAGACTGGAAAATCAAGTGGCTAATGGCTTAGCACAGATTGCATCTGGGTATAAAATTTCGAAAGAGAAATTACAACAAGTAATCGAAGTTAGAGGAAGAGTGACATTAACTAAGTTGTCTCCAACAGATTTGAAAACAATAAAGTTGGGGTACGCTGATCACGAAAACTTCAAACTTTCGTTCATAGATAATCTAACAGAACAAGATTGGAGAAAGTCTGTAGTGGATTATTTGCAAAATCCAGTAGCTTTGACAGAACGAAAGACAAAGTATAGGGCGCTGAGTTATACCCTAATGGGAAATGAGTTATTTAAAAAGACGCCTGAAGGGGTGCTATTAAAATGCCTAAATGAGGCATACATAGCCCTTTCAACTACACATGTTAGGGCATGTGGAGCACATCAAGTAGGCCATAAAATGAAATGGTTATTGTTTCGACAAGGACTATATTGGCCCACTATGTTGAAAGATTGTGTTGAATTTGAAAAGGGATGTCAAGAATGTCAAGTACATTCAAGTATCCAGCACGTACCTGCAAGCAAACTTCACTCAATTGTGAAACCTTGGCCTTTTAGGGGATGGGCTTTGGATCTTATTGGAGAGATTCGACCAGCATCATCTAAAAGCTAGAAATATATATTGGTGAGCATTGATTATTTTACTAAATGGATTGAAGTAATTCCTTCATTCAATGTAGACCAGGAAAATGTCATTGAATTCATTCAAAAGCACATTATATACAGGTTTGGAATCCCTGAGACAATAACAACTGATCAAGGGTCAGTCTTTATTGGTCGAAAAATGCAAGAGTTTGCTACAGAAATGGGGTTCAAATTATTAACATCTATGCCTTACTATGCACAAGCCAATGGTCAAGTCGAAGCGGCAAACAAGGTAATAATCAGTGTTGTACCCTAAAATTTTCCCTCCCATATTCTTCAAGATTTGACAAGCATCATCTCAATTTGCTCAAGTCTACTCAAGGGTTGCACAGTCAACCACCCTCCTAAGCCAGTCAAATTAGGGTTTTGGTTCTTACAAGGAAGTTGAGGTTTTCAAGGGCTCAATCAAGTCCCATAGGCCTATACACATTGTCAAGCATCTACATGCCAAGTTTCAAGGCTCACAGGGTCAAGTTGCACAGTCAAAAACCTCAATTGCTTCATAGTCAACTGTAGGGGTAAAATGGTCATTTGGCAGTCAAAAGTCAAAAATTTTGGTCAACATCTCATTTTGAAGCCACAATCATCATTTGATCAAGTCTTGATCATGATTCCACAAGGATGGCTCAAAAATCATCAAGATGCAAAAGTTTCCATTTTTGGACAGTTGAAAAAGTCAACTGTAACTTGACCAAGGCATAACTTTTTCAGGGTTCATCAGAAAAATCCCATCCAATGCTCATTTTGAAGGGAAGGACATTTCCTACAACTCATCTTCACATCCAAAGTCCAAGAAATGCTCTCACAAAAAGTTATCAATTTCAACATTATAGGTCATTTTCAAAAGTCAACAAAAAGGCATTTTAAGTCAAAGACCATAACTTGAGATTCGTAAATTCAAATGACATGGGAACAAAGGCATTGGTTAGAGGACTTCAAGACCTTTCCAAAATGTCCAAGAACATGTTCATATGATCAAAATTGAGCAAGATATGCATTGGAGAAGTTGGGAAATGTTTGTGAAATGGCAAAAGTCAACTATCGTTGAAACTTCAATTTTTGACAAAAGAGCCCACTTTTTTCCACTTGATTCATCCTTGTCATGCCACCCACGTGTCCCATGATCAATTTCAAGACCAAATAATTATTTTTCCATTTTTATTTACTTTTTATGGATTTAATTCATTTTAATCCATAATAATTCAAATAAAATTAAAAAAATTAATTAAATTGTATCTTGTGGTTTGATTAGCCTTCATGTGTCATATTCCACATACCAAAACCGTGCCAAGCTCATTTATGCGTGAAATTTTGAATTTGGACAAAGCTTTGAAAGGCCTTTAATGGTGGTTAAGACAAAATCCAAAAACATAATGGCACAAGTTTAAGGCTCCTAAAGGTGAATTATTCTCATTCATGACTACATATGCAAGCCTTGCAAGCCTCATTCACGACCTAGTGTGTGCAGAAACGGCCAAGAGCACAACCAAAAATTGTCCAAAAAGTGAGACTTCTAAAACACAGTTACGAGCATTTTCAGATCAAAAGGAGGACGTGACTCTCTTCTTTGCCATACCCTGAAGCTAAAGCAATCCTTGCCACGTCCTAAGGTCTATCATACTTCACTGTAAGTTCTTCCAAAGTCACCCCTGTACATGAAACATGAACTCTTTATTCTTGCATTTTTCTTCAAAAATATTAGCATAGTTATGTTTCTTGTTTGATTTCTGATCTAATGACAATAGCCAATTTCATTGTTAGGCCTTATACTGTGATACACGATTCTAGGTTTTGCTTGCTTGTTTTTTAGGCGTTTTCAGTGCAGGAAAAATTGGTCACCATGATGGGTATAGAAGTGATCAGGACATGGAGACGAAACCAACCATGGTTTTGGAATTAATTTTCGAAGCCTAGGGATGATTTTCAGAAGAGCCTACGAAACCACCTGCGGATGAAAATCCGCAGGTAAATAACCAGGAATTTTCATTGAAGAAGATGATGATGTGTTGCAGCTTGATTCGCCCATTTCAAAAATTGCGCGTTTTTATATTTTTTTTAGGCATATGTTGTGGTTTTCCCATTTAATAATTACGTGTTATTTTAATAACGAATGAAGCATGCAGCACAGTTGGCTAAGGCGTTGGTGTAGTGAGCGTTGGGACCTGGGTTCGAATCCCAGGTCCCCCATAATTTCCATGTTATTTTGCTTTACATGTTCACGTGCAGGCCCTCAAGGACGTCCCACCATACACCTCACACCCAAGCGCGCCAGATGTCCACAATCATAGATCCAAAGGCCAGGGATGGTTGACCACCATGTGCTCAAGTCAAAGCCAGCGTGGATAATCAAAATAAAAAAGTCAAACAAGCTTGCTTCTATTGGGCCAGAAATTCAACAAAAAACCTCCCATTGGTCCATTAACCTCCTGGTCTATTTGCCTTTTTATATTTTTCTCTTTTCAATTCTTTTAATTATTAATATTATTTTCATTAACTAACAAATTAATTTTTTTTTATAAATTCAGAAAAAACCAAAAACAATAGTAATAATATTTTCAATAATTAAATTTAATTAGTTATTACTTTGTAAATAAACACTAACATAAATTAATTTAGTTTAATTAGATTTTATTTTAATTTTCTTTTACAATAAATAAAAACAATTTAGAATTAGGTTTTTACTAACTTTTAATTTCTATTTATTTTCTCTTTATTTTCATTAAAAACACAAAAACACAAAAAACATTTTTTTTCTTTAATTAAATAATTAATTAGTTAATTAGCTTTAACATTTAATTTAATTACAAAAAAAGACAAAATTCAATCCTTTCTTAAAAAAAGGGTCAACACCCTAAAGACGTTCCCGATTCAATTTTCTTTCGCGCTTTATTTTCTTATTGATTATATTTATGTATTTGTACAAAGTATGTAATAGCTAATTAGGATTTTATCGCCTTATTTAAATTCTCGCACTTTATTTTTCAAAACGGGTCTTTGTTTTTTGGCGATGTATAGACCCGCGCCTTGTAATAGCTAGATTTACATTTCTGCAATTTATTTTCCGCACTCCTAACTGTTTAAAAATGCATGAAAGAATGTATGAAAAATAAAATCAATTCGTAGCTCACAAATAACATGTACAAGATAACCTTAACTGAAAAACAACACACAAAGCACATGCCACTCCTAGGGTACGCCTCACTGGTTTCCTCGAATGTGGTCATCAAGTATAGGGTGTCTTAGAGGTCACCCTTTTGTCTAAAGATCCAGTTGCCTCGAAACGGTTTCCTCGGATAAAAGGATCTAGGACATTAGGGTTACCACTAAGGTGTCCTACCATTACTTCGGTGACCACACTGTCCCGATAATCGAATTGACCCGAACACCTCCAACGACGGTGCTACCTACCTCTCAATGGTGGGATAGCACTATCTAAAGGACTCTTACACAGCCTAATTCCTTAGAGTAGGTAGATTCTCATGGGTACTTGCTCTTTCTCAAAACAAACAAAAATACTTTTCACACCTCACACTTTCAAAAGTTTTCAAACAAATTTTTCATACACTCTTGAGGACAGATACAAGAGTTACTTAGAAATTTTTCAAACGAAACTTTTTCAAAACCCACACACACTTGAAAAGCAAACAAATTTTGAAAACATAAGAGCAAATACCTAAGAGCCCGTGGATAACCACGGATAGAAAGGGTGCTAACACCTTCCCTTTCTATAAATCTACCTCCTGAATCGAGAAATATCTCGAATAAGGAATTTTGCTGTGCTTTTGTCCTTTCCATGTTGGAGAACATAAAAGACGGTGGCGACTCTTGCTTACCGCGACATTTCGCGAAACCAGCTTAAAAAACAGTCAGTTCTATTTCCACCGATCACAGAACTGGCGACTCTGCTGGGGATGAAATAAGTGGGGTGTACCTTAGGAATAGTTCATCATCATGTTTTCAATTGCTTTCTTTGTTTGCTTTAATATTGTGGGCCTGTTTTGGGAGTTTCATAGATCCTAACCCGGATCTGGGGGATACCTTCTTAGAAAGTAGCAACAAACTGTGAAGGAACTGTGCGGGGTATACCGACACGGTTGAAGCAGTTTGCTACGTTGATGTGGCACTTTGGTGAGTACCGGTAACCCTTGAGTCAAGTCAAGGAGAGTACGGGACCGCCGCGTGGTGTCGTGAAGCATCAACTAACCTTAGGAACCTTACTTGACCGTCCTGGCCTCTTTAGGGGTAGTGAGATGACCAACTTTGGTGCAGTCCGAAGTTGGTAGATACTCGATACTACACTCATTGAGGTTTGTTTTCTTGGAATATTTTGATCGCCAGTTCAGTGGCTAAATCAAAACAATGAACATAGAAAACAACCCAATGATATTGAGCTCCTTAGAACCCGGTTACTTTTGATAGGACAGGTTTGAGCCCACCAACTTCAAGAGGGTAGTACCCCAAACTTCCTGCTGGCCTAAACTCTAAGGGTTGTCTTGTGTGACTTGTGTGCTTTCAAACTTGACTACTTGCATGCTTGTTATCTAACACATGAGTTTCTTGCAGGGTTTGTTTACAGTCCTTAACCTGGACTCATAACAGGGTTTACTTACATCACTCCACGCATAGCATAACATCATGCCATCATACCATTGCATACATCCTGCATAAGGACTAATCCATTTCAAGGATCTCAAGGGTTTATGATGCAGGTCATGCTGAATCAAAAGTCTAGCAAGGGGCAAAGGGGATTTATTTTCCTCTAGCCAAGGTTAATGACTTGAGTCGGGGGGCTATGACCCACTCGATATGGAGAGCCTTGACTCTTGAAGAAGGACTCTCGACAACATGAAATTCCTTCAATCAAGCAACCAGATTCAAATTCTAACAAGCTTCTCTGTTTACCCCGCGAGATCCTTGAAAACATCGCATGCATACATACATATCATTGCATTGCAGGTACCCTTTTGACAGGTCACTTACCTTCTTCGCTGTTTATTTCAGCAATGGCTTCCCAACAAGACAATCAGGATCTTTATGCTCAAGAGACTCGGTTCAAGGCAATCCTCCTAAACCTATCCAAGGGGCAGGAAGAGCTGAGAACACTCCTCATGGGGACTTTGGTCAGGAACAGTCCTGAAGAGATAGGGACGAACGGCTGAAACGTCTACAAGCTGAGGTGGATACAATGAGAACCTAGATGCTGGGGCAAATGGCTCTTGTCCAAGACTTATCTCAAAAACAAGGAGAGCTCAGGGTTCTCGTTAACCAACTGCTTCGGGATAACCAACTGGGGCAAACATCTAAGGTTGAAGAGAAAGACATCATTCAACCACCTGTGGGGCAAGAAGACCGGGGAAAAGCTCCTCAGTTTGCTTCAGGGTCACAAGCCCAGCATCAACCTCACCAGCGTCAACAGGATAATCGGCGTAAGCGAAATACGTCTGGAAGACATTTCTCGGAGACTGGTATACCATCATCACTGATACTGAGACGCTTGTTGGAGGTCAAGCTGATTGCTTTAAAGGATCCTCCTAAGACTCTCAACATAACCTCCCTAAAATACAATCCTGATGAAAGGTGTGCCTACCATTCTGACAGCCCTGGACATGACACTGGCGACTGTTGGAGCCTGAGGAACAAGATTCAAGACTTGATCGACGGAAGGGTGCTAGAGTTCATGCCGGGTGGTAAAATGAACATCTTCTGCTGAGAATCTTCCATCTGAGATGACTAGTTCAAACTAAGAAACTTTTGTTCATTCGAATGTTCAAGTTGTATTTTTCTTTGATTATTTAAACATTTTATTCATATCAAACGTTGTTATTTCATTAATGCATTACACATGTCTGTTTTGAAGTAATTATTTCGTATTCACTATATTGCAAATTGCTTTCATATTTTTGTGTGATGATCAACGCTCGGTTAATAATTCTAGGCCTCTTGAGGGAGGATGACGAAAACGATACCACGATCTTTACAGTATGCTTTTGAATAGACCCCGCTGATGAGGTACATGCATTGTTTCAATTCCTAAACACTGGAGTTATAAGGAAGATAATCCCTCGTCAACCCCTTTGAGCCCAAGAAGTAGGAGTTTTTCTTTTCGAAAATTAAAAACCCTTAATCACAACCCGGGGCAGGGTAGTCTTCTCAATTGATCCAAGTGCACAATGAATGGCATCAAGGAAGTCCTTCCAAAACAAAAGACAGTGATGGTTCTGAATAATCATAAAGACAGGCAGTCATTACCAAAAAAAAAACTAAAGCCCAATAAGTCAAAACCTATGAAGGAGACTTACAAAACTGGGGCATCCCGCTGACTGCAACCACAAAGAAACAGTTCTGGCAAAATTTAGGGATAACACAATCAAAAAGAAAGAGGTCCTACAAACCCTCAACAAAAAAAAAGAAAGAAATGACTGCCTAGTCACAATAAACTGTCAACATCCGAACCATCACTAGAATATCAGAGCAAAGACTCAAACAAGGTCTAACGCATGATCAGCTGAGTTTAGGTTTGAAGGACGTCACGAAGAACGGGTGGGTACAAATACTTTGAGCCTTTATCCTTTGTTTCTTAAACCGTGAACCAGGCCACGTTATAACCCTTAAAAGTCCTAGCTGAAGCATGGGTTAGTTCGAAAGCATATTGTTACAAAGGTATCCTGACTCCTTAAGGCTCGCCGTAAAATCTTGAGTTGACATCACAGTTTACAAAAAAAAATTTCACTTGTTTTTATGAAAAAAATGCATTTTCAAGAAAACTTCAAGACAGACATAAGCTTTGCATTTTTAAAATAACATCGTTTGCATATGACTTTTTTGTTCGAACAGCAAAGAAGTTCGCACGAAGAATATCTAGTGAACAAAAGTACTTCCAACCAAGGGGCAGACGTGATCATTGTCCGTCATCTGGGGCAGTTAAGTCAAGATTCGGAGAATCTCTCAAATGCCAAATAGCCAGGGGCAAACCTCCCTCTGAGTCACTTGGGGCATTGGACATGAATTCCAGCTGCGAATCTTGCACGATCAAACATCTTCTGGTGGTATGGCAACACAATGCTACTAACAGTGACAACTCCCTGCATTCTGAGGGCGTGGACGTAGTCGAAAAAAATACTACGCATAATCAAAGACCCGCTAGGTCGACTGGCCTAGGCAAAAACAAGGGCTTCCCGATGAACCAAAAGGGTTCGGGCAAAAATAAGGGATGAAAATAAAAAAAATCTGTACACTCGGCAAGTCGAAAACCTGAAAAGGCGGCTTGGGCAAAAAAGGGTATCCCGGTGGACTGAAAACCCGAAAGGGCGGTCCAGGAAAAAATTAGGGATCAAAAGCATACGACTATGTCCCGTCATCTCGTCACTCGCCTACCAGAAGAAAATTTGTCGAATAGGCAGTTGTCTAACACCTCACAAGGTATCTTCTTCTCTCACATCAGAAACAGGGGCAATAATGAGTTGTCCAAGCGATCTAGTTGCTCTGTCAGCCAAGGTACCAAGGTAGGTTCAGCTGAAGAACGTGACCAAGATACCTTCACTCCCCGGGAGTAAGACAAGGTTCAACAATACTCTCCCCCGAGCAGAGTTGGTCTCCCGTCAGCCCTGACAAGCTACAGTATCTCCAGCAAGTCAACAACGCTCTCCCCGAGCAGAGTTAGTCTACTGTCAGCCTTAAGGAAGATGGGTATCCCCAGAAAATCTCAATATTCTCCAGCAGTATGCAGATATTCCTAAGCAAGCATCCCCGACAGTCTTAATATAAGATTGATCCCCGGCGGAATACAGACATCCAGTGGAGCCACTTCCCCAGTACAGTCTCAAAAGTCTCCCCAGGAGAGTTGAACCATCTCCCCAGTAGATCCTGGAAGCTTATCCCCAGTAGATTCTGGAAGCTTATCCCTGCGGAGTACGAACGCGTCTCCCTGGATTTATTCAAAGGTTATTCCCCACCAGAACTTATAATTGGGTTATCCTCAGCTAATTACCACGGAAAGATCGTCCTCGGCGAAGCTCTTCCTACCCCCAACGGAGTTCATCAGAATCCTCAACAAAACATATCAACGGAATCCCCAGTGGAGTTATCATCAAAACCTCAGCGAAGTATCTCTTCCCACAGAGTAGATTCCCCTCAGAGTAATATCTTCACCAGGATTACTCCCCAACGGAGTCATCTTCTCCTACCAGTTTGTTCTTGCAACCATCATCCCCAACGGAAACGAAGAACTCTACTATTCAACATCAGCCCAGGATTCAACTCCCGGCATTCGTCAAGGATTTATTTTCCCATACGAGAATACATTCATCACATCTTCATACATTATAGCATGCATACGCATCATACAACACAAATCTCATTTATTTTTGAGAACATCTTAAAATCATGCAGTTCATGCATCATGATTAATACTTTGCCTTTTCAGAAAAAAAGTCAATCAAAAGATGATTACCATCTACCTTTACAGTTCCAGATCAACACCGGTAACAAGCCAGGAAAATTCTGTGGACGACTGATCGTGGGTTAATATCCGAAACCAAACAGGACAATTATCTACTTGATCATCCTCAGGCAACCCTACACCGGCTCCTTTTCTTTCAGAAGAAGTCTTACACGGGCTCATCAACAGGCAACCCTACACCGGTTCCTTTTCTTTCAGAAGAAGTCTTACACAGGCTCATCAACAGGCAACCCTACACCGGTTCCTCCTCAACCTCAGATGTAGTTTTACACGAACTCATCATCAGGTAACCCTACACCGGTTCCTTCTCAACCTCGGATGTAGTTTTACACGAACTCATCCTCAGGAAACCCTACACCGGTTCCTTCTCAATTTTCAGACGAAGTCATACATGGACTTATCATCAAAATAACCCTACACCAGTTCCTTTTCTTTCAGAAGAAGTCTTACACAGTCTCATCAACAGGAAACCCTACACCGGTCCTTCTCAACCTCGGATGTAGTTTTACACGAACTCATCCTCAGGCAACCCTACACCGGTTCCTTCTCAATTTTCAGAAGAAGTCTTACACGGACTTATCATCAAAATAACCCTACACCGGTTCCTTTTCTTTCAGAAGAAGTCTTACACGGGCTCATCAACAGGAAACCCTACACCGGTTCCTTCTCAACCTCGAATGTAGTTTTACACGAACTCATCATCAGGCAACCCTACACCGGTTCCTTCTCAATTTCAGACGAAGTCTTACACGGACTTATCTCAAGATGACCTTACCCCGGTTCATCCAGAAGTTTTACACGAACTTATCCTGCAGTAACCTTACCCCGGTTCCTCCAGAAGTCTTACACGGACTTATCTCAAGATGACCTTACCCCGGTTCATCCAGAAGTTTTACACGAACTTATCCTGCAGTAACCTTACCCCGGTTCCTCCAGAAGTCTTACACGGATTATCTCAAGATGACCTTACCCCGGTTCATCCAGAAGTTTTACACAAACTTATCCTGCAGTAACCTTACCCCAGTTCCTCCAGAAGTCTTACACGGACTTATCTCAAGATGACCTTACCCCGGTTCATCCAGAAGTTTTACACGAACTTATCCTGCAGTAACCTTACCCCGGTTCCTCCAGAAGTCTTACACGGACTTATCTCAAGATGACCTTACCCCGGTTCATCCAGAAGTTTTACACGAACTTATCCTGCAGTAACCTTACCCCGGTTCCTCCAGAAGTCTTACACAGACTTATCCCGAAGTAACCTTACTCAGGTTCCTCCAGAAGTCTTACACGAACTTATCCCGAAGAAACCCTACACAGGTTCTCTCTCTCTCTCCAGACGTAGTTTTACACGGGCTCGTCGTCAAAGAAACCCTACACAGGTTCTCTCTCTCTAGACGTAGTTTTACACGGGCTCGTCGTCAAAGAAACCCTACACAGGTTCTCTCTTCCCAAGGATGCAGTTTTACACGGACTCGTCATCAGAAACCCTACCCAGGTTTTACTTCTTCCAGGATGCAGTTTTACACTGGCTCATCATTAAAGTAACCCCACACAGGGTCCCTTCTCAAACTCCAGATGTAGTTTTACACGGACTCGTCATCAGTAAACCCTACACAGGTTTCCTTCTCAGCTCTAGATGCGGTTTTACACAGACTCGTCATCAAAGTAACCATACACAAGTTCCTTCTCCATTTCAGATGCAGTCTTATACGGACTCATTATCAGTAAACCCTACACAGGTTTCCTTCCTCCAAAGATGAAGTTTTACACAAGCTCATCATCAGTCAACCCTACACAGGTGTCCTTCTTTCCAAGATGCAGCTTTACACGAGCTCAACATCAGGCAACCCTACACAGGTTCCCTCTTTCAACTTACAAAAATTACACCTCCAGATGGCATCTATAAGCCCATCCACCTGTCACATCCAGATGGCATCTATAAGCCCATCCTCCTATCCATCATCTCACCAAATGGCATCTGTAAGCCCATTCCCGCTATCACACTGCTGATACTCCACTGTGTGAGTGCAAATTTCTGGGCACTCTAGTGTTCAATCATCTTCCACCCTCGGATCACGAAAGGCACACAAGGCAATCTACATCCTCAGGTCTAAGAAGATTGAACAGGGGAAACTGTTGTACCCCAAAATTTTCCATCCCATATTCTTCAAGATTTGACAAGCATCATCTCAACTTGCTCAAGTCTACTCAAGGGTTGCACAGTCAACCACCCTCCTAAGCCAGTCAAATTAGGGTTTTGGTTCTTACAAGGAAGTTGAGGTTTTCAAGGGATCAATCAAGTCCCATAGGCCTATACACATTGTCAAGCATCTACATGCCAAGTTTCAAGGCTCACAAGGTCAAGTTGCACAGTCAAAAACCCTAATTGCTTCACAGTCAACTGTAGGGGTAAAATGGTCATTTGGCAGTCAAAAGTCAAAAATTTTGGTCAACATCTCATTTTGAAGCCACAATCATCATTTGATCAAGTCTTGATCATGATTCCACAAGGATGGCTCAAAAATCATCAAGATGCAAAAGTTTCCATTTTTGGATAGTTAAAAAAGTCAACTGTAAATTGACCAAGGCATAACTTTTTCATGGTTCATCAGAAAAATCCCATCCAATGCTCATTTTGAAGGGTAGAACATTTCCTAGAACTCATATTCACATTCCAAGTCCAAGAAATGCTCTCACAAAAAGTTATCAATTTCAACATTATAGGTCATTTTCAAAACTCAACAAAAAGGCATTTTAAATCAAAGACCATAACTTGCGATTGGTAAATTCAAATGACATGGGACCAAAGGCATTGGTTAGAGGACTTTAATACCTTTCCAAAATGTCCAAGAACATGTTCATATGATCAAAATTGAGCAAGATATGCATTGGAGAAGTTGGGAAATTTTTGTGAAATGGCAAAAGTCAACTATCCTTGAAACTTCAATTTTTGACAAAAGGGCCCACTTTTTTCCACTTGATTCATACTTGTCATGCCACCCACGTGTCCCATGATCAATTTCAAGACCAAATAATTATTTTTCCATTTTTATTTAATTTTTATGGATTTAATTCATTTTAATCCATAATAATTCAAATAA
Organism: Vicia faba; assembly: GCA_948472305.1. Lineage (NCBI taxonomy): Eukaryota > Viridiplantae > Streptophyta > Magnoliopsida > Fabales > Fabaceae > Vicia > Vicia faba. The sequence goes on along the minus strand of OX451739.1, from coordinate 1,358,703,869 downwards.
AATTAAAAAAATTAATTAAATGGTATCTTGTGGTTTGATTAGCCTTCATGTGTCATATTCCACATACCAAAACCGTGCCAAGCTCATTTATGCACGAAATTTTGAATTTGGACAAACTTTGAAAGGCCTTTAATGGTGGTTAAGACAAAATCCAAAAACATAATGGCACAAGTTTAAGGCTCCTAAAGGTGAATTATTCTCATTCATGACTATATATGTAAGCCTTGCAAGCCTCATTCACGACCTAGTGTGTGCAGAAACGGCCAAGAGCAAAACCAAAAATTGTCCAAAAAGTGAGACTTCTAAAACACAGTTACGAGCATTTTCAGATCAAAAGGAGGACGTGACTCTCTTCTTTGCCATACCCTGAAGCTAAAGAAATCCTTGCCACGTCCTAAGGTCCATCATACCGCACTGTAAGTTCTTCCAAAGTCACCCCTGTACATGAAACATGAACTCTTTATTCTTGCATTTTTCTTCAAAAATATTAGCATAGTTATGTTTCTTGTTTGATTTCTGATCTAATGACAATAGCCAATTCCATTGTTAGGCCTTATACTGTGATACACGATTCTTGGTTTTGCTTTCTTGTTTTTTAGGCGTTTTCAGTGCAGGAAAAATTGGTCACCATGATGGGTATAGAAGTGATCAGGACATGGAGACGAAACCAACCATGGTTTTGGAATTAATTTTCGAAGCCTAGGGATGATTTTCAGAAGAGCCTACGAAACTACCTGCGGATAAAAATCCGCAGGTAAATAACCAGGAATTTTCATTGAAGAAGATGATGATGTGTTGCAGCTTGATTCGCCCATTTCAAAAATTGCGCGTTTTTATATTTTTTTTAGGCATATGTTGTGGTTTTCCCATTTAATAATTACGTGTTATTTTAATAACGAATGAAGCATGCAGCACAGTTGGCTAAGGCCTTGGTGTAGTGAGCGTTGGGACATGGGTTCGAATCCCAGGTCCCCCATAATTTCCATGTTATTTTGCTTTACATGTTCACGTGCAGGCCCTCAAGGACGTCCCACCATACACCTCACACCCAAGCGCGCCAGATGTCCACAATCATAGATCCAAAGGCCAGGGATGGTTGACCACCATGTGCTCAAGTCAAAGCCAGCGTGGATAATAAAGAAAAAAGTCAAACAGGCTTGCTTCTATTGGGCCAGAAATTCAACAAAAAACCTCTCATTGGTCCATTAACCTCCTGGTCTATTTGCCTTTTTATATTTTTCTCTTTTCAATTCTTTTAATTATTAATATTATTTTCATTAACTAACAAATTAATTTTTTTTTATAAATTCAGAAAAAACCAAAAACAATAGTAATAATATTTTCATTAATTAAATTTAATTAGTTATTACTTTGTAAATAAACACTAACATAAATTAATTTAGTTTAATTAGATTTTATTTTAATTTTATTTTACAATAAATAAAAATAATTTAGAATTAGGTTTTTACTAACTTTTAATTTCTATTTATTTTCTCTTTATTTTCATTAAAAACACAAACACAAAAAACATTTTTTTTCTTTAATTAAATAATTAATTAGTTAATTAGCTTTAACATTTAATTTAATTACAAAAAAAGACAAAATTCAATCCTTTCTTAAAAAAAGGGTCAACACCCTAAAGACGTTCCCGATTCAATTTTCTTTCACGCTTTATTTTCTTATTGATTATATTTATGTATCTGTACAGAGTATGTAATAGCTAATTAGGATTTTATCGCCTTATTTAAATTCTCGCACTTTATTTTTCAAAACGGGTCTTTATTTTTTGGCGATGTATAGACCCGCGCCTTGTAATAGCTAGATTTACATTTCTGCAATTTATTTTCCGCACTCCTAACTGTTAAAAAATGCATGAAAGAATGTATGAAAAATAAAATCAATTCGTAGCTCACAAATAACATGTACAAGATAACCTTAACTGAAAAAAAACACACAAAGCACATGCCACTCCTAGGGTACGCCTCACTGGTTGCCTCGAATGTGGTCATCAAGTATAGGGTGTCTTAGAGGTCGCCCTTTTGTCTAAAGATCCAGTTGCCTCGAAACGGTTGCCTCGGATAAAAGGATATAGGACATTAGGGTTACCACTAAGGTGTCCTACCATTGCTTTGGTGACCACACTGTCCCGATAATCGAATTGACCCGAACACCTCTAACGACGGTGCTACCTACCTCTCAATGGTGGGATAGCACTATCTAAAGGAATCTTACACAGCCTAATTCCTTAGAGTAGGTAGATTCTCATGGGTACTTGCTCTTTCTCAAAACAAACAAAAATACTTTTCACACCTCACACTTTCAAAAGTTTTCAAACAAATTTTTCATACACTCTTGAGGACAGATACAAGAGTTACTTAGAAATTTTTCAAACGAAACTTTTTCAAAACCCACACACACTTGAAAAGCAAACAAATTTTGAAAACATAAGAGCAAATACCTAAGAGCCCGTGGATAACCACGGATAGAAAGGGTGCTAACACCTTCCCTTTCTATAAATCTACCTCCCGAACCGAGAAATATCTCGAATAAGGAATTTTGCTGTGCTTTTGTCCTTTACATGTTGGAGAACATAAAAGACGGTGGCGACTCTTGCTTACCGCGACATTTCGCGAAACCAGCTTAAAAAACAGTCAGTTCTATTTCCACCGATCACAGAACTGGCGACTCTGCTGGGGATGAAATAAGTAGGGTGTACCTTAGGAATAGTTCATCATCATGTTTTCAATTGCTTAATAAAGAAGCATGTAGGAAAGAAGCCAAAAAATTGGCACACGACTTTAGATCAAATTTTATAGGCTTGTCGAACTTCTCCTAAGGAAGGTACCAGAATGACACCTTTTCGACTAACTTACAACCATGACGCGGTATTGCCAGTAGAAATTTGTCTACATTCAACAAGAATTCAGAAACATCAAGACATCCCTTTTGAAGTTTATTGGAATATGATGTTAGATTAATTGGTTGATCTGGACGAAGAAAGACTGAAAGCTTTGGATCTCTTAAGGTCACAAAAGAAGAGAGTGGAAAGATCTTACAATAAAATAGTAAAACCCAAGACATTCTTGCCTGAGGACCTGGTATGGAAAGTAATCCTCCCAATGGATCGAAAGGATAGAAATATGGGAAATGGTCTCCTAAACGGGAAGGACCTTTTAAGATCATCCAAACATTATCTGGTTGCACATATGAGGTCGAAGAGTTAAATGATGACAAAAGGCTCTTGAGAGTAAATGGTAAGTACTTGAAAAAGTATAAAACTGCACTTTAAGAGGTTAGAATAAATAATGCTTAATCTTAATCAAGTTAAAAAAGCCAAGATGGAAAATATATTACAAAGCCAAAATGGATGAAAGTCATTACAAAAAATATATAATTATACGGATAAAAAATAAAGTCGAAATCAAAACGGGAGGTTGGCCTTGATTTGGAGGTATTTTATCTTCTGTAGCTCCAGGCGTATTTCGCATAGAGCTTTCGACTGATGAAGAGTCTCGATTTTGGCATCCAATTCTTGGGCTCGTTCAGCATATGATAACCCCTTGTTGAGTTCCTCTTGACTCTCTGAATCAGTGCTGACAGCGAGAAGTTCTTCCTTTCGTTTATCATTGGCAACAATCTTGGCCTCTAACTCTCTGATCTGAGCCTTCATAGTGGTTGTATTTTGGTTGAGTTCTTCTACTTCTTTCTGCCTAGCTTCTTGCACCCTCGACAGCTCCTTCAACTTTGAAGTTGATTCAGCAGCAGCACCCCAGGCAGCAGCTACATGGCCATTGGCCTCCTCAATTTCACGAGTGAGATTCCTTCGACGATTGTAGTCAGCTGAAAACTGATCGATGATGGAAATCAAATCCAAAATAATGCTGGCAATATCAGGCGAAGCAGCAAGAAGGTCGACAACTCTTAAAGTATTCTTCAAAAAGAAAGGAGCTGTAGGTTCTCCCTCTAAGGTCAGCATTAAATCTCTTTTGAAAAGCTGCACTTTAACCTTTTGAAGTGCTTCTTCAAGAGGATATGTTGAAGTGGATTTTCCAGACGCAATCGAAGCACTCTGATCAGAAGAACTTTCTCTACCCTCAAGAATGGAAGTCAAGTAGCCAAGAGGATTTTGCTATTTCAGCAATTCCAAATCTTCCTTAGTATGAGACCCAGTCAAAGTAACCCTCTCGTTTACAACATGAGCCACATTCGCTTCGACAGGCATCTGCACAGGGGCACCTTTAACACACGCAGTTGCTCCCCCTGTGAGGTTTTCTCTTTCATCAGTATCCGGAATATCCTCAGTATGATTCCCTCCCGTTGGTGTGCTTTCCTTCTCCGTTTCGATTACATCATCAGCAACCTCCTCCTCTCCATCCTTCTGTCCATCGTCGTTAGCTTGCGGAGTCCCAAGATTTGCATGCTCCTCACTAGGAACTTCCTCATTAGGCTTCCCAATGGCTTCATGCACATAAGTTTGGTTCACTTTGCTAACAGAGCTCACAAAAGATCCTTTTGCTGAAGAAGGCCTATAAGTAGGATCACCCTCACTGTTTATCAAGGTGGCAGATTCTTCTACAAGGACCTATTTTAAAGTGCTAGCAGTGTCCTGAAGATTACAAGATGGTTATCAGAATCATTGAAAAAATAAAAAGAAGTCGAAGTCAGTAAATAATCTCGAAGGGTCGAAGTGATTACCTTAGGCGGAACTTCAGCGCCAGGACTTGAGTTATCGCTCTCACTAGGATTATTTAGCCTAGCAGCTATCTCTTGCTCTGTTGGCACTCTGATGATGACAGGAGGAGGTATCGACCCAATAACTTTAACCTTGACCTTGGTTTTTGGACGAGGCTCGGGAATAGGGGTTTATTTCTTTAACTTTTTCCTCTTTAGGGGGACAGGAGGAGATTCTTCTTCTTCATCACTGGAAATATCAATTTCTTGAACTTTCCTTTTCTGTGGATTGATCTCAAATACCCAGAAAGAAAGGAGTCGAAGCCATTAGCTTCAAAAGTAATATGTCAAGATGAAAGGTATAGCAGAAAGTGTTTATCTTTGGTGAAGGTTTCACAGAGGGGTCTCCTCCTTTTGCGCTTTCAGTGACCTTCTTGGTGACGGTCCTCTTGACCGCTAGAAAATGAACAAGTATAAGTTAGATGTCGAATGATTAAATCAAAGACGATAAAGGCATTTTCTTTGAGAAGAAAGATTACCCTTTTTTATCTTGTCAGAGACCAGCGTAAACTCCTCTTGAAGGTGAGCAGCAAAGTCTTTTTCGTCGAAGAATTCTTCATTATAATACTGCTTCCACCAGTTTTCAAAAAGAGGCGAACACAGGAAACTGAGATTGAAGTCGAACAGAGTTAGTACGGTTCGACCAATGTACCTACCAATATGCTTGGTAGCAGCATCCTCTGAATAGTCTGCATTGTAAAACAACAGAAGCTTTTCTCGGGAGTAGATTGGTGAAGGGAGCGTCTGGATAATACCAAATTATCGAGAGACAAGATTCGGATGATAAGCAATTAAGCTAAGTTGATCCTTCGAACTCTTGAATCTTAGAGGCATGATTCTTGGTCGAAGAAATGACTCCCAGATAGCTACATATTCATCCACATGGTCATCTTCGTCAGACGAAGGATATGGTCGAATGAACCATTATGTGCCAACCTTTCTACTAGCAAATGGAGTCATGGTCGAAACTAATTCCTTCCGCTTTGCAAACATCATTACAAAGCTGGTAAACGCTTTTTGGAATTGTTGACCTTCGTCAGCTGGAGTCAATATGACTAATCTATTCCCTTCGACCCTTCTGTTCAGGACCTCTGGGGCCCTCTCATTAATCTTATTCTTTTGCGGAAGAAAAGATTCAAAACTGGCATTGAGCCAAAGTTGCAGAAGCCAAAAGGGTCCAGAAAGGAGTAAACTCGCCTTGTCTCCAATAACCTTAAGCTGAGTCACACCATTGCTGATGGACTCATAAAGATTGGCTAGAATCAACTCAACCAGATAAAGAGGATAGCCATGGTGAAGCTGTGTTGCAAGAGTAAGCATTTTCTTAGTCACTTGAAGTGACTTAGTGCAAAAAACGAAACGAGATAACCACAAAGCCAGAAAAGCTATGTGTTCCACTTCAGAGACAATGGTACTCGATTTTTCATGGAAATGGTTGATGAATATAGTATACATGGGCTTTGTGGCTGAAAACCCGATAGAATCTTCAGACAGATCCTCAGGGTCAAAGTAGTCACCAGTTGGTCGAAGACCAGTAATGGCGGCTATATCGAAGAGAGTTGGGGTTACCATTCCACAAGGAAAACGGAAGGTAAAATGTGTATTGTCCCAGAAATACAATGAAGACACCAACATGAGAGGGAAATAAGCTAACCCAGTCTTTGACTGCATGATTAAGTCATAGATCCTCATATCTTTCCAGATTTGGGCTTGTACTTTTTCCATCTTACTCAGCCATTCTGAGTATTCTGAAGTAAGACTAGGGCAAGATAGAAAGATCCTATTTCCCTTCTTCATGAACTGAAGGTTGATATCTTCCTTTGTTTGAGAATGTTGCTGATTGGCAGGGGTTGTATCCTTAGGATCATTCCTGGGTTTCTTCGCACAACCTATAGGCTTGAGCCTAGGGTGAGTTGGGAAGAAGTTGTTATTTTATTTTGGGTTCTCAAAACATGTAGATAATGGGCCAGACATGGCATACATATGACCAGAATACCTAACATGGATAAGCAACTGGGAGTCATAAGCCTCACGCCATTCTTTGGCCATGGGTTCAGATACGACCCTTCATTCCCCAGTCGAAACAGGTACAGGGCTAGTAGGAAAACCCTCTGGTTGTCTTTGTAGATCATAAGCGTTCTTAGTTTTTGGGTTGTTGGGTGCATTGGAAAGAAAAGCCATGGTTGAAAGTACTGAAAGAACGAAGAAGATGAAGTTGGTAAGACTTTTTCTTTGGAAGGAAGTAAAGAATACTAGGAGTTGTAAAATATTTATAAAGAGAGGATTCGTCTATTTATAGTGTTCAGGGAAGAGTGTTTCCCTCAACACCATTTAATGCTACAAAGTTAGTGGGGCACGTGGCGAGCGTTGAAGCAGTTATCGTACGAGTAATGAAAATTTTTGCCATACTTTCCTAGGTTGTAGGGATAATGGCCATCATGGTTGCGTGGTAACGGCTGATTGACAGTGACATGTTTGGAAAAAAGGTAATGATGACTCTGAATACCAGTTGTGGTTGGTAGAAGTAGAAAAGCATACAAGTGATTTCTATGGTCAAAAAGAAGATAGGTGTCGAATGGGAATCTCAAAGAATGATCATTTCTCCTTGCGTCGAAACTGATATTCTTGGGGGCAATTTGTTAGCTCCTAAATTCAACACCTACAACACCTGCACATATGATTTATGATTGCTTTTAGAAACTGACACATATATCAAGTGATTATGCAGCTTTATTTACAATTATTATTTATTCAAAAGGTTTTTTCCTGATTACCATTTTCCAAGAAAAAGCAGAAAATAAAAAAACACAATTTGGGAATCAAAGACAAATTTTATTTATGATTTTAATGAGAAAAGCAAACAAATAAGCTCGTACAATATTTACTTTCACCTTGGGCAGAGTGAAAGCTTTTTGCAAAGATAAAAAAAACAAATTACTTTGAGATATGGATGCAAGAGGGAATATCAATAGTGACCCAGTTCTGGACTCTGACTCCAGGCGTCACATAATTCGGCATTTCCTACTCTTCTTCATCCTCCACAATAGTATTGATTCCAGAAACAGTTGGATGGAGGTAAACTAGATTGTGATTCCTCCCTTCGTTAGGAAATTCATCATCGCAAAAGTTTAGGTTATTACAAGATGTAATATTACCTACCACACTATTGAATTGATCTAACGGCATATCACACTCCACGAAGGCTTGGTCTAACACCCGCATTAAATATTCTCTATGGGCAGCAGAATTCATCAACAATGCTAGGATAGATATCTTTGAAGGAGTCTACAATAGCTGATCTACAATTATGTAGTCGCTCATCCTTGTCGAAACGGGTTTCGAGCGAGATTGATTCGACCTTTGATGGAGCTTTTCGTTCTTCTGTCTGAGCTTGTTGTGATTCCAGTCGAGTATTTGTAGCTCTTTTAGTGGGTCGTGCTCCAGTGACAACCATACTCTATCCCTTGGAAGCCACGTGAAAACATCTTCTGGCAGTTGAGATGTCCCTGTTAATGGTGGCGACGCACCCTCTCCAAGTGTAAAACTTCATCTTTAAATGGACAGTGGAGGGTACGGTGGTTAATTCAGCCAACATTGGTATCCCTAGGATGCAATTGTAGAGAGACGGGAAGTTGATGACCAGAAATCGCACCTTGATCTGTCGGGAGGAAGCTTCTTCCCCGAAGGTGACGAAAAGCTCAACGTATCCCCATGGTTTGGAGGTCGAGCTAGATCATTTTCTAAAAATACAAAAAAAAATATTAAATTTTTTTCTAACATTGTTTCTTATTTTTTATTGTTATTTAAATTCATAGAAAAGTGTATAGGTTGCATTCTTTAATTGTAATAGCATAGATTTCTTTTCTCGCATTTTTTCCTAATTATGTAACTACTCAGTAGATGTAATAGCGTAGGTTTACTTTCTCGCGAATTTGTATACTTATGTACCTCTCCCAAAGCCATGTAATAGCTTAGGACTTTACATTCTGCACTTTATTTTTTTGTACTTATTTAGCTGCTAGTAACTAGGGCTTGCATGGCAAGACTAAAAAATCTAGAAAACCCCAATATTCAAGATAAATAACTGAAACTAACACACTTTGCACACTTACACCTTTAGGGTAACCTCTCTTGTTGCCTTACGAATATTGACAACGTCCCTCGAAAGTAGGGATACTTTGGCAAAAGACCCTCGATCAAATCATTATCATACAAAAGATCATAGTCCCTCAATGTACCTCGGGTTGCCTACGGAAAAATAATCTAGTCCCTCGAGTTGCCTACAAATAATATAATGACAATCTCTTACGAAATTGCTAAAGTATCCTTACATGTTGCCTTTGATGACCATACGATGACCCTACGCTCGTCCGTTCACATCCAATAGATAGGGCTATCTACTAACTAATGGTATGGATAATACTATCTTTAAAGGAGAAGGAAAAGAATAAGAACGACCTTAGTGGGTAAGATACTCTTAATTACTTGCTCACGAACTTTTCTAAAAATATTTTCTCACATCACACTTTTAAATAAATATTTTCAAAACACTTTATATAAATTCTTGAGGACTGATACAAGAATTATTACAAAGTCAGTCTTGCATTGGCATTTCAAAAATATTTTCAAACAGACCACATACCCAAAGCAAGTTTTCATAAGTGAGAAAAGTAATTAAGATTCCGTAGATAATTATGGGTGAAAAGGGTGCTAACACCTTCTGTTTTCATATCTTAACCCCCCCCCCCCCGAACTCAAAGTCTATCAAGGTCTTTCCTGTTCTTTTTACCCTTTCCTTGTTGGATAAAAGAAAAGTCGGCGGCTACTCTAATTATTCGCATATTTTGGATAAAACCAAAAAAGTCAGTTCTCCCACCTTATTACAGAACTGGCGACTCTGCTGGGGAATTTCTTTAAAAAGAGGGGTTACCTTAGGGTTTATATCACTTTTACTTTCTTTAATTGTTTCCTTTGCTTGCTTTATTTTAAGGGGTTTGCTTGGGTTTAATTTCTTGTAAGATCCTACACCCGGATCTAGGGATGCCTTAGGTAAGTAGAAATAGATCATAAAGGTTGTACGGCGTAGACCGATACAGATAATATGATGGCTACGTTAGTGTGACACTTTGGTTTGTACTGATGTTCCTTGAGTCATTCAAGGATAACATTAGGCTTCTGCGTGGTCTCGTTAACACTAAATTACTTTCAGAACCTTAATTGACCCATCTTGGCCATTAGAAGATAGTGAGATAGTCGGCTTTAGTGTAGTCCAAGGTTGGTTGATACTCGAAACTACACTCAGTGAGATTTGACTTTAGGGATGTTTTGGTGGCAAGCTAATTTCCGTGCTAAAATAAAGCCTGCGAGAAAGATCGGTGATATGAGTTTCCTAGAACCCAGTTACTATTTTAGGACAGTTTGAGCCAACTTAACTTCAATAGAGAAGGGTACTTACCTATGGACTTCATGCAAATCTTTAAACCTAAGGCTCTTGTGTAATTTAGCCGATCACCTTGCTCACCAAGCTGTAGAAGACTACCAGTCCATGAGGTTCGAATTCCCGGATGAAGACATCATGACATTAGACAACTATGAAGAATTAAGGCCATATGACGGACCTGAACAAGGATCTCGATGGACCCTGTTCTTTGATGAGGCGTTTAACGCACTCGGCAATGGTATTGGTGATGTACTCATATCTCCGGAAGGGTGTCATACTCCCTTTACTTCCAGACTCTGCTTCAATTGTACAAACAACATGGCGGAATACAAAGCGTGCATCTTTGGTCTCAGAGCTGCCATAGCCTTGGGAATCAAATCCTTGGATGTGTTTGGAGATTCAACTTTGGTCATCAGTCAGATCAAAGGGGAATGGGACACCAAACACCTAAACCTTATCCCTTACAAAGAACATGTTTTGACATTGCTACCACATTTTGAGAAGATTACCTTCGAGCATTTCCCGCAAGAAGAAAATCAGCTAGAAGACGCACTAGCCACAATGTCATCTATGTTTAAACTTAATTGGGATAACGAGGCTCCCTAGATCACCATCGAATGAATAGATGAACCAGCACACTATCACGAGATTAATACTGAAGAAGTAGTGGACCAGCCTTAGTTTCACGAAGTCAAGAGGTATCTTGAGGCTCAAGAATATCCAGAAGAAGCTTCAATCAATGATAAGAAGTTCTTAAGGAGGTTTTCTGCTAAGTTCTTCCTTAGTAATGGCATCTTGTACAAACGCAATTATGACTCTGTGTTACTTCAGTGTGTAGATAAAGTTGACGCTGAAAGGATCATGGCTGAATTGCACGAAGGCACTTTTGGCACCCACTCTAACGGGCATACGATGGCAAAGAAAATCCTACGGGCAGGCTATTACTGGTCTACCATGGAAGCAGATTGTTATAAGCACTCTCGAACCTGCCATAAATGCCAAATTTATGCTGACAAAGTGCATGTACCTCCGGTTCCTCTGAATGTCTTGACGGAGCCTTGGCCCTTTGCTATGTGGGGAATAGATATGATAGGGGAAATCAAGCCGACAACCTCCAATGGACACCGCTTCATCCTAGTGGCCATTGACTATTTTACAAAGTGGGTGGAGACAACTTTCTTCGCTTCCGTCACCAAGAACGTTGTTGCCCGTTTCATTAAGAAAAAACTCATTTTCCGGTATGGTATCCCCGAAAGGATCATCAATGACAACGGTACAAATCTCAACAACACTATGATCACCGCATTGTGCGAGCAATTCAAGATTCAACATCACAATTCTTCTCCCTATAGGCCAAAGATGAATGGTGTTGTGGAAGCCGCAAATAAAAACATTAAAAAGATCATACAGAAAATGACAGTCACATACGAAGACTGGCATGAGATGTTACCATTCGCTTTCCACGAATATCGTACCACGGCCCGCACATCAACTGGGACAACACCCTATTCTTTGGTATACGGCATGGAAGTTGTCTTGCCTATCGAGGTTCAGATCCCCTCTTTGAGGATTATGAAGGATGCAGGGTTGAACGAAGACGATTGGATCCAGACTCGACTTGATCAACTGAATTTGTTTGATGAGAAGAGACTTACTGTTGTTTGCCATGGTCAAATGTATCAAAACGGATGATCAAGGCTTTCAACAAGAAAGTTAGACGCCAAGTGTATCAAGTTGGAGATCTAGTGATCAAACGCATCATCTTACCACAAGGTGATCCCAGGGGCAAATGGACTCCTACCCATGAAGGACCATTTGTAATCAAAAAAATATTCTCCGGTGGGGCAATGATCTTGACCACCATGGATGGTGACGACCTGCCACACCATGCAAACACGGATATAGTCAAAAGACACTACGCATAAGAGACCCGCTAGGTTGACACACCTAGGCAAAATAAGGGCATCCCGACGAACCAAAAGGTTCGGGAAAAAGTTAGGGATAAAACAAAAAAATATGTACACCCGGCAAGTTGAAAACCCGAAAGGGCGACTTAGGCAAAAATGGGTTTCCCGGTGGACTGAAAACCCGAAAGGGCGGTCCAGGAAAAAGTTAGGGAATTAAAGCGTATGACTATGTCCCGTTGGATCACTTTATGGACAAACTTTGACTGAAAAACTCATAGGTTATGATCAATTCAATCATCTTCAAATGAGGCAACAAATAGACAAGAAGCTCGGAGAAATGAAGGTTATAGCAGAATGGAAACCCCATGGGATTTTTGTACACATAGCCATCTTTTCTTTGTATCAAAATTTTCATTTTTTATGACAGCATTCTTTTACTAGAATGTTTGTCTCCTTGTACAAAAAATACTTATTCAAATGTCAATACAAAATATTCCTTTGAAAGTGCAAAAACTATTTGTCTTTTCTTTACGCTTGTTTTATTTACAAAAACGTCCAATGATTCATTGTTGAGCATATACATTTGAACATAATTACTGTTTACAAATAAACGAAATAAAAAGAGACAATTACTGAAAGATTGAAAGGATAGGAAAATGTCTCTAGACTATTCCATAGGTAATCCCCTACAGTACGTCGTTTAAATCCCCAGCGGAACAAAGTTTCAAATTTTTTATTCCCAGTAGAAGTCGTCAAATTTCTCAAGATTCTCCAATAAGATTTTACAAACAGCACATGGAATTGCCCTTACAACAGAGTTTATTTCTCTCGACAAAAATTCATCAATACTTAGACTTCACAACATGAAGACTTATACGCCATATCCTCAGCAGCAAGCCAGGTATTTATTTTCCCCAGTCCAACAGCAATGCAGCAAAGTAGCTCATATACACATACATTGCATCCATATATCATAAACATTGATAACACGAATGCATTATACTATGCATTTCATACAACATAAGCATTATGTTTTAGCTAACATTTTACCCTTTTCAGGATAAGATTAACAGCTACCATTTACAATATTCAAAAACTGATACAGTTCAGATACGCTCCATACACGGATGCCATTCTGATACTCATTCAGATTCAACTTCTTGATACAGTTCAGATACGCTCCAGGCACGGATGCCATTTTGATACTCATTCAGATTCAACTTTCAGATACAGTTCAGATACGCTCCAAACACGGATGTTATTCTGATACTCATTTAGATTCAACTTCTTGATACAGTTCAGATACGCTCCAGGCACGGATGCCATTCTGATACTCATTCAGATTCAACTTTCAGATACAGTTCAGATACCCTCCAAACATGGATGCCATTATGATACTCATTCAGATTCAACTTCTTGATACAGTTCAGATACGCTCCAAACATGGATGCCATTCTGATACTCATTCAAATTCAACTTCTTGATACAGTTCAGATACGCTCCAGGCAAGAATGCCATTCTGATACTCATTTAGATTCACCTTTCAGATACAATTCAGATACGATCTAGACACGGATGCCATTCTGATACTCATTCAGGATCAACTTTCAAGATACAGTTCAGATACGCTCCAGACTCGGATGTTATCCTGATACTCATTCAATATTCAACTTTTTTATATAGTTCAGATACGCTCCAGACACGGACGCCATTTTGGTACTCATTCTTTCAGCTTACAAATTACAATTCAACAATCACTCTCGGATGGCATCTTTTAAGCCCATCTCCCACCAGCTTTCTATCACCTCTCCAAATGGCATCTTTAAGCCCATTCCCTCAACCTTCACATCAGGGAGTGCAAATTTCGGGGCACTCTAGTATCCAATCATCTTCCACCTTCGAGTCACGAATGGCAAAACTCGCCAGTCTAACTCTTCAGGTTTAAGAAGATTGAACAGGGGCAGCTGTTGTACCCCAAAATTTTCACTCTCAGTTATCAAGGATTTTCACAAGATCTCCTTTGGATCATGACTGGATTAGGGTTTGACCAACTCAAGACATCTCATCATGTATGATGACCAAAATTAGGGTTTGAGTTTTCACAAGGATTTTTGGGCCATCAATGCTTCATATGACTTTCAAGGATCATTATGGACCCCCAATATTACTCATGTCAAGTTTCAAGCCTTGAATCACATTGTTGATCAGTCAATTGGACAGTTGACCTAAAAATCAGCTGTATTGGGGAAAAAGTCAACCATGACCAATTTACAGTCAAAATTCATAATTTTTGATCCACATCAACATCTTAGACTCATATGTATCATTTGATCAAGTTTGTACCATAATTCCTCAAGAAATTTGATCAAATCATCAAAAGGGCAAAATGGTCAAAATTAGGGTTTTGACTGAGAAAGGGCAATTCCTGATTTTTGACCTAGCAAATGGTCAATTGGTTTAAAGCATGATCTCAAGAGTTCAATTGCATCATCTTGACCTAATGACATGGTTCAAAACATTGCAAATCCATTGGATTAACACATGAATTTTGCAGTCAACTAATCAAAAGTCAACTGTATACTGAAAAGTCAAACTTTGACTTTTTGGTCAAAATCAAGTGCCAAAGATCATAATTCATCAAAACATGTCAAAATGTGAAACTTGTTCATCAAGAAAGCAAGGGTTTAAGTGTTGGTTTTGAAAAGTTGAAAATTTTAACTTAGAAAATTTTCTAAGTATAGAAAATTTCTTATTTTTTCTCAACTTTGAGCCAAATTATCACCATGATGCAAGATGATTCAAAGGAAACTTCCAACATGAAAGTTGTAGATCTCCATGAAATATACAACTTTTCTTCACACAATTTCTCCTAAAAATGCTTTGATCTCAAGATATAATTTTGTGAATACATGCTCATGAACTAATATAACTTAGTGAAATTTTGCCCTAGTTAGGCAGGTTTTTTACCTAACTTCATGCCAATTTTTCACATAGTTCCAAGGGGAATATTTGAAATAAATTCAAAAATGGGTTGTAGAGTACATTTCAAGCTTTACAAAATGTCTAAGAACTCCTTGAAATCATTCTTGAGTAGGGAGAATCGAAGAGATGAAGTTGGCAATTTCTCACTTTGATTTCAAGCCATTTCATGAAGAACAAAAATTCAAATCCTCAAGCATGCTGAACAAATATTACTTTACAGGCTCCTAACTTGACTTTCACTCCTTAATTAAATGTTTTCGATGATGTTGGAAGCTTTTAGCCAAACATTAAATGCATTGTACAAGAACAATTCCATTTTTGGCACAAAGGTGCCATTTCCATTTTGATAAAGCACTACTTTTGCAATTTTCCCCTCCTTGAGCCTTGCACTTGTTTTCTCTACACACAAGAAAAGACACAACAAAAAGCAACTTGTCTGAAGCCTCTACCAAACTAGACCATGCTTGTACAACACTTAGGGACTTGTCTCCTCACTTTGCTTCAAAAGCAAGTTATAGAGCCAAAAGGCTATAACTCAAAAACCTGGTGTGGAATTGATCCAAAACCTTTTTTATACTTATACACAAATACATTACAACCTAACACACGAATTCTAAAGATCATAAACTCTCCCAAACACTCTATCACTGAAAATCTGCCATAACTTGCAGTTTTGCACCTTACATAGCAATCTCAAAAACCACTCGTGCGTTTTGAGTTTTAACCACTGAAACACTTAATATACATCATATTTAAGTGTTCCAAACCCCTGTTCCCTCACTGTAACTCCTCCTTCTCCATCTTCCATTTTTACATCTCAAGCTTGCAGGTTGACTTAAGTATGGAGATTCAGGAACTTTCAAGGCAAAGTAAGGATTGGTACACACTCAAGGAGGTCCAGGAAAGATAAACAGATCCTCAGGCCTTCTCAAAACTTGCTCAAACTCCATTCATGGTCTCAACTAAAAGAGGTAAAAACTCAAACTTCTATCTCTTCATACAAGCATCCTTTGGTCTTGATTTGTGAAAACAAAATGTAGATATCCTTGCACTAAAGTCAACCATGTTCATAGATTTCATTTATATTCATTGTGTATAAAGAATTTTAGATTTGAATTTTCTGTAAAAATTAGGTTTTAAATTAGGGCAAGCAAAATTAATTTTGATCTTTGACTTTTAGTTTACATAAGATATATGGTTGAACTCGTGAGGAGAAACACTATAATTTTCATGTTTGGACTTTCCATTTTCATGGAGAAATGAGAGAGATACAGGTGGTCCAGCCATGGCTCAAGGTTGAAGATGAAGTTGCCTTTATGAGGCATTTTATAATATATATGTGTGCCTTTGTTTAGATGAACGGATATACAGTCACCCCAGTGGTAAGGCAGCCCGCAAAAATGCCATAGGTCGTGGGTTCGAGCCTTGGCGCTGCCTTTTGCATTTTTTCATACTTTTTCCATTTTTTTGTTGTTTTTTGCAGCGTGGGCTTCAGACTTTGGGCCTTATGTTTTTTTGCTAACCTCCTGCCTCCCATTTGCTTGCAGCACCCCTGGCCCATTATCATTTATTTATTTATTTTGTTTTCATATTATTTTCCTAATAATATTTTCTTAATAATATAAAATCATAATAAAAAATATATAAAAATGACAAATATTATATTTTGTTTTGTTTTATTTTATTTTATTTTCTCATAAAAATATTTATTTTTAAGTTATATACTATCCTTTTAATAAACTTGTAAATTAAATTATAATTAGTTTGATATATATTTTTTTTATATATATTTATTAAACATATTACTTTTATACAAAAGGACCAAAATACCTCATAAATACCATATCTTATTTTTCAAGACAAAAAATGCAAAAAAACTTACTTTTTTCTCAAAGAAATTTATTCCCTTTTAATAAAATAAAATTAGGGTTTAGTCAAAATCCTTCCTAAAAATAATTTATTTTCCTAATTAATTTGAGTTTAATCTTGATTTATTTATTATATTTAGGTTAAAACTTTTTCACATAAAAAACAAACAAAATCTTCTTTTGCATTTACATATCTTTGCATATTTAAATTATCTTGTACATTATTTATTCCAAAATTTGTACAAATTCAATTTGGTTGTAATAGATTAATTAGGTTTATATTATTGCAATCCCCATTCATAAATTGTATACCCCTCCCACAAAGTGTTGTAATAGCGTAGTAATCTTTAAATTTCGCAATTTATCGCTTTTATATAACATGCTAGTAATTAGGGTTTGTATGGCAAGATAAAATCAACCAAATAGAAAACCCTAATTCAAGACAAAATAAAGCATGAAAATGACACACTTGCACAAAAAACACCCCTAGGGTTACCCCACTTGGTTGCCTTACAAAAATGGTCATATTACACATGTAAAGTGTCTTAGCAAAAACAAACAAATACAAGATCATAGTCCATCGATGACGCTATTCAAAGTTGCCTTACAAAAATGATCTTAGTCCCTCAAAAAATTCTAAGATACCTTGCAACATTGCTGATCATGGCTATACGATGACCCACGTCCGTCCCGTTAACATCCAAAGATAGGGTTGCTTACCAAATCAATGGTAAGACAACAATGTCAAAGGAAAAGAAAATGAACAAGAAAGACATTTGAGTAGGTAGACTGCTCCTAAATTACTTGCTCCATTTCAAAACAAATATTCTTTCTATTTTCAAAACAATCACATACACTTTCAAAACATCTTACAAAATTGAAAACATTTTCAAAAGATCAACATCTTTGTATACATTCTTACGAACGAGAATCATTACAAAGATTGCCTAAACAATGGCCTCTTTTACAAAAATACTTTCAAAACTACACAAAGCACAATTTCAAACAAAAGCAAGTGATCTAGCAAGTAACTAAGAGCCCATGGAAAACCATGGATGAAAAGGGTGTTAATACCTTCCCTTTTCATAATCTACCCCCCGAACTCAAGAAACAATCTCAAAGGTCTTTCCTGTGCTTTTTCACCTTTCCTTTTGGATAAAAGAAAATTCGGTGGCGACTCTTGCTAATCACAACATTTGCAATCAAACGCAAAACAATCAAGTCAGTTATCCCACCATATCACAGGAGGCAATTCTGATCTTTAATCATGTGCCAACGTAACAACAACATCAGAATAATCAGCATGGGCAGGTCACACCTAGGAGACGATTCACAAAAATCAACATGCCGTTGTCTCAAGCATTGCCACACATGTTGAAGGAGAAGATGATTACATTGAGAGATCCTCCTCAGAACCCCAATACTTCTTCTCCCAATTATAATCCCAATGTAAGGTGTGTATACCATTCTAATAGTCATGGACATGATACGAATGGTTGTTGGGCGATGAAGAATAAGATTTAAGATATGATTGATACTAAGGAGATTGATTTTGACCCTCCTGAGACTCCTAATATGATCACTGCTCCTATGCCAAATCATAACTAAGATTGAGAACGTCCAGTTCATTTGAATTTTCAGTTTTAATTTCTTTTGTTTGCTCGAACACTTATCTTTATGTCAAACTTTGTTTTTTCCCATTAATGCATTGCATATGTTTGTCTTGAATTAATCCATTCGTTTTCACTATATTTAAACTGTGCTTTTTACTTCCTTTTTGTGATATTCAACTCTCGTTAAAAGCTATAAGTCTTTAGAGGGAGGATGACGAAAATGATACAATAATCTCATACAGTATGCTTTTGAACAGACCTTCCTGACGATGTATGTATTACTTCAATTCCTAAATAGTGGAGATATAAGGATGTTAATCCCTAGTAAACCCCCTTTGAGCCTAAGAAGTAGGAGTTTTATTTTTCATGCAAATTGAAACCCTTAATCATAACCCGGGGCAGGGTAGTTTCTCAGTTAATTTAATTGTGTATTCAATCACAAGCTTTTCCTTCGTACACAGCGGGTATTATCGAAGACATCCTTCCAAATCAAAAGCCGGTGATGGTTATCCGTAATCATTAAGTCAGGAAGTCATTATATTTCAAAAGAAAAGTCCGCTAAGTCAAAACCTATGAAGGAGACTTAGGAAAAAAACTGGGGCATCTCGCTGATTGTAATCTCAAACAAAACAATTCAGGAAAAAGTTAGGGATGATAAAATCAAAAAGAGGTCATTACAAATCCTCAACAAAAGAAATATGTTACAAGAAAAAATCACTGCATTCTCAAATAAACTTTCAGTTTCTGAACCCTCGCCAAGTATCAGGGCTATAATTCTAAACTCTATTGGAACCTAAATGCATAATTAACTGAGTATAGGAATGAAGGACATCATGGAGAACTGGTTGGGTACAAATAAACTTTGAGCCTTTATCCTTTGTTTCTTAAACCGTGAACCAGGCCACATTACAACCCTTCAAAGTACTAACTGAAGCATGGGTTAGTTCAAAAACATATTGTTACAAAAAGATATCCTGACTCCTATAAGGATTATTATAAATCCTGAGTTGATATCACATTCTTACAAAAAAATTCTACTAAAAATGCATTTTTTAAACTTCAAGACAGACATAAGCTTTGCATTTTAATACCACTATTTGCATATGACTAAGTGTTTGACAACAGAGAAATTCGCATGTTGAATATTCTATGAATGAAATCCTCCCAATGAACAGAATTACTTCAGAGGATGGGTCAAAGAGAAAGACACTTCCAGTAACAGGCCTTTCATGGACACAATTGGTTATAAATCAAGGGGCATGACATTCTATTGTCCAACTCATCTATGGCAGTCAAGTCAAGATTCATAGAATTTCTCAAAAGTTCTAAATAGCCAGGGGCGGATCTTCATCTGAATCACTTGGGGCATGTTACATTGATCATGAGTTTTAGAAAAAGCCACTATGAAAATTGAATCTTCGGTATCACCAAATTGCTTGTCTATGTCAGTAGTATCAGATGGTGTCATTCTGTCGTGACAGTTCTTAGAAAAATACTGAGGAAGGTCAAGACTATCAGAAACCTGGTAATCAATGGTTGATCAATAACTTCAAACATCGGTTGCACCAGAATAATCCCATGGGAAAATGGACTCCCGCATACAAAGGGCCACGTATGATCAAGAAAATAATTTCTAGTAGTGCTACAAAACTTACTACCATGGACGGTGGAAATTCTCTGCGCCCTGTGAACGCAAACATAGTCAAAAAATACTACACATGAAAAAGAGATCCGCTAGGTTGATTGGCCTAGGCAAAAATAAGGGCATCCCGATGAACCAAAAGGGTTCGGGCTAAAATTAGGGACATATAAATTAAATTAGGGCTAAAATTTGTACCAATTCAATTTGGTTGTAATAGATTAATTAGGTTTATATTATTACAATCCCCATTCATAAATTGTATACCCCCTCCCACAAAGTGTTGTAATAGCGTAGTAATCTTTAAATTTCACAATTTATCGCTTTTATATAACATGCTAGTAATTAGGGTTTGTATGGCAAGATAAAACCAACCAAATAGAAAACCCTAATTCAAGATAAAATCAAGTATGAAAATGACACACTTGCACACAAAACACCCGTAGGATTAGGCCACTTGGTTGCCTTACAAAAATGGTCATATTACGCATGTAAAGTGTCTTAGCAAAAATAAACAAATACAAGATCATAGTCCCTCGATGACGCTATTCAAAGTTGCCTTACAAAAATGATCTTAGTCCCTCAAAAAATACTAAGATACCTTGCAACATTGCTAATCATGGTTATACGATGACCCACGTCCGTCCCGTTAACATCCAAAGATAGGGTTGCTTACCAAATCACTAGTAAGACAACAATGTCAAAGAAAAAGAAAATGAACAAGAAAGACATTTGAGTAGGTAGAATGCTCCTAAATTACTTGCTCCATTTCAAAACAAATATTCTTGCTATTTTCAAAACAATCACATACACTTTCAAAACATCTTACAAAATTGAAAAAAATTTCAAAAGATCAACATCTTTGTATACATTCTTACGAACGAGAATCATTACAAAGATTGCCTAAACAATGGCCTCTTTTACAAAAATACTTTCAGAACCACACAAAGCACAATTTTAAACAAAAGCAAGTGATCTAGCAAGTAACTAAGAGCCCATGGAAAACCATGGATGAAAAGGGTGCTAATACCTTCCCTTTTCATAATCTACCCCCCGAACTCAAGAAACAATCTCAAAGGTCTTTCCTGTGCTTTTTCACCTTTCCTTTTGGATAAAAGAAAAGATGGTGGCGACTCTTGCTAACCACAACATTTGCAATAAAACGCAAAACAATCAAGTCAGTTATCCACCGCATCACAGGAGGTAATTCTGATCTTTAATCATGTGCCAACGTAACAACAACCTCAGAATAATCAGCATAGGCATGTCGCACCTAGGAGATGATTCACCAAAATCAACATGCCGTTGTCTCAAGCATTGCTACACATGTTGAAGGTGGAGATGATTACATTGAGAGATCCTCCTCAGAACCCCAATACTTCTTCTCCCAATTATAATCCCAATGCAAGGTGTGTATACCAATCTAATAGTCGTGGACATGATACAAATGGTTGTTGGGTGATGAAGAACAAGATTCAAGATATGATTGATACTAAGGAGATTGATTTTGACCCTCCTGAGACTCCTAATATGATCACTGCTTCTATGCCAATTCATAACTAAGATTGAGAACGTCCAGCTCATTTGAATTTTCAATTGTAATTTCTTTTGTTTGCTCGAACACTTATCTTTATGTCAAACTTTGTTTTTTTCCCATTAATGCATTGCATATGTTTGTCTTGAATTAATCCATTTGTTTTCACTATATTTAAACTGTGCTTTTTACTTCCTTTTTGTGATATTCAACTCTCGTTAAAAGCTATAAGTCTTTAGAGGGAGTATGACGAAAATGATACAATAATCTCATACAGTATGCTTTTGAACAGACCTTCCTGACGATGTATGTATTACTTCAATTCCTAAATAGTGGAGATATAATGAAGTTAATCCCTAGTAAACCCCTTTGAGCCTAAGAAGTAGGAGTTTTCTTTTTCATGCAAATTGAAACCCTTAATCATAACCTAGGGCAGGGTAGTTTCTCAGTTAATTTAATTGTGTATTCAATCGCAAGTTTTTCCTTTGTACACAACAGGTATTATCGAAGAAATCCTTCCAAATCAAAAGCTGGTGATAGATATCCATAATCATTAAGTCGGGAAGTCATTATCTTTCAAAAGAAAAGTCCGCTAAGTCAAAACCTGTGAAGGAGACTTAAGAAAAAACTGGGGCATCTCGCTGATTGTAATCTCAAACAAAAAAGTTCAGGAAAAAGTTAGGGATGATAAAATCAAAAAGAGGTCATTACAAATCCTCAACAAAAGAAATATGTTACAAGAAAAAATCACTGCATTCTCAAATAAACTTTCAGTTTCTGAACCCTCTCCAAGTATCAGTGCTATAACTCTAAACTCTATTGGAACCTAAATGCATAATTAACTGAGTATAGGACTGAAGGACATCATGGAGAACTGGTTGGGTACAAATAAACTTTGAGCCTTTATCCTTTGTTTTTTAAACCGTGAACCAAGCCACATTATAACCCTTCAAAGTCCTAACTGAAGCATGGGTTAGTTCAAAAACATATTGTTACAAAAAGGTATCCTGACTCCTGTAAGGATTATTATAAATCCTGAGTTGATATCACATTCTTACAAAAAAATTCTACTAAAAATGCATTTTTTTAAACTTCAAGACAGACATAAGCTTTGCATTTTAATACCACTATTTGCATATGACTAAGTGTTTGACAACAGAGAAATTCGCATGTTGAATATTCAATGAATGAAATCCTCCCAATGAACAGAATTACTTCAGAGGATGGGTCAAAGAGAAAGACACTTCCAGTAACAGGCCTTTCATGGACACAATTGGTTATAAATCAAGGGGCATGACATTCTATTGTCCAACTCATTTATGGCAGTGAAGTCAAGATTCATAGAATTTCTCAAAAGTTCTAAATAGCCAGGGGCGGATCTTCATCTGAATCACTTGGGGCATGTTACATTGATCATGAGTTTTAGCAAAAGACACTATGAAAATTGAATCTTCGGTATCACCAAATTGCTTGTCTATGTCAGTAGTATCAGATGGCGTCATTCTGTCGTGACAGTTCTTAGAAAAATACTGAGGAAGGTCAAGACTATCAGAAACCTGGTAATCAATGGTTGATCAATAACTTCAAACATCGGTTGCACCAGACTAATCCCATGGGAAAATGGACTCCCGCATACAAAGGGCCATGTATGACCAAGAAAATATTTTCTAGCACTGCTACAACACTTACTACCATGGACGGTGGAAATTCTCTGTGCCCTGTGAACGCAAACATAGTAAAAAAATTCTACACATGAAAAAGAGACCCGCTAGGTTGATTGGCCTAGGCAAAAATAAGGGCATCTCGACGAACCAAAAGGGTTCAGGCTAAAATTAGGGACATATAAATAAAAGTGTACACCCGGCAAGTCGAAAACCTGAAAAGGCGTCTTGGGCAAAAAAGGGTATCCCGATGGACTGAAAATTTGAAAAGACGGTCCAGGAAAAATTTAGGGATTAAAGTGTACGGCTATGTCCCCTTACCTCATCCCTTGTTTAACAGTGGAAGATTTATCACTCTGATCATCATTTACTAAAGACTCTAGAAGTTGGGATAATGTTCAAGTTATCCATAAATCCTTACAGAGCAATCTCCATGAAAATATCTCTACAGAGCTATCTTCACAAACTCATCCCCAACAAAGATATATTCCCCAGAAAATCTAATATGACCTCAGACAAATTGGGGCATCTTCCAGCAGTTCACCTCCATATCCCTGATGGATAGCTTGACATGATCATATCCCCCAATAGGTCCCCTAGCATATAAGAAAGTTTGATCATTTCCCCAGCATACAGTGGAGACTTCCTCAGTGCAGCCTATGAAATCCTGATCCCAATCAGCAATTATTT
Source organism: Vicia faba (assembly GCA_948472305.1). NCBI lineage: Eukaryota > Viridiplantae > Streptophyta > Magnoliopsida > Fabales > Fabaceae > Vicia > Vicia faba. The sequence goes on along the minus strand of OX451739.1, from coordinate 1,358,679,804 downwards.
CCTCGACGCATTTTATAGGAATTCTCTTCTCCAGTAGGGTTTATTTTCCCAACGGAGTTTATTTCCCTGATATTGCAATTCCCTGACATGATTCTCTTCCCTGGCCATATATTATTCAACTTCAGCCTCCACAGAAGAGTTGACATCAATATCTGAAACTTGGCCAGACAACACATCAGAGGATCATCCATATCTTTTGTCCTCAGTCAGGGTACATAAGAATCAAACCCTTCAAAAGAATGATAAACGACCAATCTTCCTGGGATTCTCCTATCCCCAAGCAAAAGTCGAACGTCCCCAGCGGAGTGTCCTCAAGAAGAAAGCGAGATTCCCAGCAAAATCATTCCTAGTGGAAATTAAAGATTCATATTCTTCATTCCCCGACAATAGTCAGAGATTTATTTTCCCCAGCCAAAGATGTTATACGAAGCTACCATTGTCGTCAGCAACATATTACATCCATATATCATTTACAAAATATCATAGCATATGCATACGAAACGCATATGACATTCTCATTTAATTTGAGAGTAGCATTATGCAATGCATTACATACATCATGATATTGAATAAAACTAACTTTGTTTTTTTAGGTTAGTTCATAAACAGATGAATATTGTCAACAAATTATCATCCTTCAGATACAATCAGTCAACGATTCATTCTGATACTCCTTTGGATACAGTTAAGAGTAGACTAATTCCAGTATGTTGTCTAGATACAGTTCAGATATGATCGAGATATAGATTTGTTCTGATACTCATTCCAGGACATCTTCCAGATACAGTTCAGATATAATCAAGGTATAGATTCATTCTGATATTTATTATGGTACATCTCGGATACAGTCAGGCGAAGACTCATTCTGATCCTCTTTTAGATATAGTCATGCATAGACTCATTCTAATACAGATCTCAGATACAGTCGGGTGAAGACTCATTTTAATTCTCTCATAGATACAGTCAAGCGTAGACTCATTCTAATACAAATGTCAGATACAGTCGGGCGAAGACTCATTATGATCCTCTTATAGATACAGTCAAGACAAAAACTCATTCTAGAACATCATTCAGATACAATCGAGATAGAAGATTCATTCTGACACTCCCTAGCACATCTGCTAGATACAGTCGGACACATACTCATTCTAGTATACTTCTCAGATACCGTCGAACTTATACTCATTCTGATACTCCTATCAATAAACACATTGGATGACATCTATAAGCCCATCTCTGACGATGTTCTATCATCTCTTTGAATGGCATCTTTAAGCCCATTCAAGCAATACAATCAACCAACAATATTATTTTATGCACAGGTGAGTGCAAATTTCTAGGCACTTAAGTGCTCAATCCTCTTCCACCTTCATATCACGAATGACGAGTATGTTAATCTAACTCTTCAGGTTTAAAAAGATTGAACAGGGGTAACTGTTGTACCCCAAAATTTGTCCGCCCCATTTTTAAAATATTTTTAAACTTGGTTTCATAATTTTTTTGGGTATTAATAACGTTTAGTTTAACGGTAATTTATTTTGCTTATTTAAAATATATAACAATTTATTTTAAATTATTTGTATTTTTAAAATAGCAAAATATTTTCCACCTTCATCTATATGCCTTTTTATCTTGAATAGAATGGCATAACACAATTGGTAAGGGAGTGAGGCTTGTAAGTAAGTGGAAGGTCATGAGTTCGATTCTCGTTACACTAATTTTTGGTAATATTTTCTTTTGTGTGTTTTTTCAATAAAAAGGATAAAAAAGTCATTTTCAATTATTTTATTATTATTTTTGTTTTCTATTTTAAGAGTATTTTAAAGTTTTTTTTTTAAATCTTTGATTTTATATACTTAATAGTCAAGTTGTTAAAAATAATTGAAATCTTTTAAAATCAATTTTTATTAATCATCAAATCAATCACAATGTTGAGAAAAAATCACAAAAATGTCTAGGTTCATAATCTTGTCTTCCAAATTTCAATCAAATCTCAATTGGTATAAATCTTCCCAAAAAAATCACTTTTTTTATTAAATTATTATTTTCATATTTTTTAATTAGTAAATTTTCAAAAATAGTTTTTTTTCCACTTTTTTCAATTTTTAATTGAAAAATAACCAAAAATCATATAAAATATAAAAACAACAAAATCACATGATTTGTCACTTTCTGATTGGTCACATGTTGACAAAACTGATTTCTCATTGGTCAAAGTTTGTAGACTTGTTGATCAAGATAAAATCATAAGCTTTGGGACTTTTCTTAGTGTGAACTATTTTCTTTTTGGGGGTGTCTTTAACCTAATTTCAAATCTATAAATAGACCACTCTTTCACACTATTTTTCATCCACAATTTCATAATCATCCACAATTCACTAGAGTTCTCTTAAAGTTATTGTTCTTCACATTGAAGAACAACAACAAATAAGCTCTAAGCCTTCAGAATTCGGTATTCATCCAGGCAATCACATTGGAGAAAGGAAAGAAAAAGCACGAAGAACAAAGGGAGGAAGCAGCTTAAGTTGGCCACTGTATTCTAGGTTGGTAAAACTGAATCTTTAATTGTATGACTGAATATTTACATATATTTTAATTTTTGTCTGATTATGTTGGTTCGTTGATCTAATATTTATTGTGGAATTTATTATAATAGGTTTAAACTTTTTTATGTTATTATATAATTATCTATTAAACTTTGTTATAGTTAGTGATTAATATTTTGTATAATATATTAAGTTTTTTTTCATAAATTAATTTTTAGAGATTATTTCAAACCCTTTTTCTAGTTTGTTTCATTAGGGAAAATTCAAAAGAATTAATCTTCTCCTAACTCTATCCCCATCCCATGCATCTTATATTCTCAGTTTTCTAACACTACAACAAAACTCACTTTTGGCAGCACTGCAAAGACAGCGCTTTTACCAAAAAGCGCTGCTATAGCCTTTACTTAAAAATTTGCTAAAAATGCATTGACTTATGACAACGCTTTCTTGAAAAGCGCTGCTAAAAGGTGGAGTTACGAAAGCGCTTTTAAAAAGCGCTGTTATAGATGGACCTATGAAAGCGCTTTTAAAAGCGCTATTATAGCTGGACCTATGAAAGCGCTTTTACCCTAAAAAGCGTTGGTAAAAGCCCCCCCTATGAAAGCGCTTTCAAAAGCGCTGTTATAGCTTATATTATTTTTAATTTAATAAATTAAAACATCAAAATAACATTATTCATTCTTTTCTCTTCTTCAAACGCACAGTACAATAGCTCTTCTTCTCTTCCACAAACACGATTTCGTAGAAAACCCTAACCCCAACCTTCTTCCTCCGTCTTCGTCCGTCCTCCGGCCGTCGTCGCAAGTCTTCGTCTTCCTCCGTGAAACTGTCTCTGTCTTCGTCCGTCCTCACTGTCGTCGCAAGTCTTCGTCTTCCTCCGTGAAACTGTCTTCGTCTTCGTCTACTTCCTCAAAGAATACAGAGTAAGTTCATTTACTCAGATTTTTTGTTAATGCAACTATTAGAACTAGGTACTGGAAGTAGCTATTGTTTTTTTTTGTTCTATTAAAATGTATATTGTCTGGTGTTGGAAGGGAGAACACTGTTGAACATTGTGTTCATTCTCATCATTGATAAACTTCATCTAGGTTCATTTTTATCATATTTCAAATTATGGTTCATTGGTTATTTGTTTTTGTTTTTGTTTTCTTCAAGAACACAAGTTCAATAGCATAAGCACAATGCCTTTAATTGATCGTAGCTGATGGAATTTAGAACAATGCTTGTTTTTTCTGTTAGTCTAGAGAACCTAACAAATATCAATTTACATAGGATTTAATTTATCAATGCCTTTGACAACAAAGCAAACAGGATAATCAAGAGATGCAAGTATACTGTATACAATTTCATAAACAAAGAGTCTGAAGTTTGCAATCACTAACCTTGCTTTCTCTAATTTTTCAACCACATCACGCATAGCATGGATGATAATTTTCTTCACCTGATACCAAAGAAGCAGCCATCAGGAAAAAAAAACAGTACACAAAATCCCAATAAGAAACTGTTAACAATATGATATGAAATAGGAGAATAGAATTGAAATAGGTTGATGATCAAGATTTTAAACATTCAACAAGGATTGAAACAATCAATTTAGAAGTTAGAACCTTACTAGTATTACTGATTTGTAAGCATACTCACTTGCCCTCGAATGTGTGAGAATATATATACGAAAAGAATCTTACATTACTCTACTATTAATGTTAGAATATCTTAGTTTATCTCATAGGATCAGTTTCTTACATTGGGGTATTTGTTTTCTACAGTTTGGCTACAACCTTCAGTTTTAATTCATAGGATCAAGTTCATTGTATTTGTTTTCAACAGTTTTACTATTTGTTTTTTACAATTTGGCTACAACAAAATTCTATTTAAGATCAGGATCATTGGGGTGAGTAAGATTGCAAAATAATAAGATTTTAAGATATAGATTGAGATCTTGACAACCTTGATTAAAACACTTTTCTGTATAGAACGGTCCCTCAAGACAGTTAACTAAATCGATTCAATATAACTAGCTTATCTCCCTCAATGCTCAGTCTAGCTCAATAAATATTAACCTTTTTATATTGATATCTTTATTTTCTTTTGTGGTAGATTTCTTACTGGAAACCTTCTCACTGGACCAATACCGCCTACTTGGAGGAAGAATACCTACGTGTGAGTTATCTTAGAATTTTTTGTTATAAGTGAATGTTGGTCTAAGGTTATTTCACGCACTTTTGTATCATCGACATGACTATAGTGTAGACTAATGTAGTTTTACGTACGACGCTCATTCTCCGCGTTTCTTAGAGTTCGAAACATCTGAGAGGTAACTTTCTCCGATTGAAGAAATTCGAACTGTCCTTGATCGTAGTGTACGCGGGACGCTCTCAACATTTTCAAAGGTTTCTATCCTATTCTTGAACTGACTTGAATAACTGATTGTTTTTACTTTTATTTTCCGGCTCAGTGTGAATTTCTAATGATTATAGTTGAGTGGAATTCATGAGCTGCGGTTGTGTTTTTGTTTATATTTAGACTGTTATGGCAGTATAGGGCTGTATATGGCAGTATGGCAGTATTGATAGCATTGAAACGAGCACGTTTCAGGGATTCATCAAACATCAATGAAAATCTTAAACACAATGAACCATGCAACACATTAGTTAGCGTGTAGATGTTAGAATTTAGGACTATAGGACTATACCAAAAATATCTGACGGGATTTTTCCGTTGCTAAATCTTTCGGTTGCTTCTCCTCCGATGAAATCTTTACCGTAAGGTTTGAAATCCGACTTCACTATTGTTTGAATATAATTGTTATTACCTGTATCCAAGACTGAATCACTAGTATCCGACTTCACTAGTTAGTAATTAGTTATGAGTTGTTTAGCACATGCTTAAGGTGAGGCAAGAATAACTATGAATTTGATTACCTGATATGTTGAATTTCTTTACAGGTAATTAATTATTATTTTGCTATAGTTGCGTGACTAATTAGTTGCTATAGTCAAACCATGGATAAAAAATGGATGACTGCCAATCGATTGTCGAAAGAGTATGAGGATAGGGTATCAGAATTCGTTAAGTTTGTCGTTGCGCATGCCAGAGAACCCAATGGAATGATATGTCCTTGCTTGAGATGCTGTTATGGGAGACGGGTTGACGCGGTTCAGTTGGAATCGCATTTACTGATGCATGGAATTGATAGAAGTTATGCATGTTGGAATTTGCATGGTGAGAAAAGTAGCGGGAATGTTGAATCGAGTTATAATACAACGTATGCTTCAAATGAGGATTTCGCAGACGCATACGATTATGATCGAGTCGAAGAGATTGCAGAAGCGCTTGAAGAAGATCTTGAGGATTGTCCCAAAATGTTCGAGAGGTTGGTAAGCGATGCAGAGAAACCGTTGTATGATGGTTGTACAAAATTCACAAGATTGTCTGCGGTGTTAAAGTTGTACAACTTAAAGGCGGACAACGGATGGTCGGATAAAAGTTTCACACAGTTATTAGCCCTCGTGAAAGAAATGCTACCAGAGGATAATGTTCTTCCCAATCGAACGTATGAGGCCAAAAAGATGTTGTCCTCTATTGGCATGAGCTATAAAAAGATACATGCATGTCCAAAAGATTGCGTTTTATTTCGAAACGAGTACGCAGTGTTAAATGAGTGTCCTAAATGCGGTGCCCCTCGATATAAGGAAAAGTTGTCTCCGGAAAAGGTGTTATGGTATTTTCCTATAATTCCGAGATTTAGGCGCATGTATCGTAGTGAGACCGATTCAAGACACTTGACTTGGCATGCAGATGAAAGAATTATTGATGGGAAGTTGCGACATCCGGCAGACTCACCACAGTGGACGAAAGTTGATATTGATTATCCTGAATTTGGAAAAGAAGCAAGAAATCTTCGCTTGTCGTTGTCTACTGATGGAATGAACCCGCATGGTATTCAAAGTATCTCGCATAGCACCTGGCCTGTGATTCTTATGATATATAACCTACCTCCGTGGCTATGTATGAAGCGTAAGTACATGATGCTATCTATGTTAATTTCTGGGCCCAAACAACCAGGGAATGACATAGACGTGTACTTGGCACCCTTAGTCGAAGATTTGAAGTTTTTGTGGGAGACCGGTGTGGAGGTTTACGATGGGTATAGGAAAGAAAGTTTCAACTTGAGGGCGATGTTGTTTGGAACAATTAATGATTTTCCGGCGTACGAAAATCTATGAGGGTACAGCATTAAGGGTCAAAAAGCGTGTCCTGTTTGTGAAGATGAAACCGATACGATGCGATTGAACTTTTGTCAGAAGAATGTTTTTCTCGGTCATCGTAGATTCTTAAATTCTAATCATCACTATCGTGGGTGGAGAAAGGCATTCAATGGAGAGGCAGAACACGGTAGAGCTCCACATATGTTGACAGGTGATCAGATTTTTGAAAAGGTGAAAGATGTGAGTACTGAGTTTGGCAAGCCTTTTGCACATAGACTTGTCACGAGTGGGTGGAAGAAGAGGTCGATTTTTTTTGAACTTCCATATTGGAATTCGTTGTACGTAAGACATTTCCTCGATGTTATGCATATTGAAAAAAATGTATTTGATAGTGTTATTGGTACGTTACTCAATATACAAGGAAAGTCTAAGGATGTCATTAACATAAGGAAGGACATGTTAAACATGGGAATTAGAACTGAATTGGCACCCGTGACGAAAGGAAGACGCACATATCTACCACCTGCTGTTTACACTCTATCTAGAAAGGAGAAGAAAATATTGTGTAAGTTCCTCAGTGAAGTTAAAGTTCCAGAAGGCTACTCATCAGATATTAGAAGACTTGTGTCAATGAAAGACCTAAAGTTAAAGAGTTTAAAGACTCATGATTGCCATGTTATAATGGAACATTTTCTACCAATAGGTATACGTTCTATTCTGCCAGAAAAAGTAAGGAGCGCAATAACTAAGTTGTGTTTTTTCTTCAAGTCAATTTGCAGCAAGGTGGTCGATCCTGCGATCTTACCAACATTGCAAAAAGAGGTGGTTGTTACTTTATGTGAGCTTGAAATGTATTTTCCTCCCTCGTTTTTTGACATAATGGTTCATCTAGTCGTTCATCTTGTCAAAGAGACATAGTTGTGCGGACCAGCTTATATGAGATGGATGTACCCTGCTGAACGTTATATGAAAATTTTAAAAGGGTACGTGAAAAACCGAAGTCGACCGGAGGGTTGTATTGCGGAACGATACATTGTTGAAGAAGCGGTTGAGTTTTGCACTGAATATCTGTCAAATGTTCAATCAATTGGACTCCCCAAATCTCATATTGTCGAGAAAAAAGAAGGAAAAAGACTAATTGGAAATAAAGTTGTGACAGTGTCAATGGTCGAACGGGATCAGGTGCATTTGTATGTTCTGCACAATGAGATTGAGGTTGAGCCGTATGCTGAAATGCACAAGGGTGTTCTTCGAGGTTTAAATCTGAATAGAAATGAGAATTGGATAGTACGAGAGCACAATCGAAGTTTCATACCGTGGTTTAAGGAACAAATTTATTCAAAGTATCGTTCGGATCCTGCTTCAGTAACAGAAAGGTTGAGATGTTTAGCATATGGTCCAAGTATGATTGTGTTTTCTTATAGCGCATACGCAATTAATGGATACACATTTTATACCAAAGAACAGGATGATAAAAGTACTATGCAGAATAGTGGTGTTACCTTGGTAGCTGAAGCGATGCACATATCAAGTGCGAATGACTTAAACCCGAAATTTGCAAATCTGTCATATTTTGGGGTTATCGAGCGCATTTTGTTATTTGATTACGGGAAGTTTCAGATTCCTGTATTTGATTGCAAGTGGGTTGAAAATAATAATGGCGTACGAATGGATAAGTCAGGATTTTTGCAAGTGGATCTAAATAGGGTGGGGTACAAAGATGAACCTTTTATTCTAGCCTCTCAGGCTAAACAAGTGTTCTATGTCAATGATCCGACAAGTACGAAATGGTCTATAGTGCTTTTGTCTAACAAAGTAATTGATGAAAACATTGGAGATCAAGGTGATATTGGCGTTGGCATTGAATCTTGTACAAGAAACGATCAAAATGAGAATGAACCTTGTACTAGAGATGATCATAATGAGGGTATTTGGATCAATTCAACCATCCGAGTTGTTAACAGAAGCGTAAAATATATTGCTACCAAGAAAAGAAAGAGACGTTAGTGAAAAAGGTATTATTATAATTATAGCCTAATATTGTAAGTAATATGTGAATAATGTTTTGAATTTTTGGCATATCTTTTGAACCGTTTTGAATTTTTGCGAATGTGACTAGTGTTTATTTAGTAGAACAATGTTTCCGGAGCTGATGGTGAGGTTTATTTCTTGCAAGTTTGGTTTTTTAGCATTTTATTCAATTTTGAGTTCCTTTAGTGCTATTCATATCTTTTTCGACTATCCATTTTCATGTAGTGTACTAATGTGCTTGTTTGACTTTTGTTACAGGTCTAATGGCTAGCAATGAAGAAAACCCGCAAGGAAACCAACAAGAAAACCCACCAGGAAACCAACAAGATCATGAAAACTCACAAGAATCAAATCATGCAGCGGATGATACTTCAGCAAATGATGTTGCACGAGGCATCACCATAATGCGCGAAATCATTCGTGCTAGAGATAAGGGAGTGATATATAATGTAGATTGGAATCATTCAAATCAAGTAGTTGGGGTTAATGCTTCAAAATTCACAAGCTACGTTGGTACACTTGTTCGTATGCATGTGCCAATCTCCATATCTAGATGGAATGAGAAACAATGTGAAGCATTGAAGCAAGGAAAATAAATGTTTTGGGAAGATGTTAAGGTATGTATGTTATATGGTTTATATGGTTATATGTTTATAAGTTTATAAGTTTATATGGTGTATATGGTTTTTAAACTACTTATATGTTTATATGGTTTATATGGTTTTTAAATTACTTATATGTTTATATGGTTTATACGCAGCGGTCTTTTAACGTTCCAGATGAGCGTAAAGGCTTCGTACTTGGGTTGGCCGGGAAAAGATTTAGAGGGTGGAAAAATCTGTTGACGAACACCTATCTTAAGGATGACAAAGGAAAGTGGCTGGAAGAGTTCCCGGCCGGAAGGCCAGAAAAGTATAATATTTTCATTAAACAAGAAGATTGGACTGAGTTTATTAGACAAAGAGATGACGAATTCCGGCAAAAGAGTGCCAAAAATAGTGAGAGAGCATCAAAGCCCGCGTATCCATACAAAAAAGGGCGTTTGGGATATGCACGCTTAGAGGAAAAAATTGTAAGTAATAAATAGAAATGATATGTTCTTATTAATTGTCTAAATGTGTTGTATTTGACGATCTAACCGTTTGTTTCTATGCATAGTTAGAGGAGACGAAAAGTGATGAAACCTCACTTCCAGCACATTTGCTGTGGAAGGAAGCTCGTGTGGGCAAGAATCAAGCTGTTGATCCAAGTGTTCTAAGAATTTATGATGAATGCGTAAGTATAACATTGTGTCTTTAATTAAATCAAATTTTTATGACTATTTAATTGATTTTTTTATCTCCATTATTTTCAGGAGACATTGTCACAAACGGAGTCCACCGGTGACGACCAGGATACGAGGAGCGTACTTAGTAAAGCACTGAATGTTCCTGAGTATTCCGGTCGGGTGAGGGGTAAAGTCATGGTGTGACTCCAACCTCTTTCTACCAGCATCCTCGGAAAAGAAATCCTACCAATGCAGAAGTGATGAATGTACTTATGGAATTACAAGCAAAAGTCAATGCATTGGAAAGAGATAAAGAGGTATTAATGAGGGAAAAGGGCAATGCGGCAATGGCGAAAGAAACTAGTGACAACGCTAGTATCAACCGTCAGAATAAATTTCCTGAGGTAATTATAAATATATTGATAAATCTCTATTGTTCAAGTTTCTCATTTTTATTCCACCTCTTTCTATTATTGAATTAAAAGTAATATGTATGCATATTGGTTTAGGGCATTTCATCTTGCCAACTATACGTAATGGCATCAGATTATCACCTTGTTGGCAAGGGAAAAGTGTACAACACTTTGGGAGATTTAATTCATAATACACCGATCCCGGCTGGACACCTGAGAGTATCAGTAGATTATCCTATTGATCCCGATGCGTTGGTACCGGTACCTGACGTGGCCTTGGATATAAGATCGGTGCGAGACGCAGTAGGGTCGTTTGTTGCATGGCCCTTGGACCTCATTTTCATTGATGATGAGGTATGTTTAAAACCGTTAATATGAATCATTTAGATTTCAAATGTCAATTCTGAACCGTTAAGTTAATTATTTTTTAATATTAGCCTCCTACAAAACCCGCTAATAAGGGTAAGGAGATTTTGCAGCAAGGCGGCGAGTCTATGGCATCAATTCCAGAGGTACACTTAAATTGTTTATTATATGATATGAATTTAAAACTGAACGATTTTATAATTTACCTAAGTTATATGATTGTTAGGTATCTACGAAAGTGTCACAACAAGTGACCCAGCCTGTTCGTAGCAGACCACCCCCGAAAAAGTCAATGCATAAGGGGGGAAGAGGCGGGGGAAGAGGCGTTTTTGTACCTCGATATCGGAATACACTTGGAGTACTTTTGGAAACCTCAGATTTGAAGTCAGGTGGTATTCGTCGAATCCTTATGGATGCAGATATCTTTGGTCTTGACTGCCAAGAAACGATAGGAATGGACGAAATGACTGAGATTATGACGCATGGTGAATTAGGCATCGGCAATGTTCACGCATACATCCGGTATTCCGATAAATATATCATTTAATTAGTTGAACAATTTATTTACACATTTCAATGAAAATAGTCTAATGTTTATATGTTTTTATTTAAGGTTGTTGTACGATAAAAAAATGCGCGAGACTGTATTGGCAAGACGCTTCCATTTCTTGTCTGCCCATATTGTCAGCGGAGCGACAATTGTCAGGGAACCGGGTTTAGTTAGGGAGTACTTAGTGAATCGATACACGGCCTACGTCGGCAACCCAGATAGCTTGTTTATTTTGCCGTATAACACTGTTCCAGTGGGGTGAGTTTTTCATTTATTCTAATATATCTTTGTTTATTTTGCGTAGAAACTTTTCTTCTAAACTGTTGCTTAAATTTTTAGAAAACACTGGTTGTTGTTGGCTATCGATCCGATTAAAGAAGTTGTGTACTTTCTGAATTCGGTAGACGGGGAATGGACTAACTATCCCGCTATGAAGGAAACTGTTGATCAGTAAGTGAGATCGTTCTAACTATTCGTGTATATTTATATATTTAATTATTTCTGTGAGATTGATCTAAATATATGTTTTTATTTTCTTAGATCAATACAAATATTTCATAGTCAAAGGGACGCACAGGTACCCCGGAGTAAATCATCAAATATTACTTGGATCAAAGTGCAGGTACAAAATTAGTTGCTTATAATAATAGTTATGTTACTTGATAAAATTACACGACAACTATAAAATATATTCTGTTTTCTATGCAGTGTCCGTTACAGAATAACGATGTAGATTGCGGATACTTTTGCTTGAGGTTTATGAAAGAAATCCTTCATAAAAATCAAGTAGAGATTCCAAGCACGGTATGGATTTATAACTTAGAATAATTTTGTATGATTTCTACATTTAATAACATCATGCATATACTGAAGTAATAATTTCTTATGTAGTACTTTGATGACCTCTATACTATGTCGTACACGAAAGTTCAAGTGGAAGAAGTCAAAGAGGAAATATGTCAATTTTATGTTGAAAACAGATTATTCTGATGGGTATGAATAAAATATTATTGTACGTGTTAGTTTGATTGTGTTGGAGCCTTTAATATTGTTTGTTTAATTTACCGTGTTGTTCATATTCATACTTTGCAGGATGACGACCGTGTCGGTGGAGCATTATTTTCGATGTAATTATATATGATTTAGTTACATATGTATATATATATGGTTACAAATTAACACGATACTTTGTATGTGATTTAGTTATGGTTACAAATGTATATATGGTTACAAATTTAGTTATATATGATTTAGTTACATATATATAGATAAGGATTGAATATTATATGGTATACCGGTTTCTGTTAATATAATACCGATTTCTTAAAATATATGTATAGATAAGGATTGAATTACAGGTTAAATTATTGGACCAAAAAAAAATTACAGGCCGCACACGGAACCTCAAATTATAGGTTTCACTTTAAAAAATTTGTATGAGCTACGAAAGCGCTTTTGGCTAAAAAGCGCTTTCGTAGGCAGGATAAATAAAAAAAAATTAAATAGAAACCCCCTATCAAAGCGCTTTTTATGGAAAAAGCGCTGTGAAAGACCCCCTATCAAAGCGCTTTTTCCATAAAAAGCGCTGTAAAAGCCATGATAAATAAAAAAACAAAAATTAAATAGAACCCCTATCAAAGCGCTTTTTATGGAAAAAGCGCTGGGAAAGACCCCCCTATCAAAGCGCTTTTTCCATAAAAAGCGCTGTAAAAGGCCTGATAAATAAAAAAAAAATTTAAATAGCACACCTATCAAAGCGCTTTTCAAAAAGCGCTGGGAAAGACCCCCCTATCAAAGCGCTTTTTAAGGAAAAAGCGCTGGGATAAGTCCACCTACGACAGCGCTTTTGGCCAGAAAAAAGCGCTTTCGTAGCCTACGCCAGCGCTGGCTACGGCAGCGCTTTTAAAGGGCAAAAAAAAGCGCTGTGAAAGCCCATTTTCGTAGTAGTGTAACCCTTGTTTCTCATTAAACATTAACCCTTAATCAAATTAGGCATAATTTTTTTAATTAACTAAAATTAGGGTTTGGCTTTTAATTAATTAATTAATCAATTAGACATAGGTTTTAATTAAAATTAATTAGTTTTAGGGTTTTAGCCAAATAATTCTTCTTAGTTAATTAGACATTAGGGTTTCTAATTAGAGTTTTGTTTTTTAATTAACTTAATTAATTAGCTATTAGGATTTAATTATCATCCCTAACCTTAGATCATTTTCTAAAAATACAAACAAAAAAAAACATTAAAACATTTTTTCTAACATCTTTTCTTATTTCTTATTGTTATTTAAATTCATAGAAAATTGTATAGGTTGCATTCTTTAATTATAATAGGGTAGATTCCTTTTCTCGTATTTTTTTCCTAATTATGTAACTGCTCACAAGATGTAATAGTGTAGGTTTACTTTCTCGCGAATTTGTATACTTATGTACCTCTCCCAAAGCCATGTAATAGCTTAGGAATTTACATTCTGCACTTTATTTTTATGTACTTATTTAACTGCTAGTAACTAGGATTTGCGTGGAAAGACTAAAAATAATCTAGAAAACCCTAATATTCAAGATAAATAACTGAAACTAACACACTTTGCACACTTACACCTTTAGGGTAACCTCTCTTATTGTCTTACTAATATTGGTCACGTCCCTCGAAAGTAGGGATACTTTGGCAAAAGATCCTCAATTAAATCATCATCATACAAACAATCATAGTCCCTCAATATCTCTCCAGTTGCCTATGAAAATATGATCTAGTTCCTCGAGTTACCTACGAATAATATGATGACAGTCCCTTACGAAATTGCTAAAGTATCCTTACATATTGCATTCAATGACCATACGACGACCCTACGCTTGTCCCTCCATATATAATAGATAGGGCTACCTACCAACTAATGATATGGATAGTACTATCTCTAAAGGAGAAGGAAAAGAATAAGAATGACCTTAATGGGTTAGATAATCTTAGTTACTTGCTCACAAACTTTTCTAAAAACATTTTTCTCACATCATACTTTCAAACAAATATTTTCAAAACGCTTTGTATACATTCTTGAGGACTGATACAAGAATTATTACAAACTCAGCCTTACATTGACATTTTAAAAATATTTTCAAATAGATCACATACTCAAAGCAAGTTTTCAAAAGTGAGCTAAGTAATTAAGAGTCCGTAAATAACTATGGGTGAAAAGGATGCTAACACCTTCTCTTTCCATGTCTTACCCCCATACTCAAAATCTATCAAGGCATTTCCGGTTCTTTTCACCTTTTCCTTGTTGGATAAAAGAAAAGTCGATGACGACTCTAACTATCCTCACATTTTGGATAAAACCAAAAAGTCGGTTCTTCCACCGTATTACAGGTATAATTGTAGTTTAGGTAGTTTAATCCATACCGGTAGGATTCTGAACAAATCTTTTTTCATGTTAAGTTTTGGTCTCCATTCACGAAGAGTTTTGGGCAGATTTCTGATTGTGTAAGGGCTTTTCCTTAGTACTTCATCCTTTTCTCTATGTGAGCCAAATCGCAGCAGGAAATATTCATCATCATGATAATATATGTCTGGTAAGGATACAAAAATCCACATCTTCATCGTGGAGTGTTTAACCGAGTGCATACTCATATCTACCCCCAAGAACATACATAATTAATGTGGTATCCAAGAATTTTTAGTTCTGATTCAATGTCTTTATCATCAATCTTTACCTCTACTTCACCATTAACTATTTGTGGGGCGAAGAATTTTAATTACATCCCCTTCGATGGGTTTCTGTTCTCATTGAGAGCATCTACCCATAACTTTCTTTGATCTCCAGTTGTCGTCTTCTCCATTTGGACTTTTGGTTCGTCCGTCATACTTGATTCTGAATCATCAACTGTTTTTCCCCAATTTTTGGTTTTAGAGATTCTGCAGCGTCTATCATTTTTCCCCAATTGTTGATTTTGGTGATTCAACAATGATTTCTTCATCTTCATCTTGAGTTGTCGTTTGTTGGCGTGGTTCCGTCGATTGGGATTGTGATGTCGACAATAACACCTTCTTGAGTTGTCTTTTTAAAACTCATTAATGATTTCACTATAATTTGACGTCTTTTTTACTCCATATGTATAAACGTATGTTTGACATATTCTTGACAACTAAGATGAAGAAATAAAATATTTTGTTAAATATAAATATAACAAAAAATTACAATTTTTTATAAAAGTCAAATTGATATACTTTTTTGTCTAGAAGGAGCAAACAAAAAGTGATATTGAAAACCGTCTTTAAATTGTTATGACAATTGGGTGTGAGCATATGATATTGAGGAGATATCGAAAAGAAAAAAGAAAATTTAAACATGAAGGTATAAGAAATCAAAGAGAAGTTATAAATAAAATGAAAACCATGTATTTAAGTTTTTTGGGTAACAAATCCACGTAAAACCAATTGGAAAGAGAAGTTACATTTGACTAATTCTATTGAGAAGTTATTTTGAAAATATTTGTTATTTAATATTTAATTAACTAAAAAAAAATACAAATATCATTTAAACCTATTCAAATCCATGAAACGTGGCAAGCTAGGATTTAAAAAAAAATATTTGATTAATTAAAAAAATAAAACATGTGGGATTAAAATTATTTAATATTTGATTAATTAAACAAATATAAATATTATTTAAATCTATTCAAATCCATGAAATGTGCATTTAAAAATCGATGAAATATGGAAAGTTAGCATTTAAAAATATATATTTGAATAATTAAAAAATAAAAATGAAACGTGGTATTGAAATAAAAAAAGGTAAAATAAAAGAAAAACATGTAACGTAAGATTAAAATTTTTTAATAAAAAAAATTAATATTTTTTAAATCAAAATGTGGGAAGTTATTTTGGAAATAATGAAACATGGTATTAAAGTTTTTTATTAACAAAATAATTAACAAATAAAATTAAAAAAAATAGGATTTAAAAATAAAAAATTTAGTTAATTAAAAAAAATATAACTTAAAACATGGAATTACAATTATGTAATATTTGATTAATTAAACAAATATAAATATCATCTAAATATATTCAAATCCATGAAATGTGGTAAGTTAGCATTTAAAAATCTATGAAATATGAAAAGTTAACATTTGAAAATATATATTTAATTAATTAAAAAAATAAAAATGAAATGTGGTCTTGAAATAAAAAAAAGGTAAAATAAAAAAATAACATGAAACGTGGGATTACAATTTTATAATAAAAAATAATTAATATTTTTAAAATGAAAATGTGGGAAGTTATTTTGGAAATAATGAAACGTGGTATCAAAGTTTTTTATTAACAAAATAATTAACAAATAAAATAGAAAATAAAGGATTTAAAAACAAAATATTTAGTTAATTAAAAAAAATAAAACATAAAACGTGGGATTACAATTATTTAATATTTGATTAATTAAAAAGATAAAAATGAAACGTGATATTGATATAAAAAGATATACAATAAAAATTAAATTAATATTAATAATTACTAAATTAATCTTAATTTTGACTTCAAATTTTTTTTTAAAAGACTTAACAACTTTAATTAATAAGATTAATCTTAATTTTATTTTTGAAAAATTTCTTAAACACTTAACAACTTTAATTAATAAGATTCTAATCTAACAATTAAAAAAAGTAAATTATTATCAAACTAAATCTATATTTTATCATTATATAATATGATATTATGATGTATCTACACTTAATTGGATCCTTAATAATGTATTCCTATAATTTTAATGTAATTAACATCACAAATAAATAAAGTTTAGGATATAATTATTATATATTAATTTCTACATTTTATTTAATGAAATAAAAATCACTCTTGAATTATAGAATGTTAGATTAATTATTGAAGGAGAAATTATATTTTTTTTAAGTAAAGAACAATATATATTGAAGGATAAATTAATTATTGCAGGAAAAATTATAAAATAATATATTAGTAAAAGATACATCAAATTAATTATTGAATGATATATTATAAAATATATATAAAATGTATTGATTTTTATTTATAGTAAATATACTTTAAATATTGATTTTTTGGTAAGAAATATTTTAACTACAATATTGAAAAATATGTTACTATTAAAATTTCAAAAGTACAATTATGACATTATGTTGAAGTAAATCGTGTTACTCTATTTATAAAACATTTTTTTGTAGTAACATTTCTAATTATTTGTAATATTATTAAAAAATCCTACTTATATAATCCATATATAATTATTGATTTTATTTTATTTATCCAATCTTATAATATTTGTTAAATGTGTGTTTTATTTATTAAATATATTATCAAATAAAATATTAAATTTACATATAAATAATACAAATAAATTAAGGAACAAAGAAAGAGAAATATAAATATGAGACTTTTGTTTATAAATAAGAGAAATATAAATATAAGAAAAAAATAAATTTCACGTTTATTAAAAAATGGTTAAATATATTTAACTTTTTTAATTTTATGTAAAAAAAATAACATAATTATAATATATCCTTCATTAATTTATCATCTAATGACAATATTAAATAATTAATATTAGAATAACTTTAAAATATATGCATTAAATGCATCTAAATTTGTTTTGAAAGTTGTTGGAAACGATTTCAAATAAGTGGAACGGAGCGATATTGGTACAGTGAGAATGGTAAAACGACAAAATTGAGTTTCCAAGAACAATGGATTAATTGTGTAACAAAGAGATTAAAAATAAGATTGAGTTTGGAAGAAAGAAAAGTACATTAATCAACTTAATAATAGTTAACCTAAGAGCATAATTATCGGCTGACAAAGTGTCGTTGTTATTAGAGGGTAATTTAGTATTTGTCATTTGTAAATATTTTTTTATTAGGGCCTATGTGGCATTCTTATTTGTGTATAAATAGATGTATTAGGTTTACATTTATATCAATCAATTCCTTCAATTATTAGTGGCAGCTTTTAGCATTTATTCCTTTCTCTCTTCTTCTTCAAATTCATCACCTTGTACTAACAAATTTATCTAGAGCTTCTTGGTTTGTTCTGAAATTCTGGGAAACACGAGTGATAATGAGCTGTGTGTTTGATTTTTGAATCTTGAACAAAAATCTGAAACAGAATCACACTGACTCTGTGGGTTTGGAAAACACTGAGTGAGAAAATCTGAGATCTGAGTTTTTGTGCAAGGTTTAAGATGAACGGAGGCAGTAGTTTGAACACTAAACTTCCAGTTTTTGATGGCAAAAATTGGAACAGATGGAAGATACAAATGCGTGTGCTGTTTGGTGCTCAGGATGTTCTGGATCTTGTTTATGAAGGTTATGTTCCAGCTGCAGCAGGTGCTACTGAAGAACAAAAATCAGAAGAAAAAGCTACGAGGAAGAGGGATCAGAAAGCTCTGTTCTTTATCCATCAGTGTGTGGATGAAAATGTGTTTGAGAAGATTGTTGATTCGACGACGTCGAAAGGGGCATGGGATATACTGACCAGATGTTATGGTGGTGACGTGTCAGTAAAGAAGGTAAAGCTTCATTCCCTGCGAAAACAATATGAAAACCTCAGCATGAAGAACAATGAGAAAGTTTCTGAGTACATCTCCAGAATGATTCTGATCACTAATAAGATGAAGGCTTGTGGAGAAACACTTTCTGAACAGGTAATCATAGAAAAGATTCTGAGATCACTTACTCCTCAGTTTGATTACATTGTTGTTTTTATTGAACATTCTAAAAATCTGGAAACCATGAGAATAGAAGAGTTGCAAAGCAGTCTAGAAGCGCAAGAGTTGCGTCTGACTGAAAGAACTTCTGAGAGGGAAGTGGAGCAAGCTCTGAAGGCTTCTTTTGTCAAGAAGGACCAGAAGCAGAATAGACATGGTGATAAATTCCAGAAGTCAGAAACCTCAACTTCTGATGAAAAGAAATATTAGAAGGGAAAGGAAAGGTATGACAAGAAGAAGGTTCAATGTTATTGTTGTAAACAGTTTGGCCATTTTGCCAGAGACTGTAGAAACAGAGAAAGGAAATCAGAAGAAGCAAATATAGCCAGAGAAGACTCTGATGATGAACCTGTGCTACTGATGGCTTCTGATTCTGATGGAAATTGTTCAGGAGATTGGTGGTATATGGACATTGGTTGTTCAAACCACTTGACTGGGAACAAACAATGGTTGATAGACTTTGACTCCAGAAGGAGAACAAAGATCAGATGTGCTGATGATAAGTACCTTAATGCAGAAGGTATGGGAAATGTTAGAGTCAGAGTGAAGAATGGAAGAAACATTCTGATCAAAGACGTTTGGTATGTTCCTGGAATTAAAAGCAATCTGATGAGTGTGGGTCAGCTTATTGAGAAAGGTTTCTCAGTGGTTATGAAGGACAATCTCTTGACGTTGTATGATTCTAATCAGAAGTTAATTATGAAGTCTGAGCAGGGAAGCAACAGAACATTCAAGGTGAATGTAGAAACTTCTGAAGCGGAGTGTCTTAGTGCAGAAGGCGCTGAAGTTGACAGTAAGCTGTGGCACAAGAGGTTGGGGCACTTGAACTATATAAGCTTAGGGCATCTAAGTTCTAAGAAGCTCGTACATGTCATTTCGAAGATTGTGAAGCCTCAGAAGTCATGTGAGATATGCATGAAAGGCAAGCAACCCAGATTGCCATTTGCATCAGAAGTAGCCCCCAGAGCAAAGCATGCTCTGGGAGTAGTACATTCTGATGTGTGTGGACCATTTCTAGTACCTTCACTTGGAAGAAACAAATATTTTGTGTCTTTTGTGGATGAGTTCACAAGAATGACATGGGTAACACTCATCAAATTCAAGCATGAAGTGTTTACTGAGTTCCAGAAGTTCAAGGTGAAGGCTGAGAAGCAGAGTGGTCAGAAGCTGAAGATTTTGAGAACAGATGGTGGAGGTGAGTATAACTCCACAGAGTTCCAGAAGTTCTGTGAGGAGAATGGAATATAACATGAGGTTACTGCTCCATATACTCCTCAGCACAACGGTCTTGCTGAAAGAAGAAACAGAACTTTGCTTGATATGACCAGAAGTATGCTGAAAGAGAAGAAGTTACCTCACATGTTATGGGGAGAAGTTGTTGCCACATCAGCATATGTTCTGAATAGGTGTCCAACAAAGAAGCTGAAGGAAACTGTTCCTTTAGAAAAATGGACTGGAGACAAGCAAAGTGTTAGCCATTTGAAGGTGTTTGGCTCTGTATGCTACAAACACGTTCCAGATGCTAGAAGACGAAAACTGGATGATAGAAGCAAAACAATGTTATTGGTGGGGTACCACAGTACAGGTGCCTATAAGCTTTATTGTCCAGAAACCAACAAAGTTGAAATCAGCAGAGACGTCATTGTGAAAGAGTCAGAAACATGGGATTGGAACAAGCTTCAATCAGATTCTGGTGTAGTGCCAACACCAGGGTTAGTTTCTGAAGATTCTTCAGAAAGTTCTGAAGACGAGTCAGAAGATGAAGACTCTGAAGATGAGTCAGAATCTCAGGGAGATTCTGATAGTGGATCTGATTCTGATCCAGATTCTGATGATGATCCAGAATCTGGTGGTGATTATACTTCTGGAAGGGAAAACTCTGAAGACATGGGGTCTAGAGAATAAGTTTCCAGAAGTAACTCTGAAGGTGGTAATTCTGAAGGAAATAATTCTGGACAAAGTCCAGAAACCAGCACAGTTCCGAGTTCTGAAGAAAATTCAGAACAAGATCAGAGGCCACAGAGAATCAGACGAATACCAAGTAGGTTTGCAGATTTTAGCATGTTGCATGATACTGAAGTAGATTCTGAAGGAGAAATCGTTCAGTGTGCCATGCTAGTAGATTCTGAACCAGTGGGTATTGAAGAAGCACTCAAGAAGAAAGTACGGATGAATGTCATGAAAGAAGAACTTGAGGCTATTGAAAGAAACAAGACTTGGAAGCTGACATAACTTCCAAAAGGCAAGAAAGGCATCAGCGTCAGATGGGTTTTCAAGCAGAAGCTAAAGCCAGATGGATCAGTTGGCAAACACAAAGCGAGACTAGTGGCCAGAGGTTTTCTTCAGAAACCTGGACTAGATTACTTTGAGGTGTTTGCGCCTGTAGCTAGACACGAAACAATCAGACTGGAGCAAGCGCCCAGAGCTTGGAATTTGAAGATTGATTCGTTTTTCAAGGAACAAGGGTTTCAGAAGTGTGAGATGGAGTATGGTGTTTATGTTCAGCATACTTCAGAAGGTAATATGATTCTGGTCTGTTTGTATGTTGATGACATATTACTCACAGGAAGTTCTGAACAAGAAACAGTTGAGTTCAAGAAAGTTCTGATGAATGCGTTTGAGATGACAGCTCTTGGAAAAATGAGTTTCTTTCTAGGAATGGAATTTATATACTCTGAGAAAGGAATCATCTTACATCAGAAGAAGTATGAACTGGAGCTTCTAAAGAGATTTGAGCTAGCAAATTGCAAGGTTGCTATCACACCTGCTGATACGAATCAGAAGTTGGATTCTGATTCTGATGGAGAGGATGTGGATGCTACAACCTTCAAACAGATGGTTGGTTCTCTGAGGTATTTGTGTAATACCAGACCTGATATTTATTATGCAGTTGGAATGGTCAGCAGATACATGAGCAAACCAAAGTGGTCTCATTACCAAGCTGCTGTCAGGATTCTGAGATATATAAAAGGAACTCTGAAATATGGAGTGTTATTTCCTTCTGGAGGAAAGATCAAATCAGAACTTCTGAGTTATTCTGATTCTGATTGATGTGGAGATAGAGTTGACAGAAGAAGTACTTCTGGGTACTTGTTCAAGTTTCTGGGAGGTCCAATTTCTTGGAGTTCCAAGAAACAGCCGGTTGTGGCTTTATCAACATGTGGAGTTGAATACATTGCAGGTGTTGTAGTTGCGTGTCAAGCAGTTTGGCTTCTGAATCTGCTGCATGATCTGAAGGTTGAAGTTGAGGAACCTCTGAAGCTGATGATTGATAATAATTCTGCAATTAATCTTGCAAAGAATCCAGTGCTACATGGAAGAAGCAAGCACATTGAGACGAAGTATCACTTTCTCAGAAGTCAAGTGTAGAAAGGAGTGTTAGAAGTTCTGCACTGTAGCACTCAGAAGCAGTTGGCAGATGTTTTGACGAAGGCGATAAAAACAGACCAATTTCTTCGTTTGAGAGATGAAATTGGTGTTGTTAACTTCTGATAAATTACTAAATTACGGGATGGTATTAGAGGGTAATTTAGTATTTGTCATTTGTAAATATTTTTTTATTAGGGCCTATGTGGCATTCTTATTTGTGCATTTATTCCTTTATCTCTTCTTCCTCAAATTCATCACCTTGCACTAACAGTTGCTACACAGTTTTTAATAAATTTGTTTTTAATATTTGGATAATTGAGAAAAAGTAGCGTTCCTACATTCATGCATGTTCTCTTATTTAACCACGCTCTCTAACTGATTTTTTTGCCAAATGTAAAAAAGTAATGGTTATATTGTAAGATTTGGTGGGATCCATTTTAAAGTTTTTGATGGATTGTATGGATATTTAAAAAAATGTAGTTGAGTTGTTTAGAAAATGTGAAAGTGTGATATAATATAAAAAATTAAGTGGGTCCCATTTAAAGAATCTATGAAGAGATGATGGATGTGGATGCTCTAATATAATATAATTTAAACAATAAATGAAAAAATATTTTTAAAATCATAATAATGATTATGATACATTAGAGTCATTAATGCGGTAGATATTATATAGAAATGACAATTAAAGATCTTAAAAAACTTAATTTAATTAACTTTAATTATGGTTAAGCCGTAAGTCTGCAAATCATATTGAAACCTAAGATCAAAATCACACAAAAATAAAAACCCTATTTTTAGTGGAGATCATTTGCTCCTCCTTAAATCAGGAGGTTAAAAAAATTCTACACAACAAAAATCCATAAAAGAAAATATAGAATCACAAACAGAAGAATAAACAATATTGAAAAAAGACATAATGAAAAAATGTTTATGGAAATCTAACCAAACCGATAATATCATTTATCATATTTGCAAATATCTCACGCACACACCTTCACAACTTCACTTTTTCGAAATTTAACTTTGTCTTCGTCATTTGTAGACTTGCATATCCATGTGTGAGTCACTTGTTGACGAAGAGACACAAAAAAAAAATAGATGGAGAAATTAAGAAAATAGTTTGAAGAAGATAAATAAGGATTAAAAGGAAGATGATGGAAATAGTAAATAAATGGGTGGTCTTGATGATGAAATAATAATCGAAAAAGAAAAAACCTTGATGATGAATATGTTGAAAGAATAATTCAAATATAGGACTGATTGGTTAAGTTTGTTAGATAATCAATTAGTTAGTTTTTCAATTAGTTTGTTACATTGCTTTAAGTAGCAAGTCTAATTGTAATAGCTATGCAGTATGAAAAATAAAGAATCTCTCATTCTTCCAATCTCTGAGTTCTCTCTCTATTCTTCTCTTTCTGTTCCAACAAACTGGTATCCAGAGCAAGAGTTTCGAAAGGGGCCTGAGGAAAAATTGAAGGAGACGAAGCTGTGAGTCTGTACAATTGAAATCCGTAGCCATGAATAGTGCCCATGGAAACCTTCCCACCACACTGCCCGTTCTTACTGAGAAGAATTGGGAACGATGGAGCATCCAAATGAAGGTGCTGTTTGGGTTTCAGGACATCCAAGAAGTGGTGGAATCTGGGGTTCCAGCGTTGGCAACCGGAGCTAGTGAGGCACATAAAGCAGCGAACAAGGAGGCGAAGAAGAAGGACTGCAAGGCGATGTTTCTTCTTCATCAATACGTGGACGATGCGCATTTTGAGAAGATCTCCAAGGCAACCAGTGCAAAGGAAGCTTGGGATATCATTCAACGATGTCACGCCGGAGGGGAGAAGGTGAAGAAGGTTCGCTTGCAATCTTTACGCAAGCAATATGAGAGCTTGCACATGGAGGAGAACGACACGATTGGAGCGTATTTCACCAAGATTCTGACACTGATCAATCAGATGAAAGGGTGTGGTGAAACAATCACAGATTTGATGGTGATTGAGAAAATCTTGCGATCTTTACCGGTGAAATTTGATTACATAGTAGTGGCGATCGAGGAATCCAAAGATTTGGAGGAGATGAAGCTTGAGGAACTACAAAGTTCGTTGGAGGCTCATGAATTACGTCTTCAAGATCGAGTGACTGAGAGGAATCACCAAGATCAAGCGTTGAAGGCTCAGACATCGAAGAAGGTGTATGATGAGAAACGCAAAAGCAAATGGAAAAGCAAAGGCAAGGCCAAAGGGGAATCTTGGTCCTCTTCGAGAGATGATGATCACAAAAGTGGTTCTTCACAGCAACGTGGTGGTCATGAGAGGAATTCTGGCAAGAATCAAAGGGTGGACAAGAAGAAAGCTGAATGCTATAATTGCAGGAAGATTGGTCATTTTGCACGAGAATGTCCAAATGGTAGAAGTGAACAGAGAAGGGGTGACAATGAGGCCAATGCAGCTCATGAGGATTCAGATCAAGAACCCATGCTTCTCATGGTAACCACCAGCTCTTCTGTTTCTGTAAATTCTAAATCAAACTTGTGGTATTTAGATACGGGTTGTTCTAATCACATGACTAGTCATAGAGAATGGCTAATTGACTTAGATGAAACTAGAAGAAGCACGGTTAAGTTTGCTGATGACAGAACACTTGACATAGAAGGGATTGAAAGTGTTGCAATTCATAGAAAGGATGGTAGAACTGCAATAATAGAAGATGTGTTGTATATGCCTGGAATGACTTGCAATCTGTTGAGTATTGGCCAGCTGATTCAGAAAGGGTTCAAGGTTATTATGGAAAAGAATTCTTTTGATCTATTTGATGCTAAAGGAAGATTGATCTTGAAGGCCCCACTTTCAGAAAATAGAACCTTCAAGGTTAACATTAAAGCATCTGAGGTTCATTGCTTGAAAGCCTCAGGATCCTTACAGGGCAGGGAGTCAAATTGGTTGTGGCATGCTAGATTTTGTCACTTGAATTTCAGAAGTTTACACCAGCTGGGAAGTGATGGTATGGTCTTGGGATTACCAACAACAACGATCCCAGAGAAGATTTGTGAAACCTGCTTTACAGGGAAGCAGACAAGGAAATCTTTCACTGTTGAGTTAGCCATGAGAGCTAATGATCTTCTTGGGGTTGTTCACTCTGACATTTGTGGACCCTTTGAAGTTAATTCACATGGTGGAAATAGATACTTCATCACTTTTGTGGATGAATTCAGCAGAATGTTATGGTTATTTCTCATTAAAGCCAAGAATGAAGCACTTGGTGTGTTCAAGAGATTCAAGGCAGAAGCTGAGAGACAAAGTGGTAAACTTCTGAAGGTGTTTAGGACTGATGGTGGTGGAGAGTATACTTCACATGAATTTGAAGAATTTTGTTCACAAAGTGGTATTCAACATGAGAAGACTGCACCCTATACTCCTTAGCACAATGACTTGGCTGAGAGGAGAAATAGAACTTTACTTAACATGACAAGAAGCATGCTGAGGGAGAAGCACTTTCCACAAGAGTTTTGGGGGGAAGCAATTTCCACAGCTTGTTATATTCTAAACAGATGCCCTACAAAGAGATTGAAGAAGCAAGTACCACTTGAGGTGTGGACAGGAAAGAAGCCCTCTGTTATCCATTTGAGGATTTTTGGGTCTTTATGCTTCAAGCATGTACCTGATCAGAAGAGGAGGAAGCTCAAAAGCAAAAGTGAACCAATGATTCTTATAGGGTATCATCCAACAGGTGCATATAAATTGTTTGATCCTGTGAAAAGACAATCTTGTTTTAGCAGGGATGTTCATGTTGTAGAAGATGAGCACTGGGACTGGAGGTTGAAACAAACTAGTCTCAACAAGGTTCACATTGCACCAGAGATGCTTGAAGAACAAGTCATTGATGGAGAAAGTGAGGAGCACCTACCTGCAATACAAAGACAAAGACAAATACAAAGAAATCTACCTTCCAGGTTCAATGAATTTGAAATGGCAAGTGATGCTGATATTTCTGAGGAGGGTGAACTAATCCATTATGCACTTATGGCAGATTCTGAGCCACTTGATCTCAATGAAGCCTTGAAGCAATCAAAGTGGAGATTGGCAATGGTTGATGAGCTTAAGGCAATTGAGAGGAACAAGACTTGGGAGTTAGTAACTCTACCTCAGAATAAAGTTCCAATTGGAGTTAAATGGGTGTATAAGCTAAAGTTAAATCCTGATGGATCAATAGTTAAACACAAAGCAAGGTTAGTTGCTAAAGGGTTCTTGCAGAGGCATGGACTGGATTATACAGAAGTTTTTGCTCCTGTGGCTAGGATGGAGACAATAAGAGTGGTTGTTGCTATGGCTAATGCAAGGCAGTGGAGTTTACATCAGCTGGATGTAAAATCAGCATTCCTGAATGGTCCATTGGATGAGGAAGTTTATGTAACACAGCCACCAGGGTTTGAGATTAAAGGCCAAGAGCACAAAGTCTACAAACTTAACAAAGCACTTTATGGACTCAAGCAGGCTCCAAGAGCCTGGAATAAGAGAATTGATAGCTTCTTGGAGCAGCTGAAATTCATTAAGTGTTCAGTGGAGCATGGAGTCTATGTGAAGAAACAAGGAGAAGAGAACATCATGATCATTTGCCTCTATGTTGATGATCTGCTAGTGACAGGATCAAATGTGAAAGACATTGAAGCATTCAAGATGGTTATGAGCTTAGAGTTTGAGATGACAGATCTAGGTGAGTTAACCTATTTTCTGGGAATGCAGTTTACTAGAACATCACATGGTTTACTTATGCATCAAAGTAAGTATGTGAATGATATCCTTAAGAGGTTCAACATGGCTGGTTGTAATCCAGTAAATACACCTGCTGAGGTAAATGTCAAGATGAGAAGAAATGATGTTGGTGAAGCTGCAGATCCTGCATTGTTCAAGCAGATTGTAGGGTCATTGAGGTTTTTGTGTTCAAGCAGGCCTGATATTTCTTATGCACTGGGTCTTGTGAGTAGATTTATGAGTGATCCCAAGCAAACTCATATGGGAGCTGCTAAGAGGATACTGAGATACCTGCAAGGAACTCATGATTTTGGAATACTGTTTCCAAATCAAGCTAAGTCTCAAAAGGCATTGCTGACAGGTTTTTCAGATTCGGATTATGGAGGAGATCTGGATGAGAGAAAGAGCACATCAGGGTATGTGTTTAGGTTCTTTGGAGCTCCTATTTCATGGTCTTCAAGGAAACAATTTGTGATAGCATTGAGCTCTTGTGAGGCAGAGTATATTGCTGGTTCATCTGCAGCTTGTCAAGCATTCTGGTTAGATGAATTGTTGAAAGCCTTGCAGATTGAAGTGGAGAAGCCCTTGAAGCTGCTTGTTGATAATGTTTATGCAATAAGCTTAGCCAAGAACCCTGTGTCCCATGGGAGGAGCAAGCACATCGAGGTGAGGTTCCATTTCTTGAGGGAGCAAGTACACAAGGGAAGGTTAGAGCTGGAGTATTGTTCAACAGAAGAGCAGGTTGTAGATGCATTTACCAAAGCATTGAGGGTTGATCGTTTTGACAAGATGAGGAAGGAGCTTAGTGTGGTATCACTAAGGAGTTTGAATTAGAGGGGAGTGTTGAAAGAATAATTCAAATATAGGACTGATTGGTTAAGTTTGTTAGATAACCAATTAGTTAGTTTTTCAGTTAGTTTGTTACATTGCTTTAAGTAGCAAGTCTAATTGTAATAGCTATGCAGTATGAAAAATAAAGAATCTCTCATTCTTCCAATCTCTGAGTTCTCTCTCTATTCTTCTCTTTCTGTTCCAACAGAATAGAAGGAAGCAGTGCAAATGATATTTATTGTTATCTCATCAAATCATTTCATGTATATTATGAATGAAAAATAAAACGTGTTAGGTTAAGAAATAGAGGTTAAGGAAGAAGAACGAACCAAATGACGGAGGCAGGGAAAGGTAGAGGAAGAAGAACGGAAAATTTTATATTTTGCAGTATATTTTTTTAGCAAAGCGATTTTGGGAAGGATTGAAATGGTGAGAATATGTGGGGAAAGGTTAGGATTTTATTGTGAGGGTTAGAGTATCTCCAATGGTGCAATTCAATTTTTAGTTTTTTGTGGGATCTATTAAGCCACATCATTTTGAAACAATTCATTCAATTTTCACTTCAATGGTGGAACTCTAAAGAACTCAAATTAGACCCCACATCTTTATTTTATATATTAATATTTTATTCATATTAAATTTTATTTGATTTAAAATAATTATTTAAATTTAAATTAATATAAAATAAATCAAATTAAAATTAAACATAAAATTTAAAATGATAATTAAAATTAATCTCAAATACATGACATATAATTAAAAGTATTAAAAATAAATAACATAACGGAATTATTCAAATTTAATTTTCATCATACCAAGTCATTTTAAAATAACTCATTGAATTTTTGTTTCCAATGGTGCAACTTTGAATAATTTCATATTGGACCTATCACAATTGAACAAATAAACTATCTAACAAAAATAATATATTATTTAATTGTAAAGTATTGCAAAACAACGGTGCAGTGCAGTGCAACGGATTTCCAGGGTGGCCAACTCCACCGGCTTCCAAACTTTATGCTACGTTTGCCAAGCTGGAAATACTAAGAAAGAACTCTCATTGGAGTTACTCTTAGAATACAGAAAGGCACTCAATGAATACCTTGAAAAATGGGGGAGAGAAATACCAAAAGCCATATAAATTGTTAGAACTTAGAAGTCCAAATAGTTGTAAAAATCGTGAATATCAAGGAATTGGAGCTAATGCAATAGACCATAACTATTGTTGTTGATTTAATGAGATAATTAAGTATTGGAAATGACAATTATGTCCATGAAGTATAGCTTAAGAACTAATTTTAGTTGGTTAGAAATGTAATTAAGTCGATTATCAATTTTCTTATATTGATAGTAGATTGGAAATCGAGCTAGACCATGCCTTGCATGTTATCTAAATGAGCTTCACAAGACTATTTATTCGATTAATTAATTAATTCATTAAATATGACTCCGATAATTAAAAAATTGACTTTAAATAAAAAATATCTTAATGTGATGATTATTTAGGTTGGTGGATAGTTAAGCCAATGAAGTTTTTGAGTGTGTTTGTTTTATGTATGCAAAAATGATTCCTAGGAATGTGAGATTGAGAATCTCATATTCCCAGGTATGCTTGAAGTTTTAACAAATTATTTTTAGGTACTTTTTATTCTTTGAAATATAATTTATTCATGTAATTTTAAAAATTTATTCTCATGTTAAAGGGTGAGAATCTCATATTTCTATGGGAATAATAAGTAATCAATTATAACTATCCACTTATATATTATTTTATTATTTTTGTATTTATTTAAAAAATAATAAACTGTAAATAAAATAAAATTTCAAAATATTCCTAGAAACCTAAATAATTTGTCAAACAAATTAATGAGAATTATATTCCAAGCAATAACATTCACAGGATTATAAATTTACAGCGAGAAAAGAGTTTGTGAGGTGTCGCGGCGCGAAAAAATACCCGAACATATCGCACGTTTGAAATATAACAGAGTCGTCGCTGAATTTTTATTTATCCCAAAAGGAAAGGAAAACTATCTATAAAAACTATGAAAGAAAAGAAAGATGATCATTGGAAACAAGAGCAGGTTTGGAAGTCAGTTATGTAAGGGGGAGGTATTAACAATTCTCACTTATGTTGTAATTAATGGGGCCCATTTATCTAGTTTAGCGAATGATTGTTAGCGTGATGTCGTTTGTGATCTTCTACTTATTGAGTGAGGAAAAAGAAAATAAAATATTTTTGGATTTTTTATTATTGGGCTCGCCAATATTGCAAAATCTCGTGCCTAGATATTCTCATGGTGCAATGAGAAAATCAGAGTTTCGTAGTTCAGGGCAACAAATATTTGTGGATTGGTCGATTTTAGCAAAAGATTCTCAAATCGCATTCGAACAGAAAATATAATTGTCCAAAACATGGATATTTGAACATTTGCATCACTTCAAGAATGGATGACTTAATTCAGATCGACACAGATTTTTGCCATCATAACATTCGAGTGGAAAATGTTTGATATTCACATGCGGAGCACTGTTTGCGTCATCATGGAATGGACAAAGCGTCTTTCGCTTAGAAAATATTTTGAAATGAAAAGTCAAAAGGAAAAAGGTTTAAATGAGTTGAAGTTGATTTTAAGTGGAGACAAGTACCTGGACAGGAAGCTCTACAACAATATACAAATACTCGAGAAGAAAAGAGGTTGATACCCAATCACCTTCATTTTCATCCAAAAAATTAGGAAAATTGATAGATGAATCAAGATTCGTTTATTTATTGTGTCTTATTAGGAAGACAAATACACAAATAGTGAGCTCTACAACAATATCTGAGTATTCGGGAAAGGAAGAGGTCTACACCCAATCACCTTCTTTTTTATTCCAGTTTATTATGAAAATGATTTTGAAAATGATTTTGAAAATGAACAACTTGACATTGGATCAAGCGTTTGATTATGAAATTATTTGAATGAACGATCGAAAGGTACTTGATGTTAGATCAAACACTTGTGTCGCGATTGATTGAATTTGATTGAAAATTAACTTGACGTTAGATCAAACATTTTATTCTTGAAAATATTGATTTTAAGTTCTAGCAACCATTTAATTAATTCGTTTAAAAAAAATTAATTAAAAACAAAAATGTAAAAGCAAGTAAAATTATTACACTTCATGAGAATGAAAATTCATTTATCAATTGAAAATATTATGCAAATAAAATGAACAAGATAATATAAAAAAGAAATACAAACCAACCAATCAATTACAAACAAAATGAAATAACATAAAAATGGTGCAAGTTATTTGAGTGGTAAGAAGTTTAATTTAGAAAAGGTCAAGTTACTTGATCAAGAGATTAACCAAGATAAATGACGATTATTGTAGCGAAATTAACTGATTAAAATTGGTTAAATTAATTAATTAGATTAACTAAAATTAAATATTTAAAATAATTGATTATAAAATTAATTTAAATGATTAATCAAATTAAGTAATTTTATTTAGAAAAATTAACAAACTAAACAATTTTAATGAATTAATTTCTTTTCTAACTAAAATACACATGTTTTTTGTTTATTGAATTTGAAAATTAAAATGCAAATAAAAATAATGGTGTAAAACTAGAAAGGAATTGCAATTAAAACATACGGGGGCTAATGGATAAAAAACCCAAATATCTTTTAAACCCTAATTTTTAAGAAAAATAAATATTATCATTTAAAAAAGGCAAAATACTTATTTAACTATACTCTTGAATTTAGATTGGTCTTTTAATTTTTTTCGTATCATTTTAGTCCCTTAATTTTTAAAATGTTTTATTTTAGTTTTTTTTGTCTAATTAACGATGAATTTAACGATCGACTTTTGAGTTTTTCCATTATTAATTAGACAAAAAAAAGACTAAAAAAGTGAGAAGAGAAAAGAGGAATAAAACCGTTTCCTCCCCTTAACTGTCTTTTGGCTTCTTTTTCATGGTGGCTTCTACAATGAGAGATCAATTAAGTCCTTCACTCATGTATCACTATTTCACCATTAAATTAAATGAGTTCATATAATTTAAACTAGATAACCAACAATTTTAGGTGAAGGTAGAAGTCTCAAAAATCACACATCGTGTATCAAATTTGAAGAGCAACGTTTTAGTGGTTGTTTATGATTATTATAAATACAAAGAGATATAGAAATAGACGTCAATCAAATTTTAATACGGAAGAAATCAATAATATAATAAAATGAGAAAGTGTCAATTTAGAGCATCCATCTCAGAATATCTATAAGGTGGTAATAATTATGTGAAGCGGCAAATAAAAAGTTAATGTGGCGTTCAAGTGTTTGCAATTCTCTTTTAATATATAATTATTATAAAAATGAATTT
This sequence comes from Vicia faba, assembly GCA_948472305.1. Classification (NCBI taxonomy): domain Eukaryota; kingdom Viridiplantae; phylum Streptophyta; class Magnoliopsida; order Fabales; family Fabaceae; genus Vicia; species Vicia faba. The sequence goes on along the minus strand of OX451739.1, from coordinate 1,358,647,379 downwards.
GTTGTACATTAAGAGTGCATTAAGAGGTGAATGCTGAGAGTCTCAAAAATCACTTATGATATAACTGTTATTATCATTTTTAATACCAGTGGTTGAATATTTTATTATTATTTTTATACTTATACTTATTATTATTATTATTATTATTATTATTATTATTATTATTATTATTATTATTAATTATTAAAATATTATTGATTATATATATATATATATATATATATATATATATATATATATATATATATATATATATATATATATATATATATATATATATATATATATATATATATATATATATATAATGAGAAAAAGTGACTTATACGAGAATGTGAGAAAGTAATAATAATTATTGAATTTATATTTATCGGTTGAAATTAAAAGATATTTTAAAATTTGAATAATGATTTCTCTTTCTTATTAATGACACTTAATTTAGTAAAAATCACAATTTAATTTCAACCATTCCTTTTTAAATCTGATGGTTCTTATTTATTCTCATATTCTCATATAACTTCCTCATTCTCATATGATATGTCCTCATATATAAGACATATAATATGAGAATGAGTACGTTATATGAGAATGTAATAACAACTATTAGATTTATATTTAATGGTTGAGATTAAAAGAAATTTTTAAAATTTAATTAATGATTTCTCTTTTTTATTAATAACGCTTAATTTAGTGAAAATCACAATTTAATCTCAACATTTTCTTTTTAAATCTGATGGTTGTTATTTATTTTCACATTCTCATATAACTTACTCATTCTAATATATATATATATATATATATATATATATATATATATATATATATATATATATATATATATATATATATATATATATATATATATATATATATATATATATATATATATATATATATATATATATATATATATATATATATATATTCGGCTATTGCATAAGATATATAATTATAATTTTTATAATAGTAGTAATTAGATATTATTATATTATTATTATTATTATTATTATTATTATTATTATTATTATTATTATTATTATTATTATTAGTGGTTGGATATTATATTATATTATTATTATTAATAATATTATTATTATATATATCATTATTATATATTCTTAATTTATGATCAAATTAATAAATAATAGAATTATGATTTTTGCCAAGAATTACTATCATAATGGCACATAATTAAGATTTGAAATTATATATATTAAGATAAATATTGCCACACTAAATAAATATTAATCTCTCTTTTCTTTTTCTCTTGTTGACAATTTCACTGTAACTTTAGATTGTTCATCAGTATCTCATTTTCAAAATCATAAAGAAAGAAAAAAAAATAGATTTCTCTAAACCTAAAATACTGTGTACTAATAAATTGAAAGTAACTACTAAACTTGTCCTTCTCCTCTTCCATTAACTCTCCTATATCCACTTATCGAAACTACATGGAGAGCTTTATTCACAAATGAAGTAAAAACTAAATTAAATGGTGTAATGACATAAATCATTAGGTAAGAGACTTGATTATCGAAAATGGAATAGAGCAAAGAGTTACCTACGGAGATGAGAATTTCTCCGGTAACGAATGGTGTGTTTGAAAGAGAGGTAAGGATTAGTTGCAAGACGTAATTGTAAATGAAATTCAATGTAAATGGTGTGTTTGAAATGTGAAGAATTGGAATTTTGATGAAATTTTAATTTTACTGTCAAAATTCAGTTATGCAGTTGAAATTTTGGTTTTTGAAGTTTGTTGTTATTAAATAAAACGTGAAAATGGTGTAATGAATGAAGTGTTCCATGTGCAATTTGCTTGCTTGGGCTTATTTGGCTTCAACATGTGGCTTGAGTAAGTGGATTGAAAATTTAACTTGAAGAGTGATTCTTGTAAATGGCTTGATAAGTTTGGCTTAAAAAAAGCTTAGGAATGCCCTTGAAATATGGCTTTAAGATGGCTCTTGAAATGCTTGAAAAGTGTACTTGAAATTGGCTTACAAAATTGCTTAAAGAAGTTACAATTATTGAAAAGTGTACTTGAAATTGGCTTACAAAATTGCTTAAAGAAGTTACAATTAAGAATGCATTTTCTTTAAAAATGTTTGAAAAAATGAAATCAAAAGTTTTTTATTTAAAAATTGAATGATGACTTTAAAATTAAAGAATGCAGATATGCAAAAGAGAGAAAATTAAAAAAATGCACATGGACCACAATTTTGACCTTTTCTTGATTTATTGTTTTAATTTTTGCAAATGGAATTGAATTAAAATACAAAATGATAAAAATTGACTTTTTTTTTCTTTCAAAAATTAACTATTCATCATATTAATATATGCAATGAACAAGGGGTAAAAATAGGGTATGACATGAGAAAAAATGTATGAATTTGCATCCATTTTTTAACTCCTAATCAATGCATTTGTTTTACTTTTATTACGTTGTTTGTTTACTTTGTTTGATTTTTTTTTGTAATAATTAGGTTTTTGAAATTTTCTCCCGTAAATAATCATATTTCAGAAAACCTCGCAAAGGAGGAGTCATCTCACTTGGCGTCTACACCTTAAATTAAAGGGGAGACGTCATCTCACTTGGCGCCTAGGTGTTAAAAGTGTGCCCTAAGTCATGTGAGATGGCGCCTTAGTGCAAAGGAGGTCTAATTTTTTTTCATTTTTTATTTTAAATGCGGGACATTAGGTAAACGATATAGCTTCACGAAAATTCGAATTTTTATTTACACAAAACGGTTACATAATAAATAAAAAATACAAAATAATTAGTGGTCCCCCGAAACTGGGTAACGACCCGCAGTTCCACATCCGCAAAAGTTAGGGATTTAAATCGTATGACTTTGTTCTGTTAGATCACCTTACGGACAACCTGAAAAGCTCAGAAGTTCTGATCAATTCAATCATCTTCAGACGAGGCAACAAATAGACAAGATGCTCAGAGATACGAAGGCTATAGCAGAATGAGAACCCCATGGAATTATTGCACATAACTATCTTTTCTTTGTATTAAAATTTTCATTTTTATGACGACATTCTCTTACTAGAATATTTGTCTCATTGTACAAAAATACTTACTCAAAGTCAATACAAAGATATGTAAAATCAAGCTTCACAAATGAGCTTTTGTTTTGATGAAGACAAACCATGACTAACAAAGAAGGCAAAGATTTTGATCAAGCTCAAAGCATCTAAGGATAATATCTATCTTCATTCAAAGCTTTCAACAACTTTAAAGGTATACTAATATTATCTCTTTGATCTTAAGATATAGATGCTCAAAAATGAAAAAGGAATGTTTAAAAATCATTACTCAAGCTTTTTAAAGATAAAATTTCATTTTTCTCTTGCATGCAATCGATTTACATTTTAGTGCAATCGATTGCACACTTCAAAATTTCAGATCTTTTGCTTCTATTTCTCTGTGCAATCGATTTACATTGCTTATGTAATCGATTGCATACTTAAATTTTCAAAATGTTTGCTACTGTTTCTCAGTGCAATCGATTTACATTGCAAGTGCAATCGATTGCACTCACTTACTTTTTGCTACTGAATTTGCATGCAATCGATTTGTATTGATAGTGCAATCGATTGCACTCTTAAAGATTTTGAAAAAATAGCTATTGAAACCTTGTGCAATCGATTTACACAAAGGGTGAAATCGATTGCATGCTGCACGATTTTGAAAAATAACAGCTTTGTTCATGCTTGTTCATCATGCCTTTTCATTGTATCTTTTCAATCAAACTTGACATTTGTTCATGATACATTTCCAGAACTTCATGTTGTTTCAAAAGAGTGTTATGAACATATAAATACTCAATTTCAAAATCTATTTCAACACCTCTTCCATAAATATTTTCTGAATTTTCAAAATACAAACTCAAGCATTCCTTCACTTTCATGCATAAGTTTTCTGCACATTTTCATACATTAACAAACAGAAAACTTTGAGAAAATATATCTTGAGTCATTGTACAATAGTATTATTGGAAGAAGAAGATCTTACATTGTTAAATCACTCTAAGTGATCAATATTACTCTACTCACTCAAACTCACAAATTGATATTTACTTGCTTATTTTTTCAGGATTGTTGGAAATAAGTTTAAGTGTTTTTTTGAAATCTTGTCTTTCCAAAGTTGTTGGATACAGGTGTAGTTACATTGAGAGGATTGTTCTCATAGGTAACTTAGTGAAAATCCAAGAGGACTGTTCTTGGTCCAAGAGGATTGTTCTTGGTTGTTTGGTAGTTCTTGTTTAAGTTTGCCACAATAAGGAAATCTCTTTCATGTTGAAAGGGGACTGGAGTACTCTCGGACTGTGAGGGGAACCAGGATATATCGCCTGTGTCTCTTTATTTTTCTGAATTTTTAAGCTTTCCTAAACTCACTTTTAACCAGAAAAATAAGAACCATCATCACTAAAAACCAGAATTTTTAAAGTACCTAATTCACCCCCCCCTCTTAGGCGCACTTCGTACTTACAATTGGTATCAGAGAAGGTTATAGGTAACCTGCTCCTAAAAGATCCAGAATGGCTTCCGCAAATCAAAATCCCGTTTTCAGAGATGGTGGTAGTAACAACAAGCCTCCTCTATTTTGTGGTGAATATTTTGACTTCTGGAAAATACGCATGAAGGCACATCTAGAAGCACAAGGAGAAGAAATATGGGATGCCGTCGAAAATGGTCCATTTATCCCTATAACGGTAATCAATGGTGTTGGCTCATCAAAGCCTAAAACTGCATGGGACGATGATGATAAGAAGAAAGTTCTCTATGACAAAAATGCAATAAACCTTCTTCAAGGTGCACTTAGTATGGACGAATTCTTTCGTGTCTCGGCATGCAAAACAACAAAAGAAATATGGGATACCTTGGTACAAACTCATGAAGGAACGGTTGAAGTAAAAAGATCAAGACTAAATACCCTAAGTTAAGAATACAAATTATTTTGAATGCAGCCCATAGAAACCATTCTTGACTTACAAAAGAGATTTGTGCACTTGACAAATCATCAAAGTGCTCTTGGTAAAATTTTGACGAATGATGAACTAAATCTAAAAGTACTTAGGTCCTTAACTAGGGAATGGCAACCGAAGGTAACGGCAATTTCAGAAAAGAAAAGTCTCTCCAACATGACATCCACGACATTATTTGGAAAACTTCAAGAATACGAAACGGAACTCGGAAGACTTGAAAAGCATGAAAACCAAGAGAAGAAATCCAAGAATATTGCTTTGAAGATAGACTCCAAGGAAGTTGAAAAGGAAAACAATCCGGAAGAAGATGAAAACTTCATGCTTCTTGTTAAAAGGCTTGGTAAGTTCTTCGGTAGAAATGAAAAACCTTTTTCTCATTCAAAAGGAAAGAAACAATTTCAGAAAAAGGAAGGCTCCACATCAACACAAGAAATCACATGTTATGAATGTGGTAAGCAAGGTCATATCAAGCCGGATTATCCAAAACTCTCCAAGAAAGGTGGCTTCAAAATCAAGAAGGGATTCAAGAACAAAAAGGCTTATGTCGCATGGGAGGACAATGAAATAAATTCCTCATCTGATTCCGATAGTGATGAAAGTGCAAATCTAGTATTGATGGCCTCACACCATTCCAATGATGAAGACAATGAGGTTAGTAATGAATTTTTCTCTTTTTGATAGTGATGCACAAGGTGCTATAGATGAACTATTGAATGAATGCAAAATTCTGTATAAAACCATTTCACCACAAAAGAAACAAATTTCATCCTTAGAAGAAAAATATGTTTCAATGGAAAAAGATTTCAAAGAAGAAAAATAAAAATTAAGTGATGAACAAAAACAGAATTTTGTATGCAAAAATTGTGATTCACTCTCTTTCCAAATTGTCCAATTAAAAAGAGTCATTGAAAGATATGAAAAAGGCCAAATTGGATTGGAAGGTGTTCTTAGCCAACAAAGATACTCCAATGATAAAAGTGGACTTGGATATTCAAAGTTTTCAAAACCAAGTTCTAACAAAACTATCTTTGTTAAAGCTAGTGATCAATCATCCAAAGAGAAAGTGAACAAACCTAAAATAGTTCGTCACTATCCTAAAAAGAAAACATTTTCTAAGAAGAAATCTTATCCTTCTAGATATAGAAGTAACTTTGAACCTACTTGTTTTTATTGTGGTATTAAAGGCCATACACCTAATGCTTGCTATGATAGAAACTTCAGTGTGGCAAGTGGGCATTATGTATGGGTAAGGAAAGACACTAATTATGAAGGACCCAAAGCAACTTGGGTACCTAACAAAACCTAATTTGTTTTGCAGGTATGCTTGAAGACCACAAGCAATATTTGGTATCTTGATAGTGGTTGTTCAAAGCATATGACAGGAGACATAAACCAATTTTCACATCTAGCGCTAAAGGCCAAGGGTTTTGTCACTTATGGAGACAATAATAAGGGAAGAATCCTAGGAAAAGGCAAAATTGGTGCTCCACCTTTCACATCCATTGAAGATGTTATTTATGTTGAAGGACTAAAGCACAATCTTCTAAGTATTAGGCAACTTTGTGACAAAGGCTTCAAAATCAAGTTCACCAAGGATGAATGTTTGATAGAAGACGAAGTCACTCATGAGGTTATACTTAAAGGTAAAAGAATCAATAATATATTCATGATTTCTCTTGATGATCCATCTTTGAAGGTTAAATGTCTCATGGCGAACAACGATGATTCATGGCTTTGGCACAAAAGAATTGCTCATATTCATATGGAACACTTGAATAAATTAATCAAGCATGATCTTGTCATTGGTTTGCCTAAGAGAAATTTCGTCAAAGATAGACTATGCGATGCTTGTCAAAAAGGGAAACAAACTAGATCAACTTTCAAATCTAAGAATGTGGTGACCACTACAAGGCCACTACAATTGTTACATATGGATCTATTTGGTCCATCGAGAACAAGGAGTTTCGGAGGTAATGTATATGCTTTGGTTATTGTTGAAGATTTCTCTAGATATACTTGGACATTCTTTTTAGTGCAAAAAAGTGATGCATTCTAGGCGTATGCTAAACAAATTCAGAATGAGAAGTCTCTAACAATTGCCTCAATAAGGAGTGACCATGGCGGAGAATTCCAAAATGCTCTATTCGAAGAATTCTGTGGAGAACATGGAATATCTCACAACTTCTCGGCACCAAGGACTCCTCAACAAAATGGAGTGGTTGAAAGAAATAATAGGTCTCTTGTGGAACTTGCTAGAACAATGCTTAGCGACTCAAATCTTCCAAAATACTTTTGGGCGGATGCGGTGAGCACGACATGTTTTGTTAGCAATAGAGTTAACATTAGACCAATCTTAAAGAAAACTCCATATGAACTTTTCAAAGGGAGAAAACCAAACATTGCTTTCTTTCATATCTTCGTGTGCAAATGCTTTGTCCTAAACAATGACAAAGATAATCTGGGTAAGTTTGATGAGAAATCCGATGAAGGTATTTTTCTTGGTTACTCACTCTCTAGTAAAGCATATAGAATTTACAACAAAAGAACTTTGACTATTGAAGAATCTATGCATGTTTATTTTGATGAAACTAACCCCTCCAAAGAGGATAATATTGTTTGTGATAATGTTGATGAAATTTTAGAAGGTCCTCAAGAAAATTCTTCCAAAGATCAACCCATTCAACTCGAAGAATCACCTCAACAAGAATCGAATCTCAATGATCTACCAAAAGAATGAAGAACTCATAGAGATCATCCTATTGATAAAGTAATTGGTGATATAAGTCAAGGTGTGTCTACAAGATTAAATCTCAAGGATGCTTGCCTAAACATGACGTTTGTCTCTCAAATTGAGCCTTCCAAAGTTGATGAAGCCTTAGGCGATGACCAATGGATTATAGCTATGCAAGAAGAATTGAATAAATTTGAAAGAAATCAAGTTTGGGAACTCGTCCCTAGGCCAAGCAACAAACACATTATTGGAACAAGATGGGTGTTCAAAAACAAACTCGACGAGAATGGAATAATTGTTTGCAACAAAGCAAGATTGGTAGTACAAGGCTATAATCAAGAAGAAGGAATAGACTTTGAAGAAACTTTCGCTCTAGTTGCAAGGTTAGAAGCTATTCGTCTCTTACTTGCCTATGCTTGTTCATTAAATTTTCAGCTTTTCCAAATGGATGTCAAAAGCGCATTCTTGAATGGATATATCACTGAAGAAGTGTACGTTAAGCAACCCCCGGGGTTAGAAGACTTCAAGAATCCATCTCATGTATTTAAATTTTGAAAAGATCTCTACGGACTAAAACAAGCACCAAGGGCATGGTATGATCGTTTAAGCAACTTCTTATGCGAAAAAGGTTTCGAAAAAGGCAAAGTTGACAAGACTCTATTTATCCAGAAAATCAAAGACGACACTTTGCTAGCACAAGTCTATGTTAATGATATCATCTTAGGTTCCTCAAATCAAGAAATGTATGAAGAATTCTCATCAATGATGCAAGGAGAATTTGAAATGTCCATGATGGGTAAAATGAACTATTTTCTTGGACTTCAAATCAAACAACTAAAAGATGGCATATTCATCAACCAATCCAAATATTGCAAGGAACTCTTGAAAAGGTTTGACATGGATAACTGTAAGGCAATGTCTACACCAATGGGTTCTGGTTCTTATGTTGATCAAGATGAACTAGGTGTTTCCATCGACATCACTAAATATCGAGGTATGATTGACTCCTTATTATATTTGACGGCAAGCCGTCCTGACATAATGTTTAGTGTTTGTCTCTGTTCCCGCTTTCAAGCTAACCCAAAGGAATCTCATCTCACGGCAGTAAAGAGGATCATGAAGTATCTCAAAGGAACAACAAATGTCGGATTATAGTATCCTAAAGGTAGTGTCTGCAACTTAATTGGTTATTCTGACGCGGATTATGCAGGGTGTAAAATGGATAGAAAGAGCACAAGTGGTACTTGTCACATTCTTGGTAATGCATTAGTATCATGGGCCTGCAAGAAACAAGCATGTGTTGCTCTAAGCACGGCCGAAGCTGAATATATTGCAGCGGGTAGTAGTTGCGCTCAAATTTTGTGGCTAAAACAACAACTTCGTGACTACTGACTCGATCTAGGGTGCATTCCTCTAAGATGCGACAACACCAGTGCAATTAACATTACAAAGAATCCCGCCATGCATTCAAGAACTAAACACATAGACATTCAACATCATTTCCTCCGTGATCATGTTCTTCAAGGAGATGTCGAGGTGACCTTTGTAGATACTCATAATTAGCTTGCCAATATCTTCACCAAACCTTTGGCGAAAGAACCTTTCCACAAAATTAGTCAAGAGCTCGACATACTTGACGAACGCGACTTATAAGGTGCATTCTACTCTTGATATAACTCTTATATATATGTTTCATACATGCTATATGATAATCTATGCTATATGGTATTTATTTTTTAAGAAAAATTTGGTTTTGGACATTTTTTGTTGATACAAATTGATTGCACAAAGAGTGTCAATCGATTGCACACTGAGTATTTTCAATTCTGTCCATTCCGTTTCATGTGCAAATCAATTGCACCTTCAATGCCAATTGATTGCACTCTGTGCGTTTTTGTTTAATTTTGATTCTGTTTGTGTGCAAATCGATTGCACGTGGTATGTCAATCAATTGCACGTACTGCAGTTTGCTTTTATGATAGAAAAATAATGTTGGTCAGAATTCCTCTCTCATATTCCCAAGCCAAATACACTTTAATTCAAATCCTCATTCCATACCTACCCAAATCATTTCCAAATCTCAGCTCACAAAAACCTTTCTCTCTCACAAAACCTAAAACCCCAAAACCCCTAAAAACTCCATATCCATGGCTTCAAGACAAAAGAGAAAAGCTTCAGTTTCAGATAAAGGGAAAGAGAAGGTTGATTCAACATCCAATACATTACTTTCAACTCTCACCAAAGAGAAAGAAGCCAGATTTATCTAAGACTTTCAAAGGAAAATAGTATCCAACCCCAAATATGGTATACTATCCTCCTTTCCTCAAGAATGCTTTTCCTTTCAGAACGATATAGCTGCTTATGGTCTGGAACCCTTGATTTCTTCGTTTGGTCCATACTACCCGGATTTGGTAAGAATGTTTTTCAGCAATCTAACACCCCACAAAGGCAAAATAGTCACATATGTGCTGGGCACTCGCATCTCTCTAACTCCTTAGGTTGTTGGTGAGATCCTTCATATTCCTTTCACTGGAAGTTCCCTATATGATCCTAAAAACGAGATATGGGATGACTACCGGAAAAAGGAGTTCTTTTACAGCATTGGGCGGTTAAGTGAAGCTGAATTTCGCGCCAAACGGATTCGTGGTCTTGGCGGAGTAATTCCATCCAGAGACTCTTGGAGTGCAGGTAACCTCCATATAGACGATCGCTTATATCATTATTTTCTGGTCTATATCTTGTTTCCAAGAGCTGGAAACCACTGCACTGTTACCGACTTCGAAATGCAGCTTATTTATGCAAGGAAGAAAGGAGTAAGTGTAAACTGGGCAAGGATGATCATGGTGCATATGCTGAGAGTGGATGCAAAATCTAAATTCCTTCCATATGCTTATTTTGTCACTTTGATTATGGATGAATTTGGTGTGGATTTTTCTGGGTTTGAAAAGATGAATATGGATCCTAATCTAAACAATATTTCCATTAAGAATGTTGACTCCAGAATGGGCGTGCACTACAATCCGGAGACAAAGACCATCGCCTACATTGGTGAAGATGTTGTTGGCGATGAAGAAAATGACCAAGAAGTCGAAGGCGGTGAAGTTGTGCCTCCTCCTCCTACTGCTCCCTATGGTCCAAGCAATCAAGAGCTCATGTATTACATGTCTCAACAATTTGCTTCCATGAACACCAACATCAACAATCAATGGAGTGCAATCAATGATTCCACTACAACCCGGATTAATGACTTTCGCTCGGATGTGAATCAACAATTTTCGTACCTTTACTCTCATCTTCATATTCCACCATACGACCCAATTAATCCAGCTGCACCTCCTCAACATTATACAAAACCCCCACTTCAACAACAATTCCCGAATCAAGGCTCATGGTCTTATAACCATCCAGACATGCATAAACCTTAATGTTCTGGCTAACTGTTTTTCTGTTATGTTCTTGTCTTGCTATTCAATGTTTTGTTTGTTCAAACTTCTGTATAATCCTTAAACAATGTGTGTTAATGTTTTAGTTCTACAATTTTCTCTATATATTTCTCTATTATTATTTGCTTTAGGCATCTTTCCCTTCTTTTTGATAATGTCAAAGGGGGAGAAAGATGTGTGGTACTTTATGCTTGTATTTTCTGTGTCTTAATTTTTCAAGGTACTCTCCAATCAAGATGAAGAATTGCAAAGGATTCCAACCCTCTCCTACATAGGGGGAGTTTTGCATCTTAGGGGGAGAAGCTCTTCCAAAAAGTACATCGCATAAAGCAAGACTGTTTGTCATTATCAAAAAGGGGGAGAATGTAAAATCAAGCTTCACAAATGAGCTTTTGTTTTGATGAAGACAAACCATGGCTAACAAAGAAGGCAAAGATTTTGATCAAGCTCAAAGCATCTAAGGATAATATCTATCTTCATTCAAAGCTTTCAACAACTTTAAAGGTATAATAATATTATCTCTTTGATCTTAAGATATAGATGCTCAAAAATGAAAAAAGAATGTTTAAAAATCATTACTCAAGCTTTTTAAAGATAAAATTTCATTTTTCTCTTGCATGCAATCGATTTACATTTTAGTGCAATCAATTGCACACTTCAAAATTTCAGATCTTTTGCTTCTGTTTCTCTGTGCAATCGATTTACATTTCTTATGCAATCGATTGCATAGTTAAAATTTCAAAATGTTTGCTACTGTTTCTCAGTGCAATTGATTGCACTCACTTACTTTTTGCTACTGACTTTGCATGCAATCGATTTTCATTGATAGTGCAATCGATTGCACTCTTAAAGATTTTGAAAAAATAGCTGTTGAAACCTTGTGCAATCGATTTACACAAAGGGTGCAATCGATTGCATGTTTCACGATTTTGAAAAACAACAGCTTTGTTCATGCCTGTTTATCATGCCTTTTCATTGTATCTTTTCACTCAAACTTGGCATTTGTTCATGATACATTTCCAGAACTTCATGTTGTTTCAAAAGGGTGTTATGAACATATAAATACTCAATTTCAAAATCTATTTCAACACCTCTTCCATAAATATTTTCTGAATTTTCAAAATACAAACTCAAACATTCCTTCACTTTCATGCATAAGTTTTCTGCACATTTTCATACATTAACAAACAGAAAACTTTGAGCAAATATATCTTGAGTCATTGTACAATAGTATTATTGGAAGAAGAATATCTTACATTGTTAAATCACTCTAAGTGATCAATATTACTATAGTCACTCAAACTCACAAATTGATATTTACTTACTTATTTTTCCAGGATTGTTGGAAATAAGTTTAAGTGTTTTTTTGAAATCTTGTCTTTCTAAAGTTGTTGGATACAAGTGTAGTTACATTGAGAGGATTGTTCTCATAGGTAACTTAGTGAAAATCCAAGAGGATTGTTCTTGGTCCAAGAGGATTGTTCTTGGTTGTTTAGTAGTTCTTGTTTAAGTTTGCCACAATAAGGAAATCTCTTTCATGTTGAAAGGGGACTAGAGTACTCTCGAACTGTGAGGGGAACCAGGATATATCGCCCGTGTCTCTTTATTTTTCTGCATTTTTAAGCTTTCCTAAACTCACTTTTAACCAGAAAAATAAGAACCATCATAACTAAAAACCAGAATTTTTAAAGTACCTAATTCACCCCCCCCCCTCTTAGGCGCACTTCGTACTTACAAGATACCCCTTTGAAAGTGCAAAACTATATGTTTTTATTTACTTTTGTGTTTTGTTTACAAAAACGTCCAAATGATTCATTTTTTGAACATATGCATTTAAACATAATTACTATTTACAAATAAACAAAATAAAAAGACAATCACGAATGGCTTTTAGAGGTAGGAAAATCTCTCTATGCTATTTCCATAAGTCCCCCGCAGTTAGCAGTTTAATCCCTAGTGGAACAAAGCTTCCAATTATCAATCCTCAGTAGAAGTCGTTCAAATTCTCAGAATTTCCCAACAGGGTCTTATATGCAATACACGGCATTTTCCTTACAACAACGTTTATTTCTCTAATCGGAAATTCATCAGCACTTAGACTTCACAACATGAAGACTTACACTCCATATCCTCAGCAGCAGTCAGGGATTTATTTTCCCAGTCTAACAACAATGCAACAGATTAGCTCACATATACATACATCATATCCATATATCATAAACATTAATAGCATGAATGCATCATACCATGAATTTCATACAACATGACTTTGCATTTTAGCTAACATTTTACCCTTTTCAGGATAAGGTTAACAGCTACCACTAACAATGTTCAAAGTTCTCAGATACAGTTCAGATACACTCCAGACACGGATGTCATTCTGATGCTCATTCAATTTTCAACTTCTAGATACAGTTCAGATACGCTCCAGACACGGATGCCATTCTGATACTCATTCATTTTTCAACTTCTAGATACAGTCCAGATACGAACCAGACACGGATGCCATTCTGATACTTATTCAGTTTTCAACTTCCAGATATAATTCAGATACGCTCTAGACACGGATGCCATTCTGATACTCATTCAATTTTCAACTTCCAGATACAGTACAAATACGCTCCAGACACAAATGCCATTCTGATACTTATTCAGTTTTAAACTTCCAGATACAGTTTAGATACGCTCCAGACACGGATGCCATTCTGATACTCATTCAGTTTTCAACTCTCAGATACAGTTCAGATACGCTCCAGACACAGATGTTATTCTGATACTCATTCTTTCAGTTTAAAAATTACAATTCAACAATCACTTTAGGATGGGATCTACAAGCCCATCTCCAACAACTTTCTATCATCTCTCCAAATGGCATATTTAAGCCCATTCCCTCTACCATCACATCACTGAGTGCAAATTTCTGGGCACTCTAGTGTCCAATCATCTTCCACCTTTGAGTCACGAATGGCAAAACTCGCCAATCTAACTCTTCAAGTTTAAGAAGATTGAACAGGGGAAGCTATTGTACCCCAAAATTTTCCCTCTCACTTATCAAGAATTTGCTCACAAGATCTCCTTGGGCTCAAGACTGCACTAGGGTTTGATCAACTCAAGACACCTTCTTATGCACTAATGACCAAAATTAGGGTTTGAGTTTTCACAAGGATTTTTGAACTTCCGATGCCCCATATGAATTTCATGGATAATTATGGACCCCCAAGATTACTCATGTCAATTTTCAAGCCTTGGATCACATCTTTGATCAGTCAATTGAGCAGTTGACCTAAAAATCAGTTGTATTGGGAAAAAAGTCAACTATGGCAAATTTACAGTCAAACTTCATAATTTTTTATCCACATCAATATTTTAAACTCATATGTATCATTTGATAAAGTTTTCACCATAACTCCTCAAGAAATTTGATCAAATCTCCAAAAGGGCAAAATGGTCAAAATTAGGGTTTTGACTGGGAGAGGGCAATCTCTGATTTTTGACCTAGAAAATGGTCAATTGGTTTAAGGCATGATCTCAACAGTACAATTGCATCATTTTTACCTAATGACATGGTTCAAAACATTGCAAGTCCATTGGATTGACAGATGAATTTTTCAGTCAACTGATCAAAAGTCAACTATATACTGAAAAGTCAAACTTTGACTTTTTGGTCAAATTCAAGTGCCAAAGATCATAATTCATCAAAACATGTAAAAATATGAAACTTATTCATCAAGAAATCAAAAAGTCAAGATTTTATTTTGAAAAGTCAAAATTTCTAAACTTAGAAATTTTTCTAAGTGTTGGAAATTTCATATTTTTTCACAACTTTGAACAAAATTTTCACCATGATGCAAGTTGATTCAAGAGAAACTTCCGACATACAAGTTGTAGATCTCCATGAAATCTACAATTTTTATTTATACAACTCCTTCCAAAAGTTCTTGTATCTCAAGTTATAATTTTATGAACATAGGGTCATGAAACAAAACACTTAGTGAAATTTTGCCCTAATTTGGTCAGGATTTTGACCCAACTTCATGGCACTTTTTCATATAGTTCCAAGGTGAATATTCAAAAGCAATTCAAATATGGGTTGTAGATCACACTTAAAGCTTTCCAAAATTTCCAAGAACTCCTTGAGATCATTCTTGAGTAGGGAGAATCGAAGAGATGAAGTTAGGGTTTTATCACTTGAATTACAAGTCATTTTTGATGAACACATGAACCAAATCCATGCTAGGCTGCATAATCTTTGCTTTGCAGGCCTCAAACTTATTTGTCACTCCATAATTAAACGTTTACACAGTTGTTAGGGCTTTAATCCAAGCAATTGAGCTATTACCCAAGTTGCATTTCCATTAATGGCACAAAGTTAACATTGCCATTCTTGTAAAGCAAGCTTTTTGCATAAAGTCCATTCTTGAGCCTCTAACTTGTTCCCTCTGATCACACTCCATCCACAAAATCCGAAGCAAGCTTGTTTAAAGCATAACCACTCTATGAACCAAGTACAAGGCATGGAAACTTGTTTTGTAAAAAAATCACATGTTGAACTTAAACATGTAAATTTGAATTCTGATCAACTAAAGCACTCCAAACTTATTGCTTATAAATAGAGTCACTATTTGTGAGCTAAAGGACGAGTTTTAACACCCTGAAACACTACCAAATTCCCTCTAGCCAGAAATTGCACAAAAAACTCCATTGATACGCAATTCTGACCTTAAACTTGTATCTCTCATTTCCCTCGTGCGTTTTCCCTCAAATTCATTCCTAAAGCTTCCTTACATCAAATACAACTCATCCCTATCCTTATTCCAGAACTGTAACACCATTTACCATAACCTCCATAACCAAAAAACAAAGTCTGCAACTTGACTTCTCTAGGCCATTTCAGCCACTCTCAACTCAAGCAAACCATTGCATTAGCTTCCTAGAACCTCAAGGAAGCTAACCTGGTCATCACCATCACTTGAAACAAGCTCAAACTCAAAATACGATTTCCAGTTTTGAGGTAAGTTTTCTCAACTTGGAGATCTTCATACAAGCATCATTAATAGTTTATTTGTGAACAAAACATGTAGATATCATTGCCCTGAAGCTAACCATGTCCATAGTTTCCATTAATTTTGCTTGAGCTTAGAGAATTTTGAAACTGAAATTTATGATATTTTTAGGGTTCAGATTAGGACCATTGAAATTCATGCTTATCTTTGATCTGTAGTTTTAATGCTTTAAATTTCTGAAACCGTGAGAAAATTTGCTACAAGTTTCATGTTTACAGTTTTCATTTTTGATGAGAAATGAGCAAGTTATAGTTGGTCTGGCTGGAGGTTGAAGATGAAGTCTTCAGGGCGCGTTTTGCCTTGTATATTTATTGTTTTGCTTCTGTTAACGAATGTATAGCCACCACAGTGGTAGAAGCGCGCGAATGTAACCTATGGGACCTGAGTTCGAGCCCCAGTGGTACCCTTTTGCATTTTTTCATATTTTTCCTTTTCTGACTTTTTTTGAGCGTCTGGGCCTTGTTGGGCTTTGTACTGTTTTTTTTATTATTTTTGCTTACTAACCCCCTTGCAGGATGTTAGCACCCCTAGCCCAGTTTATTTTTATTTTCTTATTTTTATTTCATTTGTTTTCTTAATTATTTTTTTTACTAATGTTAAAAATCATAAAAAATATAAAAATATTAGATTTTCATTTTGACATAGTTTATTTATTTTTCTCATAATTTTTTTTTTCTAATAAATATTTTATTCATTTCACTAAACATCTTATAAATTTAATTAAAATAATAGGTTTTATTTATTTTCTTTTATACCAATTAAAATATACTATTTTAATATAAAAAAGGCCAAAAATACTTTATAATACTATAAATATTTTCAAGACATAAAAATACTAAAAAAATGTTTTTCTTAAACTTATTTTCTTTTGATTAATTAATAGAACTAGGGTTTTATTTAAAATCCCTTCTTAAAAAATTTCTTTTTATTAATTATTTTTTTCTTTAAATTAATTATATTAAGACAAAATCCCTTTTTCCTAAAAAATCAAACAAATATCAATTTACTTCATATTTTGCATTTTTGCACATATTTATTCACTTTGTACATTATATTCATTTAAATTCTTGTACATTGATACAAATTCAATTTGGTTGTAATAGATTAACTAGGTTTATATTCTTGCAATCCCCGTTTACAAATTGTACACCCCTCCCCATAAATGTTGTAATAGCTTAGTAACTTTAAATTTCGCAATTTATCGCTTTATATATAACATGTTAGTAATTAGGGTTTGTATGGAAAGACTAAAACCAATACTTAAAAAACCCTAATTCAAGACAAAAACAAGCATGAAAATAATACACTTGCATACAAGCACCCCTAGGATTATTCCACTTGGTTGGCTTATACAAAATAGCCATATTACGCATGTAAGGTATCTTAGCAAAAACAAACAAATACAAGATCATAGTCCCTCGACGACGCTATCTAAAGTTGCCTTTCAAATGATCTTAGTCCCTAAAAAGAATGCTAAGATACTTTAAAATATTGCAAATCATGGTTATACGATGACCCACGCCCGTCCCATTTACATCCAAAGATAGGGTTACTTACCAAATCAATGGTAAGATAACAATGTCAAAGGAAAAGAAAAATGAACAAGAAAGACTTTTGAGTAGGTAGAATGCTCATAATTACTTGCTCAATTTCAAACAAACATCCTTGCTATTTTCAAAACAATCACCTACACTTTCAAAAACATCTTACAAAACTTGAAAACATTTTCAAAAGATCAACATCTTTGTATACATTCTTACGAACAAGAATCATTACAAAGATTTCCTAAACAATGTCCTCTTTACAAAATACTTTCAAAAACCACACAAAGCACAATATCAAACAAAAGCAAGTGATCTAGCAAGTAACTAAGAGCCCATGGAAAACCATGGATGAAAAGGGTGCTAATACATTCCCTTTTCATAATCTACCCCCCGAACTCAAGAAATAATCTCAAAGGTCTTTCCTATACTTTTTCACCTTTCCTTTTGGATAAAAGAAAAGTCGGTGGCGACTCTTGCTAATCGCAACATTTGCGATCAAACACAAAACCTTCAAGTCAGTTCTCCCACCGTATCACAATAATTATATAATTTCTAGCTTTTATTACTCTAGCTAGCTCAGAGGAATTTTTGTTCAACTCCAGAGTCGCATAATGTTTTTTGAGTTCAATAAGTAATATACCTTAGCCTCTAGCACCACCACCTTCAACCATATCTTTGCCCAATAATTCCTTGCACAGAGAGTTGGGTTGTTGAACCGACTCATTAACCACCTTACTGTCGACAAGGAGACCCAATAACATGTACATGTCCTCTAGTATGACGGCACATTCACCTATTGGTATATGAAATGTGTGTGTCTCGGGTCTTCACCTTTACAACATTGCAAGTATGAACTTTGAATCAATCCTGCAGTTGGAGATCTTTATAACATTTCTGAAACCCGCATATTTGAGATAGGGCACGATCAATGGGTCAGGAGCAATGTAGTTGTGCTACTGAATTCTGAATCTTTTAGTATCCTAAATTCAAAATGTAAAAAGTGTAACAATCCATAAGATGTATAAATCATTAATAATATTATAAGTATACAATAATATTTGAGAATTTATAAAAACTTACAAACACTGTAATGTTATCCCTTGTGCCTATGTGAGAATCGCCCATTGTGAGAAGAGCCATAGTTGAAATTGTATGAGATAATGAAAGAGTTTGTATTAGAGAGTGAGATGATTTTTGATGAAAAACAAGTATGTGATGCTCTGTATTTATAGGAAAATTTTTATCACGGGGTGAATAAATGAGGTGGTTGGTGGGTGAATGCATGCATGATATGTATCACTCATGAGGTGGTTGCAGTGTAGGTGCAGGCTAGGTGGAAGCCTTGGGGAAGGCATCTCTACATGCATGTAATACGATTGGACATGTAGGGAGGCGCCATTTGACTTGGCAAATGAGTACAAAATTGAAAGGTGTCGCCATCCCAATTGGTGAATTAGAGGTGGCATAGGTTGTAGTGTAGGTGTAGGCTAGGTGACAACCTCGGGGAAGGCATCTATGCATGCATGTAACACAATTGGACATGTAGGGAAGCGCCATTTGACTTGGAGAATGAGTATAAAATTGAAAGGTGTCGCCATCCCAGTTGGCGAATTAGAGGTCGCGTGGGTTGCAGTGTAGGTGCAGGCTAGTTGGAAGCCTTGGGGAAGGCATCTCTGCATGCATGTAATACGATTGGACATGTAGGGAGGAGCCATTTGACTTGGCGAATGAGTACAAAATTGAAAGTTGTCGTTATCCCAGTTGGCGAATTACAGGTGACATGGGTTGCAGTGTAGGTGCAGGCTAGGTGGCAGTCTTGGGGAAGTATCTCTGCATACATGTAATACGATTGGACATGTAGGGAGGCGAATTAGAGGTTGCTTACTGTTGTTTTATTCAAATTCAGTACAACCTATTTAATCTTACATTTATCGAAACACTTATATACTTTATCACTCAAACACTCGAACATTGAAAAATTCAAACAATCAACTCAAAGACTCAAACACTCAAACACTTAAACCTTCAAACACTCAAACCTTCAAACATTCAAACATAGTTTCCTCTACACCACAATATATGATCAGTGAACATTTCAACAGTGAGACATACATTTGTCCAACCTCTGGGTTTTTGTTTAGAGACATTGAAAACATTCGATTTTGTTTAAACAGGAAAGCTAATTTCTTGTATTTCAAAAAATGATTGGAGGTCAAACTTGGACAAGGTCCCATGACACAAATCTTTTATCAAAATCCGGTTTTTTTGGTGACAAACAAATAATATTTTATAAGGTTGAGGTTCAAGATGAGAGGACCTTCAGAATATGTTTTCCAGTCATGAGTATTCTGGGAACGACTCTATTGAGTTGTAGATTATGCTGCGAGAGCCTCAGCTGTCACAAGTGGTTGATCCTCTCGAGGCCGAACAAGAAGAAGTAGATGTCGTTGACTAAGAAGAAGAAGATGACGAGTTAGAGTTTGACAACATGATCAACGATGTTTCTGAAGACGATGGGATACCTGGTATACCTCTGAATGAGATCTACACACCACCTCCACACATGAAAAACTTTAACATGGGCAGAGATGAACCGTCATCTAATTTATTTTTCAATCCGTATATGCAGTCAGATGAAAACTTAAAAGAGAAAGACAAATTTCGTAATAGAGAGGATTGTATCCGAGCCATAAAAAAGTTTCACATGCTGAACTCGGTCGATTTTAAGGTAGATCGTGTAAATCCAGAAAAGTACAAGCTCAAGTGTATCCACCCAGATTGTATGTTCAAGCTCACTGCATCATACAGATTAAGAGGTGATTGTTGGATCATAGGTTCTATGTCCACCCACACGTGCGTCAATTCTACTTAATCACATGATCATCAGAAACTAAATTATGATCTCATATGTCAAGAAATCCTACCTCTCGTCAGCAATGATCCATCATTGAAGGTGATAACCATAATCACTCACATCACTACGGTATATAACTATACTCTGTCATACCGAAAAGTGTGGTTAGCAAAGAACAAGGCGATTGAAAAGGTATATGGAAACTGGGAGGAGTCATACAAAGAACTTCGACGCTGCCTGCGTGCACTTCAGACTTATTCTCTGGGTACTGTTTATATTATGGAAACACTACCGGCGTACGCCCCATATGGTACTCATGCCACCCGAAATGGAATATTCAGTCGAGTGTTCTGGGATTTTGAACCTTGCATCACAGGGTTTGCGTCATGCAAACCTATTATTAAAATTGATGGGACTTAGTTACATGGGAAATACAAAGGCACACTACTGATGGCAGTTGCACAAGATAGAAACAACAACATTTTCCCAATTGCCTCTGCTCTAGTCGAGGGAGAGACTGGTAGTGCTTGGAGTTTCTTTCTCAAGAATCTCTGAACACACATGGCTCCTCAACCAAATCTCTGTTTGATCTCCGATAAACAGACATCTATTGAGAGTGCATGCAATAATCCTGCAAACGGTTGGCATGATCTTCCTTCTACGCATGTCTATTGCATTAGACATATCGTATAAAATTTCACGAGGGAGATCAAAGACAAGGCTCTTAGGAAAGCAATTATGAACATGGGGTATGCATTAACACAACCTTCATTCAAACACTATCGCAACGAGATTAGATTGTCAAATCCAGACGTAGGTAGGTGGATCGATAATATTTCGATGGAGAAATGGACTAGGTCATACGGCAATGGACAACGATGAGGCCACATGAAAATAAATCTTATCGAATCCGTGAACGGTGTATTCAAAGGCATACGAAACCTCCCAGTAACTGCTTTGGTTAAATCAACATATTTTAGGATGGCTTCGTTGTTTTCCAAAAGAGGTGAAATGTGGAATATTGTCTTGCAATCGGGACAACTATGGAGTAAAAGCTGCATGAAGTATATAAAGGCAGAAAGTGCCAAAGCAAACACCCATCTGGTTATACGGTTTGACCGACACAACCACAACTTCATTGTCAAATAGATAATCAACCACAGTGAGGGGCTGCCAAGACAATAGTATAGGGTTATACTACCATCTCGTTGGTGCGATTGTGGCAAGTTTCAAGCCTTTCGTATGCCTTGTACTCATGTCATTGCGGCATGTGCGTATAATCATCAAGACACATTACAACTTATATCTCCCATTTAAAAGTCTGAAACCTTGCTCAACATATACAACAACAACTTCCCATTGGTAGCGAAACCTGATTATTGGCCTGCATACGATAACAAAGTAGTATCGCACAACGACCAAATGCGAAGGAATAAAAAGGGTCATCCCAAAAGCAAACATATCACAACTGAAATGGACTCCCTTGAAAAGCTAGAAAGAAAGTGTGATTTATGTCGTCAGGTCGGACACAATCGCAAAAATTATCTGACTCGGGTTACTAGATCAACAACATAAAAATTGTACGCAAACCATCTTTAATTTTTTAAGTTCTAAACATTACGGTTTTTCATTAAGTTCATTTGTTACAACAAACCTTATGCAAACAACAAATAAAAACACGATAAAACTTCTAAGAAATTATAACCGTCAAAACAATTTCATCTGACCCATGCATCATCAACATTACGTCTCCGTCTGTTTTGACTTCCTCCAACCAAAAATTAGGTCTTCCTGTTTCAAATGAGGTGGTTGTTCCTCTTCGCTAGATCCTTCTAATTTGTTCCCCATCCTCGATGTCTCCCTTTATCCATCACATCAGCTCTCTCTTCAGACGTTCCATGGAGTGAATGTGCCAAAATTTCATTTTCATCAGAGGTTTGGTGGCCGAGAAAATAACGTAACCATCTCTGGTGAAAATCATGGGAGATGTCATGACACAAATAACAGAGAAAAAATAAGAAGACAATGCGAGAAAGTGTGAAGAATGACGGAGAAACGGGGGATTTATTTATAGAAAATAGCATTTTGCCCTAGGCGCCAAGTGAGAAGGCGCCTCCTCTCACATTTAAGGTGCATGCGTCATCTCACTTGGCTAAAAGAGAGAGCATGCGCCAAGTGAGATGGAGCCTAGGGCAAAAGGGAAAGTGTAGGCGCCAAGTGAGATGGCTCCTCCTTTGTGGGGTTTTCTGAAACATGGTTATTTGCGTAATTTTCTCCGAAACATGGTTATTTGTGAATTTTTTTTTTCAAAACCTGGTTAATACAAAAAAAATTCACTTTTTTCCCTAAACAATTATGTATTGTTCCAATTAGAATTTCTATCCAATTTTCTCCATATTCAAACACCAAATACCAAAGCACACACACATTTATCAAATTTTTTTGCACAAATTGTGCTTAGGATTTTTTCAAGTTCAATCCCTTAAGTGAACTAAAACTTGTGATTCCATTTACTGAAAACACCAGTAAACAAATTGGAACACCCGACAGGACCCTTTTGTGCAAGAAACTTAAAGTTTTGCAGAAAAGTTTTTTATGTTGTTATTGTTTATTTTGTTCTTCATACATGAAATATGTTTCGTGTTTATGCGTCTGAGGAGTTGTAAAACTCTTATTGAGATTGAACATCTAAAAATACTTCTATTCCCTAGAATGATGCTCCATATATAGAAGAACAACCAATCAAATTGACGGTAGGTGGTGCAGGTACTTCAACAACCATCAGAGTAACATTCCTTTTGAGAATCAAATGTCAGTTTCGACAGCATTACTAGGAGTGGTGGTCCCCCACCATAAATAACAAGTATTCCAAATACTCCCAAGGATACTTAAACTACTATAGGAGATCTTAGGCCTTCTTTTCTCCCAAACTTTATGTTGCCCCCTGGTAGTAATGTATATTCATATGACATGCTTACTGTGATACGGTAGGAGAACTGACTTGGTGTTTTTCATTTTATCGCAAATATTGCGGATAGCAAGAGTCGTCACCGAATTTTCTTTTATCCAATAAAGGAAAGGGTGAAAAGAACAGGAAATACCTTTTAAGAATTTTCTTGAGTTCGGGGGGTAGGTTATGAAAAGGGAAGGTGTTAGCACCCTTTTCATCTGTATTTATCTACGGGCTATTAATTGCGAGCTAAGTTTGAAATGCTTTGTGTTTATGTAGGTTTTGAAAATATTTTGAAAACGCCTTCATGCGGCAAACTTTGTAATGATTCTCGTTTTCGCGGGAATGTATACAAAAAGTTGGTTTTGAAAAATAGTTCAAAGAGATGTTTGTTTTTGGAAAAGATGTTTTGAAAGTGTAAGTGTGAAGATGGTTTTATTTGTGAGCAAGCAACTACAAGCGTTCTACCTACTCAAAATTCTTAGTTTATTTCATCCTCCTTTAGATATTGCTATCTTACTATTGGTTGGTAAGAAGATCTATTATTAGATGTAAGGGGCGTGGGTCGTCGTATAGTCATAGAAGGCAACTTATGAGACACTTTAGCAATTTTCGTAAGGGACTAAGATCATTTTACCAAAGACAACATCGAAGGGACATCGAGGGACTATGGTCTTTTTTATCGAGGGTCTTTGCTAAAGCGTCCCATATTCGAGGGACATGATTGACTTTTTTCGAAGGCAACAAGTGAGGTTACCCTAGAGATGCACGTGTGAAAAGTGTGTTTGATTCAAGTTTAATTTGTCTTGAAGTTAGGATTATCTAGCGGTTGATTTCATGTCTTACCGTGCACGCCTAATTATTATACAGTATAAAGGAAAACAGTAAATTGTGGAAATTAAAGTTCTACGCTATTACAATACTTTGGGGATGGTGGTACAAGTTTATGAATGAGAATAAAAGCGATAAACCCTAATTATCTATTACAAACTCTTGATAATTGCATAATGGTAAAATAACGTAAAAGAGAAAAAAACAAATGTATAGTAACGGAAAGGGACAAGATATAGTAAACTCTATAATTCTAAGTATATTTTTTTTCTTTTAAGAGAATGTTTGTTTGTTTTGATTTTAGAAAAATGTTTGAAAAAAAGAAATGAAGAGAGATTAGAGATTAAATCTAATTCTAATTTTATTTACAAATTAAAATAAAAGAAAGTGTGATTAAATTAATTAATTCTATTTATGAAAGTAAAATTAAAACCTAAAGTGTTCTAAGTGTTTAAAAAAATGATTTACAAATGGGAATGAATCGAATCGAAAGTTTGATTAAAAATCTAAATAATCAAACAATACAACCTAATTGAAATTAATTTAAATAACTAATTAAATTAAGTAATCCTATTTAATATAATTAATTAATAAATTAATTAGTAATATCAAATAACATTTCTCAATTTAATTGATTATTTAGAACAAATGATTTTTTTTGTATTTTTAAATTGATATAACGAATAAAAACAAAATAATATCAAAATATAAAGAAAAGGTAATTGGGCCTAAGATGTAGTAATCTGGGGGGGGGTGGAAAGCTGGAGTGTCATGGCCCAAAGGAGGATGATCGGCCTGATCCTGTGTGGCTGCTCCAGGAGGGTGTACCATGAGTATGTGCGCTCAAAATTGTCAGATCTTAATCAGGAGGCCAGAGGCGGGGGGCACATGATATAGGCAGTGGGGGTGCTCGTATCAGATTACTCAGTGGTGATTAGTGGGTGGTGACATTTGTCACCACCGTATTAGGCACCAAAAAATGATAACATAATAAAACAACAATTAAAAAAAAACCTAAACCAAACCTTTCTCTATCTTACACTATCGTATCTTGTTTTCTCTTATCTCATGAACTCTCTCTCCCTCTCTTCTCTGATAGGCCCCCCACTGGAGACAGGATATTGGCCGCGCCGAAAATCTCCCTACGGAGGTGACGGAGATGGCGCTCAACATAATTTCATTTTTACATAAATTGGTTCCTCTCCCTCTTCTTATTGCTAATCTATGATTATTTTTTTGCAGAAACTAAGTCAATAACCCTAGATCTAAAAGGGGGAAATTAAAACCCCAGTTCTCAGTTTGATGGAATCGGGGAAGATAATGATGCATACAATGATATATCAACGAAAATAAAGGGAAAAGAGAAAGAGACTGTCCGTGAGGTTCGGATCTGTGACCTTACCAACCTTCTAAGGCTCTCTCTTCGGTAATACTGTTCTGACCCTGTGCTTGTAAATTACTTTCTGAAGGGTTAGTGTGATTTAGGAAGATGATGAGATTTTTAGGGTTTTGGGACTGTATTATAGAGAAATGAAAATGAGGTTTATATGGTTGTTGCTCGGTTCTATATCTCTCTCTTTCTGTATATTTTTCCCTCTTGATTCTGTGACTGTGTATTCTATCTTTAAACTGTGGTTTCTGTTTGTTTTATTGCAAAATGAGAATAAAGTTTTTTTTTGGGGGCGGGGGGGCGGGGGGGGGGGGGGGGGGGGGGGGGGGGATTGATGATTTTTGAACAATTTCGGTTAGCTGCTTTAGCACTTTCTTGATGTAGTTTCTGTTTTTCCGGTTCTGGTGCAAGTTTTTTTTTGTATTTGGACTGTACATAAGTTTTGTGGATAGTTTTGCAGATTTGGTTTTTGATTATTTTGGTATATGGACAACATATAGCAGGTTTTTGTTTAGACATGTTTTACGGTTTTGGCAAGGCATTGGGCAAGTTTTGCTGGTTTGGATATGGACATTAACATTTCTATTTTTTTGGCAGCAAAGTTTGGACAATATTGGGCTGTTTGTGATGAAATTCTATTTTGACCCTTTTTATATTTGTTTATTGTGAACCAAATTTCTTTGTGATTTGCAATAGGCAAAGCTAAACCCTAAATCTGATTCCTATCACAAACCCTCGTGATGAATTTGTGAAAAGAAAACTTTGAAAATTTCTTTGTTTATACCCAAGCTTGATTGTTTGTTAATCCTTCTCTTTTCTTGTTTCATGTGTGTTGTACTCCAAATTTTGCCCTCCCATTTTTCATTCAAAATGTCATCCTAGGGTTTCTCAAATACTCAAAATGGCTCAGGATTTGATCAAAAGGATTCTCCTCGTAAGCATTGAGTCAGCAACTAGGGTTTGGTACTTCTCAAGCAAAATTGGGTTTCCAAGGTTTCAAGTGGTCTTCATGGTTCTTCATGTATTCTCAAGGATTCTCATGCCAAATTTCAAGCCTCGCATTGCAAGTTTGCTCAGTCAATGGTTCATACGACTGAAAATCAACTGCATTGACCCAAAAGTCGACCTTTTCAAGATCAAGTTCAAATGATTGTAACTTCTTCATTATTCGACATTTTTAAGTGGTTCTTTATGCGTATGACTCCCCTTGACATCACCTCCAATTTCTCTTTACAAGTCAAGAGTTGATTACGTGTGAAAGGTCATCAGAAATTTGAATGCTTTAGAGGTCACTTTCTGGATTCTGACCTAATCTCAAGTAACTGTTTCCTGACTTCCAAGAACTGTAATTTCCTCAATTTTCAAGATCTTGAGACGATTATTTTTGCATATTATCATATGTGATGTTATCAACAAGTCCTCTTCAACAATCTAAGGAAAACTGTGTTTAGAATACCTTGAAAGTTATCAAATTGTCATAGGTCAATTTTCTTTATTTAAAAGTTTCTTGATTTCTAATTTCAATTCATGGTGCCAACTTCCCAACGCAACAACTTTTATCTTGAAGCCCACATGTATTGATCATTCAAGGCCTTTTAGTTTCGGCTTGATTTATGATGCAAGATGAGTTGATTTAAGATTTGTGAATGGTCGGTACAAGGCATGACTTTTAAGTATTCAAAGTTGGTTTGCAAAATTTCATATTTGAAAATTATTTTAGTTTTGAAAAGAAAGGTGAATTTCATAGTATGATTGAATTCAGTCCATTTCGGAAGAGGAATCTATCAATTACTCTTGGAGTTTTTATCCTTTATAATTCAAAGGTTAAAATCTAATGTGCAAGGCATAGTTCCTCTATCCATCAAATTTCATTTATAACATTCATCATCATTCAAGATATCAAATTCTTATTCCATTCAAGAATTGGATTCAAACTTCAAGATACAAGTTCATCAATGTTAATTCAAGGAAATTCAAGAGCATTAAAAGTTTCAAGGCATGTATCATTATCCATTCATAATTTGAAAGTCCACATTCAAAGTTCACTACCATTAAATTTCATTCATATTCATTCAAGCTTCAAGAAGAAAAGTTACATGGATTTCAATTCTAAAGCTTTGAATAATTTCATCATGTCACAAGACTTTTTCAAATTTATAGTTTAAATTCGAGACACATTCATGCTCATCAAGAGAAGTACATTAAAAATTATATTAAATCCAAGTCCTAAAACTATGCTAAACTTGTTCTTGATCTTGAAAGTATTGTGAAACAAAATGTGGCCATGCATTGCCTTTCACAAAACAACACCTATGCTACAATCTTCAAGCCTAAACCAGTCCAAACTTGCTGCAAAACCAGCCTTGCACTAGCTGCTAAAACCTTCTCCATTGCTTCCCTACAAAACCCTGCACATTGCTATCCAAAACTGCATATTATCAGTCCAAAAAATCTGCATCAAAACCTGTCCACAAACAGCCAAATATTACACAAAAAATCTGCATCAAAACCTGTCCACAAACAGCCAAATATTACACAAAAAATCATCAAAACAAAATCTGCTCCAGAAAGCAATAAAACAATAGCCAAAATTGTTCAAACACTATACATCCCCCCACCCCCCCAAATCCCATATTTTTGATCTATAATTACAGCAAAAGAACACAAAATTGAAGAGGGAAAAAAATACATTTTAAATCTTAGCAACAAATCTCATTCACTATACTCTATTGCAATGCCCACCAAACTTCCCTCCTTAACCTTCACACCTTTTTTTCAATAACTCTGCTCAAAACTCCTCAATATAAAAAAACTTTATATCTGCTACAATTTCAGCATACTATATAAATCTTCATTCTTAAAACACCTAAAACCCTTTCACACTTCAACAAAAAATTGCAAACCTCATCCACCAACATTAACATACAATCTCCCTTTATAAAACAACAACCAGAACCATATTCTACCTACTACTACCAATAATAATATTCCTCTTCTCCTATTCACTCATTGCATACGCCTCCCATCTCTCTCCATCCAACCAACAACCTCACGACCACTATCATAGCATCAAACATTGCTAGCTACCGTGTCCCTTCGCCTTGCCTCACAAACCTTCCTTCAACACCCTAGACCTCACCCTGATCAAATCATATCTGCAGTTCTCACAAGCTTCACTCAAGCTTCACTCTCACTATCTTAATCTCCACATAGAACCCCAGTAAGCAGACACAACAGTAACAACACACAAAACCTAACTCTAAGCAGAGAGAAGAGCAGAAGAGGAATAGTTTGAGCTTACCGAAAACTATAGATTCTCGTCGGAGATCCTAATTACACCACCACACGAAGCCTTCACGAAAACTGACTTCACACACAAACAACTCGTCTGATCACGCCTCAACCACCTTGTGCAGCTACGACGCCTTTGAGCTTATCCGAATAGCCACGATCAGACCACCGCGCAGCATCCGTCGGGGTCGTCGCGTTCAACCTTCCACCGTTGTAGATCCATTAACCATCTCCATCAGTTTGAGGTATATTTCCCTATTATACGAGCGATTCTTCCTTTTAGGTTTTTTTAAAGGAAAATAGTATGGAGCCAGCGGGTTGGACCTGACCTGGTTTGGTTCATCTAGTTTTTTTTAGTTGTTACTTATTTTGGTTTTTTTATACACTTTGGGCCTTAACCACTAAACCCAGCAGAATCCTCACAGCCCAATCTTTTTTTATTTGTTATTTTTCGGTTCTATTATAGTGCATTTTCATACGAGCCTTAGGCCACATAACTCAAGTCCAACCCATTCTGAATTTTACTACCCATCACCTGTGATTTGCTCAATGTACTCTCATCTGGAGAATAACAAAATCAGTCTTGGGCTTGGCTGTTGTGATCGGTGGATCTGGAACTGACTGTTAACGCTGGTTCGCGAAATGTCGCGGAAGCAAGAGTCGCCACCGTCTTTTATTTTCTCCAAATGGAAAGGACAAAAGCACAGAAAAATTCCTTAAAGAGATTGCTCTCGGTTCGGGAGGTAGGTTATAGAAAGGGAAGGTGTTAGCACCCTTTCTATCCATGGTTATCCATGAGCTCTTAGATACCTGCTCACTTGTGTTTTCAAAAATGGTTTATTTGCTTTTCAGCTGTGGGTTTTAAAAAGTTTCTTTGAAAATTCCAGTTCGACTCTTGTATCGGTCCTCAAGAGTGTTTGA
Source organism: Vicia faba (assembly GCA_948472305.1). Lineage (NCBI taxonomy): Eukaryota > Viridiplantae > Streptophyta > Magnoliopsida > Fabales > Fabaceae > Vicia > Vicia faba. The sequence continues at coordinate 1,358,617,370 of OX451739.1, read as the reverse complement.
AAAATTGCTTTCGAAAGCTTTTTGAAAATGTGTTGGTGTGAAAAGTATTTTGATTTTGTTTTTGAAATTAGAGCAAGTATCTAGAGTCGTCTACCTACCCTAAGGAATTCGTCTGTGTAGATGTCCTTTAAAGTAGTGCCATCCCACCATTGAGAGGTAGGTAGCACCACCGTTGGAGGTGTTCGGGTCAATTCGAGGTTCGGGACATGGTGATCACCGGAGCAATGGGAAGACACCTTAGAAGCTACCCTCATGCCAGGTTCCCGGATCATGAGGACTTACTAAGACATCCTCTACTCGACGATCACCTTTCGAAAGGCAACAGTGAGGCGTACCCTAGGGGTGGTGTGTGCGAATTGTGTGTCATGTTTCAGTTATTTGTCTTGTCATGTTTGTCGTGTTCTACGCTTGATTTTAATTAAGGCCATTCATTCTTGCATGCATATTTAACAGTTATAAAATTGCGAAAAATAAACCTAAGATTATTACAAAGGCGCGGGTCCACATCGCCAAAATTAAACCGGACCCGATTTAGCGAAAAAATAAATAATGCGAAGAAATAAAGTGCGAAAAGTAAATTACATGGCTTAGGGACAATTACATAATTATATAAACGATAAAAAGTAAATGCGCAAATTAAATAATTGAAACGAAACTAGGGCGTTGGACCCTTTTGCAAATAATTAAAAGTTAATGAGAATTAAAAATTAAATGATTAAATGTTTTTTTTGGTATTTTGTATTTTTTAGATTTAATGAGAAAAAAGGAGAATTAATTAAAATTAAATTAAACGGCAAACCCTAATTCTAATATTTTTTATTTATTAAGAAAGAATTAAAATATGACCTAGATTAACCTAATTCATTTATGTACAATTTAAATAAGAAAATAAATAGATAAATAATATTATTCTAAAAAAGGGAAAAATTAAAAGAGAAATCAAAAAAAAGATATTTAAACCTAAATTCTATTTTTGGTGTTTTTATTAAAAGGATTAAAACTATAACCTAATTAACTAAATATTGACATACATTAATTTATTGATGAAAATAATTAAAATTAAAAAATTATATTTTTATTTGGACATTTTTATTTTTATGATGTTTTTCTGTATTTTTTGTAAAAAAGATACTTGATTTAAATCAGAAAATAAATAAATAAATAAACAATTAAAAATAATAAAAGATAAAAGAAAATTTAGAAAAAGATAGAACCAGGGGGGGTTTGCTGTCCCATTATGGAGGTATTGATGTGAAAAGCCTGGCCCAATAAGCTGGACGTTGGTTGACTTTTTGAATCCCATACAACGCGTTGACTGGAATTTAGTGTACTCCTTTGGTCATGGCCCTTGATTTGGTTGCCTGGGACACGTGGGCGATGGATATTGAGTGTGTATGGTGAACGTTCATGTTAGGCCTGCATGAGATTAATCATTGAAAAATAACATTAAGCTTTTGCCAGACCTGGGACTTGAACCCAGGTCTTGAAGGTCACAAGCTCAACACTTAGCCACTGAACCAAACGTGTCAATTGGTATATTATTATAAACAAATAATCAAAAAGCAAAACCAACGCCCACTAACTAAAACGCGCGCAAATTTAAACTAACGAACCACCAGCTGACAACTCATCATCGTCTTCATCCCTTTTTTTATTTTTTCTGAAACATAAGCATATGGCAACGGTTTTGTATTTGTTTCCTTAGGGTCTCTACAAAAAAATAGCGAATAGCCCCTCGTGGCTCATAAATTGAGCGCGAGGGTGCTATACTCTTCGTCTCAATCTGCTGAAGCCATTGGCACTGGTCTAGAAGCCTGATTTTTCCTTGGGCAAAAACCCCCAAATTTGAAACCTGCAAACCCTAGAGAACGCTCATGGCAGAATCACGTGTATTGCTCAAAAATGAAATTAGTTAGCATGATTAGCTTCAGAACATTATGAGAAACAATAATTCATAAACAAAATATGCAAAAGATGTATGATTCGTGCTATGCGATTTCAGAAAATTCACTTTGCAGTTTGAGTTCTAACCAACGATTCTTTGTGCTTTAGTTGATGTTAATGATTGAGAGATGTTCAATGAGGTCTCAGGATGCTGATGAAACAAAAAGTGAAGCTTGAATCGACCTCTAGGCTAGTTTTCAGTGTTTGAGTTTTTTGTCAAAAATTTCAATATGCCAAAGGTGTGTTATGCGCAGCTTGCAGTCTTGTAGCATTAGGGTTCTCATCTAGTACTTGTATGGAATGGTTTAGATTAAAAACTTTGCACAAAATCCATGGCCATAATGATTTCACATATTTGATTCTTGAAAATCTTTTTCAATCTTTTTTCATGGTGTTTTTGTTCAATCATGATCCAATCACACCAAAACTTGCCTATTTAAGACTTACACGAAATATTGAGCTTATAATGTGCATGAAAAGATTTTTTTAGGTTAAGATTATATTTTTCATATATTAAAATCATTTAAATGAATATAAATTAGTATTAATTCAAATAAATAATTAAAAAATATGAAAATACTTCCCTTTGGGCCTAGTGGTCGTGCATAGGCTTGGCATGAAGAATCTTGGAAGAAAAATGGGCCCATTTGCATTTTTAGGCCTTTTGCATCCATGTTGACTTTCAAAAATTTCCAAAAATTTCCCAACTTCCACAAGGCATAACTTGGTCAATTTTTAAGCTTTTCACATGTTCTTGGACATTTTGGAAAGGTCTTTGAGTCCTCTAACCAATGCCTTTGGTCCCATGTCATTTTGATTTACCAATCTCAAGTTATGGCCTTTGACTTAAAGTCACTTTTTGTTGACTTTTGAAAATGACCTATAATGTTGAAATTGATAACTTTTTGTGAGAGCATTTCTTGGACTTGGAACATGAAGATGAATTGTAGGAAATGTCTTTCTCTTCAAAATGAGCTTTGGATGGAATTTTTCTGATAATCCATGTGAAAGTTATGCCCTGGTCAATTTCAGTTGACTTTTTCAGCTGTCCAAATATAGCAACTTTTGCATCTTTGATGATTTCTGAGCCAAATTTTGAGAATCATGATCAAGCATTGATCAAATGATGTTTGTGGCTTCAAAATGATATATTGACCAAAAATTTGAACTTTTGACTGTCAAATGACCATTTTGCCCCTACAGTTGACTGTAGTGCAATCTAGGGTTTTGACTGTGCAATTTTGAGCTGAATGTCTTGAAACTTGACATGAAGACACTTGACCATCTTTGTGAGCATATGAGACTTGATTGGGCCTTTGAAAAGTTCATTTGCTTGACCAGAACTCAAACCCTAGTCTTGACTGTATAGGAGACAGTTGAGCTGCACAACCCTTGGGGCATTTTGTGACCTTGACTTTGACAATTCTTGATGAATATGGGAGGGCAAATTTTGGGGTACAACAGTTGCCCCTGTTCAATCTTCTTAGACCTGAGGACGCAGATTGGCTGACGTGCCTTTCGTAATCCGAGGGTAAAAGATGATTGAACACTAAAGTGCCCAGAAATTTGCGCTTACATAGTAGCAATGATGATGAGGGAATGGGCTTATAGATGCCATTTGGATGTTGCTTGGATAGGATGATGGGCTTACAGATGCCATCTGGGTGTTGATTGCGTAGGAGATTCCTTAGCGAGAACCTGCATACCTGCAAAACAGAAAAATGAGTACCTGACACGTCGCAGGAGCTGATTTTAGATGCTTGATATAGATGTGTCCTGACTGATTACAGGAGCTGGGTCTGGAGCTTCAAACGCTGATGAATGAACCAGGGATGGTTACTGCCTTAGTATGAAGGGTAAGAGAATCCTGAATGATTTCAACCTCAACAACGCTCGTTGAGAAAATCTTGGTGAGAATTACCATCTTCGTAGTGTCAGGAAGAGAACCAAAGGACATTATAATCTTAAAGGGAGTCACCTCACTCACCGCTGGAGAGGGAACTATATGAAATTATAATCTGAAAGGAAGTATCACCTCACGCTCATGCCGGAGAGGGAAACATCTGAAGAAGGAATTACCGCCTCACACGCCGTTGGAGAGGGGACCATAAGAGAATATCACCTCACGCTCATGCCGGAGAGGGGAACATCTGAAAAAGGAATTACCACCTCACTCGCCGTTGGAGAGGGGACCACAAAAGACTATCACCTCACGCTCATCGTCGGAGAGGAAAACATCTTGAAAAAGGAATTACCACCTCACGCTCACCGTCGGAGAGGGGACCACAAGAGACTATCACCTCACGCTCATCGTCGGAGAGGAAAACATCTTGAAAAAGGAATTACCACCTCACGCTCACCGTCGGAGAGGGGACCATAAGAGACTATCACCTCACGCTCATCGTCGGAGAGGAAAACATCTTGAAAAAGGAATTACCACCTCACGCTCACCGTCGGAGAGGGGACCATAAGAGACTTTAACTTCAACAACGCTCGTTGAGGAAAAATCTTGGTGACCTCAACAACGCTCGTTGAGGAAATCTTGGTGACCTCAACAACGCTCGTTAAGGAAATCTTGGTGACCTCAACAACGCTCGTTAAGGAAATCTTGGGTGACTTTATCTTCAACAACGCTCGTTGAGAAAAGTCTTGGTGTCTTCTACTGGGATAAGAATCAGGGAGGTCTTGGGGACGACTTAACTGAACCGGTCTAGGTCTTGAAATATCATTGAGAATTTGAACTGCATCTTTCCTGAAAGGTAAAGGTCAGTCATATGCAATGCATGATATGGATCAAGCAATGATGTTCTCAACATAAAGGAGATTTGTATGATGCAGTGCGTTATGCATGCTATGATGATGTATGTGAATGTTTTATGTATGTTTTGGTTTAGGGAAGTAAATCCTTGACAGGCGCCAGGAAGTCGTATCCTGGGCTGATGTTGAGGAAGAGATTTTGCTTCCGCTGTGGATGATTGTTTGCAAGAATACCGGTAGGAGAAGATAACTCCGTTAAGGAATAAACTTGGCAAACGAAATAATTCTGCGGGAGAAAAGATACTCTAGCGATCATGCTGAGAAGCAATACTCTGTGGGGATAGCGATGCTTTGCTGAGTTGATGAAGATAACTCCGCTGGGGATATCCTTGTTGTCGGAAGTGTTGATAGACTTCGCTGGGGGTAGGAAGATACTTTGCCGAGGACACTTTTTCCGTGGCTTTTGGCTGAGGATAACCCAGTTATATCCTGTTACGGAAATAACTCTTTAAATCAAGCTAGGACGACGCGTTCGTGCTCTGAGGATAAGCTTCCAGAATCTACTGGGGATAAGCTTGCTGCTTGGGGAGATATGAATTCCGACTTTCCTGGGGAAACTGGATTGGACTCTCATGGGGAGTTTGATATGCTGGGGAAGTGATTCCTTTGAATATTGAGATACCGCCGGGGAACAATCTTTAGACCAAGACTGCCAGGGATGTTTGTTAAAAATATAGGTATATATGCCGCTGAGGAATGTCGAGATCTACTGGGGATACTCAACTTCCTTGAGATTTGATAACTCTGCTTGGAGAAGAATGCACTGATTTGCTGGCTCACTCTCTGGGGGATTAAGATATTTGGTTATGTTCTTTAGCTGAACTCACCTTGATACCATGGAGGACAGAACAATTAGATTGCTTTTTAGACAACTCTTTATTGCCCCTGTTTCTGAGGTGGGAGAGGAGGACCTGCGAGGCGCTGATAGTTGTTGATGGACCAACCTTCTTCTGGTAGGCAGGTGACAAGATGACAGGACATAGTCGTACGCTTTGATCCCTAACTTTTGCCCGGACTGCCCTTTCGGGTTTTCAGTCCACCGGGATACCCATTTTTGCCGAGGCCGCCTTTTCAGGTTTTCGACTTGCCGGGTGTACAGTTTTTTTCATTTCATCCCTTCATTTTGCCCGAACCCTTTTGGTTCGCCGGGAAGCCCTTATTTTTGCCTAGGTGTGTCAACCTAGCGGGTCTTTGATTTTGCGCAGTATTTTTTCGACTATGTCCGTTCTCAGAAAGTGGGGAGTTGCCCATGTTAGAAGTATTTTGCCATGTCACCAGAAGATGTCTGACCGGGCAAGATTCGTTGTTGGAATGCCCCAAGTAACTCAGGTGGAGACTTGCCCCAGGCTGTTTGGCCTTTTGAGAGATTCTCCGAATCTTGATTGGATTGCCCCAGATGATAGACCATGGTCATGTCATGCCCCTTGATTGGAAGTGCTCTTGTTCATTAGGCATTCGTCGTGCGAATTTCTATGCTGTTCAAACAAAAAGTCATATGCAAACAAAGTTATGTTAAAATGCAAAGCTTATGTCTGTCTTGAAGATTTTGAAAATGCATTCTTTTTTTCATAAAACAAATGAATGTTTGTAAAACGCGAAGTCAACTCCGTATTTACCGTAGGCCTTCGGGAGTCAGGATACCTTTCGTAACAGTATGCTTTCGAACTAACCCATGCTTCAGCTAGGACTTTTAAGGGTTATAACGTGGCTTGGTTCACGGTTTAAGAAACAAAGGATAAAGGCTCAAATTTATTTGTACCCACCCGCTCTTCGTGATGTTCTTCAAACCTAAACTCAGTTGATCGTGCGTTAGACCTTGTTTTGAGTCCTTGCTTTGATATTCCAATAATGGTTCAGATGTTGATGACTTATTTTGAATAGGCAGTCATTTCCTTTTTCTGCTGAGGGTTTGTAGGACCTCTTTCTTGATTTTGCTATCCCTTTCTTTTTTTTGCCTGAACTGTTTCCTTTTTTGGAATTACAGTCAGCGGGATGCCCCAGTTTCATAAGTCCCCTTTGTAGGTTTAGACTTTTTTGGGCTTTTTCATTTATGAATTTTGATGATGACTGCCTGTCCTTTTGATTGTTCTGAACCATCATTGTCTTTGTTCGTTTTGTAAAGATCTCTTCGGTGCCATTCGTTATGCACTTGGATCAACTGAGAGACTACCCTGCCCCAGGTTATGATTAAGGGTTTTGATTTTCGAAAATAAAGACTCCTACTTCTTTGGCTCTGATGGGTTGACGAGGGATTATCATCCTTATAACTCCAGTGTTTAGGGGTTGAAACAATGCCTGTACCTCATCAGCGGGGTCTGTTCAAAAGCATACTGTAGATCATGGTATCGTTTTCGTCATCCTCCCTCAAGAGGCTTAGAATTATTAATTGAGAGTTGACATCAGAAAAAATATGAAAATAATTTGCGTATAGTGACTACGAATATATTGGTTCAGAAATAGACATAAGCGATGCATTAATGGAATAACAATGTTTTAACATGAATAAATGTTTAAACGGTCAAAAGAAAGAAATACAGCTTGAACATTCGAATGAACAAAAAGTTTCCTAGTCTCGGAGTTTGTCACTTCAACTGATGAGCCTTGGAGGAATGGTAGAAAAATTCAACCTGTCCATCTTGTGTGAACTCCACTGTCCCTTCATCGATCAGGTTCTGGATTTTGTTCCTCAGCTCCCAACATTCATTGGTGTCATGTCCTGGGCTAGCAGAGTGGTAGGCACACCTCTTATTGGGGTCATAGGCAGGAGATGCTGTGTTGGGGTTCCGGGGATGAGCCTTTAATGTGATCAGATTCAACCTCAATAGGCGTTGCAAAGCTTGAAACAGCGACATGTTGAGCTGGGTGAATTGCCTCCTGGGTTTGTCTGGCTGAACTCGGCGAGGTTGGTGTTGAATTTGTGGCACTGGAGTCATTTGAGGAGCTTTCCCCTTATCCTCTTGTCTCGAGGATGATTGGATGATGAATGGCTTTTTACCCTCAGATGTTTGCCCCAGTAGGTTGCCCTGAAGCAGTTGGTTGAAGAGAAACCAGAGTTCCTCTTGTCTTCGAACTAGGCAGTGAATGATATTCCTCTGTCCCAGCATCTGGGCTTTCATAGCATCCATCTCAGCTTGTAGGTGTTCCAACTTTCCATCCTCAGCATTGCCCCTGGCGGAGGGCTCTGTGAGAAGTATCCTTAGCTCCTCCTCCCCCTTGGATAGATTCAGGAGGATTTCCCCGAACCGAGTCTCTTGAGCAAGAAAGTCCTGGTTGTCTTGTGGGCAAGCCATTGCTGAAATAAACAGCGAGAAGGGTGAGTGACCTGCAGAAGGGATACCTGTAATGCAATGATGTGTATGATATGCATGCAATGTTTTCAAGGACCTCGCAGGGTAAACAAGAAACTTGTTAGCATTGGAAACCGGTGACTTGACTGAAAGCACTTCATATTGTTGGGAGTCCTTCTTCAAGGGTCAAAGGCTCACCATATCCAGTGGGTCATAGCCCCTGACTTTAATCATCATGTCTGGTTTTGATTTCCAAACAACCTTGGTCAAGGGAACCTTCTTCAGGAGTCAGAGCTCACCATATCAAGTGGGTCATAGCCTCTGACGACCTTAGCTGGAGGAAAATAAATCCTCTTTGCCCCTTGCTGGGCAGTTGGTTCATCATGACCTGCATCATAAGCCCTTGAGATCCTTGAAATGGGTTAGGATGTATGCAATGGTATGATGTCATGATGCACGGGGTAATGTAGGTAACCCTGTTATGAGTCCCAATTAAGGACTGCGAACCCAAAACCTGCAAGAAACTTGATAAACTTGTTATGAGTCCTGGTTAAGGACTAAAACAAACCCTGCAAGAAATTTGGTTAACCCTGTCATGAGTCCTAGTTAAGGACTATAAACAAGACCTGCAAGAAATTAGTTCACCCTGTTATAAGTCCCAATTAAGGACTATGAACAGAACCTGCAAGACATTCGGTAAACCTTGTTATGAGTCCTAATTAAGGACTATAAACCAAACCTGCAAGAACTCAAGGGTTAGACAACAAGCATGCGAATAGTCAAGTACGAAGGCACACAAGTCACACAAAGAGCCCTTAGAGTTTAGGCCAGCATGGGGTCTAGGTATTACCCTTTTGAAGTTGGTGGGTTCATACCTGTCCTAATCAAAGTAACCGGGTTCTAAGGTTCCCAATATCACGGGATTGCTTTCATTGTTCATCGTTTCGATTTAGCCACTGAACTGGCGACCGAAATATTCCAGGAAAGCAACCCTCAATTGAGTGTAGTATCGAGTATCAACCAACCTCGGACTGCACCAAAGTCAGTTATCTCACTACCCTAAAGAGGCCAAGATAGTTCAATTAAGGTTCCTAAGGTCTGTTGATGCTTCACGACACCACGCGGAGGCCCCGTACTCTCCTTGACTGAACTCAAGGGTTACCGGTACACACCAAAGTGCCACATCAACGTAGCAGACTGTTTCAACCATGTCGGTATACCCCGCACAGTTCCCTCACAGCCTTGTTGCTACTTTCTAAGAAAGGTATCCCCCAGATCCGGGTGTAGGATCTATAGAATTCCCAAGCAACCCACAATTTAAAGCACACAAAGCAATACAATTGAAAACATAGTTATAAGCTAGCCCTAAGGTACACCTCACTTTAAGTTTAAGGTTCCCCAGCAGAGTCGCCAGTTCTGTGATCGGTGGATCTGGAACTGACTGTTTAACGCTGGTTCGCGAAATTTCGCGGAAGCAAGAGTCGCCACCGTCTTTTATTTTCTCCAAATGGAAAGGACAAAAGCACAGAAAAATTCCTTAAAGAGATTGCTCTCGGTTCGGGAGGTAGGTTATAGAAAGGGAAGGTGTTAGCACCCTTTCTATCCATGGTTATCCATGAGCTCTTAGATACCTGCTCACTTGTGTTTTCAAAAATGGTTTATTTGCTTTTCAGCTGTGGGTTTTAAAAAGTTTCTTTGAAAATTCCAGTTCGACTCTTGTATCGGTCCTCAAGAGTGTTTGAAAAATTGCTTTCGAAAGCTTTTTGAAAATGTGTTGGTGTGAAAAGTATTTTGATTTTGTTTTTGAAATTAGAGCAAGTATCTAGAGTCGTCTACCTACCCTAAGGAATTCGTCTATGTAGATGTCCTTTAAAGTAGTGCCATCCCACCATTGAGAGGTAGGTAGCACCACCGTTGGAGGTGTTCGGGTCAATTCGAGGTTCGGGACATGGTGATCACCGGAGCAATGGGAAGACACCTTAGAAGCTACCCTCATGCCAGGTTCCCGGATCATGAGGACTTACTAAGACATCCTCTACTCGACGATCACCTTTCGAAAGGCAACAGTGAGGCGTACCCTAGGGGTGGTGTGTGCGAATTGTGTGTCATGTTTCAGTTATTTGTCTTGTCATGTTTGTCGTGTTCTACGCTTGATTTTAATTAAGGCCATTCATTCTTGCATGCATATTTAACAGTTATAAAATTGCGAAAAATAAACCTAAGATTATTACAAAGGCGCGGGTCCACATCGCCAAAATTAAACCGGACCCGATTTAGCGAAAAAATAAATAATGCGAAGAAATAAAGTGCGAAAAGTAAATTACATGGCTTAGGGACAATTACATAATTATATAAACGATAAAAAGTAAATGCGCAAATTAAATAATTGAAACGAAACTAGGGCGTTGGACCCTTTTGCAAATAATTAAAAGTTAATGAGAATTAAAAATTAAATGATTAAATGTTTTTTTTGGTATTTTGTATTTTTTAGATTTAATGAGAAAAAAGGAGAATTAATTAAAATTAAATTAAACGGCAAACCCTAATTCTAATATTTTTTATTTATTAAGAAAGAATTAAAATATGACCTAGATTAACCTAATTCATTTATGTACAATTTAAATAAGAAAATAAATAGATAAATAATATTATTCTAAAAAAGGGAAAAATTAAAAGAGAAATCAAAAAAAAGATATTTAAACCTAAATTCTATTTTTGGTGTTTTTATTAAAAGGATTAAAACTATAACCTAATTAACTAAATATTGACATACATTAATTTATTGATGAAAATAATTAAAATTAAAAAATTATATTTTTATTTGGACATTTTTATTTTTATGATGTTTTTCTGTATTTTTTGTAAAAAAGATATTTGATTTAAATCAGAAAATAAATAAATAAATAAACAATTAAAAATAATAAAAGATAAAAGAAAATTTAGAAAAAGATAGAACCAGGGGGGGTTTGCTGTCCCATTATGGAGGTATTGATGTGAAAAGCCTGGCCCAATAAGCTGGACGTTGGTTGACTTTTTGAATCCCATACAACGCGTTGACTGGAATTTAGTGTACTCCTTTGGTCATGGCCCTTGATTTGGTTGCCTGGGACACGTGGGCGATGGATATTGAGTGTGTATGGTGAACGTTCATGTTAGGCCTGCATGAGATTAATCATTGAAAAATAACATTAAGCTTTTGCCAGACCTGGGACTTGAACCCAGGTCTTGAAGGTCACAAGCTCAACACTTAGCCACTGAACCAAACGTGTCAATTGGTATATTATTATAAACAAATAATCAAAAAGCAAAACCAACGCCCACTAACTAAAACGCGCGCAAATTTAAACTAACGAACCACCAGCTGACAACTCATCATCGTCTTCATCCCTTTTTTTATTTTTTCTGAAACATAAGCATATGGCAACGGTTTTGTATTTGTTTCCTTAGGGTCTCTACAAAAAAATAGCGAATAGCCCCTCGTGGCTCATAAATTGAGCGCGAGGGTGCTATACTCTTCGTCTCAATCTGCTGAAGCCATTGGCACTGGTCTAGAAGCCTGATTTTTCCTTGGGCAAAAACCCCCAAATTTGAAACCTGCAAACCCTAGAGAACGCTCATGGCAGAATCACGTGTATTGCTCAAAAATGAAATTAGTTAGCATGATTAGCTTCAGAACATTATGAGAAACAATAATTCATAAACAAAATATGCAAAAGATGTATGATTCGTGCTATGCGATTTCAGAAAATTCACTTTGCAGTTTGAGTTCTAACCAACGATTCTTTGTGCTTTAGTTGATGTTAATGATTGAGAGATGTTCAATGAGGTCTCAGGATGCTGATGAAACAAAAAGTGAAGCTTGAATCGACCTCTAGGCTAGTTTTCAGTGTTTGAGTTTTTTGTCAAAAATTTCAATATGCCAAAGGTGTGTTATGCGCAGCTTGCAGTCTTGTAGCATTAGGGTTCTCATCTAGTACTTGTATGGAATGGTTTAGATTAAAAACTTTGCACAAAATCCATGGCCATAATGATTTCACATATTTGATTCTTGAAAATCTTTTTCAATCTTTTTTCATGGTGTTTTTGTTCAATCATGATCCAATCACACCAAAACTTGCCTATTTAAGACTTACACGAAATATTGAGCTTATAATGTGCATGAAAAGATTTTTTTAGGTTAAGATTATATTTTTCATATATTAAAATCATTTAAATGAATATAAATTAGTATTAATTCAAATAAATAATTAAAAAATATGAAAATACTTCCCTTTGGGCCTAGTGGTCGTGCATAGGCTTGGCATGAAGAATCTTGGAAGAAAAATGGGCCCATTTGCATTTTTAGGCCTTTTGCATCCATGTTGACTTTCAAAAATTTCCAAAAATTTCCCAACTTCCACAAGGCATAACTTGGTCAATTTTTAAGCTTTTCACATGTTCTTGGACATTTTGGAAAGGTCTTTGAGTCCTCTAACCAATGCCTTTGGTCCCATGTCATTTTGATTTACCAATCTCAAGTTATGGCCTTTGACTTAAAGTCACTTTTTGTTGACTTTTGAAAATGACCTATAATGTTGAAATTGATAACTTTTTGTGAGAGCATTTCTTGGACTTTGAACATGAAGATGAATTGTAGGAAATGTCTTTCTCTTCAAAATGAGCTTTGGATGGAATTTTTCTGATAATCCATGTGAAAGTTATGCCCTGGTCAATTTCAGTTGACTTTTTCAGCTGTCCAAATATAGCAACTTTTGCATCTTTGATGATTTCTGAGCCAAATTTTGAGAATCATGATCAAGCATTGATCAAATGATGTTTGTGGCTTCAAAATGATATATTGACCAAAAATTTGAACTTTTGACTGTCAAATGACCATTTTGCCCCTACAGTTGACTGTAGTGCAATCTAGGGTTTTGACTGTGCAATTTTGAGCTGAATGTCTTGAAACTTGACATGAAGACACTTGACCATCTTTGTGAGCATATGAGACTTGATTGGGCCTTTGAAAAGTTCATTTGCTTGACCAGAACTCAAACCCTAGTCTTGACTGTATAGGAGACAGTTGAGCTGCACAACCCTTGGGGCATTTTGTGACCTTGACTTTGACAATTCTTGATGAATATGGGAGGGCAAATTTTGGGGTACAACAGCTGTCCAAAGACCAATTGGATTTTATGAACCATGCACCCATACTTTACTGAATTCTAGCCCATTTTACTATTAGTTTATTTTCTTTTTTATATATTTTTTCTGATATACAAAATACTATTAAATTAAAATGAAAAAATTATTTTAAACATTTATATTTAATTCAATTAATTGATTTCTAATTGATTAATTTTATTAAATATTCTTATTTAGTTTAATTAATCATTTGATATATTTTGTTTGATATCATCTTTGGTGGTTTAATATTTAATTTTTACCGTTTTCATTTAAGCTTTAACTTATGCCCCATTCAGAAATTTGGATTCCCATTTCCGAAGCATTGTAATAGCGTAGACTTTTATTTTCCGCACTTTACCGCATTTCCTTATACTGTATAGTAATTAGGCATGTATGGCAAGATTTAAAAATCGACTGCTAGACAACCCTAATCAAGACAAATTAAACTTGAACCACACACACTTTTCACACATGCACCTCTAGGGTAACCTCGCTTGTTGCCTCGGAAAAAACAATCATGTCCCTTGAATATGGGGCACTTTAGCAAAGGCCCTATATAAAAAAAGATCGTAGTCCCTCGATGACCCTTCGATGTTGCCTTCGGTAAAACGATCTTAGTCCCTTACAAAAATTTCTAAAGTGTCTCACAAGTTGCCTTCTATGACTGTACGATTGACCCGCGCCTGTCCCTTCACATCCAATAATAGGGTTTCTTACCAATCAATGGTAAGATAGCAATATCTAAAGGAGGAGGAAAATAACAAAGACTTATTTTTAGTAGGTAGAACGTTTGTAGTTGCTTGATCACAACATTTCAAAATAAAACAACTTTCAAACACACCAACACTTTTTCAAATGAAATATTTTCAAAAGTCAACACTTTGTATGCATTCTTATAGAGACGAGAATCATTAAAAAGTTAGCCTAAATGAAGGCACTTTCAAAAATACTTTCAAAACAATCACAAAAACATTTCAAACAAAGCATTTCAAAAGTGAGCTAGCAACTAAGAGCCTGTAAATAACTATAGATGAAAAGGGTGCTAACACCTTCCCTTTTCATAACATACCCCTCATACGCATTCATGCATTCACAAACATTTGCATCACATAAACTCATAACATATAAAAAATCATCATTTTCAAAACCCTCTTCAGTTAAACCATTGGTAGAAGAGCTAGAAAAGCACCGTCTCTCCGACCACCGTACCAGATAAGAGCCTATCAACAGAAAGTGATGGAACAAATCAAAGATAACCAAGCGGAATTCAAAGAGGATTTGGAACAAGTCAAGGGTAATGTCGACTCAATGAAAGGAGATATGAGTCAAGTTCTTCTAGCCTTAAAGAACATCATTGAAAGGCAGGAGCAAATCCCTAGAGCGGCCTTTGGAGAAGTAGCCCAGACCATTGGTGCATTGAGCGGTCACCAACCAAGGAGAGAACTGGAGTCAGGACCCCAAAAGTCCACCATGGCTCAACAAGAAACAAGACAAGCTGATACTGAAGGGTTTGTCCCACCTCCACCAAAGGTAGGGGCATCTCATACCTTGTAGATTTCGATTAACAATGCAGATAACTACTTAGACTTGAAATATGGAGAACACGACTTAGAGGACGTCAATCAAGCACCTCAAAGAACAACCCATACTTATGCTACTGAAAATCCATTGGCGCTCAACCAGTACAAAGCCCTAGAAGAAAGGTTAAAAGCCATGGAGGGTTACGATGCTTTCGTTATAGATGCTCTCGAAATGGGTCTAGTTCCTGATGTGGTGATCCCGCCGAAATTCAAAGTACCTGACTTTGGAAAATACTAGGGGCTCACATGTCCAAGGAACCATTTGCGCATGTATTGCAGAAAGATGCATGTCTATGCTCAAGATCAGAAGCTGATGATCCATTGTTTCCAAGACAAATTGAATAGGGCATCCCTGAATTGGTACATACAGTTGGAACAGGTTCATATCCAGACATGGGCAGATCTTGCTAATGCTTTCTTGAAACAGTACAAATATAACCTGACCATGGCGCCTACCCGCATGCAACTCAAGAACTTGTCTCAAAAGAAAGAGGATTCTTTCAAGGAGTGTGCTCAAAGATGGAGAGAAATGGAAGCCCGAGTACAACCACCACTCTTGGAGAAAGAATTAGTCGATATATTCATGGGAACCTTGCAAGGGTTCTACTATGAAAAGATGGTAGGGAGCATCTCTTCTGGATTCTCTGATTTAGTAACTATTGGTGAAAGGATTGAAGCTGGAATAAAAAGTGGAAAGATACATAGAGGATCATCTAGTGCCCCTTACAATGCAAAAAGACATGTTCCTAACTTCTCAAAAAAGAAGGATGGGGAAATTAATGTTGTAGCCTCACAACCAAGGGAACAACAACCGTTAATAATTCCATGAGAACAACAACATAAAAAATTTGAAATGCCGCCAAGAAAGTTTGACCCGATCCCTATGTCACACGGTCAATTATTGAAACACTTGGTCAATGCGTCTTTAGTAGAGCTAAGACCTCTAGATCCTCCAATTGAGGAAACCCCACCAAGGTATGATGCTAATTCCATATGCAAGTATCATGCCAATTCTCTCGGGCATACTATAGAAAATTGTTGGGCCTTCAAACATAAAGTTCAAGATTTTATAGACTCTCTGGAAATAACCTTTGATAAACTGAATATAAAGTCAAACCCCATGCCTCCGCATGGTGGACCGGCAATAAATGCAATTGAAGTAGTCTCTGACTTTGGGTCATCCAGACGAGTAAAGGCTCCAATAAATTTGTTGAAGGAATATATGTTAGAGTGTGGGTTCCATTTGGAACATAATGAATCTTTTGAAAAGACATTACAAAAATTAGTGGACTAGGGGATAGTCCAATTTGGATTATACCCTAAAGGAGAACATGTAGATGCGATTGAAGGAAGTACAAAGAAGCCATTGGTAATTCCTTTTCAAGGGCTGAACCTTAATAAGAAGACTCTTGTTATTCCGCAGGGAGAATTAATAGAAACACCCGTAATAACACCAAAACAAACTCTTAGGATACCAGTAGTTCCAAAGACTATGATGGTAATTAGGGGGCCATTTCATACCCCTTACGAAAGTGAAAAAGAAGTACCATGGAGTTATAATTCTACTTTATAGGTTAATGGTTTAAAGCAAGAATGTGGGTCGTCGATAAGTCAAGGATCTGCAATCTCAAATATAGCAGGAACATGAGACATGACTCGCAGTGGTTGAATCTTTGACTCCAAAACGCAAAGGAATAATGATGTTGTTGTGAAAAATAAAAATGATATGTTGGTGAAAGACAAAGGAAAAGCAGTGGTGGAAGCAAGTCAAGAACAAGAGCTTCTGAGTAAGAACTTTACTGATTAAGAGGCAGAAGAATTTTTGAAAATAATCAAGAGGAGTGATTATAGGGTGGTGGATCAGCTTCACCAAACCCCAACCAGAATTTCTATTCTCTCGTTGCTCATTAATTCAGAAACGCATCGAGACTCTCTAATGAATGTTCTGAGTTCCGCTCATGTTGCAGAGGAAATTGCTGTAAACCAATTTGACAATGTTGTAGCAAATCCGACATCTGGATCATATCTGGGTTTTAATGAAAATGAGTTTCCTCCATAAGGCCGAGCTCACAACAAAGCATTGCACATCTCTATTCAGATAGGTACTACAATCTTGTCCATGGTACTCACTGATACTAGTTCTTCCCTCAATGTGTTACCATAAAATATCTTGATGAAGTTAATATTAGATAGTGTTATGATAAGGCCAAGTTCTACAATAGTCAAAGCTTTTGACAGTTCTTAGAGTTTAGTATTTGGGGAAGTGGACCTTCCTGTCCAGATCGGCCCATATATGTTTTATATAACTTTTCAAGTGATGGATATAGAGCCAACATATACATGTTTACTCAGACGACCTTGGATTTGTAACACGCCGTTTTTATCTAAATGTTATTTCATTAATTATTTTCCAAAATTATTAAATTATATCTATTTTGAGAAATATATTCAATTGATATCGATTAAAATATTAATTGGGTAATATGAAATAAAAATATTTATTGTGTCGGAATATTATTTTGAATAATATTAATTTGGTGTGTAGTAATATTTGACTTTGTTTGATTAATTGGCATGATTAGGTTTATATAGAATGAATATTATTTAGTGTAATATTGTTTAATAGGGTTATATATTATAATTAGAGTTAAATAATTGTTGGGGCCAAATTATAATTTTAGAAAGATAGAGGGAGGAAAGTTAGTAGTAGAATGAGGGTTTTATAAAATAGGAGGAAGAGTTGGTAAGAGTAGGAAAAAGAGGAGAAAGAAGAAGAAGAAAAGGAAAGAGGAGAAGAGAAGAAAGGAGCTAGGGTGAAGTTGCAACATCTTCATCTTCTTGTTTCAAGATAACCCACACCAAGGTAAGGGGTTTGATTCTCCATCTCATATTGTTAGGTTTTGGTAAATATATTTTGGATTTGGGGGTAAAATGGATAGTTGATTTTATAGGGTTTTGTTGGTTGATCGTTAGAATGGTTTAGAGAAGTTGGATTAGGAGTATGGTTTGTGGGTGTATTAGGTGCTAGCTTGTAGAAATTAAGAGTATTGAAATGGGAAAGAAAACCATGGTAGTGGAATGATAAAAACTCAAAATAATGAGATTTTCACGCAGGCTTCACAACACGGGCCGTGTTGCAGCACACGGGTGCCCGTGTTGAAGCTCTGACTTGGCATTTCCCAAAAATCGTTTCGGCCATAACTTTTGAACCGTAACTCCGATTTAGGCGCCGTTTGATGTGTTGGAAAGCTAGTGAAATTTTCTATATGATTATGAGGAATTAGGTAGCTTTAAGAGCTTATTTTAATAAGTGATTATTGGAGAAAGTGTTTATGTTTATAGGTGAATTTGATTGTTATGTATTTTAGTGAAGTGTTTGGTGATGTTTGATGTACTAAATGAATGATCTTGTGAATTATACATCAAATGCAAAATGCATTATGTTTTGATATGGTTTGAATGATTGGGTATGACAACATGTATGCTTATGTTTAATATGCATGTTTGTATGAAAATGATGATGCTACATGATGATATAGGAGGCGTGTGATGAATTGTTCATGACTAAATGATTTTTGTTGATAATGATGATATATGTCCTTGTACATGATGATGTGATGATCATATTGATATTGTCGAAATATACTTTCCGATTTGGAATTGTTGATAGTTGATGGTTTATGTTTTGGTTGAGTAAGTCATCTCGTTGTATACATTTTACTTGACGTTGAGATTGATAAATTATATGTGTGCATGCATGTACAATAGTTGATGTTCCATTGGTTGGATTTGATGGCATGTGTATGTTAAGATTGTTGTGAGTCTTAATTGCATGCATTGGTTATATTGTACATTGCATGGCATGGTGGTCTTGAAACAGAGACGGTGGAACTTTGGGTCCACAATATCTAGATGGTGACCCTATTGTGGGAAAAGACGTAATGACCTTGATCCGGAAGGGAAATACAGGTGGTGGAACATTGGGTCCACAATATCTAGACGGTGACCCTATTGTGGGAAAAGACGTAGTGACCTTGATCCGGAAGGGAAATACAGGTGGTGGAACATTGGGTCCACAATATCTAGACGGTGACCCTATTGTGGGAAAAGACGTAGTGACCTTGATCCGGAAGGGAAATATAGGTGGTGGAACTTGGGTCCACGAGTCGGTACCGCATTTGCATACGTTGGGTCGTGTTGTGAGTCACATGTATAATTGTGCATGATATGTATGTGTGTTGATGTGTTTGATTAGGTGCCAATATTGTTGTTGTTTGAATTATGGTTATATGCTAAGGATGTGAGTATTTCGGATAATCAGTTTACATGGTTAATGTGTTGGAAATGGGTTCCTTGAGTAAGGATACTACGAGTGATAAAATGAACATGATCATTATGTAATGCGTTACTTATTGCCATTTCATTTACTTAAAATTACATGTTATATGATTATTGGAATTCTTACCCCTTTTGTTGGCCAATGCTTTTGATGGCATTGTGTAGGTACCGAGGACGGTAGCGCGAGGCGCTAGCTAACGGATGCATTGGATTGCAATCTGTTTTATTTTGATTAGGGTCGAGTCGATGCTCTGGTAGTAACACTTGGGGGGTTTATTTAGTGTCGAACTCGATTATTTTGTATTTGGATTATGATGTATATAATCCTTATTCGTGTATATGATGTTTTGTATATGAGAGACTTGATAACATATGCTCATGTGATTTATGATGGCTTGATGCCTTGGATTATGTTTTGATTCCTCCATAATGGAGATGAGGTGAAATTGTGAAACTCCGTTGCGTTTGCACGAGAGAATGAAGTAAATATTTATTGTATGTTTGTTCTGTGTTGGAATACTTATACCTTCAAACATACCCTGTCCGTTTTCTTTAAAAATAATTTGGAATGTGTCTTGTGTTGTGGCATCCCTTCTGTGCAATTTTATTTCTCTGATTTTAATCTTTACGTATTAATTGGGGTGTTACAATAGTGGTATCAGAGCATAGTCGGTCGGTTGTCAGGTCTTATTTTGTTAATCCCTTGTATTTGATTGTGTGACTAACGCGATCAATGCCCTGTGTTGTTCAGAAGATGGCTGGTAGAAGGAATGATGATGCTTTAGATGAGGCATTGAGGTTGCTTGCGGGGTCAATAAATCAGATGCCGCAAACGACTCGAGCACCACATGATGGTACTGAAGATGCTTTCCGTGCTCTTGGGAAATTCCAAAAGAACAACCCGCCTACTTTCAAGGGAGAGCATGCTCCGGTGGAGGCTCAAGAATGGTTGAAAGCAATTGAGAAAATCTTTCGTGTGATGAATTGCACCGACGCTCAGAAAGTGCAATTCGAAACACACATGCTGATTAAAGAGGCCGAAGACTGGTGGATCAACGCTAGTCAGAGGTATGAGGAGGAGCAGGTTGTGGTGACTTGGGAAATTTTCAGAGATGCATTCTTGGAGAATTATTTTCCGGAGGATGTTCGCGGTAAAAAGGAAGTTGAATTCCTGGAATTGAAACAAGGTAGTGGTTCGGTAGCTGACTATGCGGCTAAATTTCAAGATTTGATCAAATACTGTCCTCACTACAACACTGTTAATACTGAGAGGTCGAAGTGCCTTAAGTTTGTTAATGGCTTGAGGCCGGACATAAAGAAGGCGATTGGGTATCAGCAGATTACAAGATTCTCTGAGTTGGTTAATAAGAGTCGTATCTACGACGAAGACAGTCGGGATAGCACTGCTTATTACAAGAGCTTGAGTGAGAAAGGAGGTAAGGGGCAGATGCGTCCTAAGCCTTATGATGGAAGAGGAAAGAGACCAATAAGTAGTGGGAAGAGTCTGAGTGGGGGAGTGACTACTCCAATCAAATGTTTTAAATGTGGTAAAGAGGGACATCGTGCTATGGAATGTCGCCAGGGGATAGTTAAGTGTTTCAAGTGTGACAGGGTGGGTCACAAAGCGGTGGATTGTAGAGTTGGTATGGGTGTAACTTGCTTTAATTGTGGTGAGCAAGGCCACATAAGTACCAAATGCCCAAAGCCAAAGAAAGAAGTTGGAAAAGTATTCGCTTTATCTGGAGCAGAGACTTCTGCTGAGGAACGTCTAATCAGAGGTACATGCTTTATCTCTAATGTGTCTTTGGTTGCTATTATTGATACGGGTGCGACGCATTCGTTTGTTGCTTTAGATTGTGCCAAGAGATTGGGCCTTGTCTTGTCTACTTTGGATCGAAGTATGGGGGTAGATACACCTGCGATGGGTTCAGTTTCTACTTCAGTTGTTTGTTTGAAGTGTCCTTTGCGCATGTGCGGGAGAGATTTCGAAGTTGATCTCGTGTGTCTTCCCTTGCATCAGATAGATGTGATTCTGGGTATGGACTGGTTGAAAGCCAACCATGTCTATATCAACTGTTTTGCTAAGGCTGTTCTTTTTCTCGAGTCCGAGAAAGATGGTGTGGTTTTCTTGTCTACACAGCAAGTTGAGAAGAGCGTGAAGAATGGAGATGGGTTTTTTATGCTTATGGCGAGTATGGTTTTGGAAGATGGTAGAGTAAGAAAGGATTATCTGGTGGTATGCGAATTTCCTGAAGTGTTTCCTGAAGAGATTACAGATTTACCTCCTGAGCGCGAGGTAGAGTTTTCCATCGACTTAATTCCTGGTACTAGTCCTGTTTCGATGGCTCCTTATAGGATGTCACAGTCGGAACTAGTGGAACTGAAGAATCAGCTGGAGGAGTTGCTTGACAAAAGGTTTATTCGTCCTAGTGTGAGCCCGTGGGGTGCTCCAGTTTTAATTGTGAAGAAGAAAGAAGGAACAATGAGACTTTGTGTGGATTATAGGCAGCTAAACAAAGTGACCATTAAGAACAAGTATCCTTTGCCAAGGATTGATGATTTAATGGATCAGTTGGTGGGTGCGTGTGTGTTTAGCAAGATTGACTTGAGATCAGGCTATCATCATATTCGCGTGAAAGCGGGTGATATTCAGAAAACTGCATTCAGAACTCGTTATGGACACTATGAGTATTCGGTAATGCCTTTTGGTGTTACGAATGCACCTGGTGTGTTCATGGAGTATATGAACAGAATCTTTCATGAGTTTCTGGATAAGTTTGTGGTGGTGTTCATCGATGACATTCTGATTTATTCCAAGAGTGAAGCAGAGCATGCCGAACACTTGAGAATTGTTTTGTCAATTCTGAAGGAAAATCATTTGTTTGCTAAACTTTCGAAGTGTGAATTCTGGTTGGAACAAGTGAGTTTCCTTGGCCACGTAATATCTCGTGGAGGTATTGCTGTGGATCCTTCGAAGATAGAAGTCGTGTCAGAATGGGAATCTCCAAAATCAGTTTTTGAGATTCGAAGCTTTCTTGGTTTAGCGGGTTATTATCGTAAGTTCATTGAAGGCTTTTCCAAGCTAGCTTTACCGTTGACACAATTGACTAGGAAGAGTCAAGCGTTCGTATGGACTCCGCAGTGTGAAGATAGTTTCCAAGAGTTGAAAAGAAGGTTGACAACTGCGCCGGTTTTGGTTTTGCCTAAACCATCTGAACCGTTTACGGTCTATTGTGATGCTTCTTTGATGGGTTTAGGAGGTGTGTTAATGCAAAATGGGAAGGTTGTGGCGTATGCTTCGAGGCAACTCAAGGTGCATGAGAGGAATTATCCGACTCATGACCTGGAGTTGGCAGCGGTGGTTTTTGTGTTAAAGATTTGGAGGCATTACTTGTTTGGGTCGAGATTCGACATCTTTAGCGATCATAAGAGTTTGAAATATCTGTTTGATCAAAAAGAGTTGAATATGAGGCAAAGAAGGTGGCTAGAGTTCCTTAAAGATTATGACTTTAGTTTGAATTACCATCCTGGTAAGGCAAACGTGGTTGTAGATGCTCTGAGCAGGAAGTCTTTACACATGTCTATGTTAATGGTTAAAGAATCGGAATTGTTGGAGAAATTTTGAGATTTGAGTTTGGTGTGTGAAGAGACTTATTTTGGCGTGAAGCTTGGTATGATGAAGCTTACTAGTGGTGTCTTGGAAGAGATTAGGGATGGGCAAAAGTCAGATTTAGTTTTGGTTGACAAGTTTACTTTGGTGAGTCAAGGTAGAGGGTTCAGAATTGATGAGAATGGAATTTTAAGATGTCATGATAGAGTTTGCGTTCCCGATGTGGGGGATGTGAAAAAGAGGATTCTTGAGGAAGGACACCGAAGCGGATTGAGTATTCATCCGGGTGCTACAAAAATGTACCAAGACTTAAGGAAGTTGTTTTGGTGGCCAAGTATGAAAAAGGAAATTGCTGAGTTTGTATATTCTTGTTTGGTTTGCCAAAAGTCTAAGATTGAACACCAGAAGCCTTCGGGTTTGTTGCAACCGTTGTCTATTCCCGAGTGGAAGTGGGATAGTATCTCGATGGATTTTGTTTCTGGTTTGCCGAGGACTCCGAGTAACCATGAGGCTATTTGGGTCATAGTGGATAGATTGACTAAATCTGCACACTTTATTCCGATTAGGATGGATTACGCTATGGAGAAGCTTGCTAAGTTGTATGTGGAGCGGATTGTTTGTTTACATGGTATTCCTACATGTATTGTTTCAGATAGAGATCCGCGTTTCACTTCGAGATTTTGGGAAGGTTTACAAAGAGCCTTGGGTACTAAGCTGAGATTGAGTTCCGCTTATCATCCTCAGACGGATGGTCAAACGGAGAGAACAATTCAGTCACTTGAGGATTTGTTGCGTGCTTGTGTCTTGGATCAAGGAGGTTCATGGGAGAGTCATTTGCCTTTGATTGAGTTTACTTATAATAATAGTTTTCATTCTAGCATTGGCATGGCTCCCTTCGAGGCATTGTATGGAAGACGGTGTAGGACACCTTTGTGTTGGTACGAGACGGGAGAAAGTGCTATAGTTGGTCCGGAATTGGTTCAAGAGACCACGGATAAGATCAGATTGATAAGAGAGAAGATGAAAGTGTCTCAGAATCGCCAAAAGAGTTACTTTGACAAGAGGAGGAAACCTCTTGAGTTCAAGAAGGATGAACATGTGTTTTTGAAGGTGAATCCAACTACGGGTGTTGGAAGGGCGCTTAAATCGCGAAAGTTAACACCTCGGTTTATTGGTCCTTATCAGATTTCAGAGCGGATTGGAAGTATGGCTTATCGGATTGCATTGCCGCCATCACTTTCAAATTTGCATGATGTGTTTCACGTGTCGCAATTACGAAAGTATATTGCGGATCCGTCTCATGTTATTCAAGCGGATGATTTGGAAGTAAGAGACAATTTGACGGTTGAGGTTTTACCGGTGAGGATTGAAGATAGGAAGGTGAAACGACTAAGAGGAAGAGAGATTGCTTTGGTTAAAGTTGCATGGGGTGGTTCGGCGAATGGTAATGTGACATGGGAGCTTGAAAGTCGGATGCGGGATTCCTATCCCGAATTGTTCGTTTAGAGGTAATTTTCGAGGCCGAAAATCTTTTAAGTGGGGGAGAGTTGTAACACGCTGTTTTTATCTAAATGTTATTTCATTAATTATTTTCTAAAATTATTAAATTATATCTATTTTGAGAAATATATTCAATTGATATCGATTAAAATATTAATTGGGTAATATGAAATAAAAATATTTATTGTGTCGGAATATTATTTTGAATAATATTAATTTGGTGTGTAGTAATATTTGACTTTGTTTGATTAATTGGCATGATTAGGTTTATATAGAATGAATATTATTTAGTGTAATATTGTTTAATAGGGTTATATATTATAATTAGAGTTAAATAATTGTTGGGGCCAAATTATAATTTTAGAAAGATAGAGGGAGGAAAGTTAGTAGTAGAATGAGGGTTTTATAAAATAGGAGGAAGAGTTGGTAAGAGTAGGAAAAAGAGGAGAAAGAAGAAGAAGAAAAGGAAAGAGGAGAAGAGAAGAAAGGAGCTAGGGTGAAGTTGCAACATCTTCATCTTCTTGTTTCAAGATAACCCACACCAAGGTAAGGGGTTTGATTCTCCATCTCATATTGTTAGGTTTTGGTAAATATATTTTGGATTTGGGGGTAAAATGGATAGTTGATTTTATAGGGTTTTGTTGGTTGATTGTTAGAATGGTTTAGAGAAGTTGGATTAGGAGTATGGTTTGTGGGTGTATTAGGTGCTAGCTTGTAGAAATTAAGAGTATTGAAATGGGAAAGAAAACCATGGTAGTGGAATGATAAAAACTCAAAATAATGAGATTTTCACGCAGGCTTCACAACACGGGCCGTGTTGCAGCACACAGGTGCCCGTGTTGAAGCTCTGACTTGGCATTTCCCAAAAATCGTTTCGGCCATAACTTTTGAACCGTAACTCCGATTTAGGCGCCGTTTGATGCGTTGGAAATCTAGTGAAATTTTCTATATGATTATGAGGAATTAGGTAGCTTTAAGAGCTTATTTTAATAAGTGATTATTGGAGAAAGTGTTTATGTTTATAGGTGAATTTGATTGTTATGTATTTTAGTGAAGTGTTTGGTGATGTTTGGTGTACTAAATGAATCATCTTATGAATTATACATAAAATGCAAAATGCATTATGTTTTGATATGGTTTGAATGATTGGGTATGACAACATGTATGCTTATGTTTAATATGCATGTTTGTATGAAAATGATGATGCTACATGATGATATGGGAGGCGTGTGATGAATTGTTCATGACTAAATGATTTTTGTTGATAATGATGATATATGTCCTTGTACATGATGATGTGATGATCATATTGATATTGTCGAAATATACTTTCCGATTTGGAATTGTTGATAGTTGATGGTTTATGTTTTGGTTG
The DNA here is from genome assembly GCA_948472305.1 of Vicia faba. Taxonomy (NCBI): domain Eukaryota; kingdom Viridiplantae; phylum Streptophyta; class Magnoliopsida; order Fabales; family Fabaceae; genus Vicia; species Vicia faba. The sequence continues at coordinate 1,358,591,753 of OX451739.1, read as the reverse complement.
AGTAAGTCATCTCGTTGTATACATTTTACTTGATGTTGAGATTGATAAATTATATGTATGCATGCATGTACAATAGTTGATGTTCCATTGGTTGGATTTGATGGCATGTGTATGTTAAGATTGTTGTGAGTCTTAATTGCATGCATTGGTTATATTGTACATTGCATGGCATGGTGGTCTTGAAACAGAGACGGTGGAACTTTGGGTCCACAATATCTAGACGGTGACCCTATTGTGGGAAAAGACGTAGTGACCTTGATCCGGAAGGGAAATACAGGTGGTGGAACATTGGGTCCACAATATCTAGACGGTGACCCTATTGTGGGAAAAGACGTAGTGACCTTGATCCGGAAGGGAAATACAGGTGGTGGAACATTGGGTCCACAATATCTAGACGGTGACCCTATTGTGGGAAAAGACGTAGTGACCTTGATCCGGAAGGGAAATATAGGTGGTGGAACTTGGGTCCACGAGTCGGTACCGTATTTGCATATGTTGGGTCGTGTTGTGAGTCACATGTATAATTGTGCATGATATGTATGTGTGTTGATGTGTTTGATTAGGTGCCAATATTGTTGTTGTTTGAATTATGGTTATATGCTAAGGATGTGAGTATTTCGGATAATCGGTTTACATGGTTAATGTGTTGGAAATGGGTTCCTTGAGTAAAGATACTACGAGTGATAAAATGAACATGATCATTATGTAATGCGTTACTTATTGCCATTTCATTTACTTAAAATTACATGTTATATGATTATTGGAATTCTTACCCCTTTTGTTGGCCAATGCTTTTGATGGCATTGTGTAGGTACCGAGGACGGTAGCGCGAGGCGCTAGCTAACGGATGCATTGGATTGCAATCTGTTTTATTTTGATTAGGGTCGAGTCGATGCTCTGGTAGTAACACTTGGGGGGTTTATTTAGTGTCGAACTCGATTATTTTGTATTTGGATTATGATGTATATAATCCTTATTCGTGTATATGATGTTTTGTATATGAGAGACTTGATAACATATGCTCATGTGATTTATGATGGCTTGATGCCTTGGATTATGTTTTGATTCCTCCATAATGGAGATGAGGTGAAATTGTGAAACTCCGTTGTGTTTGCACGAGAGAATGAAGTAAATATTTATTGTATGTTTGTTCTGTGTTGGAATACTTATACCTTCAAACATACCCTGTCCGTTTTCTTTAAAAATAATTTGGAATGTGTCTTGTGTTGTGGCATCCCTTCCGTGCAATTCTATTTCTCTGATTTTAATCTTTACGTATTAATTGGGGTGTTACAGGATTCATGCAGCAGGGGCAGTCACTTCAACTTTACATCAGAAACTGAAGTTCTTCGTTGAAGTAAGATTGGTCATAATCGATGGTGAAGAGGACATCTTTGTAAGTCATATAGAATCCTACAGGTATATCAGTGTTGATGAAGATTGTGTAGCCACACCATTTCAAGTCTCGGAGGTTGCCTCAATGGTAACCCTACTGGTGAAAAAAATCAAGAAACCTACAGTGACTTCGTGGAGAGATTTGAAAATAGAGGTGGAAAGTGGTACCTCAAAGGGTTGGGGTAAGCTCCCTGAAATACCTGAGAAGAAGAATCGTTTTGGTTTGGAGTACAAATTATCAAAGGCTACTCTGAAAGGCAAAGCACAATTTCCTCCAATCCAAGAGACCTTCGTCAACAAAGGGGTAGAGCACGGTGGACAAGTGGTAATGATATATAACAAGAGAAACATCAAAAGGGCATCTGATTTCATCCATGAATGCGCCCCAGGTGAAGAACTCAAGAACTGGACAACTATGGAGATTCCAGATATTTTTTTCTTTCCAAAGTAAATTTTCTTGTTTTGAAAGAACCTATGTCAAGCTTGAGGCATAGGGGTTGCTTGTAAGGGTCCCCAATTTGTTTTAGACAATATTCATAATTAATAAAAGTTATATTTCACATTCAATTAAGATCTTTGTCTTTCTCCTGCATTTATCTCTTATATTTAAAAATGGCAATACTTTTATTCATATGCATTTTCCAAATTCACATACTAAAAAACTGCACCAAAACATGATAAATGTGCAGATCTATGTCCAAAATCATCGATAATGTTACTGCTTCTATCCGATAGAATTTTGATGCACCCATCAAACAAGCTGAAGAGGAGGATGATGAAGATCTTGAACTTTCTAAAGAATTGGAAAGGGAGATAGAGCAAAAAGATGACAATATACAACCATACCAAGAATCCATTAAGACCATTAACCTTGGCACAAAAGAAGATCTGAAATAAATCAAGCTAGGGGAAACATTGGAGAAAAGTGTCAAAGAAAGATTGATCAAGTTGTTACATGAGTATGTGGATGTATTTCCCTGGATATTCCAAGATTGGATATAGACATCATGGTGCACAGACTATCTTTCAAGGAAATTTGCTCTTCAGTTAGGCAGAAGTTGAGAAGAACTCGTCCAGACATGTGCAACAAGATTCGAGAAGAGGTCCTTAAACAATTTTACGCAGGGTTCTTAGTGGTGGTAGATTATCCACCTTGGATAGATAACATCGTGCCACTACCCAAGAAGGATGGCAAAGTATGTATGTGTGTAGATTATCGAGATCATAACAAAGCAAGTCCCAAAGATGATTTCCCATTACCACACTGTTTACAGTGATTTCTGGTAAACAACCGCTAGTCCTCCAAACTATCAAATAATCTTAATGACTGTTATTTAATCTCTCTGGTAACTTGCAGGATCGACTAGATTGATCCTAGGATGTATTGGTCATTTGGATAACTCTCATTATAGAACTGATATTCATGGTTGGTATTTAGAATGTTGTGTAGGTGTTCAACTTATTTCGATTAATCTATTAAAGATCTAAAGGCGTGATCAAGTAAATGCGCGCGAAACTAAATTGCATGAATAAAGTTCAATTGTAAAGACATGTAAAAACTGCAGAAAAGACAAGTAAATGACTTCGAAATATAAAAGCATGTAATGTAAAAGATTCTCTGGAATGTAAAAGATTCGAAATATGAAGAAAGCGTTTAAATGCAAGAAATCAGTAAAATGACTTTGAATGAAAAAGGTATTCGAATGATAAAAGCATGAAGATAAAGGCATGAAATATACAAGAGTTATTTCTGAAATTTAAAGGATTTGAAATGGAAAGAAAACATTTAAATGTAAGACATCAGTAAAAAGACTTCGAATGAAAATATTTTAATGTAAAGGCTTTTGAATGATATTGACATGAAGATAGAGGAAAATACTGGAAATGATAAAGAGTTTTATTAAATCATAAACACTTGGTGTTATCATACGTACATTGCTCGTGCATTCGTTTCCCTAGCCATGTGGTATTTTGAATGTTTACTGAGTTTTTTGTATAATAGATATGACACACGAAATCCTAATGCTAAGACTTCTATTTATACTACTTCGACCATAACGGTCTTACTATAAGATTATGCCACGTTCAGAACATGCAAAGCAATTCCCTCCTTTAGCTTCCACGCGTCTTCGAATGCTCCAGCGCATATATTTTAAATTTCGAACATCCCGCTTGCGTTTGAATTTCAAATGTTTTGGCACTCTTCGTATCGAACTCATTTCTTGGACACAGCCTTGTTACCATTTCGAGACTTCTTTGAATATATCCCCATAACTGTCACTCGAAGCTCAGAGTTTTAACATGCCCATTCGAAGCACTGCTTCTACCATTTCGAAACATGACATCTTGCTTTATTCCAATCGAAACATCCAACTTGCTTCGCTTCGAACAATATCATCAAAATCTTCAGCCAACACACACATACATGTTTTAGTGGACAATACAGCTCAAGCTTCAGTATTCTCGTTCATGAATGGTTTCTCAGGCTATAATCAAATCAAAATGGCACCCAAAGATATGGAAAAGACTACTTTCATGACACCTTGGGGAACTTTCTGTTATAAGGTAATGTCGTTTGGTATGAAGAACACATGGGCAACTTATCAATGGGATATGGTCACACTATTCCATGATATGATTCACAAAGAGGTTTAGGTGTACGTAGATGACATGATTGCCAAATCTCATAGGGAGGAGGATCACATCATACATTTACAAAAGTTATTCGAGTGTCTGCGAAGGTTCAAAATAAGGTTGAACCAAAACAAATGTACATTTGGTGTCAGATCAGGAAAGTTACTGGGTTTTATTATATGTCAACATAGTATTGAGGTAGACCCCGACAAGGTAAAATCCATACAATAAATGCCAGCTCCGAGGAAAGAGAAAAAGTCAGTGGTTTCTGGGGACGATTAAATTACATTTCAAGGTTCATATCGCACCTAACTGCTATATGCGATCCTATATTCAAATTACTGCGAAAAGATTAGACGGTGGTATGGAATGATGATTACCAGATAGCTTTCGAGACAATAAAGAAATACTTACAAGAACCACCAATCTTGATGCCACCGGTTCCCGGAAGACCGCTCATCATGTATCTAACAGTGCTTGAAGGGTCAATGGGATGTGTACTGGGACAAGATGATGAAACGGGTAGAAAAGAGCATGCAATCTACTACCTCAGTAAGAAATTCATCGACCGTGAAACCAGGTACTCACTTCTCGAGAAGAATTGTTATCATTGGCCTGGGCTACTAAAAGATTGAGGCAATATATGTTAACTCACATCACATGGTTAATATCAATAATGGATACTTTAAAGTATGTGTTTGAAAAACTCGCTCTTACAGGAAGGATTTCCCGATGGTAGATGTTACTATCAGAATACGACATCCAATACGTTACTCAAAAGGCCATCAAGGGTAGCATATTATCCAACCATCTAGCTCATCAGCCATTACCAGAGTATCAACCAATGAAGTTTGACTTTTCCAGACGAAGATGTCATGGTTATAGTTGACTACGAAATACCAAGGCCTGACGAAGGACCTGAACCAGGCGTACGTTGGACACTCATGTTCGACGGGACTTTAAATGCACTAGGGCACAACATTGGGTCAGTTTTGACTTCTCCGAAGAATTTTCACAAGCCTTATACTGCAAGGTTATGCTTTGATTGCACCAACAATATCTCTGAATACGAAGCTTGTATCCTGGGTCTAGAAGCTTCTATCGATCTAAGAATCATACATCTCAGAGTATTTAGAGACTCCAGGCTAGTCATATACCAAGTCAACGGTGAATGGGACACTAAACATCCCAGGATGATTCCATATCGAGATCATGTTTTGAAGCTAGGTACGAAACACATAGAGATTACCTTCAATCACATCCCCCGAGAAGAAAATTAGATGGCATATGCCTTGGCAACTTTATCAATCATGTTCAAAGTAACTTGGCCAAACCATGAACCGTGCATCACGATCAGACATTTTGAAGAACCTGCACATTGCCTTGCTATTAAAGAGGGAGTGAATAACAAGCCTTGGTTCTATGACATCGAGAGTTACCTTGAGAAACAAGAATATCCATAAAATGCCTCTATCATTGACAAGCAAACTCTGCAAAAGCTAGCCTCAAAATTCTTTCTGAATGGTGATGTATTGTACAAAATAAACTATGATATGGTGTTACTCAGGGGTATGGAGAAACAGGATGCAGATACACTTATGAGAGAAATTCATGAAAGTACTTTCGTAACACCTACAAATGGACATGCCATGGAATGGGAAATCCTGCGAACGGGTTATTATTGGTTAACAATGGAAGCCGATTACTACCGTTATACAAAGACATGTCATAAGTTCCAAATCTACGCCGAAAAATAAATGTACCGCCAACTCCTCTGAATGTCATGAGCTCTCCTTGGCCATTTTCAATGTGGGGAATTGATATAATAGGCATGATCGAACAAAAAGCATCTAACGGACACCGGTTCATACTGGTTGCCATTGATTACTTCACTAAATGGGTAGAAGCGGCATCTTACGCAAATGTGACAAGTCAAGTGGTTACCCGGTTCATCAAGAAAAATCTCATACGCATATATGGGGTTCCAAGCAGAATCATTATGGACAACGGGTCCAATCTGAACAACAAAATGATGAAGGAGTTATGCGATAATTTCAAGATCGAGCATCATAATTCCTGACCATATCAACCCAAGATGAACGGGGCCGTTGAAGTTGCCAATAAGAACGTCAAGAAAATCATTCAGAAAATGGTGAAGACATATAAAGATTGGCATGGAATGCTTCCCTTTGCTCTACATGGCTATCGTACTTCTGTACGAACATCAACAGGTGCGACTACTTTCTCTCTGGTATATGGCATGGAGGTGGTACTCCCATTTGAAATTAAAATTCCATCACTTCGAGTTCTAATGGAAACAAAGCTTAAAGAACTAGAGTGGGTTCAGACGCGACTTGATCAGCTCAACCTCATTGAAGAGAAATGCTTGACAGCTTTGTGCCACGGTCAGTTATATCAAAAGCGGATGAAGAAGGCATTTGACAAGAAGTTCGTCCTCGAGTATTTAAGAAGTGGATTTGGTGCTCAAAAATATTTTGCTACCTCTCCTTGATTCACGTGGTAAATGGACACCCAACTACGAAGGTCCATATGCGGTAAAAACAATATTCTCTGATGGTGGTCTCATCCTCACAATAATGGATGGGGAAGAACTACCACATCTGGAAAATTTAGACGCAATCAAAAAATACTATATAAAAAGATCGCTAAGTTCAAACCCTAAAATGGGCGACTTAGGCAAAAAGGAGCGTTCTGGTGGATCAAAATCCCTAAAGGGAGGTCCAGGAAAAAACTAGGGACATACACACAAAATTTATCCCGGTGGATTGAAAACCCGAAAGGGCGATCTAGGAAAAAGTTAGGGATCCCATTCAGAAATAAAGAACAAAAAGACTGCAATCTAAGAACCACGACTGTGACCACAAAGGAAGGGATTGATCCAAATCATTTGACTCAGAAGCAAAGGAGATTGGAGCTATCAAAAGGATATTGGGGAAACATCAGTAACGATTATCATTTTCATTTCCATTTCAGTTTTAAAAACTTTATCTAATTACCTCTTTCAAGGAATTGCATCTTGTATCTCACCTATTCAGAGGCATATTTATCAATAAAAAATTTACTTTTTCAAATATTTCAATTATGTTTTTCCTTTTCGGACTTGTTTGCAAAATACTATGATTATTTTTGTAAATATTACATTGAAATCATTTTGGGGATTTGACAAATAAAAGCGTTTGATATAACATCAAAAAGCATTTTGGTTAGAAAAAATCGTAAGAAAAATCCACGTCTACGTTCACGCCTGCAATCATATCCATATCCACGCATACATCTGTAACTACGCCTGCGACTACAATACAAATATCAAAATCCTGTTATTCAAATCAATTCAAAATACCATGAAAATGTAACATACGACATTGGAGAGTTGGTGACTCAAAACCCATGGTTTAAAAGGAGAGAGCATTAAAACATTTACAACAAACATTGGGGCATATACAAACGTTTGAGACATATACGCATATTTGATGCATTTGGGAGCATACACAAAATACATGATGCATATAAATTATGGGTTTCATATCAATCTAAGACATTATGCATATACATCATACATGGCATTTTTCAAACGCACTTTAGGTAAAACCAATATCTTGGGGCCCTTTGGAAGATTATCAAAATAAGCAATTACCTTGGTTAAGAACAGACACAATCGGTAAAACCTAGATCTTATCCTTGATCTAGTTATTTAAATATTCGATCACCAAAACAATTTTCAAATCATCTACCCCCTAGGTTGTGGTAGATATGAGAATTACCAGGTTCATATTATTCATTCCCTAGGATGTAATGAATACATGAGTCTATCTTTGTGTCGTTTATCCCCTAGGTCGTGATAAACTCACATATTCTTCAAATATTTATCCCCTAGGTTGCGATAGGTATGCTAATTTTTAGGGTTATACTATTCATCCCCTAGGTTGTGATGAATAACATAACCCCACCACTATTGTCATTTATCCTCTAGGTTGTGATAAATGTGCAGGTTCATCCTCGAACTGTTTACTCTATAGGTTGAAGTAAGCATAATGAAATCTGCATAATTCATTGCGCCAGTCTCCATGCAGCAATGTGTTATCAAACTTTGTTTTATTAATCCCCTAGGTTGTTATGAATAGACAAAATTTATGTTATAAACTTACTATATTATTCTCAAAGCATTAGTAAGTCAACTTTTCAAACTTGTATTATTTTACCTCCTAGGTTATGGTAAATATGCAAAAATCTAAAATCTCTTTTAGATATCAACGAGTTATCCGCATCGTCGTATCTAAGTCAAAACAAAAACTTTATGTTCAAACCCTGGTAAGATGATACATTATCATCTATGCCTATTTTTCATACTCTGGGGAACATTGTACAGTGTATCCTTATAAATTGTTCGGACAAATTTTGGAGGTCTTCCATTACTTAATAAACCTCTGATTCGAATGTGTGAGACCTGCATATTCTCGCACTACTCAATCAAAGGATAGTTAAATAGGAGCAGTTGTCATACCCCAAATTTTCCCTATTGATTTTTATTAATTTGTTCTTTATTATTATCAGTTCTCTATAAAGTCTAGAATATTATGGGTAAATTCATTGGGGGTTTAGAACCTTAAAGAGGTTCATGGGTTTTTTCTAAATCAGAAAAGTCCATGTAGTTTGTTTTTAGGACCATTAAGGATTGTTTTGATTTATGTTAAGAATTAGGCCAATTAAGGTTTGTTAAAAAATTGATAATGAAAAGGGGGGGTGTATTCTCTTAAATGGACCATCAAAATCTGATGGACCATTAAGATAGTTTTGCTGGACCGGTTGAAAGATAAAATGGGCGATGTTTTGGGCCATCAAAATCTGATGGCCCATGAAAGGGTTGTTGCATTTTAACAAAGAAAGGGGGTACGCTTTGAAGGGCCCAATAAAATGGACAATGCTGGCCCAATTCTGATTTTTTTTAGGACATGTATTGTTTTTTTTAATTAAATATTATTTAGCAACATTATCAATACTTTTATTTATCTATTTATATTATTAATACTTACTTTACTATTACTTTTGTTTATTTTTATTAAAATTATATTTTAGTTTTTTGTTGACCCAAGTTAGTGCAAGGGATTAAGAAACCCTAATTTCCCCAACAACATCCCCGTTCTTCAAATTACCCAGGACCAAACGTGTACTGTTTAGATCTGAAAAGAAAAACATTTTTTGAAACTAAAACAAAACAAAATCCTCATTGGATCAAATTAAATCTGGAAAATTAATATTTATGTTTATTCACTAAAACAAACCTATACAATAACAAGTTCAAATACAAAATACAAAAAAAAACTAATATCAAACAAAATCTTTCTAAATCAATCACTAAGTCAAATCGAATCCCTAAAATAGAATAAAATCTTCCTAATCCCTAATACAATTACAAATGTAACGATAAATCATAAGAATTTCCTAATTTGTTTAAAAATCTAAGCCTATAAATTAACCTAAAAAATTCTAAGAAGGGAGAAAAAATGAGAAGAACGTAGTTGATCGCAAGGAGAAGGAAAGAACTTTAGGGATTCAATATCTGAAACCCTAAAAGTCTCAATCGCACCGCCTGTACAGTGCCATCACCTTAATACCTGTAGACAATAGAAGAAGAAGTAAAGATCATAAGGAGATTCAGGAAATCAAACATACAACCAATATCATAACAGAAGAGGTAAACACAAATCACTTAGCTTTACGACTCTCAATTTTTTGTTTTGATCTTCGCATGATTGATGTTTGCATGTTCTGGAAATTTTGGTTTTTTTTAGGTTTAAGGTTCTAACCTAGGGTTAGGGTTCTTAGATCACAGGGTTAGGGTTATTAGATTTGTTTAAAGATTAGGGTTATGGTTCTTCATTTTTGGGTATTCTGGGTTTTGGACATTTAGGGTTCATCACGAACACTTAGGGTTCTATGAATCTAGATGAAGATTCACGATGGAGGGTTTGAAGTTTCCGGTTAAATGTCAACCAAAAAACTAGGGAAAAAGGGTGGTTGGTTGTGGAAGAAGGTGGACGGTGCAACCATGGCAATTTTCGGCCGCCTGAGTTCTAGAGAGAGGTCATAGCCTCTCTCTCTAGGTTTTTTTTTAGTGAAGAGAGGGAGTTGTAGAGAGAGAGACATAAAGGAAAAAATGAGAAAAATGACAAAAGATGGAATATATAACCCCTCCCTAATTTTGTGACCGCGCGTCTAGAAGTCTTACCATGCGCTCCCTGCAACAACCTTCAGATTATCATCACACTCTCTTAATATGCACACCCATGATAACACTGTGATCCCTCCCACACATTGCCTAAACGAACTTCATAATGTTTTGGGCCTAAGCCCATGATACTCACACTCCATATTCTATTGTTTTTTATATGTCAACCAAATCCATGCCCCTCCCAGCGCTATTGGTCCAAGTCCAACATCTGGATTTGGGACCCTACTGACTAAACCCCCTATTTTTACTAAATTGTGCAATGATTCACCCCCTCCACGTTTGGGCCCGAATACAACATCTGAATTCAGGGCCCTACTTCTCATACCCCTATTTTACTAGCTCAATAAGAAATACACCCCCTACGTTTTTATTTAATTTCTTATTATTATTTTTTATAATTTAATATATTTATAAATTCCAATATTATTTTACTATTACTTTAAAATTCAATTTTTTTTCCTATTAACTCATAATTTTTTTTAATTGCATTAAAATTATTGTTATCATGCATTAAAAAGATTTTTTACATATTAATACATTTAAAAAATACTTGACCACTAAATCTCTTTTTTTAATAACTTAATTAACTCTAAAACAATTTTCAAAAAGGATTATGAAAATATTTTAATCGACTGTGAACTTCGTCTAACACCTTCACTATTCATACACCCAGACTAAGTACAAGGGAAATTCAAAACATCTTCGTAATCCATAAAAAACATCAACCAACTACGAATTATGAATTGGGACTCTGATTCCTCCTAAGAGGATACGTAGGCATACGACTAAAATCGTGGCGAGTTCCCCTAATAAAAATTAAAACCCTATTTCCTAAGCTGTAATTCTAAATCCTAGTATCCTTGTGAACAAGGTAGATGAGGGGTTCCTAACACCTTCCCTTCATTTAGAAACGAGTCAAACAACTTAGAATATCTGACCAAATTAGGGTTATCCTTTACATTCCCTTCCTGAAGATAAAAATTAAGGATGATGACTCTCATTTTAAAACCGGTTACAACACTTAATAATTCCCAACTCTTTCATAGCCACTTTTATATTAGGTTCACACAAAATGGTGAACAACTATCCTCTCAATAAAAATCCAATCCACTTTAGTCACTATCAAGCTAGTAATACAAGTCTATCCCATCCAATGCGATCCCGTCTACTACCAATAAGAGATTAAGGGTGATTAGTTCCTCAATTTGTCAATAGGTAGCTGATAACCATAATGGTTGCATACATTATCATAACTCAACTATGATAGCATCCTTTATCTTGTGCTCAAAGTTACTTAAGCATAATGTTCAACAATCATCTCTAAGTCTTACAAACATTTTCTTAATTTCCCTCTTTTCAACCTCGTCAATGATACATAAACACCTAAAAAACTATTACACATTCTCCTATACATACTCGTAGCACAACACAATTGTGAAATATTCTCCCAATATCGGAATTGCTACTACACCAAGTACAATCCAAGTCATTTCGCTCCAAATCAAGTATTCACCCAAGTAAATGGCTTTAATAACATCAATAAATCCTTAGTCTCTCCTTTAGCCTCGTATCCTCGATGATTCATATAACTTCACATTTGGATCTCATTCCAATCGCAAACTTAATAACACCATTTCCACATCCTGATTATTGATAGAAACTTCCAAAATTTTCTTAACACATGTCGATATTATATTATCAACAAAGCACAATCCACTCTACCATCTAACTTTATTTTTTCCTTAAAGATCTCTACATTCTAACCATTCTCAATTGGCACAATCTGTACTTCTATGTGTTTGTCCCAATACCTTCACATCCTTACTAATACCAACATCTCATTCATTAACAACATATCATTCTTAACCTCGTCCCAAACAAACTGCGACAATAACTAGTTATGTCCAAAAAGCTTCTAGTCTCTGTAACCAACTTCGAAGCCTCTCAATGTGGAACTGCATCTACTTTGTATGGATTCACAAATACCATCACCTGAAATAGCATGCTCAAGAAAAATCATCTCCTCAAACGATAACTTACACCTTGGAAACTTAGCATAAAGTTTCCTCGCTCTCGACACTGAAATTCAAATCGTAACATTCAACTTGCCTATATTCTGACTTAGATTAAATTAGAATGTCCTTAATAAACACCACAAAAAACCAATCTAATATTCATAATGCCTTCACTGAGTTCTAAAAGATATTATCTAACTATCCTCACCCTTCACCTGAATCTGAAGTTAATCCAACCTCAATTTGATTAGACTGAAGACATACTCGTCTACCAATTGGTCTATCAAATAGCCAATCCCTCTACATTGGATATTTAATCTCGATCATAACAGAAATCAATTACCGCTAATCTACACACAATCTCGTACTACCTTCTTTCTTCTTATCTTCCTTGTTTTACAAATATCTTCCGGCATAAGAATATGCATCGACTCATCAAAATAATTCGTAATCACTTGGTTTAACTACAAACAGTCCACCCCAAGGATAACATTAAGTCAATCCAACATTTCACTCTAACAATATGTCGCAATTGGCCTCGGTAAAACATCAGGACCCACTCACAACTAGCATATCATTATTCCTAACACCGCCCTCCACTTCTAGAGATGCGAACAACACAAGTACCCGACCATTCCATCTCAAGGACACTTCGACTGATGGATAGGAATAAATCTCTACCCATACTCCCTTCGAAGTCAGAGAACAACTCATCCTCACTAACATTTGCACCCATGAAATTCACGACATACTAAGCCAACTATTCACACGCATGTTACGTACTAAAGAATAATACCTCGACAATATTCAACTTTCATACTACACTAACTTGACAACTTGGTCGGATGGACCTACCTGCTCTGATACCAATTGTAGCACCCTATTTCCCCGTCGATAAAATAAGTAAAATCAGAGTAAATTAATTTCTAAAACAAAATATCAAGAATAGGATGCCACATATTCATAAATCATACATGCTCTTGAAATAAGATATGAAACACAAAATTACATACTCAATAGTCTTAAATTTCATTTCATTTATTCACAGCAGAAAAATATCAATAGTAATTATTTCTAGCTCTTCAACATGAGTGATAAAAATCATCTTTCAAACATCCAGCATAAACAATAGCTAAATCTCAACAACCGAGTTATACAAAAGTTTACTCCCAACATAAATAAAACAAGGGTAAAACCCCCAAGTATTACGTATCAGAGCTGACACCGACCCAATCTATGCAAAATGAGGTAACTCCTTGTCTATCCATGACCTCGAGCTACTTCGAATCATCTGCATGTTGCCCATGTAGAGGCAACATTCAAACAGAAAGTGTGACATATCACAACCATATAATAAGTTATATAATAATAAGTATGTGACATATATATCATATAAGATTCTAAGATCAATAATCATCAATTATAATTCATAATAATTATACAAGTACATACATGATGTTGTACCCCAAAATTTTCCCTCCCATATTTCTCAACAAATGTCATGTGAGGTCCCCAAATTGCTCAAGGAAGTTCAAGAGTTGACCAGACAAACTCTCTCCAAAGGCAGTCTATCTTAAATTAGGGTTTCATTTTTCATCAGGATATATGAACCACAAAGGAATAAAATGCTCACCATTGTCCTAATATGTCTTCAAGATCATCCATGTCAATTTTCAAGCCTTGCAGAAGAAGTTTGCTAAGTCAATTGCTCAACTGCTTGAAAATCGACTGTGCTAGGTCAAAAGTCAACTGTGGCCTACATACAGTCAAACTTCAAGATTTTTGGTCAACATCCTCATTTTGAAGTATTATCCATCATTTGATCAAGGATTTATCATGATTCCTCAAGGATTGCTCACAATTCATCAAAACCCAAAAGTTGCTAAATTAGGGTTTTGTAAGAAAAGTCAACTCAACTTTGACCAAGCATAACTTTCTCATGATTTATCAGAAATGACGCATCCAAATCTCATTTTGAAGAGAATGAAATTTCCTACAATTAATCTTCATCTCCAAAGTTCATAATGTGCACTCACAAAAAGATATAAATTTTGACATTATAGGTCCTTTTGAAAAGTCAACAAAAACACCTTTTGGGTCAAAACTTCATACATGAGCATGGAAAACTCAATTTAGATGATACCAAAAAGGTTGCTTAGAGTACATCCTAAGCTTTCTAAAAAGTCCAAGAACACCTCTCTAGGGTCAAAATTGAGAGAGTTATGCATTGGCCAAGTTGACCTTTTTTGCAAAATTGCCAAAAGACAAATGTGCTCAAATTTGCATTTTTTGTCAAATGGGCCTAGTTTTCCATGATTGAATCTTGCTTATGACATGGTCCACGATCCAAATCAGCACCCATACACCTTTTGCTTTATTTATTTATTTTTTATTTTGATTTTTATCATTTAAAAGTCAAATTAAATCAAATAAATAGCAAAAAATATCAAAGATTTGTTTTGTGATCAAATTTTGGGTGGAATCAAATCCAATTATGATGGAAAATCATATCCAAAACGTGCAAAACAAATTGAACCAAAATTGGCATGATTTGGCTTGATATAGAAAGATATCATACAAAGATAAAGACCAAATCAAATCTTCATAATGGACCAAGATTCAGCTCGTTTTTGTTGACCTAATCTGTTACATTACATATACATAACATAGCCAAGGCAAGAGAGAGAGGTCAGAGGTCGTACAGAGCCAAGATCAAAACTGAAAAAGTTCAAGAAAAATGGTGATTCAATTTCCATCCTAGAGGCCAATCCAAGCCATTCTAACAATACCAACAGACTCCTGGACATCTCTAGAAGGGATCTCAATCAAGTGCAAGCCTTCTCACGCCTGGAATCGCAAGTACAGAGGCCACAGTTTGTCCCAAAATTTTGATTTCGATTTCATTGATTTACTCATCATTCGCACGTTTGATTCATATATTCTTGTTTATCATTGAGTTTGCAAGCTATTAGTATTGTTTAATTGCATTTTTAGTACAGGAATAAAGATATGCCATAGTTAGGGTTTCGTGTTCTTGTTTAGGGTTTTCCAATGCAGGAAAAATTGGGCGTTGATTATGGTACCATGATGCTCATGAGGATGAGACGAGTTAATTGGTACCAGCCATGGTCATTTATCTTAAGCATATGCAATTTTTGAGATGCACAGGTCTGTACCTACAACAAGGTGTCTGTAGGTAAAAGTATCTTAGGCTAAAACGACGGTTTGGGGAAGAAGACAATGCGTGGCACTCACTGGTTAGGTGGTTTGAATTTTAGCGCGTTTTTTGAATACGTTATTGGTTTTTGATTATATTATTTTACTTCTATTATGTGTACAACAAAAACGCGTGGCTCAGTTGGCAGGCAGGCATTGGAGTTAGATATAAGGGTTTGGGTTCGATCCCCAGGTCCCAATATTTGTTTCATATAATTTTGCTTCACATAATCAGGTACACCACATGTCCAAACATCCACCATGCAACTTAAGATCTGGCCATCAAATTCATCAGCATTCCAGATCCAATGCCTTTCCATTGAAAGTCCATCATGCACCTCAAGTCAACATGTGCATCAGATCCAGCAAATTCAAACGGGCTTGGATTATTTGGGCTCAGAATTTCAACAATATACCCCCATAATTGCTAGCACAGGCCCATCATTCTTTTCTTATTTCTTTTCTTTTAATTTTTTCTTTTAATATTTCTTTTATTTATTCTTAATTCACAAATTAATCTATTTTTTTCCATAAAATCATAAAATCAATAATTCACAAAAATTAGAATTAGTTTTTTTTACTATTATCAAATTTAATTTAATTTAGTTTAACTTAGGGAAACTTTAATTTATTTTCACAATTAAAATAAAATTAGAAAATTAGGTTAACTCTTGATTTATTTTTTCTCTTTTTTCCCAAATACATAAAATACAAAAAAATAGGTTTTTTAGATTGAATTTATTTATTTTTTCTTAATTAAAATTAATTAGTAGTTAGGTCTTCTTTTTATTTAACTATTTCATTATTTTTCTTAAAACATGACAAAAACGTTTTTTTAATCCATCGCAAATAGGTCTAGTCAAGGGTCAAAACCCTAATCGCCCCGTATTTAATTCGCCGTTCGTTTATTATTTTACAATATTTTTGTAACTGTTCATGGTTTGTAATAGTTAATTTACTTTCTCACATTTTTAATACCCACAAACATTTAACTGTCTAGATGCATGTTAATAGGATTGTATGACAAGAATGCATGACAAATTAATACGGTTAGATAACCCTAATGTGCAAAGATTAAATAACTGAAAACAAATCACTCGCACATATCACTCTTAGGGCATACTCTCACTTCGGTTGCCTTCGGTAAGCGATCATTAAGCATAAGGTGTCTTAGTGGTTGCCCTCCAGTCTAAAAAGATCAAAATGTCCCATTCGAATGTTGCCTCGGAAATGTTGCCTCAGAAATGTTGTCTCGAATATGATCTTAAGACTCTAAGGTTATTACTAATTTGTCCTAATATTGCTTTAGTGATCGTACGTCCCTTTCGAATTGACCCTTACAACTCCAACGACGGTGCTACCTATTTCTCAATAGTAGGATAACTCTGTCTAAGGGAAACGAGAATAGAAACAATCTTTTTTCGAGTAGGTAGATGCTAGTAGGTACTTGCTCAAATCAAAACTTTTCACACTTACACTTTTTCAAACAAATTTTCAAAACAACTTCGTCACACCTTTGAGGACTGATACAAAGGTTATCACGAAGTCAAACTTTTCAAAAACAAAGCACACAAACATAAGCAATTTTGAAAAATGGGAAAGTACCTAAGAGCCCATGGAAAACCATGGATAGAAAGGGTGCTAACACCTTCCCTTTCTATAATCTACCACCCGTACTCAAAATCTCGAAAAAGGATTTTTTCTGTACTTTTTTCCTTTCCGATTGGATGAAATAAAAGTCGGTGACGACTCTTGCTTACCACGACATTTTGCGAACCCAAAACACAAAATGCAAACCAGTATTAAACAGTCGATTCTACTACCGTATCACACATGATTATCGTCATTCTTCATACAACACATACCAATTATGTAACTCAACATCATCATCGTATCAACAATTTAACAATATGAAACTCAACATCATCATCGTATTAACAATTCAAAAATATGCAATTCAACATCATCATCATATTAAAATTTTTACAATATGCAATTCAACATCATCATCATATTAACAATTCAACAATATGTAATGCAACTTCATCATCGTATTAACAATTCAACAATATGCAATGTGTCTGACACTAATGCAAAATGCATGTGGTACCATTAGGGAAAAACCCTCCTCTTAATAATGCCAACTTAGGGAAACAACTTCAAAACGCCAATACAGGCCATCGTAATAGGGAAAAACCCTCAACTTAATAATGCCAACTTGGGGAAACAACACCAATACAGACTGTGATACGGTGGCATAACCGACTGTTATACTGGTTTTGCGTTTGTATTCGCAAATGTTGCGGTAAGAAAGAGTCTCCACCGAATTTTCTTTTATCCAACAAAGGAAAGGGTGAAAAGAACAGAAAAAGACCTTTTGAGAGTTTTCTGAGTAAGGGGGTAGATTACGGAAAGAGAAAGTGTTAGCACCCTTTCCATCCGTAGTTATCTATGGGCTCTTAGATGCTTTTAGCTCAATTTTAAATACCTTTTGCTTTGTGTGTTTTGAAAAGTATTTTTGAAATGCCAATAGTAAGGAGATTTTCTTTATAATAACTCTTGTATCAGTCCTCAAGAGTGTTGATAAAGCGTTTTGTAAATGTTTTCGAAAGTATTTTGTGTAAGTGTAAAAATTTGTTCTTTAGAGAAAGCATCTAGGAACTATCTACTTTTACTCGAAAGGATCGTTCTTTTCCTTTTTTCCTTTAGACAGTGCTATCCTACTATTAGTGAGTAGGTAGCCCTAGTCATTGGATGTTTGAGGGACATTCAAAGGGACGTTTGTACAGTCACAAAGGAAACTGGGCAAGAAACCTTAGTAACTATCCTAGGGTTTTAAGATTATTTTTATCGAGGCAATGTCGAGAGGGTCATCGAGGGACTTATGATCTTTTAAACTGGAGGGTAGCCACTAAAATCTCTCACGTTTCGAGAGTTGTGATTGTTTTCCGAAGGCAACCGGAGTGGGGTACCCTAGAGGTGCGCATGTGTAATTGTGTTGTTTTCAGTTATTTATCTTGTGTTAGGTTTGCTAGCGTTTTGTTTTTAACTCTTGTCATGCAATTCTATTAATCATACATCTAAGCAGTTAATAATTTACAGAAATTAAAAGTGCGGGAATTGTAAATCCTAGCTATTACAAGGCTTCGGGGAGGGGGAATTATTTACATGTCCAAAACTTGGGGGAAATTTAAAAAGCAGTAAAGTAAAGTCCTAGTTAAGTCTATTACATCCCAGTAAGAAGGTACAATAATATGCAAAAGTGCGAAAGTAAAGGTAAATGTGTAAATTGAAAATACATCTAAAATTCCTTAAAAAAAGAAATATTTTTGTTTGTTTTTGACCTATGGAAAGAAATTTAATTTAAAATCCTAAGTCTATAAATTTTTAAATTAAGAAAAGGATTAAAATAATTATTTATTTTATTTAAAAAATTAGTTTAATTAATAAAAATACTAACCTAATACTTTTTTGTGATTTTTTATCTGATTTTATGTTGTAATGATAAAAAAACAATTAAACAAATAAATAGAAAAAAGAGGAAAAAGGTAAATGGGCCAGGACATCAGTAGAAACATGGGGGGGGGGGGGGGGGGGTATGACTTGCAAAACGCAAACCCATGATAGAAGCAACCCAACTCTGTCTTGTGATCTAGTGAGGACAGCCTCTGAGTGCCCATGGTGATTTGCACGCTTGGATGCGCTGATCTGGATCAGATGAGATCTCCTTGTGTTGACCATGTGGTGTATGGTATGCATACGCTTGATGGATACACTGAATCTGCATGTAAAGCGTTAGAAAAAATAAAAATGCAAGACCTGGGTATCAAACCCAGGTCTTTCCTCTTAATTCAAACCCCCACCTAATTCGAACCCCTGAGTCCAAATTTGAAGCTATTTTATCCTGAAACAACATGAATCCTGAGATTCGAAGGAACCAGATTCGAATTCCCTAGCAATTGAATTTTGTGTTTTGGGCACTGAAACTCACATGAATAACATTAAAACATTCATAAACATCATTCATAGCATGGATATACGATCAATATGGATTTAAGTTACATGTTGAATGAGTTTGAGGTCGAAGATAAATTACCAACAAAGGGATTGCGTGAGTGATGCTCCTGTGTGTGTTGGGCCTGCCTAATGTGGGGAAACGTCTCCTGGAACCTTTAAGGAATTATTGGAATTATTGTTTTGGATTGAGGAGGCCTGCAAAGATTTCTTTGATTCTGACAACTTTATGAAGGTTTGGAGATTTGGGGTGGTTTTCTAGGGCAGCTTCTTGTGCGTGTAGGCAATGTTTTTGTGTCTGTGCAATGCGTGTTTGTGTCTGGAGGCAATGTTTCGTCTGGCCCTTTGATAGACAATCATGTCTTATATTTATAGGGTTGTGGTGGTGGGCGAAAATGGCATGAATCAACCATTAACCATGGCTTTAAAAGCATAATCAAAAGATTTAAGAAGTTTCCATTTTGAGATATTTTCTACCATTTTGGACTTTGAGTGAACCTGGACAGTATTCGCTTCAACTTTCCACATCTTGATTCTTTAGAATTCTCCCAGACTTTGTTCTTTTCTATAGCTCTTATTCCCAATTCGAATGGTCCAAGGCCTCATCATCATGGCCTCTTCGATTGGGTCACTATCTGCCTTAGTTGCTTGATTTGAAAACTATCCAATCAGCCCAATCGAAACTCAACTCTTGTTCCTTTCAAATCTCTTTTCCTTAAATCAAACCAATCGAAGCATCACCTCTTCACCTTGGCCTGTCGAAGCTTTCGTTTTGTTCTTTCGTTCTTTCGAACATAGTTGTATAGGTGGTCCTTCGATTCCAACTCTCACCATTTGCTTTTGTCTACAAGAATATCTTTATTGTTCACTAGTCCACCTTCGATTGGTGAATACAACTTGTATATTCCAATCGAAGGATAAACTATGAGCACTTAGACTTTACTTTCGATCACCCAACTCCTTCCTTGTCTGTTCAG
Organism: Vicia faba; assembly: GCA_948472305.1. Taxonomy (NCBI): domain Eukaryota; kingdom Viridiplantae; phylum Streptophyta; class Magnoliopsida; order Fabales; family Fabaceae; genus Vicia; species Vicia faba. Next base: position 1,358,571,252 of record OX451739.1, on the reverse strand, counting down.
GCACATGCCTGAAACACATTGCTCCCAAAACTCTAAGATGACTCATATTTGGCTGCTTCGTCTCTAACTATCCTTCGCTCACGCCATGTTTGAAGGTTGCATGTCCTTCAAACCATTACACCAAATCTTTAAAATTCACCATCTTTTTCTTTTCAAAGCGCCAATTCAACTAACATGGCAATCAAAGTGTGCCTTCCTTGTAATGCTTCGAATAGCTCATAGTTCCATGGTTTAAAGATAAACCTTTCAGTGACACTCTTTACTAGCTCTTCCAATCGAAGACTTCCTAAAAGCCTCCTCACGCTTTCTTTGGAGATATCCTTCCTTCGTTCCTAGTGCTTCATTAGGCATCATACTGCTGTCGAAGCTGCTTTAACCCAAAAGCTCTTAGGCATATCCTCAGCTTTCGACCTACACCTTGTTATGTACACTTCCTTTTCTTCTTTCAGATGTACCATTATGCTGAGGCATATAGGGTGCCATGGAAATCATTTGAAACTTCTTGAGCAATTGAGAACCTCCATGAGCATGTCTTGAGTAAAATGGGAGGGAAAATTTTGGGGTACAACAACTGCCCCTGTTTAATCTTCTTAAACCTGAAGATTTAGATTGGCTTGTCTGCCTTTCGTGATATGAGGGTCAAAGATGATTGAACATTAAAGTTTCCAGAAATTTTCACTCGCATGGAGTAACGTCGTTGCTTGATGATATTAGGAATGGGATTACAATTGCCATTTGGAGAAGATGACTGAGAGTTTTTGGAGATGGGCTTAAAGATGCCATCCAAAGTAGATGCTGACTTCATAAGAGGTCTCTTTGTGGATTCCTGTTCCTGTTGTCTGAGGAGGACTCCGCTAGATAATGTTGGCTTATGTTATTCCCTTGCTTGAGGAAAACTTTGTGGGGAGTATTGTCTAGGAGCTTTAGTTGTCCATGGCTCTACAGAGGAGTTGTCTCTAGACTGGAGAGATGAAAGTTAGTTGTTTTTTGGTTGAAATCTAGGCTTCGCAGTAACTTACTAAGGAAAATGAAATTAACTGTTATCTGGAAGTATATTAGAAGGAGCCTGTGTAGGGATGCTTTAGGATGAGTCCGTGTTAAACTTCATCTGGAGATATATGAGAAGGATCCTGTGTTGGGCTGCTTCAGGATGAGTCCGTGTGAAACTGCATCTGAAAATTGCGAGAAGGAATCCGTGTAAGATTGCTTCAGGATGAGCCTGTGTAAAGCTGCATCTGGAAATTGTGAGAAGGAACTCGTGTAAGATTGCTTCAGGATGAGCCCGTGTAAAGCTGCATCTGGAAATTGTGAGAAGGAATCCGTGTAAGATTGCTTCAGGATGAGCCCGTGTAAAGCTGCATTTGGAGATCATGAGAAGGAACCCGTGTAAGATTTCTTCAGGATGAGCCTGTGTAAAGCTACATCTGGAGATCATGAGAAGGAACCCGTGTAAGATTGCTATAGGATGAGCCCGTGTAAAGCTGCATCTGGAGATCATGAGAAGGAACCCGTGTAAGATTGCTTCGTCTGGTCGTGTAGATAGTTACCTCGTCTTGTTTCAGGAATTGATCCATAATCAACTATTCGTAGATAGTTGCCATGTCTGGTTTCAGGAATTAATCTGGAACTTGCTTTTGTTGGTATTTGAGATAGTTTCCCTGACTTGTTTCAGGAATTAATCTCTAACCTAAGAGAAAGAAAGATAGTTTCCCCGTCTTGTGTCGGGAGTTAATCTTCAATATGTAGATAGTTGTTCAGTCGTGTTTCAGGTATTAATCTATAATCAGTTGTTCATAGATAGTTGTCCTGTCTTATTTCAAGTATTAATCTGGAACTTGTTTTTTTGTTGGTCGTAGAGATAGTTTCCCTGGCTTGTTTCAGGAATTAATCTCTAACCTTAGAGAAAGAAAGATAGTTTCCCCGTCTTGTTTTGAGAGTTAATCTTCAATCTGCTCATGTAGATAGTTATCCTGTCTTGTTTCAGGTATTAATCTACAATCAATTATTCACAGATAGTTGTCCTATCTTGTTTCAGGTATTGATCTGGAACTTGTTTTTTGTTGGTCATAGAGATAGTTGCCCTGGCTTGTTTCAGGAATTAATCTCAGACCTGGTCTTGTAGATAGTCGCCCCGTCTTGTTTCGGGAATTGATCTATAATTAGTCGTTCACAGATAGTTGCCCTGTCTAGTTTCGAGAATTAATCTGGAACTGTTGAAAATCAATGATGATATTTGTCTGCTTGCGAACTTTCCTGAAAAAGGTAAAGAATCAGTTGTATGCAGTGTCATGATGCATGAAATGCATTGGGTAATGATGTTCTCAAAATAAATGAGATTATGATATATGCATTTGTGCTGCATATGCTATGACGCTCGTAAAATGATGTATGAATGCAATGTATGAACCTATCAGTTGTTCTATCGCAGTGTTGTTGAACTAGGGAAAATAAATCCATGATTGTTGTTAGGGATGAAGAATGTAAGTCTTCTAATTTTGTTGAAGTTGAAATACTGGGAGATGGATTTCCGTTGTTAGAGAAATAAACTCTGTTGGGGAAGGGAAACTCCATAAACTACTTTGGGATTTTTATCAAACCTTGTTAGGAAACCCAAGAAGCTTGTGAACTAGGCCAGGGAATTCTCTAAGATGTCGGGGTAATAATTGGAGATTCTTGCTCTGTCGGGAATATCAGAAACTTTGACATCATTAGGCTGTAAACTGAGGATATTGTAGTGACTTTGTAGTAGGATTTCTTTGCCTCTACATATGCTGGAGAAAGTATCTGCGGGGATTTGCAAATGGCCTTTTTTAGACACTGTCCCATTTCTTAAATCCATTAGTAATTGTCTCTCTGTTTTTTATGCGTGTATTTGTAAACGGTAATCACATTCAAATGCATATGTTCAAAAATAATCACTGGACGTTTTTGCAAATGAAGCAGAAAAATAAAAACAAATAGTTTTTCACTTTCAAAGAAATAGTTTTGTAAAAATAAAAACTATACAACAATAGTATACAAAGAAAAACAACTATGTGACATGACTCCATTGGGTTCCTATTCTGCTATTGCCTTTATGTCTTTGAGCGCCTCACCTCTTTGCTGCTTGTCCGAAGGTGACTGGATTTATTAGTACCATTTGAACTTGACACTTGCTATCGAAGTCTATTTGTAAGGTGATCCGATGGGACATAGTTGTACGCTTTAAATCCCTAACTTTTGCTTGGACCGCCCTTTCGGGTTTTCAATCCACCGAGATACCCTTTTTTGCCCAAGCCTCCTTTTCAGGTTTTCAACTTGTCGGGTGTACAAATATTTCCATATGTATATCCCTAACTTTTGCCCGAACCCTTTTGGTTCGTCGGGATGCCCTTATTTTTTCCTAGGCCAGTCGACCTAGCAGGTCTTTCTTCATGCGTAGTATCATTTAACTATGTCCGCGTTTACAGGGTGCAGAAGGTCGTCACCGTCCATAGTGGTTAAGATTATGGCTCCACCAGAAAATACGTTCTTGATTACAAATGGCCCTTCGTATGTGGGGGTCCATTTTCCCCTAGGATCACCTTGCGGCCGTATGATGCGCTTGATTACTAGGTCACCAGTCTGATATACCTAATGTATGACCTTCTTGTTAAAAGCTTTAATCATACGTTTTTGGTACATCTGACCATGACAGACATCCACAAGCCTCTTTTCGTCAATCAGGTTTAATTGGTCAAGTCGAGTCTGAACCCATTCATTTTCATTCAAACATGCATCTTTCATGATTCTCAAGGAAGGGATCTCGACTTTGATGGGTAGTACAACTTCCATACCATATACTAGAGAGAAAGGAGTTGCCCCTGTTGACGTGCGTACGAAGGTACGGTAACCATGAAGAGCAAATGGTAACATCTCACGCCAGTCTTTGTTTGTCACCGTCATATTCTGTATGATCTTCTTGAAGTTTTTATTAGCAACCTCTACAACGCCATTCATCTTCGGCCGTTAAGGAGAAGAGTTATCATGTTGGATTTTGAATTGCATGCAGATCTTGATGATCATAGTATTATTGAGATTGGTACCATTGTCCGTAATGATCCTTTCTGGAATACCATACCGACAGATAAGGTTATGTCTGATGAATCAGGCCACAACGTTCTTGGTAACAGAAGAAAAAGAGGCTGCCAAGACCCACTTTGTGAAGTAATCAATGGCGACAAGAATGAAGCGGTGCCCATTAGAATATGTAGGTCTAATCTCCCCAATCATTTCGATGCCCTACATTGCAAATGGCCAGGGAGAAGTCAAGACGTTTATAGGAACCAAAGGCACATGTACTTTGTCAGTGTAGATCTGACACTTGTGACAAGTTCGGGAGTGCTGATAATAGTTTGCTTCATAGTGGACCAGTAGTATCCTTCCCATAGGATCTTTTTAGCCATTGTGTGCCCACTAGAATGGGTGCCAAAGGTGCCTTCGTTCATGTCTGCTATAATCTTCTCTACTTCACTCTTGTCTACACACTGAAGCAAAGTAGAACCGTGTTTGTGCTTGTAGAGGATTCCATTACTGAGGAAGAACTTGATAGAGAACCTTCTTAGGAACTTCTTATCATTGACGGAAGCTCCCTCGGGATACTCTTGGGCTTCGAGGTATCTTTTCACTTCGTGAAACCAAGGTTTGTCCACTACTTCTTCAATATCAATATCATAACAGTATGCTGGTTCTTCTAACCTCTCAATAGTGATCTGAGGGACCTTGTTATCCCATCTGACCTTGAACATGGATGACATAGTAGCTAGCATGTCTGCTAGTTGATTTTCCTCTCGTGGAAAATGTTCAAAGGTAATTTCTTCATAGTGTGGAATTAGTGTCAACACATGCTCATGGTAAGGGATGATATTAGGATGCTTTGTGTCCCATTCTCCTTTGATTTAATTTATTACTAAGGCCGAGTCTCTAAATACATTCAAGAATTTAATTCTCAAGTCGATAGTAGCTTTGATACCCATAATGCAAGCTTCATATTCAGCCATGTTGTTGGTACAGTTGAAACATAGCCTGGCAGTGAAAGGAGTGTGACAACCTTCAGGAGATATGATCACAACACCGATTCCATTGCTAAGTGCATTAGAATCTCCGTTAAAAACCATAGTCCATCGGGATCCTTTTTCAGGTCCTTCATCCGGTCCAGGTTCTTCATAATCAGTCACTAACATATTGTTCTCATCTGGGAACTCAAAACTCATGTGTGATCGGTGGGAACGAGAACTGACTGTTTTGGAATGCTGGTTCGCATTTGCGTTTGTTTTTGCAAAATGTCGCGGTAAGCAAGAGTCGCCACCGTCTTTTATTTTATCCAACAAGGGAAAGGATAAAAGCACAGAAAAATTCCTTTTCGAGATGTTTCTCGGGTTCGGGAGGTAGATTATAGAAAGGGAAGGTGTTAGCACCCTTTCTATCCGTGGTTATCCACGGGCTCTTAGGTACTTGCTCACTATGTTTTCAAAAGTTTGCTTTTCTTTGTGTTTGTGGGTTTTGAAAAGAGTTTTGTTTTTTGAAGAAAGTGTAAGTGCGAAAAGTTTGTTTTGTTTTTTAAAATGAGCAAGTACTTAAGAACCTCTACCTACTCAAAAAGGAATTAAACTGTGCAAATGTCCTTTAGACAGTGCTATCCCACTATTGAGGAGTAGGTAGCACTGACGTTGGAGTTTTCGGGTCAATTCGATTCAAGGGACGTGTGGTCACTAAAGCAATGTTAGGATGCTTTAGTGGTAATCCTACTGTCTTAGATCATTTTTCCGAGGCAACCATTTCGAGGCAACTTTGATCTTTGGACAGAAGGACGACCTCTAAAACATCCTATACTTAATGACCACGTTTGAGGAAACCAAGTGAGGTGTACCCTAGGAGTGGTATGTGCAAGTGTGTCAATTTTCAGTTATGTTATCTTTGCATGTCGTGGTGAGCTACTGTTGATTTTAAGTTTAAGAGTTAATCTTGTCATACAATCCTAGTTAGCATACATCTAAGCAGTTAATATATGTACAGGAATTTAAAGTGCGGGAATTGTAAATCCTACGCTATTACAAAGCTTCGAGGAGGGGGATTATTTACATGTCCAAAAATTGGAGGAATAAAAGCAGTAAAAAAAGTCTTAGTCAAGCTATTACATCCCAGTAGGCAGTTACAATAAAATAAACGCGCGCGAAAATTGAATCGGAATGTCCTTTTGGGTTTTGACCCTTTTATTGAATAAAGCATATTTTTGGTCTTTTTTTATTTAAGAATTAAGCCTAACTAATGATTAATTAATTAAAAAGAAAATATTTTTTTGAGTTTTATTTTATTTGGAAAAAATGATCTAAATCTATTTAATTTTAGTCTTGAAAAAATGTTAAGATAATTAAGAGATTAATTAACAAAGTTAATTTTAATAGAAAAAAACTAGCCTAATGTTTTTTTGTGGTTTTTTTGATTTTAATGTTAATTAAAAAGATAAAAAGATGTCAATGAAAACAAAAATAAAATACAAGGGGGGATCCTTCGATCCAGGGGAAAAAAGGAGTTTCGACCCAGGGAGGGAATGGAAGCTTCGATCCAGAGAGGGTCATGGTCCTTTCGATTGTGCCAGAAAGCAAGGCATGAGTAGCCTTCGATCCAGGGAAGAGGATTGTCTTTTGATCATGGAGATCATGGCTTTTGATCCAGGAATGAGATGGCTTCTTCGATCCAGCATGCTAATGGGTTCGATCCAGAGAAGGTGTCTCATTCGATCTGGAATGTTATACCTGCAAAGGTATGTTAGCGAAATAAAATGCAAGGCCTGGGTATTGAACCCCAGGCCCTTCGATCCTGCACTTGTTGGGTCTCTTCAGGCTAAATCTGCAGCAAATGTTAGCAAACGAAGAACATGACCTGGGGCCAAACCCAGGCCTTTCGATCCTGTCTAGGATGGCAAATCAAAGATAACAACAAGTAATAATGTGTTATGCAAATATGAGGTTGGATAGTTTACCCTTTCTTACCAGCAGATTGGACTTTTAATTTGGGCGCTTCCTGGATGTAGGCACCTTCGATCTGGGCACTTCCTGGATGTGGTGATCTTTTGTTGAAGGGTTGCTTTGGCCTGGATAACCTCTGAAAATGTTGACAACTTTTGGCAGCGTAACTCCAATGTTTTTGTTCTCCTGTGTGTTTTTTCGTGTGTTCTGTTTTCCTGCAGAGTTTTTGTGTGTGTTGGATATGTATGCTGGCCTCTGTATTTATAGGGGTGTGAGGGTGCAGTAATGGCAAGAGACAACCATTAAACAGGCCATTAAATGCCATGAGACAAGAAACGGACACATTAAAAGTTTTCCTTTTTTGAAATATTTATGTCTCTTGAATGAACCTGGACGCTTTTGAATTTCGAATGCCTTCAGGCCCTACTCTTCGATTGGCCTTGAGTTGCCTCCTTCGAATGGACTTCTCCTGTACCTTTCGAATGAGCCTTCTGAATGCCTCTTCGAATGGTCTTGAGCTAAGCAGAAACACTCTGGTCGAATAAGCTTTTTAGGAACAGAAAAGGCAAGAATCTGGCCTTTAACTCAGGAATTAAATCCACAATCAGCATTTAATTATTTCCATATTTGCAAGGGAAACATGCCATTTTCTCATGTTCAGTGTACCTGGACATGTTTTTTTGAGTGCCCTTTGATGGCCTCTTCCAAATGGCCTGGGAGGTGTTCTTCGAATGGCCCTTGTCCAAATATCAATCGAAGGATCCCAATCGAAAGGCTTTGTTAACAGGCCAATCGAAAGGTGCTATTCATGCCAATCGAAGGACATGGTTAATCATACCTGTCGAAGCTGCCTTGACATAATTCCAATCGAAGTGCTTGTCCATGCCAATCGAAATGCTCCTTCAGAATGCCAATCGAAGGATCTTTCAGAATGCCAATCAAAGTGCCTGTCCATGCCAATCGAAATGCTCCTTCAGAATGCCAATTGAAGAGCTTGACAGAATGCCAATCGAAATGTACTTAAAGCACCACTCAAAAATTTTCCTTTTCCTTAGGCAAGAGTTTGTGATCAACCATGCAGGGGGAAGACTTTGGAAAACATGAGAGGGAAAATTATGGGGTGCAACAGTTGCCCCTGTTTAATTTTCCTAAACCTGAGGATATAGATTGGCTTTCGAGCCTTTCGTGATCCGAAGGTGGAAGATAATTGAACACTAGAGTGCCCATAAATTTGCACTCGCATGGTGTAGTATTAGCATTGTGATGTCGGGAATGGGCTTACAGATGCCATTTGGAGATTGTTGGTAGGAGGATGGGCTTATAGATGCCATTTGGAGATTATTGGTAGTTGTCTTGAGAGAAGTAGAATTTTAGGAGCTTCAGTTGTCCGTTACCCTACTGGGGAATTAACTCTGGAGGTGAACTGCATATCTGGGCTGAGAAGGAACCTGGGTAAGGTTACTTCATGATGAGTCCATGTAAAACTTCATCTGGAAAGGGGGAACCTGTGTAGGGTTGCCTGATGATGAGTCAGTGTAAAACTTTATCTTTGGAAAGAGAGAACCTGTGTAGGGTTTCTTGATGACGAGTCCGTGTAAAACTGCATCTTGAAAGGAGGAACCTGTGTAGGGTTTCCTGATGACGAGTCCGTGTAAAACTGCATCTGAAATTAAGAAGGAACCGGTGTAGGGTTGCTTCATGATGAGTCCGTGTAAAACTGCATCCTGAATTGAGAAGGAACCGGTGTAGGGTTGCTTCATGATGAGTCAGTGTAAAACTTCATCTTTGGAAAGAGGGAACCGGTGTATGGTTGCTTGATGATGAGTCCGTGTAAAACTACATCTGGAAAGGAGGAACCTGTGTAGGGTTTCCTGATGACGAGTCCGTGTAAAACTGCATCTGAAATTGAGAAGGAACCGGTGTAGGGTTGCTTCATGATGAGTCCGTATAAAACTGCATCCTGAATTGAGAAGGAACCGGTGTAGGGTTGCTTCATGATGAGTCAGTGTAAAACTTCATCTTTGGAAAGAGGGAACCGGTGTAGGGTTGCCTGATGATGAGTCCGTGTAAAACTACATCTGGAATTGAGAAGGAACCGGTGTAGGGTTGCCTGATGATGAGTCCGTGTAAAACTACATCTGGAATTGAGAAGGAACCGGTGTAGGGTTGCCGTGGGATAAGTTTGTGTGAAACTTCTGGAGGAACCTGGGTAAGGTTACTGTGGGGTAAGTTTGTGTGAAACTCCTGGAGGAACTTGGGTAAGGTTACTTTGTGATAAGTTAGTGTAAAACTTCAGAATGAACCGGGGTAAGGTTACTGTGAGATAAGTTTGTGTAAAACTTCAGGATGAACCGGGGTAAGGTTACTGTGAGATAAGTTTGTGTAAAACTTCAGGATGAACTGGGGTAAGGTTACTGTGAGATAAGTTTGTGTAAAACTTCAGGATGAACCGGGGTAAGGTTACTGTGAGATAAGTTTGTGTAAAACTTCATTCAGAAATATATGATAAAGGACCAGTGTAGGATTTTTCAGGATAGACCCGTGTGAAGCCGCATTTGGGAGAAACCCGTGTAAGATTTCTTCATGACGAGCCCGTGTAAAGCTGAATTTGACCGTGCAGATAATTACTCTGTTTAGTTTCCGGAGTTAATCTTGAACTTGCTGGAAGTTGTTGATGATAACCATCTTTCCTGAAAAGGTACATATTAATCGTATGTGATGCATGACATGCATTGTATGATGATGTTCTCAAAATAAATGAGATTATCCTGTATGTAATATGTATGCGCACGTCATGATGTATGAACATGAAATGCTATTGTGGTATGTCCGAGTTTGGGAAAATAAATCCCTGACTGTTGTTGGAGAATAAAGAGTTTCACTCGCTGGAGATAACGACCGAAGATGATTGGGAGAATAATCCTGCAGGAGAGAATAACTCCGTTGGGGAATGGATTGACGAGGAAACGACTCTGTGGGGAGTATATACTCTGCTAGAAGATCTGCTGATTTGGAGAAATGAAACTCAGCTGGGGATGAATTAATGTTGCTGGTGACAGTGAACCCTGTTGGGGATTGAATTTCTGTCTATGAAAGGAATGAACTCCGTTGGGGATAGAAAGAACTTCGCTGGGGATGATCTTTTAGTTGCAACTTGCTGAGGACAACCCAGTTAGACTCTTGTGAGGATAACCTCTGAATTTGGCCGAGGAGACTTATTTGTGCTTCGCTGGGGACAAGCTTCCAGAGTCTACCGGGGAAGAGGAGTTGTGGTCCTTTGATTTGTAGTAGTCGGAGAGGCAACCCAAGCTGGGGAATCCTGGTGTTGTTGGGGAAATAAACCCCGTCATCAGTATGCTAGAGAGGTGACATCTTCGTTGGGGGAAGTCCTCGAGGATTCTTGAGGTTGATTCAGCTGGGGAAGGGTTTTCAGAGATTAAACCCTTGCTGGGGAATCATCCTATGAGAATGGTTTTGGGGAGATCTGTCATTGCCCCTAGTAGCAAGTGTTTGTGGCACTACCCGGAAAGGTTTAATTGTATGTAACCCTCCACTGAGATTGATTTTCAATGCCCCTAGTGACGGAGATGGAGACTTGCCCCTGATTACTCTGCACTTCTTCAAAGATTTCTTGAAATCTTGACTGGATTGCCCCAGGTGTGCTGGATAGTGACATGTCAAGTCCCCTTGTTTGGAAGGAGATTTGTCAATGGAAGTGTCATCCTTTTTGAAGTGATTTTGTTTACTGAGAGGGCTTTAGTTCATAGGATATTCGTTGTGTGAATTTCTCCGCTGTCAAACAAATAGCCAAATGCAAACAGTGATATTCAAATAATGCAAAGTTTATGCTTGTCTTGAAGTTTTGAAAAATGCGTTTTTTAGCAGAAAACTTTTTATAAGACAAATTCAACACAAGATTTAGGGTAAAGCCTTACAGGAGTTAGGATACCTTTTGTAACAGTATGCTTTCGAACTAACCCGTGCTTCAGTTAGGACTTTTGAAGGGTTGTAACGTGGCTTGGTTCACGGTTTAAGAAACAAAGGATAAAGGCTCAAAGTATATTTGTACCCACCCGCTCTTCGTGATGTTCTTCAATCCTAAACTCAGTTAATTGTGCATTTAAACTCCAAATGAGTCTGGAACGACGTTTTTGGTGATGGTTCACACAAGTTGGATTTTTGAAGGCAGTCATCATTTTTTTTGCAACATTTTTCATGTTGTTGAGGATTTTTAGCGACCTCGTTCTCTTGATTTGTTATCCCTAACTTTTGCCTGACTGTTTCTGTTTTCGAGATTACAGTCAGCGGGATGCCCCAGCTTCCTTAAGCCTCCTTTATAGGTTTTGGCTCAGTGGGCTTTTCTCTTTTGAGAGATTGACTGCCTATGAAATAAGGAACCACCACTGTCTTTTGATTCCAGAGGAATGCTTTTGATGTCGTTCGTTGTATTATGAACTGAGAGTTTTGCGACTTCAATGCGCATCTTTTTGAATTAACTGAGAGACTACCCTGCCCCAGGTTTAAATTATAGGTTTCGATTTGTGTTTAAAACAGAAAACTCCTACTTCTTTGGCTCGAAGGGGTTGACGGGATTATCTTCCTTATAACTCCAGTGTTTAGGATTTGAAAGAAATGTCTGTACATCGTCAGCAAGGTCTATCCAAAAGCATATTGTATGAGATTATGGCATTGTTTCGTCATCCTCCCTCTAAAGGCTTGTAACTTTTAGCAAGAGTTGAATGTTATAAAGTGAGTAAAAAGCATAGTTTAAATGTAATTAAAATGATTGGATCAAATCAAGACAAACATATGCAATGCATTAATGAAACAAAGTTTGGCATTAATAGATAATTGTTTGAATAACAAAGAGATTACAACTTGAAAATTCAAATGAAACAAAGACATTCTCAATGATTTGGCGTAGGAGCAGTGATTATGCTAGAGTCTCCGGAGGACCAAACTCAATCTCCTTGGCATCAATCAAATTCTGAATCTTGTACTTCAATGCCCAACAATCGTTAGTATCGTGCCCCGGGCTACCAGAATGATAAGCACACCTTGCATCTGGGTTGTAGTTAGGAGAAGAAGTCTTAGGGTTCGGATGAGGGTTTATCACCGTAATCAGATTCATCTTCAACATCTGCTGCAATGCTTGTGACAACGGCATGTTGATGTTGGTGAACTGTCTTTTAGGCTCATCTGGCTTTTGTTGATTTCCCCTTTACTGTTGTCGGTGTGACGCAGAACCAGAGATTAGGACTGCCCCTACGTGTTGGTCATGGTGACCCTTTTGACCATTAACAACATTAGACTCTTTCTTCCCATTGTAAGGCTTTTTATGAGCATCAGAAGGTGTAGCTTCTTGAATCTTCCCACTTTTGATGCCAGCTTCGACCCTTTCGCCGGTCAGTATTAGCTCGGTGAATCCGGCTGAAGAGCTTCCGATCAAGTGTTTGAAATAGGGACCAGACAAAGTCCCAAGAAACATGTCCACCAACTCCCTATCAGACAGAGGGGGTTGGACTCTTCCAGCAAGATCTCTCCACTTCTGAGCGTAGTCCTTAAAGCCTTCGCCTGTACCCATAGACATACCCTGAAGCTGAGTACGCGTGGGAGCAAGGTCAACATTATACTGGTATTGCTTGTAAAAAGCAGCAGCAAGGTCCTCCCAGTTACGGATGTTAGCTCCTTCCAGTTGACAGAACCATTCAAGTTGAGTCCCTGACAGACTATCTTGAAAGAAATGAACCCAAAGATTTCTATCAGCAGTATAGGGTTGAATCTTCCTCACATATGACCGGAGGTGAAGCTTTGGACAGGAAGCTCCGTCATACTTGGAAAAGGCATGTGCCTTGAATTTATGGGGAATCACCACCCCAGAGGATAGACCTAGATCTCCGAAGTCCAAACCGGGCACCTTCTGCATTTCCATAGCGTTCAAACAGTCTTCCAGTTGTTTGTACTTATCCTCAGCAGGAGGATACTGTTCTTCATCATAGTTCGTCTCATTGTCGGAGACTTCAGGGCTAGGAACCCTCCTTTCTTGTGGACTGTCTTTCCCTCCAGATGAGGTGGTCAGGTCAACTTCATTCTGCAGCCCATTCCCAAACTTGCATCCAGTGTTGAACAGGATGGTCCTCTTTTTCTTCTTCTTTTTCTCTTTCAGAATCAGGGTCTTCAGGTCCTGCTGACCCTTAGCTAGGCTCATGACCAACTCTTGAAATTGGGCATTCTGGGCCTGGAGGGCCTTGATAGCTTGCTCAGTGGAAGGTTTAGTAGACATGATGATTGCTGAAATAAACAACGAAGAAGATAAGAGACCTGTATTGGGAGACCTGTTATGCAATGATATGTATGATATATGTATGCAATGTTTTCAAGGATCTCGCGGGATAGACAAGAAACTGTTAGAATCTGAATCTGGTAGCTTGATTGAAGGAACTTCATGTTGCTGAGAGTCCTTCTTCAAGAGTCAAGCTCACCATATCGAGTGGGTCATAGCCACTGACTCAAGTTATCATGCTTGGATTTCTAGACAACCTTGGCTAGAGGAAAATAAATCCCTTTTGCCCCTTGCTGGACATTTGATTTACCATAACCTGCATCACAAGCCCTTGAGATCCTTGAAATGGTTAAAGAAATGCTAAGGCATGATGTTATGATGTGTATGCTATGCGTTTAAGCAAAAGTGTGAGGTGATGTAAGCAAGCCCTACAATAAATCCAAATTAGTGGATAAGGACTGTAAACAAAACCTGCAAGGAACTCATGCTATCAGATAACAAGAATGTGCAAGTAGTTCAAGTTTGAAAGCATACAAGTCACACAAATAGCCTTAAGTTTAGGCTGGCATGGAGTTTCATAGGTAAGTACCCTCTTGAGTGTAGTTGGCTCAAAACCTGTCCTATAAATAGTAACCGGGTTCTAAGGAGCTCAATATCATTGAATTGTTTTTTATGTTCATCGTTTTGGTTTAGCCACTGAACTAGCGACCAAAATATTCCAAGAAAACAATCCTCAATGAGTGTAGTATCGAGTATCTACCAACTTCGGACTGCACCAAAGTCGGTCATCTTACTACCCTTAAAAAGGCCAAGATGGTCAAGTAAGGTTCTAAGGTCAATTGATGCTTCACGACACCACGCGGCGGCCCCGTACTCTCCTTGACTTAACTCAAGGGTTATCGGTACCAACCAAAGTGCCACATCAACGTAGCTACTGTTTCAACCATGTCGGTGTACCCCGCACAGTTCCCTCACAGTTTGTTGCTACTTACCTAAAGGGTATCCCCAGATCCGGGTTAGGATCTTATAGAACTCCGATACAAACCCACAAAATTTAAAGCATACAAAGCATATAATTGAAAACACAAGTGATCTAATCCTAAGGTACATCTCACTTATTCATTCCCCAGCAGAGTCGCCAGTTCTGTGATCGGTGGGAACGAGAACTGACTGTTTTGGAATGCTGGTTCGCGTTTGCGTTTGTTTTCGCAAAATGTCGCAGTAAGCAAGAGTCGCCACCGTCTTTTATTTTATCCAACAAGGGAAAGGACAAAAGCACAGAAAAATTCCTTTTCGAGATGTTTCTCGGGTTCGGGAGGTAGATTATAGAAAGGGAAGGTGTTAGCACCCTTTCTATCCGTGGTTATCACGGGCTCTTAGGTACTTGCTCACTATATTTTCAAAAGTTTTCTTTTCTTTGTGTTTGTGGGTTTTGAAAAGAGTTTTGTTTTTTGAAGAAAGTGTAAGTGCGAAAAGTTTGTTTTGTTTTTTAAAATGAGCAAGTACTTAAGAACCTCTTCCTACTCAAAAAGGAATTAAACTGTGCAAATGTCCTTTAGACAGTGCTATCCCACTATTGAGGAGTAGGTAGCACCGTCGTTGGAGTTTTCGGGTCAATTCGATGCAAGGGACGTGTGGTCACTAAAGCAATGTTAGGACGCTTTAGTGGTAATCCTAATGTCTTAGATAATTTTTCCGAGGCAACCATTTCGAGGCAACTTTGATCTTTGGACAGAAGGACGACCTCTAAAACATCCTATACTTAATGACCACGTTTGAGGCAACCAAGTGAGGTGTACCCTAGGAGTGGCATGTGCAAGTGTGTCAATTTTCAGTTATGTTATCTTTGCATGTCATGGTGAGCTACTGTTGATTTTAAGTTTAAGAGTTAATCTTGTCATACAATCCTAGTTAGCATACATCTAAGTAGTTAATATATGTTCAAGAATTTAAAGTGCGGGAATTGTAAATCCTACGCTATTACAAAGCTTCGGGGAGGGGGATTATTTACATGTCCAAAAATTGGAGGAATAAAAGCAGTAAAAAAAAGTCTTAGTCAAGCTATTACATCCCAGTAGGCAGTTACAATAAAATAAACGCGCGCGAAAATTGAATCGGAATGTCCTTTTGGGTTTTGACCCTTTTATTGAATAAAGCATATTTTTGGTCTTTTTTTATTTAAGAATTAAGCCTAACTAATGATTAATTAATTAAAAAGAAAATATTTTTTTGAGTTTTATTTTATTTGGAAAAAATAATTTAAATCTATTTAATTTTAGTCTTGAAAAAATATTAAGATAATTAAGAGATTAATTAACAAAGTTAATTTTAATAGAAAAAACTAGCCTAATGTTTTTTTGTGGTTTTTTTTATTTTAATGTTAATTAAAAAGATAAAAATATGTCAATGAAAACAAAAATAAAATACAAGGGGGGATCATTCGATCCAGGGGAAAAAGGAGTTTCGACCCAGGGAGGGAATGGAAGCTTCGATCCAGAGAGGGTCATGGTCCTTTCGATTAGGCCAGACAGCAAGGCATGAGTAGCCTTCGGTCCAAGAAAGAGGATTGTCTTTTGATCATGGAGATCATGGCTTTCGATCCAGGAAAGAGATGCCTTCTTCGATCCAGCATGCTAATGGGTTCGATCCAGAGAAGGTGTCTCCTTCGATCTGGAATGTTATACCTGCAAAGGTATGTTAGCGAAATAAAATGCAAGGCCTGGGTATTGAACCCCAGGCCCTTCGATCCTGCACTTGTTGGGTCTCTTCAGGCTAAATCTGCAACAAATGTTAGCAAACGAAGAACATGACCTGGGGCCAAACCCAGGCCTTTCGATCCTGTCTAGGATGGCAAATCAAAGATAACAACAAGTAATAATGTTTTATGCAAATATGAGGTTGGATAGTTTACCCTTTCTTACCAGCAGATTGGACTTTTAATTTGGGCGCTTCCTGGATGTAGGCACCTTCGATCTGGGCACTTCCTGGATGTGGTGATCTTTTGTTGAAGGGTTGCTTTGGCCTGGATCACCTCTGAAAATGTTGACAACTTTTGGCAGCGTAACTCCAATGTTTTTGTTCTCCTGTGTGTTTTTTCGTGTGTTCTGTTTTCCTGCAGAGTTTTTGTGTGTGTTGGATATGTATGTTGGCCTCTGTATTTATAGGGGTGTGAGGGTGCAGTAATGGCAAGAGACAACCATTAAACAGGCCATTAAATGCCATGAGACAAGAAACAGACACATTAAAAGTTTTCCTTTTTTGAAATATTTATGTCTCTTGAATGAACCTGGACGCTTTTGAATTTCGAATGCCTTCAGGCCCTGCTCTTCGATTGGCCTTGAGTTGCCTCCTTCGAATGGACTTCTCCTGTACCTTTCGAATGAGCCTTCTGAATGCCTCTTCGAATGGTCTTGAGCTGAGCAGAAACACTCTGGTCGAATCAGCTTTTTAGGAACAGAAAAGGTAAGAATCTGGCCTTTAACTCAGGAATTAAATCCACAATCAGCATTTAATTATTTCCATATTTGCAAGGGAAACATGCCATTTTCTCATGTTCAGTGTACCTGGACATGTTTTTTTGAGTGCCCTTTGATGGCCTCTTCCAAATGGCCTGGGAGGTGTTCTTCGAATTGCCCTTGTCCAAATATCAATCGAAGGATCCCAATCGAAAGCCTTTGTTAACAGGCCAATCGAAAGGTGTTGTTCATGCCAATCGAAGGACATGGTTAATCATACCCGTCGAAGCTGCCTTGACATAATTCCAATCGAAGTGCTTGTCCATGCCAATCAAAATGCTCCTTCAGAATGCCAATCGAAGGGTCTTTCAAAATGCCAATCGAAGTGCCTGTCCATGCCAATCGAAATGCTCATTTAGAATGCCAATCGAAGAGCTTGACAGAATGCCAATCGAAATGTACTTAAAGCACCACTCAAAAATTTTCCTTTTCCTTAGGCAAGAGTTTGTGATCAACCATGCAGGGGGAAGACTTTGGAAAACATGAGAGGGCAAATTTTGGGGTGCAACATCATGGATTGGTAGTCGTCCACAGCCTTTTGAGCTAAATCATCAGCTAGTACACTTCCCTTAATTGCTTTCTAGGTTATGTACTGAATATCATATTTGGTTAGGATCATTTGCCATCTTTATGTTCTTCCGGAGAGTGCGGGCTTCTCAAAAATGTATTTGATAAGATCCATTTTAGAGATCAATAGGGTAGTGTGAGTCAACATATACAGTCTTAGTCAGCGAGCAACCCATGCCAAAGCGCATCAAGTTTTCTCTAGCAGTGAGTATCTTGTCTCACAGTCGGTAAACTTTTTGCTAAGGTAGTATATTGCATTCTCTTTTCAACCAGACTCGTCATGCTGCCCCATCATACACCCCATTGAGTTCTCTAACACTATTAAGTACATGATCAGAGGTCTCCCTTCAACCGACGACATCAAAATTGGAGGCTCTTGAAGATATTCCTTGATTTTGTCAAAGGAGGTCTGGAAATTGTCATTCCACTTCACTACTTGATCTTTCTTCAGTAATTTGAAGATTGGCTCATAAGTAGCGGTTAGATGGGAAATGAATCTGGAAATGTAGTTTAGACGTCCCAAGAATCCCCTAACCTCCTTATCAGTGCATGGAGTTGGCATTTCTTGTATAGCTTTAACCTTTGCAGGGTCTACTTCAATACCTTTTCCGCTGACAACGAAACCTAAGAGCTTACCAGATCTTACCCCAAAAGTGAACTTATTTGGGTTCAGTCTTAGTTTATACTTTTTCAGTATTTCAAACAACTTTTGCAGGTGATCAAGGTGTTCCTCTTCAGCCTGAGACCTGGCTATCATATCGTCAACTCAAATGACATGACTTTGTAGTAGAAAGTGCCCTACTGCGTAACGAAGGTTGTTTTCTCCATATCTTCAGGTGCCATTTTGATCTGATTGTACCAAGAGAAACCATACGTGAAGGAGAATACCTTATGTTGTGCGGTGTTGTCAACTAGAACATAAAAATGGGGAAGAGGAAAGTCATCCTTGGGGCTTGCCCTATTCAGGTCTCTGTAATCCACACTCATACGTACTTTACCTTCCTTCTTAGGTACCAGAACAACATTAGCAACCCACTGGATAAGAAGTAACAGCTAAGAAACCGGTGTTAAACTGTTTCATGACTTCAGCCTTGATCTTTTCTAACATCTCGAGTCGCATACGACGAACCTTTTGCTTCACGGGAGTGTAGTCTTCTTTTGTCGTCAGGCGGTGAACCACAATATCAGTGTCCAACCCTGGCATGTCTTTATATGACCAGGCAAAGACCTCAACATAGTCATGTAACGTCTGAATTAACTGCTTTTTGACACTATGCTCCAGATCGGCACCTATCTTGACTTCCTTCTTATCTTCCTCAGTACCCAAGTTTACTGTCTCAACTGGCTCTACATGAGGCTGTATTTCCCTTTCCTCCTATTGTAGCAGTCTGGAAAGTTCTCCTGATACTTCACAATCTTCCTCACCGTCGTCTTCGACTTGGTAGATCGGATTTTCAAAGTCATAATTGGCAATAGTAGAACCGTTATCAATGGGATCCAGAGTGGATATGGATCTGCAGTTTGATGTGTGGGTGTGTGTAAGAGAGCATATTTATTTTTGATAAAATAAAAGCAGAAAAGAAAAACAGAGAGCATAAAATTTGTATGCAAAACGTCCAATGATTTATTAATGACATACGAAGATGAAGTAATAACCCTCACAAAATAGACCATTCTGCCTCGGGTAAAGCACAAGGCTTTAGAGTTCACATTGTTTAAATATTACAAATTCCAAAAACAAAAAGACAATTACTCCTGAATAAAAGTAATGGGAACAAAATCCTTGGCCTCCCAATTGTTGAGTCCAACGCTAATAGTTGGGAAGATCCATTTGTCCATGTTGCAATCACTGTCAGCATCTTCAGTAGCGGAAACAACATCAATAGCATTGATCCCTGGGTCATGCTTGGGCATTGGTGCAGTTATGATGTTGTGGGTCTTAAGAGGGTCAAATTCAATCTCCTTTGCTTCAATGAGATCTTGCCCTTTGTTCTTCAGAGCCCAACAATCGTCTGTATCATGCCCTGGACTATCAGAGTGGTAGGCACATTGAGCATTTGGGTTGTAGTGGGGAGATGCAGTATTTGGATTTTAAGAGCCTCCTTTAGAGTGACCAGATTAGACTTCAACAAGTGTGGTAAAACTAGAGATAAGGTCATGTTGATCCGGGTGAACTGTCTTTTGGGTGCATCCTGTCTGCGCTGATTGTTTTGTGGTTGATTTGATGTAGGGTTGGAAATCATCACATCTTCTACCGTTGGACGAAGTTCAGTTTTGCTTTGATTTCTCTGGCCATAAGCAGCGCTGACCTCTTTCTTTCCAGTGAACAGTTTCTTCATTATACTTGAAGATGCATCCCTCTGGATCTTACCACTCTTGATACCCGCTTCTACTTGTTCCCCAGTCAATATTACCTCAGTAAAACCGGATGAAGAACTTCCAATCAAATGGTTGAAAAATGGACCAGACAAAGTACCCAGGAACATGTCTACCAGTTCTCTGTCAGACAGAGGAGGCAGGACCCTTCCTGCAAGATCCCTCCACTTTTGGGCATAATCTTTGAAACCGTCGCTGGAACCCATAGACATGCTTTGAAGTTGTGTACGGGTTGGAACAAGGTTAGCATTATATTGGTATTTCCTGTAGAAAGAAGCAACCAGATCCTCCCAGTTGCGGATGTTGGTTCCCTCCAGCTGATAGAACCATTCCAATTGAGTCTCTGATAGACTTTCCAGGAAGAAATGCACCCACAAATTCTTATCAGCAGTGTGAGGTTGGATCTTCTTGGCATATGACCTTAAGTGTAGCTTAGGACAGGAGACACTGTCATACTTAACATATGTGAGGACTTTGAAGTTATGGGGAATTACCACTCCAGAGACCAACCCTAACTCTTCAAAATCCAGACCAGATACCCTATGAATTTCCATAGCATTAAGACGATCCTCCAACTGCTTGTATTTATCATCAGCAGGAGGATATTGTTCCTTAGAGTAATCAGCCTCTTCTTCATTAGTCTTTGGATTGTTGTTTTCTTCTGTTGGCTTCTCTTCTTGATTGTCCCCCTCATTTGACGGGGTTGCAAAATCTAGAGCTCGCTTGGATGGTCCTCTAAACCTTCTTCTCATATTCAAGGCACCGACCAATTTCTTTAGCTTCTTCTTCTCTTTGGTGATGAGAGTTTTCAGATTTTCTTGCCCCTTAACCAGAGCCAGGAACATTTGTTGGAATTGAGCATTTTACGCTTGAAGATCCTTAACTGTCTGTTCAAGAGACATTTCTTTTTTTGATGAAAGAAACAGCGAAAAGATAAGAAACCTGTCTTGAAATACCTACTTAATGTAATGATATGAATGATAATGTTTATGCAATGTTTTCAAGGACTTCAGGGAAATTTAAATTTGCGAACCAAAATGAAACAAATATTTTATTAATAAGATTCAAATTAAAACTGCCTTTTAGGATTATAACTGAAAATTAAAAACTCTTAAAATCTAAGAATCAAATCTCCCATGGGCGCTTCCTCTTCGTGCCGAGGTAGACATTAAGACTTTCTTCCTTGTGAAGTTGCTTTGTAAGCTCCAAAACTTTCTTCTCACTGGTGTAGAATTGATCTCTAAAGGTATATTGTTCTTCCTTCAGATGAATCTAGGACCTCTGTAAATCTTCAAGATCAGTGGGCATGTCGGGATGGAGAACTGTATAAGGAGCATCTTCTTCGGTGACAGGTTCCACAATCACTGGTAAGATGGATGTATATGGCATCATAAGGTTTTGGGCACGAGCTCGTACCCATTTTAGATAAGGCTCCATAGGGATGGAATTCTTGTGCCCCAAACCTTACTATCAACCTTGTTTACCATGCCCCAAGCTCGTACGAACCTTTGATGATACCCTTGAACATCATCCTCGTAGTTGAACATAACGCCTTGGATAAGCATATCATAGGGACCATCCCTTCGAGTATAACCGATTTTTCGTAGATCCAGAGAAGGATTATAAGTGATACCTACCCTAATGCCGAGGAGTGGGAAATTATGGAATTCCCTACAATGGTCAATGATAGAAATATCTCCCATAGACCGGGAGTACCAAAGAATATCTGAGTGAGAAAGTGACATTATCCTTTGTGACCAACCCGAACCTTGTTCGTTCTTCAATACTGATTGGGTAAGGTGCGAAATAAAACACCTAGACAACAATGTCATGTGTTGTACCCCAAAATTTTCCCTCTCATTTATCAAGAATTTGCTCACAAGATCTCCTTGGACTCAAGACTGCACTAGGGTTTGATCAGCTCAAGACACCTCCTTAAGCACTGATGACCAAAATTAGGGTTTGATATTTCACAAGGATTTTGGAACCTCCAATACCGCATATGACTTTCATGGATCATTATGGACCCTCAAGATCACTCATGTCAAGTTTCAAGCTTTGGATCACACTTTTGCTCAGTCAATTGAGCAGTTGACCTAAAAATTAGCTGTATTGGGGAAAAAGTCAACCATGGCCAATTTACAGTAAAACTTCATAATTTTTTATCCACTTCAACATTTTATACTCATATGTATCACTTGATCAAGTTTGGACCATAATTCCTCAAGAAATTTGATCAAATCTCCAAAAGGGCAAAATGGTCAAAATTAGGGTTTTGACTAGGAAAGGGTAATTTATGATTTTTGACCTAGAAAGTGATAAATTTGTTTAAGGCATGATCTCAAGATTAAAATTGCATCAATTTGACCTAATAACATGGCTCAAAACATTACTCAAGTTCAAAGGATTGACAGATTAATTTTCAGCCAACTGTATACTGAAAAGTCAAACTTTGACTTTTTGGTCAAAATCAAATGTCAAAGATCAAAATTCATCAAAACATGTCAAAGTATGAAACTTATTAATCAAGAAATCAAAAATTCAAGATTTCATTTTGAAAAGTTAAAATTTCTAAACTTAGAAATTTTTCTAAGTGTTGGAAATTTCTTATTTTTTCATAACTTTGAGAAAAAATTTCACCATGATTCAAGATGATTCAAGAGAAACTTCAAACATGAAAGTTGTATATCTCCACGAAATATACAACTTTGCTTCACACAACTTCTTCCAAAAGTTCTTGGATCTCAAGTTATAATTTTAAGAACATGTGGTCATGAAAATAAAACACAATGAAATTTTACCCTAATTTGGTCAGGATTTTGACCCAACTTCATGAAACTTTTTCATATAGTTCCAAAGGGAATATTCAAAATCAATTCAATATGGGTTTTAGAGAACATTTCAAGCTTTCCAAAATGTCCAAGAACACCTTGAGATCATTTTTGAGTAGGGAGAATCGAAGAGATGAAGTTAGGGTTTTATCACTTGATTTACAAGTCATTTTGTGATGAACCAATTTCAAAATTCAAACTATGCTGCATAAACTCTACTTTG
This sequence comes from Vicia faba, assembly GCA_948472305.1. NCBI lineage: Eukaryota > Viridiplantae > Streptophyta > Magnoliopsida > Fabales > Fabaceae > Vicia > Vicia faba. The sequence goes on along the minus strand of OX451739.1, from coordinate 1,358,548,471 downwards.
CAGGCCTAAAACTTGTTAGGCACTACATAATTAATGGCTTGCACAACTTTTAGAGGTCTCATTTCAAGCATTCAATGCATGGACATGCTTTATATCCATTTTTGGAAGAAAGTGCACATTGTCATTTTGATAAAGTGAATTTTTGCACTAAACTTGTTCTTGAGCCTTGCACTTGTTCTCTTATGATCACACGAGTTCTATAAGTCATGAGAAATATTTTAGACACTTAAAATCACCCAGTCCATGCTTGTACCTCACATTGAAACTTGGTTTCCCTCTTTTCTTGAAAATCAAGTAACCTAGCCAAAAGCTTATAACTTGTACTTCTGACTTGCCAATGCACTCCAATCCTTTTGCTCATACAAACACAAACTATTGACATCAAACATACGAATGCACATGCCCTAAAAATAGCTAGAACTCAGAATTTTATTCCATACCTCCATTTTCACATAAACTGACCAAAAACTTGAAATTCATAACTCCCTCGTGCAATTTCAAGCATTTTGGTTTCTAAAGCTTCTAAATATCATTTAGAATTGATCCCACACCATGTTACAGAACTGTAACACCATTAACACCATCCTCCTTTTTCAAAAATAGAGCTTTGCACTTGGACTTCTCCAGAACTCCTCACGCCCTTTCAGCTCAAGCTAAGCATTCCATTAGCTTCCTGGGAACTTGAGGAAGGTAACCCAACCATTGGAACTTCTTAAAAGCTGCTCAAACTTCAAACCCGATACCCCCTTGCAAGTTAAGTTTTATAACTTTGGAACTTCTCATACAAGCATCATCAATGATTTATTTGTGAATAAAACATGTAGATATCATTGCCTTAAAGCTAACCATGTCCATAGTTTCCATTAATTTTGCTTGAGCTTAGAGAATTTTAAGATTGAAATTTTTGAGATTTTTAGGGTTTAGTTTAGGGCCAATGAAATTCATGCTTATCTTTGATCTATAGTTTTAATGCTTTACATTTCTGAAACCGTGAGGAAATTTGCTACAAGTTTCATGTTTACAGTTTCCATTTTTGTTGAGAAATGAACAAGTTACAATTGGTCTGGCTGGAGGTTGAAGATGAAGTGTAACTCAGAGCGCGTTTTGTATCATATATTTATTGATTTGCTTATGTTAACGGATGTATACCCACCCCAGTGGTAGAAGCGCGCGCCTGTAACCTTTGACACCTGGGTTCGAGCCCCAGTGATACCCTTTTATTTTTTTTCATATTTTTGCATTCTGACTTTGTTTTTTTGGACAGGCGCTAGGCCTGTTTGGGCTTGTTTTGTTTTTGTTTTTGCTAGCTAACCCCCTGTTTCATATATGCACCACTGGCTCAACTTTATTTTATTTTTCTTATTTTCTTTTTATTTGTTTTTCTTAATTATTTTTTCTAATATTAAAAATCATAAAAAATACAAAAATATTATATTTTCATTTTGACATAGTTTATTCATTTTTTCTCATAAAAAATATTTTTATTTAATAAATACTTTATCCATTTCACTAAATATCTTATAAATTTAATTAAAATAATAGGTTTTTATTTAATTTCTTTTACACCAATTTAAATATATTATTTTAACATTAAAAAGGTTAAAAATATTTTATAACACTATAATTATTTTCAAGACAAAAATACCAAAAATACTTTTCTTACAAATTTATTTTCTTTTAATCAACTAATAAATTTAGGATTTTATTTAAAATCTTTTATTAATAAATTTAGGTTTAATTAATTATTTTCTTTTAATTAATTAAGTTAAAACAAATCCCTTTTCTCTAAAAAATCCAAATAAAAATATTCGTTTTTTTTCACATTTACATTCTTGCATATTTATCCATCTTGTACATTATTTATTTCAATTCTTGTACAAATTCAATTTGGTTGTAATAAATTTATATTCTTGCAATCCCCATTCACAATTTGTATACCCCCCCTTCCACAAATATTGTAATAGCGTGGTAACTTTAAATTCCGCAATTTATCGCTTTATATACAAATGCTAGTAATTAGGGTTTGTATGGAAAGACTAAAACCAATAATTAGAAAACCCTAATTCAAGACAAAATCAAGCATGAAAATAATACACTTGCACACAAGCACCCCCTAGGGTAAATCCACTTGGTTGCTTTTACAAAATTGCCATATTACGCATGTGAGGTATCTTAGTGAAAACAAACAAATACAAGATCATAGTCCCTCGATGACGCTATCTAAGTTGCCTTTCAAATGATCTTAGTCCCTAAAAGAAAATGCTAAGATACCTTGCAACATTTCTAATCATGGTTATACGATGACCCACGCTCATCCCGTTTACATCCAAAGATAGGGTTACTTACCAAATCACTGGTAAGATAACAATGTCAAAGGAAAAGAAAATAAACAAGAAAGACTTTTTGAGTAGGTTGAATGCTCCTAATTACTTGCTCAATTTCAAACAAAACATCCTTGCTATTTTCAAAACAAACACCTACACTTTCAAAACCTCTTACAAAACTTGAAAACATTTTCAAAAGATCAACATCTTTGTATACATTCTTACGAACGAGAATCATCACAAAGATTGTCTAAACAATGGCCTCTTTACAAAATACTTTCGAAAACCACACAAAGCACAATTTCAAACAAAAGCAAGTGATCTAGCAAGTAACTAAGAGCCCATGGAAAACCATGGATGATAAGGGTGCTAATACTTTCCCTTTTCATAATCTACCCCCCGAACTCAAGAAACAATCTCAAAGGTCTTTCCTGTGCTTTTTCACCTTTCCTTTTGGATAAAAGAAAAGTCGGTGGCGACTCTTGTTAACCGCAACATTTGCGATCGAACGCAAAACCTTCAAGTCAGTTCTCTTACCGTATAACAAAACTGGCGACTCTGCTGGGGAAAATTCTAAAAGTGGGGTTACCTTAGGGTTGGATCACATCTACTTGCTTTCATTGTTTGACTTGTATGCTTTACATTATGGTTCTTTGTTTGGGTTTGAATCTTCTACCCGGATTTGGGATACCTTATAGGTAAATAGCAATACGTTGTGGAAACTGTGCGGGGTATACCGACATGGTCTAAGAAATAGCTATGTTAGTGCGACATATTTGTGGGTACCGGTAGCCCTTGAGTTAATCAAGGAGAATACGGGGCCTCTGAGTGATGTCATGAAGCACTAATGAACTTTTAGAACCTTTACTTGACCAACTTGGCCTTTAGGACGTAGTGAGATGATCGGCTCTGGTACATTTCAAAGTTAGTAGATACTCGATACTATATTCATTGAGGTTTGGCTTCTTGGGATATTCGGTCGCTACTAAAGAGGCTTGTGCTGAAACAATGACCAAGGAAACAAACCAGTGATATTGAGCTCCTTAGAACCCGGTTACTATTACTAGGACAGGTTTGAGCCAACTAAACTTCAAGAGGGTACTTACCTATGAGTCTCCATGCAAGCCTAAACCTAAGGACTTGTTTGCTTTGTTTTTACATACATACTTGTACATAACATCATGAACATCATAACATCATACTCATTCACTAACCATTTCAAGGATCTTGGGTTTTATCTTTGTTCTGTTTTGTAGGATATGGATTATATTCGTAGGAAAACTATTCAAGTCAATCTTGTAAGGATCCCTCCACAACTTAAGGAGTTAGCTTCAAGGATTCCAGAAAATTCTCCATTCACCGAAAGACATGGTCGCCTACTCAACTTGGTCACCTCCAACACAGATGAGGACATGATGAAGGTGCTCTTTCAGTTCTTTGATCCTTTACACCATTGCTTCACATTTCTCGATTATCAACTTGTGCCAACTTTGGAAGAATTCTCCCGACTCTTGAGGATTACCATTATCAATCAACTACCTTTCAACGGTACGGAAAGAGACCCAAAGCCAGAAGATATTTCTCAAGCTCTACACTTCCAATCATCTGATGTCACAACTCATTGTGAAACAAGGAGTGGTGTCAAAGGTTTCCTAGCAAAGTTCTTGTTCGAGAAAGCCCAAAACTGTTGGAACTCTTTGGATTTGCAAGCCTTTGAGGAAATTGTGTCTCTCCTCATCTATGGGATGGTTTTGTTTACAAATCCTGACCAACTCATAGATGTGAACACCGTCAAAATCTTCATATCCCGCAATCCGGTGCCTACTTTTCTATGAGATATCCTACACTCTTTTTACACTTGCACTATGAGGAAAAGAGGTGTCCTTATGTGTTGCACTCCTCTCTTGGCAAGACGGTTTATTTCACATCTTCCCCAATCTGTATTGAAGAATGAGCAAGGTTTAAGGTGGTCACAAAGGTTTATGACGCTCAAGCATTCATACATTCATTAGTGTTCCCGATCCCTAGAGAATGTTACTATTGTCGACCGTTGTGGAGAATTCCCTAATGTCCCCTTACTTGGCATTAGGGGAGGTATTACCTACAACCCCTGCTTGGCCTTAAGACAGTTTGGTTACGCCCGAAGGGATGGCCCACATGAAATGTTGATTCAAGGTTTGGTATTTAACTACGAGAACAACGATCAAGGTCTTCGCCAGAGATTTATCTGAGCTTGGAGGATGTTGAACAAGGTAGATAGCAAGACATTGGGGCACAAGAATTCCATCCCTCTTGAGCCTTACCTAAAATGGGTACGAACTCGTGCTCAGAGTCTTATGATGCCCTATCCCTCCATTCTCCCAGTAATCATTGAGCCTGTCATGGAAGGAGATATTCTATACACTATCCTACATCCTGGCATGCCCACCTCTCTTGAAGACCTACAAAGAGATTGGATATAACTCAAGGGGGAGCGAGATGCTTTCGAAGCCCAATTCTATGCAAGCGAGAAGAAGGTTTTGGAACTCATTAAGCAACTTCATGAGGAGAGGAACTTGAATGCCTACATCGCACCAAAGAGGATGCGTACAACCTTTCTATCTTAGACTTTTTGTATTTGTTTTCCCAAGGAGGCATTGATGTACTCAAGCTTTAATTTATTAATATAACGTGTGTTTCCTTTTTGTCTAAAACAAATTTGAATCTTTAAAATCCTTGAAATCATTGCATATGCATTTACCATTCATCATTGTAAGTGTTTAGTTATTGGCATGTATTTTTGGTAAAACCAGGTGTGTGAATGTCATGACTGATGTCATAACATTCTGGATTATTAGGTACTTTATGCAGAAAAAGAATGGCATACAGTAGCTGCTATTTATGAGTGTGTATCTGAGCATTTTGCAAATGATCACATTTATCACTTTCTACCAAAATCAGTAAACAGGATTTCTGTTGTCATAACAGATGTTAAGACATCCTGTACTGATCTAACAGTTATGCAGTTTGGTTAATTCTGAGATTTTTCAGGAATTTGGTTCATACATTCCAGAACAGAATCTCACATGGACCTTAGGTTAACTAAGCTCAACCCTAATTTGGTTGATAAAGTCTTGTGACCAAGTCTTGTGGTTAACCCTAATTAACCCTAGCTTTTCGTGGAAGCCCTAACTGAAGAAACAGCTGCATATATATTCAACAGGAAAGCTGATTGGAAATTAACTCTTTGACAGAAGAACAACTTGGGGTTGTATAGTTTTAACTACTGTAATCCAAGCAAGCATCATTGTGATAAGTGACTTGGAATAGGTTTTGATTGTAAGGGTTGTGTATCACTCAAAGCTTTGAAGCAAGAGTGTTTGTGTCTCTTGACTAAAGTTTTGAAGCAAGGTCAAGTTAGGTTTATGTATCACTCAAAGCTTTGAAGCAAGAGTGTTTGTGTTACTTGATTAAAAGCTGTGAAGAATAATCAAGTGTATGTTCTGAAGAGTGTCTTCATTAATTCATTAGTCAATTGTTTAGTATCACTGCTGTGATTGAGGGGGAGTGAGTAGGAACTCAGGTTTAAGTTGAACTTAGATTAAAGTTGCATTGGGTAGGTCTTAAGTGAAGGAGATAAACTGGTTGGTTTATTCCTGAATTAATATCTCTTATAGTGGATTTCCTCCCTGGCTTGGTATCCCCCAGAGTAGGTGTTGTTTCACACTGAACTGGGTAAACAATTGACTGTGTTATTTACTGTTTTTCTATTTACTGTCTTATAGAAAGTCAGATACGGTGTCATAATATTCCCTGTGACATTGAGTATCTGCTGCCAGAATTTCAATTGGCATCAGAGCAGGCACCCTGCCTGTCTTACTGGGTGAGATCTAGGGATATCACTTTCTGGCGCTATGGACAAAGAAGGAGTTTTTGGAAACAGACCACCCATTCTGGATGGATCAAATTATGACTACTGGAAACCTCGTATGATTGCCTTCTTAAAATCACTGGACAAAAAGGCTTAGAGAGCTGCTGACAAAGGATGGAACCATCCCACCATAACTGAGAAAGATGGGACAATCAGTCTGAAGCCTGAGGAAGAATGGAGCAAAGAAGAAGATGAGTTAGCCCTGGGTAATTCCAAAGCTTTAAATGCCTTGTTCAATGGAATTGATAGAAACATATTCAGACTAGTACATCAATGTGAACTGGCCAAGGAAGTTTGGGACACTCTCAAAACTACCCATGAGGGCACATCCAAAGTAAAAATGTCAAGGCTTCAAATGCTCACTACCAAGTTTGAGAACCTAAGGATGATGGAAGATGAAACCATTCATGAGTTTCACATGAACATCTTGGAGATTGCCAACACCTCAGGAGCATTGGGAGAAAAGATGTCAGAAGAAAAACTGGTGAGAAAGATTCTCAGATCCTTGCCTAAAAGATTTGCAATGAAGGTTACTGCTATAGAGGAAGCCCAAGATATCATCAAGTTGAAGGTGGATGAACTCATTGGGTCTCTTCAGACTTTTGAGATGGGGATCAGTGAAAATGTTGACAAGAAGAACAAGAGCATAGCACTTGTATCCAACACTGAAGATGAAAACAAGGAGGATGAAGAAGAAAATATTTCAAAAGCTATAGCCATGCTTGGAAGACAATTCAACAAACTCATCAAGAGAATGGATCCAAAGTCAAGGTCAAATGTTAAGAACATTCCTTCTGACATTAACAGATCTTATGACTCCAGCAGAAGACCAAAGTCTGAAGAGATGGGAAATCAAAGCAGAGGAATTCAATGCCATGGATGTGAAGGATATGGGCACATTCGAGCTGAATGTCCTACCTTTCTTAAGAAACAAAAGAAAGGAATTTCTGTTACTGGTCTGGCTGTGATTCAGAAAGAAATTCTGAAGAAGAATCTGCCAAACTAGTTACTGCACTAACTGGTGTTTGTACCTCTGAAAGTGACACTAGTGATGAGGAAGTGACATTTGAAGAACTGGCTGATACTTACAAGAAATTATGTATCAGAAGTGCTGAAGTCTGTCTGCAAAATGAGAGACAAACAAAACTCATAATAAAGTTGGATGCTGAAAAAAGGGCAGACATTGAAACTATAAGTCATCTAGAAGGGGAAGTTTAAATGTTGAACTCAAAACTGAACCAGATGACCAAATCTGTCAAGATGCTGACAAATGGAACTGACAAATTGGAAGAAATCCTTCAGGTTGGACAAAATGTGGGAAACAAGTCTGGTCTAGGATTTGTGGCAGCAAAGAAATCTGGTGCAGACAAGAAGATCAGGCCTGATAAACAAATGTCAAAGCAGATGTCACAACATAACACTCAACATCGGGAACAGAGAAATATGAAGAAAAAGTACCAAAGATGGAGATGTCATCATTGTGGGAGGTTTGGTCACATAAAGCCATTCTGCTTCAGATTGTATGGATACCCTAATCAGAACCCATGTGTCAAACCTAAGTCTAACAAGGTACCACATACTCCACAGTGGAAGAAAAAGGCTACTGCCCTGATAGCCCACACTTCCCTTAGAGTCTCTACAAAGGAAGACTGGTACTTTGACAGTGGGTGTTCTAAGCACATGACTGGAATCAAGAACCTTCTCAATAATGTTAAACCTCACACCACTAGTTATGTGACCTTTGGAGATGGTGCTAGAGGAGAAATCAAAGGAGTTGGTAATTTGGACTGCCCTGGAGTTCCAAATCTAAATGAAGTACTATTGGTAAAAGGCCTGACTGCTAATCTCATTAGTATCAGTCAATTATGTGATCTAGGATTCAAGGTCAACTTCTCAAAATCTGAATGTCTTGTAACTAATGAAAAACAAGAAGTTATAATGAAAGGAGTCAGATCTAAAGACAACTGTTACTTGTGGGAGCCTGAGAACACTAATTACTCCACTGTGTGTTCTACTGCCAAAGAAGAAAAAGAGGTGAAACTGTGGCACCAAAAACTTGGCCATCTTCATCTAAGAGGAATGAAAAGGATTATATCCATGGAGGCAGTCAGAGGGATTCCAAGACTGCAAATTGATGAAGGGAGAGTTTGTGGTGAATGTCAGGTTGGTAAGTAAACAAGTATGTCACATCCAAAGTCAAGACATCTGACCACCTCTAAGGTTCTAGAACTTCTACATATGGATCTGATGGGACCAATGCAGGTGGAAAGTCTTGGTGGAAAAAGATATGCCTATGTTGTTGTGGATGATTTTTCTAGATTCACCTGGATTAACTTCATTAGGGAAAAATCTGATGTATTTGAAGTTTTTAAAGAACTGTGCAAAAGAATTCAAAGAGAAAAAGAAGGGTGTATTGTCAGAATTAGAAGTGATCATGGCAAGGAATTTGAAAACAGTAAGTTGAATGAGTTCTGTTCCTCAGAAGGAATTAGTCATGAATTCTCTTCTCCTATAACTCCTCAACAAAATGGAGTTGTAGAAAGGAAAAATAGGACCATACAGGAATCTGCCAGAGCTATGATACATGCCAAAAGACTTCCTATTCATTTTTGGGCTGAAGCTATGAATACAGCATGTTATGTCCATAACAGAGTCACTTTGAGAAAGGGAACCTCATCCACCATTTATGAACTCTGGAAAGGAAGAAAGCCAACTGTGAAGTACTTCCATGTATTTGGTAGCAAATGCTATATTCTGGCAGATCGTGAACAAAGGAGAAAGCTGGACCCTAAAAGTGATGAAGGTATATTTCTAGGATACTCCTCCAATAGTAGAGCTTATAGGGTATTCAATTCCAGGACCAAAGTCATGATGGAATCAATAAATGTCACAGTTGATGATTATCATGAAGAAACAGATGTCCCTTGTAATGTTGAGGCATTCTTTAAGACTTCAACTCAACAGAATGACCTACCTAACACCACTACAGCAGACTCTGAATCCAAGGAAGCTAGCAAAATCCGTTCCATCAGAATTCAGAAAGATCATTCTAAAGAACTCATCATAGGGGATCCTAACAGTGGAGTCATTACAAGATCTAGAGAAATCATCTCAAACTCTTGCTTTGTGTCTAAAATTGGACCAAGAAATGTTAAGGAGGCTTTAACTGATGAATACTGGATTGGTGTAATGCAAGATGAATTGAACCAATTTAAGCAACATGAAGTTTGGGAGTTAGTTCCTAGACCAGAGGGAACAAACATCATTGGCACAAAATGGATATACAAGAACAAATCAGATGCTGAAGGAGTTGTCACTAGGAATAAGGCAAGACTTGTTGCCCAAGGATACACTCAAGTTGAAAGGGTTGATTTTGATGGACCTTTGCCCCTGTAGCCAGACTGGAATCTATCAGACTCCTATTGGGAATTGCTTGTCTCCTAAAGTTCAAGTTAATTCAGATGGATGTAAAAAGTTCCTTCCTAAATGGGTACTTAAATGAGGAAGTTTATGTGGAACAGCCTAAAGGTTTTGTGGATCCAAACCACCCTGATCATGTCTACAAATTGAGGAAAGCTCTATATGGCCTGAAACAAGCTCCTAGAGCATGGTATGACAGGTTAACAAAATTTCTCTCAGAAAAAGGATACAGAAAAAGAGGCTTGGATAAAACCCTCTTTGTCAAAAATGAAGGAGGGAAGTTAATGGTAGCTCAAATATATGTTGATGACATAGTGTTTGGGGGAATGTCAGATCAAATGGTGAAACATTTTGCTGACCAGATGCAGGCTGAATTCGAAATGAGTCTCATGGGAGAACTGACTTACTTTCTTGGACTGCAAGTCTCACAGATGGAGGACTTAATTTTTCTATCTCAAAGCAAGTATGCAAAGAACATTGTCAAGAAGTTTGGTATGGAGAATGCCAGTCACAAAAGGACTCCTGCACCTACTCATTTAAAGCTATCCGAAGATTCAAGTGGGGTTAAGGTGGACCAAAGCCTGTACAGAAGCATGATAGGAAGTCTGCTGTACTTAACAGCCAGCAGACCTGACATTGCTTTTGCAGTTGGAGTTTGTGCAAGATACCAAGCTGATCCTAAAGTCAGTCATATCAACCAAGTGAAGAGAATTTTGAAGTATGTAAGTGGAACTTACAACTATGGCTTGCTGTACTCTCATGGTTGTGAACCAACTCTGACTGGTTATTGTGATGCTGATTGGGCTGGAAGTGCTGATGATAGAAAAAGCACCTCTGGAGGATGTTTCTTCTTAGGAAATAATATGGTCTCATGGTTCAGCAAGAAACATAATTGTGTGTCTCTCTCTACTGCTGAAGCTGAATACATTGCAGCTGGTAGTAGCTGTTCTCAAATGATCTGGATGAAACAGATGCTTACTGAGTATAATGTCACACAAGATGTTATGACATTGTACTGTGACAATCTAAGTACAATCAACATTTCCAAGAATCCTATTCAGTATAGCAGGACCAAGCATATTGACATTAGACATCACTTTATCAGAGACCTTGTAGAGGAGAAGACGATTAAACTGGAACATGTTGCCACTGAGCTACAGCTGGCTGACATTTTTACCAAGGCACTTGATGCAAATCAATTTGAAAATTTGAGGGGCAAGTTGGGTATTTGCCAACATGAGGAATTGTAGAAATTAATTTTGCTTAAAGCAAGGGTTGAAGGAGTTGTGTTTGTTGAGTCTATTTTGATTGGGTTAATCATATGTTTTCCCATTTCTTTCAAATTATTAAGAAGTTGAATAGACACTCATTTACCTCCTTCCTCTCTCGGTTCTGCAACAAATCCCATTCTCTCAATCAAAGATTTCTCTCTCGTTGCTACTGGTTTTCTAAGACTATCAAAATGTCTCAAACATCATCTTCATCCAAGACGACTGTTTCATCCTCATCCTCTGATCGAGATTCTCGGGAAATCACATCATGCATGGATTCTGAAGTCCTGGAGATTGCTCCTCTTAGAGTAATGGCAACTAACCCCTCTAAGGTTAAAAAGCTGAGAACAAGGCATGCAGGAAGGTCTCAAGCTACTTCATCCGGTAATCCCTCTCAACCTTCATCTTCTGTTCCAAATAGGAAAGGCTCAGCTTATGTTCATCAAGCAATAGCCAGGCTTGTTACAAGAATTCTGAGTGAGAACCACTCTGTGCCTGGGATTTCTGTTCCATTAAATCAAGAATCAGCAAGTCCAAATGTTGAAGTAAATCCAGATGTCTCTGAGAATGTTGAGACACCAAATGACAACATTCAGAAATCATCTGAAAATCTTGATGATATCCAGAACCCTTCAGAGAAGAATGTTGAACCACCGGTTATTGATGTGGATGAAGACTACTCAGACAATGACCTAATTGCAAATATCAACCCTAGCATAGCTAGGAGAATGATGAACAGAAAAGGCAAGCAGGATGCTGCAAAATGCCTGACCAAAGAGAAGAATGCTGATGTTGCTCACAAGAAAACCAGGTCTGAAGGCAAGACTGGTGTAGAAACTGTGAAGACTGGACTGTCCAAAGGGAAGGTGAAAACCCGAGTACAAGCTGGGAGTCTCTCAAAGCCTGTGAGACAACCAATAACAAAGAAGAGGAAATAGCCTGAACCTTATGATTCTGATGAGGAATCAGAATTTGAAATTGATGCCAAAGACATTCCTCTCAGAAGGAAACTTCCTTCCAGCAAAATGGCTAAAGTTCCTGAAGTCCCCACTGACAACATTTCATTTCACCACCCTGAAAATGCCAACAGATGGAAGTATGTTTGCTTGAAAAGAATAGCCTTGGAAAGAGAACTCAACAATGGTGCCATGGATTGTAAGGAAATCATGGACCTAATCAAAGCTGCTGGACTAATGAATACTGTGGTAAAGTTTACCAAATGTTATGAAAATCTTGTCAAGGAATTCATAGTGAATTTGTCTGATGAATGTGTTGATGGAAGGTCAGCTGACTTTGAATGTGTCTATGTGAGAGGAAGAAAGGTTAATTTCTCTCCCTCTGAAATTAACAAATTCCTTGGAAGATCAAATGAGGCTTGCCCTGAACTAGAAGTTACTGACAATGAAGTATGCCAAACCATCACTACAAGACAAGTCAAGTGCTGGCCCTTAAAAGGCAAGCTGAATGCTAGCAAGCTAAGCATGAAATTTGCCATCCTGCACAAGATTGGTGCAGCCAACTGGGTTCCTACCAACCATAAATCAACCATCTCCACAGGATTGGGGAGATTCATTTATGTTGTTGGAACCAGGACTGAATTTGACTATGACAGGTATATCTTTGATTAAACTTTAAAACATGCTGGAAGCTATGTTGTTAAAGGCCCTATTGCCTTTCCCTCCCTCCTATGTGGTATTATCCTTGCTCAGTATCTAGACATTCTGGTGGAAAGAGATACTGTATGCAAAAGAGCCCCTGCTCTTGGGTTGCACTATAAGCTATTCCAGGGATCTCATGTTCCTGACATTGTCATGACATCAGCTGAGACATCAACTGTAAAAACTCAGTCCAAGACATCTGATGTTATAGCTGTGCTGAAGGAAACCTGCAAAGAGCTGGAGACAAGGAAAAAGACTCTTGAGAACCTAATTGCCAGATTAGAACAGGAGGAGACTGAAGGACAAAGAAGGGAAGAGGATGCTGCTGAAGATCAGCTCAATGCTGAAGAAAGTGCCTCCTCTGAAGATGACAGTGCTTAAAGTGTGGTGGAGTTGTCAAAGCTTGCTGCTGGTTCCTGTTGCTGCAAGTGATTGCAGATTTTTTTTGTTGTTTTTATTACTCATTTTGGATGACTGTATAACATATAAATACATGTATCTTTGGCCTATTTGTGGCTAAAGAGGGGGAGATATTTTGTGTTAATTACTTGGTAGACATTTTTTTTTCTGCAGACATATTCATTCTGTTGCTCTCTATTCTCTGATTGCTAAGGGGTTTTAGCCAAAAATCTACCAAAGGGGGAGTTTGTAAGTGTTTAGTTATTGGCATGTATTTTTGGTAAAACCAGGTGTGTGAATGTCATGATTGATGTCATAATATTCTGGATTATTAGGTACTTTATGCAGAAAAAGAATGGCATACAATAGCTGCTATTTATGAGTGTGTATCTGAGCATTTTGCAAATGATCACATTTATCACTTTCTACCAAAATCAGTAAACAGGATTTCTGTTGTCATAACAGATGTTAAGACATCCTGTACTGATCTAACAGTTATGCAGTTTGGTTAATTCTGAGATTTTTCAGGAATTTGGTTCATACATTCCATAACAGAATCTCATGTGGACCTTAGGTTAACTAAGCTCAACCCTAATCTGGTTGATAAAGTCTTGTGACCAAGTCTTGTGGTTAACCCTAATTAACCCTAGCTTTTCGTGGAAGCCCTAACTGAAGAAACAGCTGCATATATATATTCAACAGGAAAGCTGATTGGAAATTAACTCTTTGACAGAAGAACAACTTGGGGCTGTATAGTTTTAACTACTGTAATCCAAGCAAGTATCATTGTGATAAGTGACTTGGAATAAGTTTTGATTGTAAGGGTTGTGTATCACTCAAAGCTTTGAAGCAAGAGTGTTTGTGTCTCTTGACTAAAGCTTTGAAGCAAGGTCAAGTTAGGTTTATGTATCACTCAAAGCTTTGAAGCAAGAGTGTTTGTGTTACTTGATTAAAAGTTGTGAAGCATAATCAAGTGTATGTTCTGAAGAGTGTCTTCATTAATTCATTAGTCAATTGTTTAGTATCACTGCTGTGATTGAGGGGGAGTGAGTAGGAACCTAGGTTTAAGTTGAACTTAGATTGAAGTTGCATTGGGTAGGTCTTAAGTGAAGGAGATAAACTGGTTGGTTTATTCCTGAATTAATATCTCTTATAGTGGATTTCCTCCCTGGCTTGGTAGCCCCTAGAGTAGGTGTTGTTTCACACTGAACTGGGTAAATAATTGACTGTGTTATTTACTGTTTTTCTATTTACTGTCTTATAGAAAGTCAGATACGGTGTCATAACATTCCTTGTGACATTGAGTATCTGCTGCCAGAATTTCAATCATAACATAAGCAGGTTTCTTGCAACATGTCTCCTCATCTTTCCTCTGTTTATTTCAGTAAGATGGATCTCGAGCAAACGGTGAAGGACCTTCAAGCTCAAAATGGTCAGTTTCAACAGATGTTCTTAACTCTAGCCAAAGGACAAGAAGAGTTGAAGACCTTGCTGGTTGAGGAGAAGAAAAAGAAGACAAAGAAAATAATAGGAGTTCTAAACATGGGAAGAAGATTCCAAGGGCAATCAAGAAGGGCCTTAGACTTTGCAACGACATCCGGTGAGAAAGACAATCAAGATGGGAAAGGCAAGGAAACAGTTGTTCAGTCTGATTTAGAAGAGGAAGAGGAAGAAGAAGACTATTCTGAAGAACAATATCCTCCAGTCGACGATAAGTATAAGCATCTAGAAGAATGGTTAAGTGCAATGGAAATCCAAAAAGTGCCTGGATTGGACATTGAGGAGTTGGGTCTAGTATCTGGGATTTTCATCCCTCCAAAATTCAAAGCACCTGTGTTCGCCAAATATGGTGGAGTTTCATGTCCCAAAATGCATCTTATGTCCTATGTGAGGAAAATCCAGCCTCATACCGCTGACAAGGATTTATGGGTACACTTCTTTCAAGACAGTCTGTCTGGAACTCAACTTGATTGGTTTTATCAGTTATAAAGAGCCAATGTTCATAACTGGGAAGATCTGGCTGCCGCCTTTTACAAACAATACCAATACAACGCTGATCTTGTGCCCACCCCTACTCAACTCCAGAGTATGGCCATGGTTTCAAGTGAAGTATTTAAGGACTATGCGCAAAAATGGAGGGACTTAGCAGGAAGAGTCCAGCCTCCTCTATCTGAAAGAGAATTGGTAGACATGTTTTTGGGCACCTTGTCTGGTCCCTTCTTTAATCACTTAATTAGGAGTTCATCGACAGGTTTTACCTAACTGATATTGACCGAAGAAAGGGTAGAAGCTGGGATAAAGAATGGAAAGATTCAAAAAGATGCATCCTCTGCTGCTGTAAGGAAAACATTCATTGGAAAGAAAGAAGTGGTTGTTGTATATCCTTATAGAAATCAAGATAGGGATGAACATCATCCAATGGTGGGAGTTGTCATGATTCCTAAACCAGAGCCTGCTCAGCAAAGAGGCAATCAGCCAAGAATGGAAAGACCAGTCAGACAATTCACCCAAATTAATATGACACTATCTCAAGTATTGCCACATTTGTTAAGGTCCAATCTAGTGACTTTGAAAGAAGATCCAAAGAATCCTAACACAACCTCTCCTCACTATCATCCTAATTCCCGTTGTGCATACCATCCTGAGAGTCCCGACCATGACATTAAAAACTGTTGGGCTCTAAAGAACAAAGTACAAGACCTCCTTGAAGCCAAAGAGATTGAGTTCGATGCGCCAGAAAAGCCTAATGTCATTACTGTCCCTATGCCCAAACACGGCGATAATGCCAACGCCATTGAGGAAGATATGTTTGTTACTTCAGTTGATGAACTTATGACCCCACTCCTGACTATCAAGAAGAACTTATTGAATGCCGGTGTATTCCCAGGATGTGATGAAAGCTGTCATTTTTGTTTGTCCTCACCAACCAGTTGTCCTTTGTTAAAAGAAGGCGTTCAGTTCCTAATAGATAACAAGGACATTTTGTTTGAAAAGACTTCTGTTCCAACTGTTTCGTATAATAATGTTTCCATCGTGACCATTTCCTGCAATTCTTCCAGGGTCTCCACCAAAATACCCGTTAGAATTACATCAGTTCCTAAAGTAGCTTCGTTGATAATTATCATGCCTGGACCAATCCCGTATTCATCAGACAAAACCGTACCATGGAATTATGGAGGGGATGTCTATTACCACGGTATCAAGCAAGATTGGCCAGCTGCTGAAGATTCAAGTTTTGAGAAAATTGACTCTGATATCAGTAACATCGTAGGGACTAGTAAGATCACTCGAAGTGGAAGGGTTTTCTGTCCAGAGATAGCTCCTCCAAAAGCTGTTTCTGGACCCGTAATCATTCTTGTTGTTGTTCCTCCTCCAAAAGCTATTCCCAGTTCTACAATCATCTCTGCTAATACTCCTGCTGACAAAACTGTTACGATCCCTACAAACATTCCTGCTGCCGAGTCAACTGAGACTCAAGGTAAAGGTATTCTGGTTGAGCCTGTCCGGATGAAGGCACAATCAATAGCTATCCCCGAGACCTCCCAGAAAGAGATGGAGGAAATTCTAAAGATCATAAAAAGAAGCGACTACAATATAGTCGAGCAACTGGGGCAAACTCCATCAAAAATTTCCATGCTAGCTTTATTACTATGTTCTGAGGCGCATGCAAAGGCCTTGGTAAAGTTCCTGAAAACTTCCCATGTACCCCAAGAAACATCTCCCGATCAGTTCCAAGATTGCGTAGCCAGCTTGACTGCAGATAATGGCTTAGGTTTTTCAGATGCTGATTTAACGCCAAGAGGGAGGAAGCATAACGAAGCATTGCATGTCTCAGTCGAATGCAGGGCCACGACCTTGGCTCATGTTTTGGTTGACACTGGTTCGTCTCTGAATGTATTGCCTAAAAAGGCTCTTGATAGGCTTGACTGTGAAGGATTGACATTGAAACCGAGCAACATAGTAGTGAGGGCTTTTGACGGCTCAAAAAGGATGGTGCATGGGGAAGTGGGCATCCCCATAAAAGTTAGAACCCAAAAATTTGACTCAACTTTTTATTTAATGGATATTCTCCCTTCATATTCCTGCTTGCTAGGCCGACCATGGATTCACAATGCTGGCGCTGTTACTTCTACGTTGCATCAAATGCTGAAATATCCAATTCAAGGAAAGATCATCAATGTTCATGGAGAAGAAGAGTATATGGTCAGCCATCTAAATTCCTTCAGATATGTGGAACTAGATGGTGAATTTATTGAAACTCCATTCCAACACTTTGAAGAAGTCCCGCAGACTGTGGCAGTAACCAAGGTTGTATCTCAAGTTCCTAAGATCACAAGGCCGCCACTCAGGATGTCATCTTTGAAGGATGCCAAGGCAGTGATAGAAGAAGGTGGGTACACTATTTGGGGATAACTCCCAGATATCCCATACAAATCTGACAAATTTGGTCTGGGTTTCACTTCAGGTGCCCAGAAGGTTGTACGCCGCGCTCGTACCGGAGGACCACCCTTGAAGATCAGTAACCACCAAGTCAGCACCGTGGAGGATGATGAAGACAGCTACAACCTGGAGGATTGAATTTTTCCCAACTGTCAGTGGAGGGCTCGGTAACTGGGAGGCTAGAGATTTCGTCCCAATCACTTTTATCCCACAGTAATCTGTCTTTACATTTTGTTGGATCTGTAATATTAAAACAATTTAGACTCTTAAAACCTTGTGTCTTACTCGAGGCACAATGGTCCATTTGTAAGGGTTATTATCTCATTTCCATATGACATCAATGAATCATGGACATTTTTGCATACAAAATTTGTGCTCATTGTTTTTCTTTTTACATTTTCATTTCTTTCAAAGATAGCTATACTCTTACACACACTCACACTCACAATGCAGGTCTACATCCGTTCGGGATCCCATGGGTAACGATTTTGTTATGGCCTTCTGTGATTCTGAAACTCTAATCTACCAAGCGGAAGACGAAGGTGGGGAAGATTGTGAAGTACCAGGGGAACTTACCAGATTACTACAACAAGAAGAGGGGACCATTCAGCCCCGCGAGGAACCAGTGGACACGATCAACCTATGTACCGAAGAAGACAAAAGAGAGGTCAAGGTAGGTTCCAATCTGGAACCCAGTATCAAAGAGCGTTTGATTCAGTTGTTGCATGATTATGTTGAGGTCTTTGCCTGGTCGTATAAAGACATCCCGGGACTTGATGCTGATATCGTAGTACATCATCTACCTACAAAAGAAGACTGTCCACCGGTAAAGCGAAAGGTATGTCGCATGCAACCAGACATGTCAGAGAAGATTAAAGCAGAAGTCATGAAACAATTTAATGCTGGATTCTTGCTGTCGCCTCCTATCCGCAGTGGGTTGCCAATGTTGTTCCCGTGCCCAAAAAAGACGGCAAAGTACGAATGTGCGTGGACTACAGAGATTTGAATATGGAAAGCCCTAAGGATGATTTCCCATTTCCCCACATTGATGTTCTAGTTGACAATACGAAGAAACATGAAGTGTTTTCCTTCATGGACAGTTTCTCACGCTACAACCAAATCAAAATGGCGCCTGAGGACATGGAGAAAACAACCTTTGTCACACAATGGGGCACATTCTGCTACAAGGTTATGCCATTCGGACTGAAGAATGCTGGGGCAACCTATCAGCGTGCCATGGTAGCTCTATTTCACGACATGATACATCACGAAATAGAGGTCTATGTGCACGACATGATAGCCAGATCTCAAACAGAATAAGAGCATCTTGATCATCTATAGAAACTCTTTGCGAGATTAAAGAAGTAAAAGCTGAGGTTGAACCCAAATAAATTCACGTTCGGGGTAAGGTCTGGTAAACTCCTAGGCTTTATCATCAACAATAAGGGTATTAAAGTAGATCCCGCCAAGGTGAAAGCGATACAAGAGATACCCGCTCCTTGTACTGAGAAGGAAGTTAGAGAATTCTTGGGACGTTTAAACTACATTGCCAAATTCATTTCTCACCTGACAGCTACTTGTGAACCAATCTTCAAATTACTGAAGAAAGATCAAGTAGTCAAGTGGAATGATGAGTGTCAAACTGCTTTCGACAAGATCAAAGAGTACCTGTAAGAGCCTCCTGTGTTGATGCCACCAGTCGAGGGAAGACCATTGATCATGTATTTGACTGTTTTGGAAAATTCAATGGGGTGTGTGATGGGGAAGCATGACGAGTCTGGCTGAAAAGAGCACGTTATTTATTACCTGAGCAAAAATTTTACCGACTGTGAAATAAGATATTCACTGCTCGAGAAACTTGTTGTGCTCTGGCATGGGCTACTCATCGGCTAAGACAGTATATGCTGACCCATACTACTTTGTTGATATCCAAAATGGATCCAATAAAATACATCTTCGAGAAGCATGCCCTTTCTGGGAGAATAGCGAGATGGCATATGATCCTGACAGAATATGACATACAGTATACTACCTAAAAAGCAATAAACGAAAGTGTACTAGCTGATCACCTTGCTCATCAAGCTGTGGAAGACTACCAGTCCATGAAGTTTGAATTCCCAGATGAAGACATCATGATGGTAAACAACTATGAAGAATTCAGACCATATGACGGACCTGAACAAGGATCCCGATGGACCCTGGTTTTTGATGGGGAATCTAACACACTCGACAATGGTATTGGTGATGTACTCATATCTCCTGAAGGGTGTCATACTCCATTTACTGCAAGACTCAGCTTCAATTGTACAAACAACATGGCGGAATACGAAGCGTGCATTTTTGGTCTCAAAGCTGCTATAGATTTAGGGATCAAATCCTTAAATGTATTCAGAGATTCAACTTTGGTTATTAGCCAGATCAAAGGGGAATGAGACACAAAACACCCTAACCTTATCCCCTACAAAGAACATGTTTTAACATTGCTCCCAAATTTTAAAAAGATCACCTTCGAGCATTTCCCGCGAGAAGAAAATCATCTAGCAGACGCACTAGCTACAATGTCATCTATGTTTAAACTTAAATGGGATAACGAGGCTCCCCAAATCACCATTGAACGAATGGAAGAACCAGTTCACTGTCACGAGACTAATACTGAAGAAGTAGTGGACCAGCCTTAGTTTCACGAAGTCAAGAGGTATCTCGAGGCCCAAGAATATCCAGAAGGAGCTTCAGTCAATGATAAGAAGTTCTTAAGGAGATTCTCTGCTAAATTCTTCCTTAGTAATGGCATTCTCTACAAATGCAACCATGAGTCGGTGTTACTTCGTTGCATAGATAAGGTTGAAGCTGAAAAGATCATGGCTGATCTACATGAGGGAACTTTTGGCACCCATTCCAGCGGGCATACGATGGCAAAGAAAATCCTACGGGAAGGCTATTACTGGTCTACCATGGAAGCATAATGCTATCAACACTCTCGAACCTGCCACAAGTGTCAGATTTATGCTGACAAGGTGAACGTACCTTCGGTTCCTCTTAATGTCTTGACGGCTCCTTGGCCCTTTGCTATGTGGGGAATCAATATGATTGGAGAAATCAAGCCAACAGCCTCTAATGGACACCGCTTCATCTTAGTGGCCGTTGACTATTTTACAAAGTGGGTTGAGGCAGCCTCTTTTGCTTCCGTAACCAAGAATGTTGTAACCCGGTTCATCAAACAAAATCTCATATGTCGTTATGGTATCCCGGAGAGGATCATCATAGACAATGGTACAAATATAAAAAAATACTATGATCAATGCCCTGTGCGAGCAATTCAAGATCCAGCATCACAATTCTTCCCCTTACCGGCCAAAGATGAATGGTGGTGTCGAAGCTGCAAATAAGAACATTAAAAAGATCATACAGAAAATGACAATCACATATAAAGACTGGCATGAGATGCTACCATTCGCTCTCCACGGGTATCGTACCACAACTCGCACATCAACCGGGGCAACACCCTACTCTCTGGTATATGGCATGGAGGTTATCTTACCTATTGAGGTCCAGATCCCCTCTCTGAGAATTATGAAGGATGCAGGGATGGATGAAGAAGATTGGATCCAAACTCGACTTGATCAACTGAACTTAATTGATGATAAAAGACTTACTGCTGTCTATCATGGTCAAATGTATCAAAAACAGATGATCAAGGCTTTCAACAAGAAGGTCAGACGCCAAGTATATCAAGTCGGGGATTTGGTGATCAAACGTATCATACTGCCGCAAAGTGATCCCAGGGGAAAATGGACTCCTACATATGAAGGACCATTTGTAATCAAAAGCATATTCTCTGGTGGAGCGATAATCTTGACCACCATGGATGGTGACGACCTGCTGCACCCTGCGAATGCAGACATAATCAAAAGATACTATGCATAAGAGACCCGCTAGGTTGACACACCTAGGAAAAACAAGGGCATCCCAACGAACCAAAGAGGTTCGGGAAAAAATTAGGGATAAAACAAAAAAATCTGTACACCCGGCAAGTTGAAAACCCGAAAGGGAGGCTTGGGTAAAAAAGGGTATCCCGGTGGACTGAAAACCCGAAAGGGTGGTCCAGGAAAAAGTTAGGGAATTAAAGCGTATGATTATTCCTTGTTGGATCACCTCATGGACGACCTGACAAACTCAGAGGTTTTGATCAATCCAATCAACTTCGGACAAGGCAATAGACAGACAAGATGCTCAGAGAGACGAAGGATATAGCAGAATGAGAACCCCATGGGATTATTGCACATAGATATCTTTTCTTTGTATCAAAATTTTCATTTTTTAAGACAACATTCTCTTACTAGAATGTTTGTCTCATTGTACAAAATACTTACTCAAAGTCAATACAAAGATATCCCTTTGAAAGTGCAAAACTATCTGTTTTTCTTTACTCTTGTGTTTTGTTTACAAAAATGTCCAATGATTTATTATTGAACATATGCATTTGAATATAATTATTGTTTAAAAATAAACAAAATAGAAATAAAATCACTAATGGCTTTAAGAGATAGGGAAATCTCTCTAAGTTATTTCCATGAAATCCCCAGTAGAAGTCGTCCAATTTCTCAGGATTCCCTAACAGGATTTCACAAGCAGCACACGATGTTTCCCTTACAACAGAGTTTATTTCTCTAAAATGGAAATTCATCAACACTTCAACATGAAGACTCACACTCCATATCCCCAGCAGTAGTCAGGGAATTATTTTCCCCAATCCAACAGCAATACAGCAGACTAGCTCACCTACGCATACATCGCATCCATATATCATAAGCATTGATAACACGAATGCATTATACCATGCATTTCATACAACATGACATTGCATATTAGCTAACATTTTACCCTTTTCAGGATAAGATTAATCAACAGCTACCATTAACAATGTTCAAAGTTTTCAGATACACTCCAGATACATATGCCATTCTGATACTCATTCAGTTCCAGCTTTCAAATACAGTTCAGATACGCTCCAGACACGGACGCCATTCTGACACTCATTCAGATTCATATTTCAGATACGCTTCAAACACGGATGCCATTTTGATACTCATTCATACTCAACTTTTGATACAGTTTATATACGCTCTAAATATGGACGCCATTATGACACTCATTCAACTCTCAGATACAATTCAGATACGCTCCAGACACGACGTCGTTCTGATACTCATTCTCATTCAACTCTCAGATACAGTTCAGATACGCTCCAGACACAGACGCCGTTCTAATACTCATTCAGATTCAACTTTCAGACTCAGCTCAGATATGCTTCAGACACAGACGCCATTCTGACACGCATTCAGTTTCAGCTTAAAAATACTGATTCAACAATCATTTTTAGATAGCATCCATAAGTCCATCTCTGAAAATTTTCAATCATCCTTCCAAATGGCATCTGTAAGCCCATTCCCCCTACCATCGACCATCACATCACTGAGTGCAAATTTCTGGGAACTCTAGTGTCCAATCATCTTCAACCTTCGAGTCACGAATGGCAAAACTCGCCAATCTAAATCTTTAGGTTTAAGAAGATTGAACAGGGGCAGCTATTGTACCTCAAAATTTTCCCTCTCATTTATCAAGAATTTTCTCACAAGATCTCCTTGGACTCAAGACTGCACTAGGGTTTGATCAGCTCAAGACACCTCCTTAATCACTGATGACCAAAACTAGGGTTTGAGATTGCACAAGGATTTTGGAACCTCCAATACCACATATGACTTTCATGGATCATTATGGACCCTCAAGATCACTTATGTCAAGTTTCAAGCTTTGTATCACACTTTTGCTTAGTCAATTTAGCAGTTGACCTAAAAATCAGCTATATTGGGGAAAAAGTCAACCATGGCCAATTTACAATCAAACTTCATAATTTTTTATCCACTTCAACATTTTAGACTCATCTCTATCATTTGATCAAGTTTGGACCACAATTCCTCAAGAAATTTGATCAAATCTCCAAAAGGGCAAAATGGTCAAAATTAGGGTTTTGACTGGGAAAAGGTACTTTCTGATTTTTGACCTAGCAAGTGATCAATTGGTTTAAGGAATAATCTCAAGAGTCCAGTTGCATCATTTTGAACTAATAGCATGGCTCAAAACATTACTCAAGTTCAAAGGATTGACAGATGAATTTCCAGTCAACTAATCAAAAGTCAACTGTATACTGAAAAGTCAAACTTTGACTTTTTGGTCAAAATCAAATGTCAAAGATAACAATTCATCAAAACATGTAAAAATATGAAACTTATTCATCAAGAAATAAAAAATTCAAGATTTCATTTTGAAAAGTTAAAATTTCCAAACTTAGAAATTTTTCTAAGTGTTGGAAATTTCTTATTTTTTCATAACTTTGAGCAAACTATTCACAATGATGCAAGATGATTCAAGAGAAACTTCCAACATGAAAGTTGTATATATCCATGAAATATACAAATTTTATTCACACAACTTCTTCCAAAAGTGCTTGGATCTCAAGTTATAATTTTAAGAACATGTGGTCATGAAACAAAACACTTAGTGAAATTTTGCCCTAATTTGGTCAGGATTTTGACCCAACTCCATGGAACTTTTCATATAGTCCCAAGGGGAATATTCAAAATCAATTCAAAGATGGGTTGTATAGCATATTGCAAGCTTTCCAAAATGTCCAAGAACTCCTTGAGTTCATTTTTGAGTAGGGAGAATCGAAGAGGTGAAGTTAGGGTTTTATCACTTGATTTACAAGTCATTTTGTGATGAACCAATTTCAGAATTCAAACTATGTTGCATAAACTCTACTTTGCAGACCTAAAACTTGTTAGGAACTCCATAATTAATGGCTTTCACATCTGTTAGAGGTCTCGTTTCAAGCATTCAATGCATGGACATGCTTTATATCCATTTTTGGAAGAAAGTGCACATTGCGATTTTGATAAAGTGACTTTTTGCACAAAACTTGTTCTTGAGCCTTGCACTTGTTCTCTTCTGATCACACAAGTCCTATAACTCATGAGAAATTTTTTAGACACTTACAATCACCCAGCCCATGCTTGTACCTCACATTGAAACTTGGTTTCCCTCTTTTCTTGAAAATCAAGTAACCTAGCCAAAAGCTTGTAACTTGTACTTCTGACTTGCCAATGCACTCCAATCCTTTTGCTTATACATACACAAACTATTGATATCAAACACACGAATGTTCATGCCCTGAAAATAGCTAGAACTCATAATCACATTCCATACCTCCATTTTCACATAAACTGACCAAAAACTTGAAACTCATAACTCCCTCGTGCGTTTTCAAGCCTTTTGGTTTCTAAAGCTTCTAAATATCATTTAGAATTGATTCCACACCCTGTTACAGAACTGTAACACCATTAACACCATCCTCCATTTTCAAAAATAGAGCTTTGCACTTGGACTTCTCCATAACTCCTCAGGCCCTTTCGGCTCAAGCTAAGCATTCCATTAGCTTCCTGGGAACTTGAGGAAGCTAACCCAACCATTGGAACTCCTTGAAAGCTGCTCAAACTTCAAATCCGATACCCCTTTGCAAGGTAAGTTTTCTAACTTTGGAACTTCTCATACAGGCATCATCAATGATTTATTTGTAAACAAAACATGTAGATATCATTGCCCTAAAGCTAACCATGTCCATAGTTTCCATTAATTTTGCTTGAGCTTAGAGAATTTTAAGATTGAAATTTCTGAGATTTTTAGGGTTCAGTTTAGGGCCAATAAAATTCATGCTTATCTTTGATATATAGTTTTAATTCTTTACATTTCTGAAATCGTGAGGAAATTTGCTACAAGTTTCATGTTTAAAGTTTTCATTTTTGTTGAGAAATGAATAAGTTACAGTTGGTCTGGCTGGAAGTTGAAGATGAAGTGTAACTCAGGGCGCGTTTTGTATCATATACTTATTGATTTGCTTATGTTAACGGATGTATAGCCACCCCAGTGGTAGAAGCGCGCGCTTGTAACCTTTGGGACCTGGGTTCGAGCCCCAGCGGTACCCTTTTGTTTTTTTCCTCATATTTTTGCATTTTGAATTTGTTTTTTTGGACAGGCGCTGGGCCTCTTTGGGCTTGTTTTGATTTTGTTTTTGCTAGCTAACCCCTGTTTCATATATGCACCCCTGGCCCAACTTTATTTTATTTTTCTTATTTTCTTTTTATTTATTTTTCTTAATTATTTTTTCTAATATTAAAAATCATAAAAAATACAAAAATATTAGATTTTCATTTTGACATAGTTTATTCATTTTTTCTCATCAAAATTATTTTTATTTAATAAATACTTTATCCATTTCACTAAATATCTTGTAAATTTAATTAAAATAATAGGTTTTTATTTATTTTCTTTTACACCAATTTAAATATATTATTTTAACATTAAAAAGGTTAAAAATATTTTATAACACTATAATTATTTTCAAGACAAAAATACCAAAAATACTTTTCTTACAAACTTATTTTCTTTTAATCAATTAATAGATTTAGGGTTTTATTTAAAATCTTTTCTTAATAAATTTAGGTTTAATTAATTATCTTCTTTTAATTAATTAGGTTAAAACAAATCCCTTTTCTCTAGAAAATCCAAATAAAAATATTCATTTTTTTTCACATTTACGTTCTTGCATATTTATCCATCTTGTACATTATTTATTTCAATTCTTGTACAAATTCAATTTGGTTGTAATAGATTTATATTCTTGCAGTCCTCATTCACAATTTGTATACCCCTCCCATAAGTATTGTAATAGCGTAGTAACTTTAAATTCCGCAATTTATCGCTTTATATATAAATGCTAGTAATTAGGGTTTCTATGGAAAGACTAAAACAAATACTTAGAAAACCCTAATTCAAGACAAAATCAAGCATGAAAACAATACACTTGCACACAAGCACCCCCTAGGGTAAATCCACTTGGTTGCCTTTACAAAATGGCCATATTACGCATGTGAGGTATCTTAGTGAAAACAAACAAATACAAGATCATAGTCCCTCAATGACGCTATATAAGTTGCCTTTCAAATGATCTTAGTCCCTAAAATAAAATGCTAAGATACCTTGCAACATTTCTAATCATGGTTATACGATGAACCACGCTCGTCCCGTTTACATCCAAAGATAGGGTTACTTGCCAAATCAATGATAAGATAACAATGTCAAAGGAAAAGAAAATAAATAAGAAAGACTTTTTGAGTAGGTAGAATGCTCCTAATTACTTGCTCAATTTCAAACAAAACATCCTTCCTATTTTCAAAACAAACACCTACACTTTCAAAACTTCTTAGAAAACTTGAAAACATTTTCAAAAGATCAACATCTTTATATACATTCTTACGAACGAGAATCATCACAAAGATTGCCTAAACAATGGCCTCTTTACAAAATACTTTCAAAAACCACACAAAGTACAATTTAAAACAAAAGCAAGTGATCTAGCAAGTAACTAAGAGCCCATGGAAAACCATGGATGAAAAGGGTGCTAATACCTTCCCTTTTTTATAATCTACCCCCCGAACTCAAGAAACAATCTCAAAGGTCTTTCCTGTGCTTTTTCACCTTTCCTTTTGGATAAAAGAAAAGTCGATGGAGACTCTTGCTAACCGCAACATTTGCGATCAAACGCAAAACCTTCAAGTCAGTTCTCCCACCGTATCACAGCATGCAACACATAATAACCCCTCTTCTCTTCATGGTACGAGTGTGAAGGGAATGTAAGATATCTCCGAGCAAAGTAGGCACGGGGTTGCGGGTGATAAAAACCTTGACAGAATTCACATCTACGAGTAACTCCAGATTAGGGAACAAGACTAACCCATAGACTAAAAGAGCTAGGACTTCTTCGAAAGCTTAGAAATCCAAATCATCCCAAAATAATTGAGCTTTTCTAGTAGGAACTTGACTAGGAAACCCTTGACTCCACTTCTTATTTCCCAGTTGGATATAATCTCGAACTATTTCAGATCCAAGGCTACTGCAATGACCTCTGTTTTTGGAGCCTCCCTTAAACCGGTGAAAGGCATCTGATCCAGAATGGGTACACTCAATAATTGAGAGAACTCTTCCATGGTGGGACCAGCTGATAATCGGGAAATGTGAAGCAATGGTGTTTGGGGTAAAAGAACTCAAAGAGTACCCCCATCATCTTCTCATCAAAGCTTGAGGTAGCCAGGTTTAGAAGTCCACCATATTTCTTGGTTAACGAGGAACTCTCAGGAACCCTTGATACTAGCTCTTTGAGTTAGAGAGGTATTCTCACAAAGCTGATTTGGATGGTGTTTCGAATGGAAGCCATGATCTTCAAAACAGAACAAAGATAAATTCCCTTGGTCCTTGAAATGGTTAGTGAAATGAATATGGATGTCATGATGCATGATGTTATGTTTGAACAATTTAATCACACAAGAAAAACACACAAGACCTTAGGTTCAGGCTTCCATGGGGTTTATAGGTGAGTACCCTCTTGAAGTTTAGTTGGTTCAACCTGTCTTAGAAAAGTAATCGGGTTCTAAGGAGTCTCAATATCACTAATCTTTCTTTATCAAGCATTGTTGCAGCTCAAGCGATCTTTTCTTATGGCCGAAATATCCCGAAAGTCCGATCTCAATGAGTGTAACATCGAGTATCAACCAATCCCCATCGAGGCCGACTTTCTCACTACTTTCTAATGGACAAGTTTGTTTAAATAAGATTCTAAGGTCCGTTAGTGCTTTATGACACCACACAGCGGCCCCGTATTCTCCTAGATTTAACACAAGGGATACCGGTACCAACAAATGTGTCACACTAACGCAGCTATCGCTTCAACCATATCGGTCTATGCCGTATAGTCTCCACGATCTATTGTTGCTTACCTAAAAGGTGTCCCAGATCCGGGTATAGGAACTTTTATGAACAACCCAAACAAGCCCTCAAAGATAAAACATACCAATACACAATGTAAAGCAATTTAAAAAATGAATTAAGCTCTAAGGTAACCCCACTTTTTATATAGATCCCCAGCAGAGTCGCCAGTTCTTTGATATGGTGGTAGAATCAACTATTATATTAGTTTTGCATTTGTATTCACAAATGTTGCGGTAAACAAGAGTCGCCACCGAATTTTCTTTTATCCAACAAAGGAAAGGGTTAAAAGAAAAATACCTTTTGAGAGTTTTCTGAGTAAGGGGGTAGATTATGGAAAGGGAAGGTGTTAGCACCCTTTCCATCCGTATTTATCTACGGGCTCTTAGATGCTTAGCTCAATTTGAAAGACCTTGTGCTTTGTATGTTTTGAAAATTATTTTTGAAATTCCAATAGTAAGGAGATTTGCTTTATAATAACTCTTGTATCAGTCCTCAAGAGTGGTGATAAAGCGTTTTGAGAATGTTTTTAAAAGTGTTTTGTATAAGTGTAAAAAATTGTTCTTTAGAGCAAGCATCTAGGAACTATCTACTTTTACTCGAAAGGGTCGTTCTTTTCCTCTTTTCCTTTAGACAATGCTATCCTACTATTAGTGAGTAGGTAGCCCTAGTCGTTGGATGTTTGAGGGACATTCGAAGGGAAGTTTGTACAGTCACAAAGGCAACTGGGCAAGAAACCTTAGTAACTACCCTAGGGTTTTAAGATCATTTTTATCGAGGCAACATTGAGAGGGTCATCGAGGGACTTATGATCTTTTAAACCGGAGGGTAGCCACTAAAATCTCTCATGTTTCGAGAGTTGTAACTGTTTTCTGAAGGCAACCAAAGTGGGGTACCCTAGAGGTGCGCATGTGCAATTGTGTTGTTATCAGTTATTTATCTTGTGTTAGGTTTGCTAGCATTTTGTTTTTAACTCTTGTCATATAATCCTATTAATCATACATCTAAGCAGTTAATAATTTGCAGAAATTAAAAGTGCGGGAATTGTAAATCCTAGCTATTACAAGGCTTCGGGGAGGGGGAATTAACATGTCCAAAACTTGGGGGGAATTTAGGAAGTAGTAAAGTAAAGTCGTAGTTAAGTCTATTACATACCAGTAAGCAGGTACAATAATATGCAAAAGTGTGGAAGTAAAGGTAAACGTGCAAATTGAAAATACATCTAAAATTTCTATAAAAAAAAAGAAATCTTTTTGTTTGTTTTTGACCTATGGAAAGAAATTTAATTTAAAATTCTAAGTCTATTAATTTTTAAATTAAGAAAAAGGATTAAAATAATTATTTAATTTGTTTACAAAATTAGTTTAATTAATAAAAATACTAACCTAATATTTTTTGTGATTTTTTATCTGATTTTATGTTGTAATGAATAAAAAAACAATTAAACAAATACATAGAAAAAATAGGAGAAAGGTAAATGGGCCAAGACATCGGTAGAAACATGGAGGGTATGACTTGCAAAACGCAAGCTCAAGATAGAAGGAGCCCAACTCTGTCTTGTGATCCAGTGAGGACAGCCTCTGAGTGCCCATGGTGATCTGCATGCTTGGATGCGTTGATCTGGATCAAATGAGATCTCCTGGTGTTGACCATGTGGCGTATGGTATGCATACGTTGGCTGGATACACTGAATCTGCATGTAAAATGTTAGAAAAAATAAAAATGCAAGACCTGGGTATTGAACCCAGGTCCATCCCCTTAATTTGAACCCTCACCTAATTCGAACCCCTGAGTCCAAATCTGAAGCTATTTTATCCTGAAACAACATGAATCCTGAGATTCGAAGGAACCAGATTCGAATGCCCTAGCAATGACATTTTGTGTTTTGGGCACTGAAACTCACATGAATAACATTAAATCATTCATAAACATTATTTATAGCATGAATATACAATCAATATGGATTTAAGTTACATGTTGAATGAGTTTGAGATAGAAGATAAATTACCAGCAGAGGGATTGCGTGAGTGATGCTCCTGTGTGCGTTGGGCCTGCCTAATATGGGAAAATGTATCCTAGAACCTTCAGGGAATGAGTGGAATGCTTGTTTTGGATTGAGGAGGCCTACAAAGATTGCTTCGATTCTGACAACTTTATGAAGGTTTGGAGAATTTGGGGTGGTTTTCTAGGGCAACTTCTTGTGCGTGTAGGCGATGTTTTTGTGTCTGCGCAATGCGTGTTTGTGTCTGGAGGCAATATTTATTCTGGACCTTTGATAGGAAATCATGTCTTGTATTTATAGGGGTGTGATGGTGGGCAAAAATGGCATGAATCAGCCATTAACCATGGCTTTGAAA
This sequence comes from Vicia faba, assembly GCA_948472305.1. Lineage (NCBI taxonomy): Eukaryota > Viridiplantae > Streptophyta > Magnoliopsida > Fabales > Fabaceae > Vicia > Vicia faba. The sequence goes on along the minus strand of OX451739.1, from coordinate 1,358,517,817 downwards.
GCAGAATCGAAAGATTTAAGAAGTTGCCATTTTGAGATATTTTCTACAATTTTGGACTTTGAGTGAACCTAGACAATATTCACTTTAACTTTCCACATCTTGATTCTTTCGAATGCTCCCATACTTTGTTCTTTTCGGTGGCTCTTAGTCCCAATTTGAATGGTCCAAGGCCTCATCATCACGGCCTTTTCGATTGGGTCACTATCTGCCTTAGTTGCTTGATCTGAAAACTATCCAATACCCCTAATCGAAACTCAACTCTTGTTCCTTTCGAATCTCTTTTCCTTCAATCAGACCAATTGAAGCATCACCTCTTCACCTTGGCCTGTCAAAGCTTTCGTTTTGTTCTTTATTTCGAACACAGTTGTGTAGGTGGTGCTTCGATTCCAACTCCCACCCTTTGCTTTTGTCTACAAGAATATCTTTATTTTTCACTAGTCCACCTTCGATTGGTGAGTACAGCTTGTATGCGCTAATCAAAGGATAACCTATGAGCACTCACTCTTTACTTTCGATCACCTAACTCCTTCCTTATCTGTTCAGGCACATGCCTGAAACAGATTGCTCCCAAAATTCTAAGATGACTCATATTTGGTTGCTCCGTCTCTAACTATCATTCGATCACGCCATGTTTGAAGCGCCAATTCAAACAACATGGAAATCAAAGTGTGCCTTCCTTGTAATGCTTCGAATAGCTCATAGTTCTATGGTTCAAAGATGAACCCTTAGGTGACACTCTTTACTAGCTCTTTAAATCGAAGACTTCCTAAAAGCCTCCTCACGCTTTCTTTCGAGATATCCTTCCTTTGACCCTAGTGCTTCGTTAGGCATCATACTGCTGTCGAAGCTGCTTCGACCCAAAAGCTCTTAGGCATATCCTCAGCTTTCGACCTACACCTTGTTATGTAAACTTCCTTTTCTTCTTTCAGTTGTGCTATTATGCTGAGGCATATAGGGTGCCATGGAAATCATTTGAAAATTCTTGAGCAATTGAAGACCTCCATGAGCAAGTCTTGAGTAAAATGGGAGGGCAACTTTGGGGTGCAACACATGCCATCTTTTGCCATTACAGACCATCTTTCATGAATGCATGTGACACTGACATGCAACAACTTAATTTACATTGATTATTCATAATTATCAATGTCTCGCCAATACAAGTCATCGTCATCATCATTATCATGCAATACATCATGCAAAATCCATGTACATCATTTTTACAACACCGATACATTCAATTGTAACATTTTGCATTATAACACATACAACATACGCACATATCAGAATTATTTCAATAAAGTATTAGTCTACTACCATTAAAATTATTTCCACAATGTAGAAAATAGTTTTAGCTTTCAAATGGTCCAAACAGCGCGTCAAACAGACACCCGAGTCAAAAGTTATGGAGATTTCAAGTTTTCAAAAGTGTTGTCAAACAATGAGCAATCGATTTCACTAATAAAGCAATTGATTGCACCCTATTCCAGAGGAAAAATCACATTTTTAAGCAGTTTAATTGATTTCTCTTCTGCTGCAATCAATTTCTTACTGAAACAGAAGCAAAAATCCCAATTTTTAAGCAGTGCAATCGATGGCTCTTCTACTGCAATCGATTGCACCCTGCGGAAAACAGTTTTACGAATTTTGAAAAGTGAAGTACAAAAACTCTTTTGTCTCAATTCCAAAAACACAAACTTCATGAAATAATTCACAATCAAATATGCAATTATCATTACTATCAACATACATCAATTACCACACAATTCAAAGCATCAATTTATCGATTATAGTCAATTTCAATGGATTAAATCAAACAATCTACACCAAAACCTAACACGCATATCATTACATCCCTACCATTATACCACCTATTAAAGAGTCAGAACCCCACCCTTATCTTAGATTATAGATTTCCAAACCTCTACCTTGAATTCTCCCCTTTCTGAATGATTGCTTCTTCTTCTCTATTTCTCGTTCTTCGTTTCTCTTCTCTCGTTCACAAAAAGAATGTCACGATCTAACTTCTAATTTTTCTCTTATGACCACTTAACCTCTTGGACCCCTAAATCCATATTCCAACTTTTCCCTTCTCTAATTAGAATAATAATAATATGATTATAAAAACTATAATTATTATTTTAATTCACATAATATTAATATTAAACCAACATTCTCCTTCCACCTCTATGTTTCTACATTTTTAGTCATACACCCACAACACCTTATTTTCTTTATTTTTTAAGGCAACTACCTCTCATCAAATTCATCCTGACATCAAAACACAACAATTCAAATATTCACCAAAATCACCAATATTCACACTAAATTAATTAAATAGTTAATCCAGATTTTTGGGATGTTACAACTTCTTATGTATTTAGATGAAGTTATGAACTTTTATTTTCTGAAGATCTGTCTTCAGTTCCCGTAATTTGAACTTCTATATCAGCAAAATATTCAGCATGCTTTGTTTTTTGAGAGCCAAGCTTATCATCAAATCTGACACTGATAGATTCTTCCACAATTCGTGTTTGTGTTATATACTCTATAACCTTTTGAATGTTTAGAGTATCCTAACATGAAATACTTTTGTACCTTAGAATCAAACTTTTTCATATGTTCTTTTGTGTTTAATATAAAACAAGTACATCTAAATGGATGGAAATAAGAGATGTTGGGATTTCTGTTCTTCCACAGTTCATATGGAGTCTTTTCCATAATAAGTATTATTGAGATTCTATTATGAATATAACACACTGTGTTAATTGCTTCTGTCCAGAAGTGTTTAACAATGTTAGTCTCGTTGATCATGGTTCTGGCCATTTCTTGCAAGGTTCTATTTTTTCGTTCTACAACTCCGTTTTGTTGAGGAGTTCTAGGACAAGAGAAATCATGAGAAATGCCATTTTCATTAAAAAAAGTTCAAAACTTTTGTTTTTGAATTCCCCACCATGATCACTTCTGACTTTTACAGTTCTAAACTCATTTAATTTTGAACTTGGTTACAGAAAGTAGAGAACACAAAGTGTGACTCGTCCTTGTGTCTTAAGAATTTTACCCATGTCCATCTGCTATAGTCATCTATGATCACTAATCCATACTTCTTGCCTCTAATGGATGCAGTTTTCACTGGTCTAAACATATATATATATATATATATATATATATATATATATATATATATATATATATATATATATATATATATATATATATATATATATATATATATATATATATATATATATATATGCAGAAGTTCTAATGGTCTAGAGGTAGAAACAACATTTTTTTGATTTGAAAGAGGGTTTTGCAAACTTGCTTTTTTGACATGCTTCACACAGAGCATCTGAGCTGAACTTCAAATAAGGAAGTCCTTTGACCAGATTGAGTTTGTTAATCTGAGATATTCTTCTCATACTAATATGCCCCAATATTATGTTCCAAGCCCATTGCTCACAGTTAATAGACATAAGGCATTTTACATTCTGACTTTTTAGTTTAGAAAGTTTTATTTTATAAATGTTTCTCTTTCTCTTACCATTAAAAAGGATTGTTCCATCTTTCTGACTAACTGCTTTATAGGACTTTTGATTAAAGATTATATCATAATCGTTATCACTTAATTGACTTATGGATAATAGGTTATGTATTAATCCATCTACCAATAGAACATTAGTTATAGAGGTAAGTGTACAGTTACCAATGGTTCCAGAGCCAACAATCTTTCCTTTTTTATTGCCTTTAAAAGCTATGTATCCTCCATATTTAAGTTCCAGGCATTAAAACATGTGCTTTCTTCCTGTCATGTGTTGAGAGCATCGAGATTTCAGGTACCAAGACCGGTGTTTCAACTTTGCTGTTAAAGATATCTACAACATAGATGATTTTGTTCTTAGGTACTCATATCTTTTTGGGTCCTTATTTGTTAAATTTTCCATAATTCTGATGTAATTTTGGTTTTTCAAAAGAATTTGTAGAGTAAGATTTACTAGTATATTTTATATCATGTGTGTGTCCATATGTGAAGTGTGAGTTTAAGGGTGTGTGTTTTATGACCATATCATCAACTTTATTTGGTTGATATGGTTCTTCTCCTTTTGGTTTCACATATCCTACGCCTTTTCTGCCGTTTCTGCTAACTCCAAAGATTATTGAGGCCATCTTGCTTCTATATATCTTTCTAGCTAGAAATGTTTTAAAGTTGTTATCACATTCTTTTATGATGTTATCATAACTATTTGAAACTTCTGAAACAGATTCTTTCTGAGCTTTATGTAATTCATTTTTAAGTTTAGAATTAATTTCTTTTAGCCCAAAGTTTTCTGTTTTTGTTTCCTTGTTTCTTCAGTTTCAGACACAAGAATGTGTTTCTGGTTCTTGTATTTGACTCGAAGTTGCTTACATCTTTCAAGAATTTCAGACATACTTTCTTCTAATTGAGATCTAGAGAGTTTTTAAAATACCTCTTCTGAATCTGATTCAGATTCTGATGTATCTGTTTCTTCTGATATGTTGGCCATTAATGTTATATTGGCTCGTTCATCTTCTGATTCTGTTTCAGCTTCATAAGATTATGCGTCATCCCACGTTGCCATAAGACTTTTCTTTTTTTTCTTTGAAGAATTTCTTTTTAGGTTTTTCTTTTTGAAGATTTGGGCAGTCACTTTTGTAGTGACCTGGCTCTTTGCATTCGTAGTAGACGACATCTTTGTTGCTAGATTTTCTGTATCCAGAGGATGATTCATAGTGATTGCTTGTTCTTCTGGGGTTTTCTGAATTTCCCCTGTCTGTGCTTCCATAGCTGATGGACTCTTCTGGAGAGAAGAGATAGTTTATCTTCTTTTGACGAAGATCCACCAGAGTTTTCTTCTTCTTTCATTTGGTGCTCATCTTCTTCTAGTTCTATCTCGTGACTTCTCAAAGAGCTGATAAGTTCTTCAAGAGATATTTTTGTTCAGATCTTTGGCTAGTTTTAAGGATGTAACCATGGGTCTCCATTTATTGGGTAAGCTTCTGATGATTTTCTTTACATGATCTATTGTTGAGTACCCTTTGTCCAGAACTTTTAGCCCAACAACGAGAATTTGTAACCTTGAGAACATTGTCTCAACTGTTTCATCTTCTTCCATTTTGCAGGCCTCATACTTCTGGATGAATGCAAGAGCTTTGGTCTTTTTGACTTGCGTGTTGCTTTCATGCGTCATTCTCATAGAGTCAAACATGTTATTAGCTGAATCTCTATTCGTGATCTTCTCATACTCAGTGTACGAGATAACACTGAAGAGGATTATTCTGGCCTTGTGATGATTTCTGAATTCTTTCTTTTGTTGATTTGTCATTTTCTTTCTGTCGATCATCTGATCGCATGTGCCAACTGGATGAATGTAGCCATTAGTTACCATATCCCAGAGATCAGCATCATGAGCTAGGAAAAAACTTTCGATTCTCTTTTTCTAGTAATCGAAGTTTTTACCATCAAAGATTGGAGGTTGCCGCTTATTCTGTCTTTCCCGTCATAGTTATCCTTGTTTTTGTTCTGAACTGGTCCCATCATAGTGTTTTTCTTGCTAGGATCTTTTTCTGACACGGTTAAGTGTTAGCACCCAGAACCAGGAGCTCTGATACCAACTGAAGGATAGAAAAACACATGAAAGGGGGTTTGAATTGAGGTTTTCAAAATAAAATAGTATGACACATTTGGTTATCCTGGTTCGTTTGAACTCAAACTACTCCAGTCCACCTGCCAAGGTGATTTCGCCTCTCTCAATCGAGGTGTTAATCCACTAATCAAAACTTTGATTACAATTCACAAAGATTATCGTCAATGTCTTCTTGAGAATAAACCACAACTTGGTTTCTTAAGGAATTACAAAAATGTGAATCAAAATGTGTACAAGAATGTTTCTAGAAAACTATATCACAACTGTGATATTTACACAATATTAAGGCACAGTGAATAGATAAAAGAGCTTATGAATATTTCTTTGTATGCGCAAGTGTTTTTTGATCACTCTTTAAGAACTCCTTTATATAGGAAAATCTCTAGATCCATTTGAGACATGAGAAGATGCTTTTGGAAGGTTGATAAAATGTTGTTAATGTACTTTCCAAAAATACAGATCTTTGTCTCATACCAACTATTACTTCTTTGAATTAAAATGAATGAATTGTAATGCATCATAACATTCTTCTTTGAAAACTGATCAGAATAAGAATATTAACGTTGAGACTTTAGATCATCAGAGTATTGCTTCATCAGATTTTAGCTTGCAGCTCTGGTGCTCCAGAAGTTATAACATCAAAACTTCTTCTATTGAGCGTGATACTTTTATTGAGTTTATACATAAATTCTTATTAGATCTTATTAGCGCAAATTTGTTCGCCAACTTCTTATGCTTCTTTTATCAAAACTTCTCTGCATATTTAAATAATTTTATTAGAGAGAATATTTGTTCTTTATATATATCACATATTTGTTATCATTAAAACTATTACTAAGATGTAGAACCAAACTATGTTCTAACAAAGAAGACTTTGATCTCTAAGGAAGGTAACTAAAGACATGAATAGAGAAGCAAGAGAGATTTTGAGAAAAGGAGGTGATGAATATTTTATGGAAGGATATGAATATATAGATAGAAGATATGATTGACTTGGATAGATGACAAAGGTAGAGATGTGTATCACGCATTAGATATGAGGTGACAACTTAGGACAAAACACTTAATGAAAATGTCAGGAAAGAGTGCAGCGGGTTTAGAGGATTATTCTGACATTGAGTGAAGTAGAAGGATTTCTACCTATTCCCTAGAAATAACTTATTACATAAGGAGTTAGACTCTAACTAATATTTGGAAAAGATAACAGATTCTAGTTATATTAAGGGTTCTTTACTTATATAGAAACTAGTTTGTTAAAGAGGGTTCCTTTTAGCAGTAGTGAGAAGAAATTTTTATTTGTTTTAATAAGAACATATATTAGACTGGACACAAGTTTTTATCTGAAGAAGAAAATACATTTATCGCAAAGGAATAAGATGAGACATGATTGAATAAAACAGTCCTAATATAACATATTCCTGAAAACATAGAAATTCCAAAAGAGATAAATTTTAAGAACTTCACATCTTTCTTCTTTAAGAACATCGTCAGAACCATTTAGATGAATTGCTTCAATAATCCCGCCTTGAGAGAGGAGAGCGGAGAGAACTCTCCTAAAAGGGATAAAAGACTGGTGATACTTTCTAGACACGACAACTGACCCTCTAAGATAGTTGAAAATGGTTTGAGGTAGGTTGATTCTAACTTAATGCACAAGAAGGTAGATTAAAATTCTGTCTAAAAAGACTAGATAGTCCAAACTAACTCCTCTAGGTAGAAAGTTGGTTAGTAGAAGCTGAAACCAAACTTTGGCTATGGGAAGAAGATTTTTAGGATTGTTTGGGTCATATCCTTCAAAGGTGTTATGAATTGTACTGAGTCATTCAGTGAAGGAGAGAGGATGTTGAAAATCTTCCATTGTGGTTCCGGTTTGAGGACACCTGATTGTAGTAGCAATTGATGTTGGAGTGATGGTAATTTTATTACCGAAGAAGGTTGAGTGGATAGAGTCACCATCAACAAAGACGTACAATCAAAATTCCTTGGCAAGATAAGGGTATACGGGTCCATGAAGCATGGCAAAGTAGTTAGACCAACCATGCCAGATAATGCTTAGGTTAAGACCAAGTTCATTAGATCTTACCCTGGGAACATTAGGGCAAAGTTCACAAACAACTTCAAGGAGTTCCTCAAAACCACGAAAAGTTTTTGAAGCCATTTAGTAGTGGATAGGAGATTTAGAGAGATGAGAAAAGTCTGGTCGAGAGACTTTTCAGGGACGCTTTAAATGGATGGAAGAGAGTGAAACAGTCAGGGTTAGAAATATAAGCAGATAGCCAGAGATATGGATACTGACAACACAATGAATGAATACTTGAGAGGAAGGAATTACAGATACCTAGAGAGATAATAGATGTAAGAACAAGAATTTTATGAGGGAGGTTACTACAAGTGTTAGATTATTTAATGGGTTACTTAATATTTGTTAATAACTCTTAAATTTTATGAATTATAATTGCTTCAGTCAGGGTTAAGAAAATGCTAATAGAGAAACTAATATTATAAGATGAAGCAAGATGATTGACATATGATAACAAAAGAACTTTCCTGAATGGGATAACTTTTAACTGGTAGAAGTATCTAGCATCACTTTGTTAGAAAGCATTTAGATACTAACCCGGGGTTTTCCTATGACGAGTTTACCTTTATTTGAGCTTGATTATGATTATTCTTTTTATTATATTCCTCTTGTATATCCAAATTCCATTCTTTGTCCTGATATGCCTTTTTCTAATCTTCTTACTTCTTGGACTTTTAGCAGCAACTTCATTATATTCAGATGGTTCCCTATAATTGCAGTCTTCTTGTCCTGTGTTGTTCTTCTTATGCACACTCCAAGACATTTCATCTGAAGAATGGGCTTGAATCTTCATGTCTTGCTGGCTTCCTATGAGAAGATATCTTTGAGTAGCCATGCCTTCTTCAGAGCTTGAAAATAAGAAACTTTAGGATGAACATCTTCTAATTTCTTCACTTCTTGTTCTTCAGTAACTGCTTTACTTTATTCAAATTCTGATAGTAGTTTCCATATACTTCAGAGATGTTCTGATTTGATTTGCTCCTTGGTGGATGGCATTTTTTCCTCTTAACTTCCAATTCTTCCGTGCAACACTTCTTCAAAGCTTTCAGGCGACTCCTTCATCTGATTACTTAAGAACACATCTTTGAGAAGCTTCAATCTTCTTAGATTTCTTGGTGGATCTTCCAGATATGATATTGATTGGATCCATTTTAGCTTGTAGCGGTTTGTCATTTTGATGAAAGCTTCATTTGATGATCTGGAGTGCTGATTGTTGACCTTTGCTTCTGTTGGAAAACTTTTGTTGAAAGAGAAGATAAAATCCATTTCCATCAGGTACTTGAGCCTTCAGAATCCTGAGAACTTGTTTCAGGGATTCTGTCTTCATATTTCTGATTCTAGCCCGAAATTTTGAAACCTCTACAGAACGAGTTTTGAATCAGAAAATCTTTATATCATTTGAGTGGCAGGCAACTACAAAATTTTCTCTAATTGAATGTCTCTACATGGTTAAGTGTTTAATTCTTAAATCAATAACAGAGTCGGGCTCTGATACCAATTGAAGGTAAAGAAAACACAAGAAAGGGGGAGTTTGAATTGTGTTCATAAAAAACATTCCCCTTTAGAAAATATAAGCACTCAAATGATAATAGATATAAGGATAATGAAGAGAAAAGGACACAAGTATTTTATCCAGGTTCACCATTAACTAGACTACTTCTATCCACCCCTACAAGGATATCTTCATCTTATCCAAGGACTTAATCCACTATAACCAAACCGATTACACTTTCACGTGCAACCGCCAGTAGCTAACACACAATGACACATTCAATGATCTAACATGATATATCGTTCATTGACCCAATAGAATCTGATCCCTCAAGATCTCCTACTAGGATTTCCTTTCTATGATATCCATCAGTGATCTCACAAGAGTCTGACCTTTGAATAAGGGAAAAACACAAGAATGAGAGGGGGATTGAATTGGGATCTCAAAACATAATGAAAAGAACACGTTTATTTTTATCCTGGTTCGTTTGAACTCAAAGTACTCCAGTCCATCCGCCAAGGTGATTTTGCCTCTATCCAACGAGGTCTTAATCCACTAATCAATATTGATTACAAAACTACTTTGACAACTGCCAAAGTATTCTTGAGTCCAAAACCACAACCCAGTTTTCTCAAGGAAATTCCTAAACAGTAATTGAATAAATGTGTACAATAGTGTTTCTAATAAAACAGTATCACTAACAGTGATGTTTTACACAATTTGAATATGATGAAAGATGATTGCTGCATTATTGTACTTTCACATGAATTCTTCTTTTTGTGCGTAGTAGTTCATCACTTGAATTCTTCTTTTTGTCTTCTTTATATAGGCCAGACAACAGTGACATAAATAAGATGCTTTTGGAATGTTCATAACACGAATTAATGAACTTTCTAAACCAGAAGATCCTTGTCTGTTTGTAGCCGTTACTTTTGATATTGCATTGATAAATTGTAACGCTTCAGAACTTCTCACATTAGAGGTTGAATGTTACCGTTGAGAGTCCTTTATAGCTTGTATCAGAACTTTACAGATCAAAGTATTAGAGATCCTATTTTATAGCGCTGGTGCATTCAGAAGTTGTAACAGAACTTCTTCATATAAGTGCGTCACACTGATTTTCTTCTGAGAAGGATGCGTTTGATTCTATCATAGTACTCTCATCTTCTATGCTCGTATAGTCAGAACTTATAGTGATGTTCTGGGAGATCGTCTGTGCTCCTTACATCAGAACATCTTTTTCACATCAGAACTTCTTGCATGTAAATATACTTTTATTAGCAAGCATATTTGTTCTTTATATCTATATATATCATGTGTTTGTTATCATCAAAACTCTTACAGGGATGTAGAACCAAATTATGTTCTAACAAACTTCCCCTTTTTGATGATGACAAAAACTTGTATATTTTGATGGAATATAAAGAACAATGAATAAAAACTCCCCCTGAGTAGAATACTCAGATAACGAGAAAATAAGATACTTCCCTGAAGATCTTATGATAACGCATATTTGCTCCTGATAAGAGTCAAAATATCACTAACTCTCCCCCTTTTTGTCAATAATCAAAAAGTAGGAAGTTGCTTGAGAAGGTGTGACATCCTCTTCTGGATTCAACTGAGATTCTTTAGAGAGCTTCTGATGTTGTATTCTCATTCATGTTCCCAATAGTTCCAGATCCAATAACCTTTTGTTTCTGATTGCCTCTGAAACCAGCGAATCCTTTAAATTCTAGGATTTGGAACATATGCTTTCTTCCCTCCATGTGTAGAGAGCATCCGGAATCCAGGTGTTAGGATTGGTGTTTCAATCTTGCTGTTAAAAATATCTACAACATAGATGATTTTATCCTTTGATACTCATATCTTTTTGGGTCCATTATTGTTAGAGTTTCCAAAATTCTGTTTGAATTTTGGTTTAACATAAAACGCCTTACTGGTATATTTTATATCTTGTGTTTGCCCAGTAGTGAAGTTAGAATAAAGAGGAGTGCGTTTAATAACCAAATCCTTGACTTTCTTAGGTTGGGATACTTTACCTTTATATCCTATACCTTTTCTGCCATTTCTGCTGACTCCATTGATCATTGAAGCCATCTTGCTTCTATATATGTTTTTAGTGAGGAATTTCTGAAAGCTATGATCATATTCCTTTATGATCTTATTAGGGTTACTAGGAACTTCTGAGATGGTTTCTTTCTGAGTATTTTGTAATTTATTTTCAAGTTTTGAAATTTTTTCTTTCAACTTAGAGTTTTCCAATCTCAGAGTCTTAGTTTCTTTAGAGTCGGAAAATAGATCATTTTTCAGGTTCTTGTTTATGACTCAAAGTTTCTGATACCTTTCTAGAATTTATGATAGACTCTCTTCTAATTGAGATCTATAAAACTTAGAAAATACCTCTTCTGACTCTAAGTCTGATTCTGATTCTGATTCAGAGGATTCAGAGGATTCAGATACATCTGATAAGTTGTCCGTTTGAGCTATATTGGCTTGTTCATCTTCTGATTTTGTTCCAACTTTAGAAGATTCAGAGTCATCCCACGTTTCCATAAGACTTTTCTTCTTCTCCTTAATGAACTACTTTTTAGGTTTCTGCTTCTGAAGCCTTGGACAGTCGCTTTTGTAGTGCCCTTGTTCATTGCACTCGTAGTAGACAATGTCTCTGTTTCTTGACTTTCTGTACTCAGAAGATGATTCAGATTTTCTATATCCAGACGATGATTCAGACTGATTCCCTATTCTTCTGGAATTTTTGAATTTCCTCTGCCTGTGCTTCCACAGTTGATTGATTCTTCTGGATAGAAGGAATAATTCGTCTTCTTCTGACGAGGATTCACCATAGTTTTCTGCTTCTGCTTTTGCCTGCAAATATTTGGTTTCATATTTATTTGATTTCAGAGAGAGAGACTTACCTTGCTTCTGGGGATCATCATCTTCTAACTTTATCTCATGATTTCTGAGAGAGCTGACAAGTTCTTCTAGAGAGATTTTATTCAGATCTTTTGCAAGTTTGAGAGTAGTGACCATGAGTCTCCATTTCCTTGGTAAACTTCTTATGATCTTCTTTACATGATCAGCAGTGAGTATCCTTTGTCCATCACCTTTAGCCCAACAACTAGAATTTGAAATCTAGAGAACATTGTTTCAATGGTTTCATCTTCTTCCATTTTGAAGGCTTCGTACTTATTAATGAGCGCAAGGGATTTGGTTTCTTTGACTTGCATATTTCCTTCATACGTCATTCTCAAGGAATCAAACATATGCTTTGATGTCTCTATGTTTGTGATCTTCTCATACTCTGAGCATGAGATGGCACTCAAGAGAATAGTTTTGGCCTTGTCATGATTTCTGAAGTCTTGCTTTTGATGATCTGTCATCCTTTTTCTGTCAATCTTCTGACCGCTTTCATCAACAGGATGTATGTATCCACCAGTCACCATATCCCAGAGGTCAGCGTCATAGGCTAGGAAGAAACTTCTGATCATATCTTTCCAATAATCAAAATTTTCACCGTCAAATATTTGGGGGCTGTTGCTGATGTTTCGACTTTGTCCCATCATAGTGTTTTTCCACCTTGGATATTTTTCTGGCACGGTTAAGTGTTTGCACCCAGATCTAGGTGCTCTAATACCAATTGAAGAAGGGAAAAACACAAGAAGGGGGGGTTGAATTGGGATCTCAAAACATAATAAAAATAACATGTTGATTTTTATCCTGGTTCGTTTAAACTCAAACTACTCCAGTCCATCTGCCAAGGGGATTTCGCCTCTCTCCAAAAAGGTCTTAATCCACTAATCAATATTGATTACAAAAATACTTTGACAACTGACAAAGTCTTCTTGAGTCCAAAACCACAACCCGATTTTCTCAAGGAAATGCCTAAACAGTAATTGAATAAATGTGTAGAATAGTATTTCTAATAAAACAATATCATTAACAGTGATGTTTTACACAGTTTGAATATGATGAAAGATGATTGTTGTGTTACTGTACTTTCACGTGAATTCTTCTTTTTGTGCGCAGTAATTCATCACTTGAATTCTTATTTTTGTCTTCTTTATATAGGTCGTGCAACAGTGACATAAAGAAGATGCTTTTGGAATGTTCACAACACGAATTAATGAACTTTCTAAACCAGGAGATCCTTGTCTGTTAGTAGTCGTTACTTTTTAAATTGCATTGATAAATTGTAACGTTTTATAACTTCTCACATCTGAGGTTGAATGTCACCTTTGAGAGTCCTTTACAGCTTGTATCAGAACTTTACAGATCAGAGATCCTATTTTACAGTGCTGGTGTATTTAGAAGTTGTAACAGAACTTCTTCATATAAGCGTGTCACACAGATTTTCTTCTGAGAAGGATGCGTCTGATTCTATCATAGTACTCTCATCTTCTATTCTCACATAGTCAAAACTTCTAGTGATGTTCTGGAAACCTTCACTCGGTCAAAACTTCTAGTAAGACACTTTTATTAGAGAGCATATTTGTTCTTCATATCAATATATATCATGTGTTTGTTATCATAAAAACTCTTGCAGGAATGTAGAACCAAATTATGTTCTAACAACCTTCACTCGGTCCCCTTTAAGATATGACTACCATTGACCTAACAGAAACTGATCCTGCAAGATCTCCTATCAGGATTTCCCATAATGACTACAACCATTATCTTCTTGAGATCCGACTTTCACCAAGTCTCCCAAGGAATTAATCAACAATAGTTGATGGTGATCTTGTGCTTATATGAATGCTTTTTCTAAGTATATTACACACGTGTTTTAAGCACATATTATTTAACACCTTCTGAGCAACCACTCAAGTGTTAAAACAATTTACATGAAGAGATATGAACAGAAACACTATACGAGTAAAAACTCTAGTGTTCATTACAATGTTCTATAAAGATGTATATGATCAGAAGTTGAGTAGCATCTTGTAGTGTTCTTCTTCATCTTCTTGTTGAGTAAGCTACGAGCAACAACTCCTCGCTTCTTCTGAGATCTACCAAGATGTATGTGATTGGAAGTTGAATAACATCTTGTAATCTTCTTCTTCTTTGAGCAAGCTACGAGCAATAACTCCTTTCTTATTTGGTTTCATCCAAGATGTATATGATGATAGTTGAATGGCATCTTGTTGAAATCTTGTTTCTTTCTTTTCTCTCTGCTTTGGTGATCTTCAGAATATGTAGCATTACAGCTTTAACATCTTCAACATCCACTACTTTCCTTTCACAGTGTGATACGATGGGAGAACTGACTTGAGATGTTTCACATTTCATCGCAATTGTTGCGGTTAGCAAGAGTCACCATCGACTTTTCTTTTATCCCAAAGGAAAGGCTGAAAAGAACAGGAAACACCTTTGAGATTATTTCTTGAGTTCGGGGGGTAGATTATGAAAAGGGAAGGTGTTAGCACCCTTTTCATCTATAGTTATCTATGGGCTCTTAGTTTCTTTCTAGATCACTTGCTTTTGTTTGAAAATGTGCTTTGTGGTGGTTTTTGAAAGTATTTTGAAAAGGCGCCTTCGTTTAGGCAAATTTTGTAATGGTTCTCGTTCGTAAGAACGTATACAAAGTGTTGGACTTTTGAAAATGTTTCATGTTTTTAAAGTTTGTTTTTGAAAGTGTTTGGTGTTTGTTTTGAAAATGATCAAGGATGTTTATTTTGAAAGTGAGCAAGCAACTAGGAACAATCTACCTACTCAAAAGTCTTTGTTCATTTCTTCCTTCCTTTGATATTGCTATCTTACCATTGATTTGGTAAGAAGCCTTATCTTTGGATGTAAAGGGACGAGTGTGATACAGTGGGAGAACTGACTTGAGGGTTTTGCATTTTATCGCAAATGTTGCGATTTAGCAAGAGTCGCCACCGACTTTTCTTTTATCCAAAAGGAAAGGTGAAAAAGCACAGGAAAGACCTTTGAGATTGTTTCTTAAATTTGGGGGGTAGATTATGAAAAGGGGAGGTATTAGCACCCTTTTCATCCATGGTTTTCCATGGGCTCTTATTTACTTGCTAGATCACTTGCTTTTGTTTTGAAATTGTGCTTTGTGTGGTTTTTGAAAGTATTTTGTAAAGAGGACCTTTTGTAAGAATGTATACAAAGATGTTTGTCTTTTTGAAAATGTTTTCAATGTTTGTAAAATGTTTGGAAATGTGTGTGTGTTTATTTTTGAAAGTAGCAAGGATAGTTGTTTGAAAATAGAGCAAGTAACTAGAAGCAATCTACCTACTCAAATGTCTTTCTTGTTCATTTTTTATTCCTTTGACATTGTTGTCTTACCATTGATTTGGTAAGCAACCCTATCTTTGGATGTAAACGAGACGGGCGTTGGTCATTGTATAACCATGATTAGCAATGTGGCAAAGTATCTTAGCATTTTTGAGGGACCAAGATCATCTTATAAGGCAACTTAGAATAGCGTCATTGAGGGACTATGATCTTATATTTGTTTGTTTTGCCAAGATACTTCGCATGCGTAATATGGTTATTTTTGTATAAGGCAACCAAGTGTAGAAACCCTAAGGATGCTTGTGTGCAAGTGTGTTATTTTCATGCTTTGTTTGTCTTGTATTAGGGTTTTCTATTTGCTTTGTTTTGATCTTGCCATACAAACCCTAATTACTAGCATGGTATATAAAAGCGGTAAATTGCATAATTTAAAGATTACTACGCTATTACAATATTTTTATGGGAGGGGGAAATACAAATTATGAATGGGGATTTGCAATAATGTAAATCTAATTAAGCTATTACAACCAAATCGAAATTGTACAAATGTTTGAATCAATAAGATACAATATAAATTAAATATGCAATATTATGTATATGCAAGAAAAAGAAATTGTTTTATTTTTATGTGAAAAGGAGTTTTAACCTAATCCTAAAAATATTTAAAAAAGGAAATTATTTCTTGAGAAAAATGGTTAACCCTAATTTCTAATTAAAGGGAAAATAAAGTTCTTTAGGTATTATTTTTTTGTGTATTTTTGTATTAAAAATAATAAATAATATCTTATGAAAATATTTAGTTTTTATATATCAAAAATAAATATTTTACAAGTATGAATAAAAAAGGAATAAAATAGTTAACCTAATTCTATTATATTTACAAGTTTATTTAAGAAATAATTAATATATAGTTTAATAAAAATAATTTTTTTATGTGAAAATAAAATAAAATAAACAAAATGCAAAATTTATCATGTTTATATTTTTTTATGATTTTTATGTGTTAGAGAAAATATTTTAATAAAACAAATATGAAAATAAAATAAATAATAAAAAGATTGGGCCAGGGGTGCTGCAAGCAAACATGGATTAGTGTGTTAGAAAAAAAATAGAAAGCCTAAGAACCAAGCCCATCTGGCCAAAAAAAGCCAAAACTGAAACTGAAAAAACTGGGAAAAATGTAAAAGGTAGCGCCAAGGTTCGAACCCATGACCTAGGCCTTTCCAGCGCGCTACCTTGCCACTGGGGTGGCTGTACATCCGTTGGTTTATATGAAACAACAAAAACATAACATAAGAAATTTCCTTGCCCTGTACTTCATCTTCTCCCCCAAGCTGGCCAGAACTCCTGTATCTTTCTCATTTCTCCATGAAAATGAAACTTCAAAGATTAAAATGAATTTTGAAAGCCCTAATTTTAAACCTAATTTTTACAGAAATTTGAATGCTAAAATTCTCTATACATAATGATCAGAAATGAAATCTATTCAGATGGTTGGTTTCAGCACTATAATATCTACATTTTTCTTTCACAAATCGTAGCTAATGGATGCCTGTATGAAGAGATAGAAGTTGGAATTCTTACCTCTTTCAGCTGAGATCGTGAATGGAGTTTGAGTGACATTTAGGAAGGCCTGAAGGTTGCTTTAGCTTGCTTGAACCTCCCTGAGTGTGTTCCAATCCTTGCCTTGCTTTGGAAGTGCCTAGAACTCTCTATCCAAATCAACCTGCAAGCTTGAAAAACAAAAATGGAAGATGAAGAAGGAGGAATTACAGTGCAGGGATGATGGTCTGGATCACTTAGATATGAGGTAGGTAAAGTGTTTGAATGATTAAATCTTGAAATGCATGAGCAAATTGATGGATTGCTATGCTTGGACACAAACTGCAAGTTTTGACAGTTTTTTTTGGTGATATGGAGTTTTGGAGTATTTCAGGCCTTTTGCAATCGTGTTCTCAACTGTAATATGTTTGTGTATTAGTATGGAAAAGGTTTTAAGTCAGTTTCACAACAGATCTTTGAGTTATAGACTTTTTGCACACTTTCTTACTTTTGAAGCAAAGTGAAGAGACAAGTCCCCTCATGCTTGTACTGGCCTACTTAGAGTTGGTATAAGCTCTATACAAGTTGCTTTAGATCTGTAGGACTTGTGTGTGCAGAGAAGACAGGTCCAATGCTCTAGAATTGAAAAGTTGCAAAAGTTAAGCTTTTTCAAAATGGCAATGGCAACTTTGCGCCATTTATGGAAATAAAGCTTGGACAAAGACCTTTGGGCTTGGATTAATGCTTTTTCAACTGAGTAAGAATTGAATTATGAAGTGAGAAACAAGTTTGAGACCTGTAAAGCAAGAATTAGGCAGCATAGGTTCAAATTTGAATTTTGTTCTTCATGAAATGGCTTGAATTCAAAGTGAGAAATTGCCAATTTCATTTCTTCGATTCTCCCTACTCAAAAATGATCTCAAGGAGTTCTTGGACATTTTGGAAAGCTTTCAATGTTATATATAACTCATCTTTGAAATGTATTTCAAGGTACCTCTTGGAACTAGATGAAAAATTGCCATGAAGTTACGTCAAAAACCTGCCTAAATTAGGGCAAAATTTCACTAAGTTATTTTAGTTTATGGGCATGTATTCACAAAATTATATCTTGAGATCCAAGCATCTTTAAGGAAAAATGTGTGAAGAAAAGTTGTATATTTCATGGAGATCTACAACTTTCATGTTGGGAATTTCCTTTGAATCATCTTGCATCATGGTGAAAATATGGCTTAAAGTTGAGAAAAAATAAGAAATTTTCTATACTTAGAAAAATTTCTAAGTTAAGAAAATTTCAAATTTTAAAACCAAATCTTCAATCTTTGATTCCTTGATGAACAAGTTTCACATTTTGACATGTTTTGATGAATTGTGATCCTTGACACTTGATTTTGACCAAAAAGTCAAAGTTTGACTTTTCAGTATACAGTTGACTTTTGATCAGTTGACTGCAAATTTCATTTGTCTATCCAATGGATTTGCAATGTTTTGAACCATGTAATTAGGTCAAGATGATAAAATTGAATCCTTGAAATCATGCTTCAAATCAATTGGTCATTTGCTAGGTTAAAAATCAGAACTTGCCATTTCCCAGTCAAAACCCTAATTTTGACCATTTTGCCCTTTGGATGATTTGATTAAATTTCTTGAGGAATTATGGTCCAAACTTGATCAAGTGATACATATGAGTCTAAAATGTTGATGTGGATAAAAAATTATGAAGTTTGACTGTAAATTGGCCATGGTTGACTTTTTCCCCAATACAACTGATTTTTAGGTCAACTGTCCAATTGACTAATCAGAAATATGGTTCAAGGCTTGAAGCTTGTCATGAGTAATCTTAGGGGTCCATAATGATGTTTGAAAGTCATATGAAGCATTGATAGTCCAAAAATCCTTGTGCAATCTCAAACCCTAATTTTGGGTTATCAGTGCAAGATGAGATGTCTTGAGCTGACCAAACCTTAATCCAGTCTTGGGTCAAAGAGATCCTGTGAGAATAATCTTGATAAATGAGAGGGAAAATTTTGGGGTACAACAGCTGCCCCTGTTCAATCTTCTTAAACCTGAGGAGTTAGATTGTCGAGCTTTGCCATTCGTGACTCGAATGTGAAAGATGATTAGACACTAGAGTGCCCATAAATTTGCACTCGACGATGTGTAGTTGAAGGAATGGGCTTAAAGATGCCATTTGGAGAAGTGATAGAATGTTGATGGAGATGGGCTTGTAGGTTCCATCCAAAAATGTTTGTTGAATTGTAAGTTGTAAACTGAAAGAATGAGTATTAGAACGGAGTCCGTGTCTGGAGCGTGTCTGAACTGTATCTGAAAGTTGATTTTGACTAAGTACCATAATAGCATCCGTGTTTGGAGCATATTCGTACTGTATCTGGGGACTGAAACTGAATGAGTATCAGAGTAGCATCCGTGTCTGGAGCGTATCTGTACTATATCTGAAAGTTGAATCTGAATGAGTATCAGAATGGCATCCGTGTCTGGAGTGTATCTGTACTATATCTAAATTTGAAATCTGAATGAGTATCAGAATGGCATCCGTGTTGGAGCGTATCTGAATTGTATCATGATTGCATATTGCTAATGGTAGCCATTAATCTTATCCTCTAAAGGGTAAAATGTTAGCTGAAACAAAGTTATATTGCGTGAAATGTATGATGCAATGTAGTTGTTTTATCAGTGTTTATGATATGTGGATGCAATGTATGCGCATGTAAGCTGATTTGTTGTATGTTTGAGGAAAATAAACCCCTGAACGTTGCTGAGGATATGTGAATTTTCATGTCTTGAAGTTGAAGTACTGACGAACTCTTGTTGAGAGAAGTAAATTCTGTTGTGAGGGTAATGCCACGTACTGCTTGTAAGATCTGCTTGGGGAATCCTGAGAAATTTGATGATTTCTACTGGGGATTAATAATGTGAAATTTGTTCTGCTGGGGATCTAAATGGCGTATTGTGGGGATTGCTTATGGAATAGCCTAGAGACGTTTTCCTATCCTTTCAACCTATCAGTAATTGTCTTTCTCATTTTGTTCATTTGTAAATAGTAATTATGTTCAAATGCATATGTTTATCAATGAATCATTGGACGTTTTTGCAAATAAAACACAAGTGTAAAGAAAAAGACAAATAGTTTTCTGTACTTTCAAAGAGATATCTTTGTATTGACTTTGAATAAGTATTTTGTACAAAGGATACAAATATTCTAGTAAGAGAATGGTGCCATAAATCAAGAAGAATTTATACAAAGAAAGATATTTATGTGTAATAATCCCATGGGGTTCCCATTCTGCTATAGCCTTCCTATCTCCGAATATCTTGTCTATTTGTTGCTTCGTCCTAATATGATTGAATTGATCAGAAAATCTGAGTTTATCAGTGGAGGTCAGAGGTTATCCGTAAAGTGATCCAATGGGACATAGTCATACGCTTTAATTCCCTAACTTTTGCCTGGACCACCCTTTCAAGTTTTCAGTCCACCGGGAAACCATTTTTTGCCAAAGTCGCCCTTTCGGGTTTTCAACTTGCCGGGTGTACGGATTTTTTTTATTTTTATCCCTAATTTTTGCCTGAACCTTTTTGGTTCGCCGGAATGCCCTTGTTTTGCCTAGGTATGTCAACCTAGCGGGTCTCTTATGCGTAGTATCTTTTGACTATGTCCGCGTTCGCAGGGTGTGGCAGGTCGTTGCCGTCCATGGTGGTCAAGATCATTTCCCCACCAGAGAATATTTTCTTGATTACAAATGGTCCTTCATAGGTAGGAGTCCATTTTCCCCTGGGATCACTTTGTGGCAGGATGATACGTTTGATCACTAGATCCCCAACTTGATATACTTGGCGCCTGACTTTCTTGTTGAAAGCCTTGATCATCTGTTTTTGATACATTTGACCATGGCAAACAGCAGTAAGTCTCTTTTCATCAATTAAGTTTAGTTGATCAAGTCGAGTTTGGATCCAATCGTCTTCATTCAAACCTGCGTCCTTCACAATCCTCAGAGAGGGGATTTGGACCTCAATAGGCAAAACAGCTTCCATGTCATATACCAAATAATAGGGTGTTGTCCCAGTTGATGTGCAAGCCATGGTACGGTACCCGTGGAGAGCAAATGAACATCTCATGCCAGTCTTTGTATGTGACTGTCATATTTTGTATGATCTTTTTAATATTCTTATTCGCAGCTTCGACAACACCATTCATCTTTGGCCGATAGGGGGAAGAATTATGATGCTGAATCTTGAATTGCTCGCACAAGGCGGTGATCATAATGTTGTTAAGATTTGTACCATTGTCAGTGGTGATCCTTTCCTGGACACCGTACCGGAAAATGAGATTTTGCTTGATGAAGCGGGCAACAAAATTCTTAGTAACGGAAGCGAAGGAAGCTGCTTCTACCCACTTTGTAAAATAGTCAATGGCCACTATGATGAAGCGGTGTCCATTGGAGGTTGTAGGCTTGATCTCCCCAATCATATCAATTCCCCACATAGCAAAGGGTCGAGGAGCCTTCAAGACATTCAGAGGAACTGGAGGTACGTGCACCTTGTCAGCATAAATTTGACACTTATGACAGGTCCGAGAGTGTTGATAGCAATTTTCTTCCATGGTAGACCAATAATAGCCTGCCCGTAGGATTTTCTTCGCCATCGTATGCCCACTGGAGTGAGTGCAAAAAGTACCTTCATGTAATTCAACCATGATCTTTTCCACTTCAACCTTATCCACACACCGAAGCAGAATGGAGTCATGATTACGTTTGTACAATATACCATTACTCAAGAAGAACTTAGCAGAGAATCTCCTTAAGAACTTCTTATCATTGATTGAAGCTCCTTCTGGATATTCTTGAGCCTCGAGATACCTCTTGACTTCATGAAACTGAGGCTGGTCCACTACCTCTTCAGTATTAATCTCGTGACAGTGTGCTAGTTCATCCATTCGTTCGATGGTGATCTGGGGAGCTTCGTTATCCCAATTAAGTTTAAACATAGATGACATTGTAGCTAGAGCGTCTGCTAGATGATTTTCTTCTCGCGGGAAATGCTCGAAGGTAATCTTCTCAAAATATGGTAGCACTGTCAAAACATGTTCTTTGTAAGGGATAAGGTTTGGGTGCTTAGTGTCCCATTCCCCTTTGATCTGACTGATGACCAAAGTTGAATCTCCAAACACATCTAAAGACTTGATTCCCAAATCTATGGTAGCTCTGAGACCAAAGATGCATGCTTCATATTCTGCCATGTTGTTCGTACAGTTGAAGTAAAGTCTGGCAGTAAAGGGAGTATGACACCCTTCCGGAGATATGAGTACAACGCCGATTCCATTACCCAGTGCATTGGATGCCCCATCAAAGAACAGGGTCCATCGGGATCCTTGTTCAGGCCCGTCATATGTTCTGATTTCTTCACAGTTGTCTAATAGCATGATGTCTTCATCTGGGAATTCAAACTTCATGAGCTGATAGTCTTCTACAGCTTGATTATCAAGATGATCAGCTAACACACTGCCCTTTATAGCTTTCTGAGTAGTATACTGTATATCATATTCTGTTAGGATCATCTGCCATCTAGCTATTCTCCCAGACAGAGTAGGCTTCTCGAAGATGTATTTTATCGGATCCATCTTAGATATCAACAAGGTAGTATGAGTCAGCATATACTGTCTTAGCAGGCGAGCAGCCCATGCCAGAGCGCAGCAAGTTTTCTCGAGCAGTGAATATCTGGTTTCACAGTCGGTAAACTTTTTGCTCAGGTAGTAAATAGCGTGCTCTTTTCGGCCAGACTCGTCATGCTACCCCAATACACACCCCATTGAGTTTTCTAAAACGGTCAGATACATGATCAATGGTATTCCTTCGACTGGTGGCATCAAAACAGGAGGCTCTTGTAAGTACTCTTTGATCTTGTCAAAAGCAATCTGGCATTCATCATTCCATCTGACTACTTGATCTTTCTTCAATAGTTTGAATATTGGCTCATAAGTAGCTGTTAGGTGAGAAATGAATCTGGCAATATAGTTCAGGCGCCCCAAGAATCCTCTGACTTCCTTCTCAGTATGAGGAGCAGGAATTTCTTGTATTGCTTTAACCTTGGCAGGATCGACCTCAATACCTTTGTTACTGACGACAAAAACTAAGAGTTTACCGGATCGTACTCCGAATGTGCACTTGTTTGGGTTCAACCTTAGTTTATACTTCTTCAATCTCCCAAAAAACTTTTGCAAGCGATCAAGGTGCTCTTCTTCTGTTTGTGATCTGGCTATCATATCGTCTACGTAAACCTCTATTTCATGATGTATCATGTCATGAAACAAAGCTACCATGGCACGCTGATAGGTTGCCCCAGCATTCTTCAGTCCGAATGGCATCACTTTGTAGCAGAATGTGCCCCACTGTGTGACAAATGTAGTTTTCTCCATGTCTTCAGGTGCCATTTTGATTTGGTTATATCCTGAGAATCCGTCCATGAAGGAAAATACTTTGTGCTGGGTCGTATTGTCAACCAGGATATCAATGTGGGGGAGTGGAAAATCATCTTTAGAGCTGGCCCTATTCAAATCTCTATAGTCCATGCACATTCTTACTTTTCCGTCCTTTTTAGGCACGGGAACAATGTTGGCAACCCATTGGGGATAGGAAGTGACAGTCAAGAATCCAGCATTGAATTGTTTCATGACTTCCGCTTTGATCTTCTCTGACATGTCAGGTCTCATGCGGCGGACTTTTGTTTTACTG
The DNA here is from genome assembly GCA_948472305.1 of Vicia faba. Taxonomy (NCBI): domain Eukaryota; kingdom Viridiplantae; phylum Streptophyta; class Magnoliopsida; order Fabales; family Fabaceae; genus Vicia; species Vicia faba. The sequence continues at coordinate 1,358,494,057 of OX451739.1, read as the reverse complement.
ATGGACAGTCTTCTCTTGTTAGCAGACGATGTACCACAATATTTGTATCAAGTCCTGGCATGTCTTTATATGACCAGGAAAAGATCTCAACATAACCATGCAACAGCCGAATCAGACGCTCTTTGACACTGGGCTCCAAATTGGCACCCACCTTGACCTCTTTTTTATCCTCGGTACCCACTTGGATTATGACTCAAAAGTTTGTGTAATTCATTAATTATGGATAGATACACAATTTAGAAGACCTGTAAAGCAATATTATTCAGCCTAACATTGAGATTGGATTATGTGTTCATCAAGAAATGACTTGTAATTCAAGTTTGAAACCCTAACTTCTTGCCTTCGATTCTCCTAGCCAAAGCATGATCTTAATGAGTTCTTGGACATTTTGGAAAGATTCTAACATCCTCTACAACCTATATGTTGTACATTTTTGAAGATTCATCTTGGAACTATGTTAAAAATTTCCATGAAGTTAGGTCAAAATCCTGCCTAAACTAGGTCAAAATTTCACTAAGTCTTCAAGTTTCATGAGCATGTCTTCACAAAATCATAACTTGAAATTCAAGAATTTATAGAAAAGGTTCTGCACTACAATGTTTTAGATCTAATTGAGATATACAACTTTCATGTTGGAAGTTTCCTTTGAATCATCTTGCATCATGGTGTAAATTTGGCTCAAAGTTATGAAAAAATGTGAATTTCCAACACTTAGAAAAAATTCTAAGTTTAGAAATTTTGACTTTTCAAAATGAAATCTTGAATTTTTGATTTCTTGATGAAAAAGTTTCATATTTTGACATGTATTGATGAATTTTAATATTTGAAACTTGATTTTGATCAAAAAGTTAAAGTTTGACTTTTCAGTGTACAGTTGACTTTTTATCAGTTGATTGAAATTCAACTATCAATCAATTGATCTCGAGAAATATTTTGAGCCATGTCATTAGGTAAAAATGAAGCATTTTAATCCTTGAGATCATAACTTAAACCAATAAATCATTTTCTAGGTCAAAAATCAAAGATTGCACCTTCCCAGTCAAAACCCTAATTTTGACCATTTTGCCCTTTTGATGATCTGATCAAATTTCTTGAGGAATTGTGATCCAAACTTGATCAAATGACATATACGAGTACATGATTTTGATATGGATCAAAAATTATGAAGTTTGACTGTAAATACATAGTTGACTTTTTCTACAGTTGATTTTAAGTACCCTGATCAATTGACTGAGCAAAAAATTTATCCAAGACTTGAAACTTGACATGAGCATTCTTGAAGGTCCAAAATGATCCATGAAAGTCATATGGGGCATTGAAAGCTCAATTGTCCTTGTGCAAACTCAAACCCTAATTTTCAATCATCAGTGCTAGAGGAGGTGTCTTTAGCTGATCAAACCTTATGTAGTCTTGAACCAATGAAGATCTTGTGAGAGATTACTTGAGAAATGAGAGAGCAAATTTTGGGGTACAACACACAGGATGAAACTTAATGGCCAATGGCAAATGACAACAACAACTTTTCCTTGAATCTTCAATCTTCATTTATAGCCTTTGACAGAGAGAGACATTGTGAGGATATAAAGGACTTTTCCCGCACCAACGGTTAGTTCCCAACAGATAGAATAAGGTGTAAGTGTTTAGACAGTATAAAATAATATTTATGTATCCTGTCACTGTTCAATGATAGCTTTCAACCTTTTCTCTGAATAATATTTTTCTATTAAGCTTGTATAAGGAGTTTCGTTAAGTAAAGAAAGATAGTTATAAATCCAGTTGTTTGTTTCCAACGGTCATAATGAGAGTAGTTGACAATATAGTATAAAGGATTGTCCTTACACCATCCTAGAGGGTAGAGTTCACAGACACTTTATGTACATTTTGTACAATATCACACATTAACCATTTAAACTTTCTTCTTAACATCAGAGGCTTCAAATATTTAAATGTTGAACGTTGAAGCTTGTTGTAGAAGATTCACTCTTAAGACTTAGAACCTATGTCTTGGAGTCTTCAGAACTTGTCACACAGAACCATGTCTTCAGAGTGTTCAACACTTGGTTGTTAGAACTTGCTTTTCTTCAAATCATAAGAACTTATTCAGCAGAACTTTGTCTTCATAATCTTCAGAACTTTATAACATAGAAGTAAAGCTTTAGAAGGCCTCCAAAGCTTAACCACAAAGTCACGATCAGAACTTCTTGTACTAACGTTCCTAAGACACATTGCAGAAGATAAGTTCAGAACCTTGACTTCAACGAAACACGTAACCACATATTTTCTTCTAGAGTGTATGTTCAGAACCTGATGACGTCAGACGCCTTGTACTAGAGTCAGAACATTATAGCAGCAGTTACACACTAGAACGAAACCATTAGTGTATATAATTGATCTCTAAGATAACATGTAAAGTTATCATCAAAATCTCAAACTCAAATATAAAAACACTTCTTATTCTTACAGATTATTCATAAGATGACTTCAATTATTAGTTTGACTTGGAAGTGAGTTCATGTTCAAGCACTAGTTTCCGCCTCTTCTTTGCTTGAATGGAAGTGAGACACACTAAGGTTCAGATGCCCTCTTTTATTTTTTCAAGTAGTTGTGCTTACCTCCTTCTAAATTATACTTTTTTGGAGTGTTTTGTCTGATGTCTTAATATAGACTTTTTTTTGTATGGTTTTGTTGCGTTTAATTTTTTTTTTTTTTTGTTTTGGTTTTTGCCTCGGTGTAAGATTTTGTTTAACGGTCTTTTGTGATTGTAGCACATTACTTTTATTATCTTTTATATTTTGCTATTAAAATTATATATTTTACTATATTTTGTAAATTTATATGTTTATACAAATTTATTTTTATAAAAATAAATATTTTTTTCTTTCTATATAATTAAAAGGTTAGTCTCTATATAAATTTTATATTTTATAAATTATATTCTAAGTAACATATTTTTTATAAATTATATTATTAAATAAAATAAATTGTGTTTAATGACTGAATTGAAGACTTAAAAAGCTTAAAAAATGATCACTATAATATTTAGTGATCAATAAGAGACGACTATTAATTTTTGGTTAGAAAAGTGTTAGCCGCTAATTTTTAGTGATTGGAGTTTAGCAATAGAAATTGAGACGGAATTAGTGTCTGATTTTAGCAACCATTTTGCATTGTTTAATTAAATGCACTTGGGTTACAGGAACTCTAACGTTGCATCTCGTAAGTTTCGTTGACTTTCAAAATATAAAATAAGTTCAGAACATTAGTATATAAGTTTAGAACTTTGTATATATTAAATAATTTCATAGGTTTGATAAATATGTTTGGTAAATATAGTGACTTTCATGTTCTCGAGATTTCTCATATCGATATTTTTCTTTAATTTGTTGAATTTGATTTTTTTTCAGAGGTTTAGTAAATATGTCGGCTAGTTGCACTTTTATCTTGCAATGTTTTATCTCAAGCTTTTCTTTGTTGACTTGATCTCTTAGAAAATGATACCTTCTTCTATGTGCTTTCTTCGGCCATAACACACTAGGTGGTTCACTAGGTTTATAGTTGACTTGTTGTCGACAAACAACTTCATCTTCTTAGATTTCATTATCCTTAGTTCTTCAATTAGCATTTCGATCCATGCTGTTTGGCATGCAACATATGATGCAACCACATATTCTTCTTCGAATAATGACAAAGCCACAATGCTTTGCTTCCTCGAACTCCAAGAGATTGGAGCACCTTCAATCATGAAAATGTAGCCTACAATACTTTTCTTTTCGTCTTGATCTCCACTGAAATCTGAGTCAGTGTATCCATGAACTTCGACATCAGTTCTGTTCTTCGAGTTCTTTGGTAGCAGCACACCATGATCAATAGTTCCCTTTATGTATCTCAACACCCTCTTTACTGCAATGAGATGACATTCTTGTGGTTTCTCTATAAATCTACTCAACAATCCTACACTTTGGAAGATATATGGTCTAGTATTGCAAAGGTATCTCAAGGATCCAATTATTTGTTTGTAAAGGATCGAACTTACATACTCATCATCCGTTTCCTTTTTCAACTTTGATCCAGTTTCTAACAGAGTGAAAACTTCATTACAGTTTCTCAATTTAAACCTCTTCAAAATATCTTGAGTATACTTCGTTTGATGCAAGAATACTCCTTCTTTGGTGTCTTTGAATTTCATCTCTAGGAAATATGAGAGATTTCCTTAGTCAGACATTTCGAATTCCTGCATTAATTTCGACTTCACCTTCATTATTTCAGCTTCGTCTGCTCCTATAATGAGTAAGTCATCAATATAGAGGAATAAAATGATATGACTCACACTGTTGATATCATTTACATACACTCCGTGTTCAGAGACACACTTTGTGAAACCTGCTTCGATTAGGAAGCTATCTATACTTTTATTCCAAGCTCTAGGAGCTTGCTTCTGTCGTACCCCAAATTTTCCATACCTTCATGATTATATTTATGATTATATCACTGTGTGATTTTTGAAGTTAAAAATAAAGTGTTTCGATTGAAAATGGTCCATCAATATCTGATGGCCCATTTTTAAGAATTCAAGTCAACATAAGGGTGTATCCTAGTTCAAAGGAGTGAGGCTTTCAAAATCAGAAAGACTCATATGTATGTGGGTCCATTTGTGAAGCATGTTGGCCAATGGCCCATGAGAGTCTGATATGAAGGACTATTTTGTAAAAAAAAGATAGGATTTTGCTTATAAAAGTAAGAAGGCCCATTAAGTTGTTTTGTTGTTTTTACTAAAGAAATGGGGGTACGATTTCAAATTGCAAGCCCATTGGAGATGGCCCATTTTGTTTGGTGAGTAAATAGCAAAAGGGAGGGGTATGATTACACATTGCAGGTCCATTAAGGTTTTTTAAGCTAGCCCGTTTTTCATTTTTTTGTTATTACGTTTTATTTTAAAACATTGTTATTAAACTTTTTTTATTATTATAATTATTTTTTATAAATTATTAAGAGATTTATTATAATGATTTTATTATTTATTATTAAAAGATTTTAAAACTTTTGTATTAGATATTTTTTTATATATCATTTATTTATTAAGAGTTTTGTTTGGGAAAGATCTGTTTTATATCAAATTTGTTAAAGCCTAATATTAGACCCAGTACCGTATCCAAAAAATGAATAATGTTGTTTGCAAAGAAAAAAGAGAAGAAAAAAAAGAGAAAAGAGACAGTTTTGGTGCTGGGCAGCTTAAGGCCCAAAACTATTAAGTGTATTGCAGTAAACAAATGTAACATTGTTAGGCCCAAATTCTGTAAACACTTGTTGGGCAGAAGAGAAACAACGCAGACCCTAAATTGAGAAAACGGATATTGTACCAATTATGCAGGAAATGCGCACATTTTCAATCCAATTAATAATTGCTGTATAGATCTTAACTAAATCAAATCAATATTATTACAATTTAAATCTAAAAAAATACAGAATCTCTAATTCAAGTCGAATCTCAGAAAATCAGTCCCAATTACATTCATTCAAATAACTTACAAAACAAATCCAGTCCGAAATTATATGTATTACAGAAACAGATCAATATATTACAAATTAGAATCAATTACAATGATTTCAAATCCCTAATTTTCTCTAAATCTAAGCCTTTATCGAAATTATAACGACAATACCAAATATGTAAAAACCCTAATCCTATAAGTAGTCTAAGCAGAATACAGAGAGGAGGAGGAATTTTCTGGACGAAGACATAAAGACAAAGAATAAATTCAAATCACACTTTGTTGTTGCAGACCGAAGATAACACGATTAGGGTTTCAATATCTTAAACCCTAATTGTGTCGTCGCTTACTCTTCAAGCACCATCGTAGCCTTTGTCGTTAGCCACCGTTGAACACATCTTCGGATCATCACCCACGCTGAAAACTGCGAACAACAGAAAGGGAGAAAGATTAGAATCCTCCATCGATCGAGAACTTGAACTTAGAACACGAAGTCACAAAGAGGTAAACAACTCAGCTTTTGTTTTGCATTTTGTTCTATTATTACCATTGGGTTGTTTGGGGTTGGGTTTGCGATAAAAGAGGAAGGGTGGAAGTATGTGCCGCTGAGGTGATGTTTGGTTAGGGTTAGAGGGAAAATGGTTTGATAAGGGTTGGATGAGAGAGAACGGTGAGAGAAGAGTGGTGAATGAAAATGAAAACGAAATGTATTAAAACAAATTTTATTCTGTGTCATCATGTATACGCGCATTTTCGATAAATAACATGCCCCTACATTTGTGACCATCTGATCTGTATCGGACGATCGTAAGGCCAAGTCCCACCATGATTCCATGTGCCCTCGCGTACAATGTTTATTCAGGCCCCTCTCGAAAACGTGTACTGGGCCTAGCCTATTTATGTTAACCCCATCCCCCTCATATACTGTAATTACTAAGCAAACTTGAACAACATACCCCTACCACTGGGCCCAATTCAATATCTAAACTTGGGCCCAGTTTCTCAACAAATCCCATGTTTTGCTCGTTAGTTAGAAAATGTACCCCCCAGGCCAACTGGCCTGAATTCAATATCTGAATTCAGACCCTCACTATCTACACCCCCACCTTTTTACTTCCTAACTCAAAATACACCCCCCTCGGAATTATTTAATTTTTCTGATTTTTTTCTTTTTTTCTTTTTTTCTTTTCTTTATTTGTTTGTAAATTATTACTATTATTTATTTTATTTTTATTTTTATATATTATTATTATCATTAAATAATTATTTTCTTTGAAAATTCATGTACATATTTTATTATTATTGCATTAAATCTTTCAATCCTGCATTAATTAGAGTTTTTACAATTAATATATTTTAAAAAATGCCCAACAAATATTAAATCTCCTTTTCACAATAAACTAATCTAACAAACAATTTTTTGTAAAAGGGTTCCAAATATATTTTGACTAATCGCGCGTTCAGTCCAAAATTCTGCTATCTCTACACCCGGTCTAAATGCGAGGCAATTTAAAATAATTTTGGAATCCATAAAAAACACAAACCCATAAGAACTATGAATTGAGACTCTGATTCCTCATAAGAGGATACCTAAGCATACGACTAAAATTGTGGCAAGTTCCCCTATTAAAAAATTAAAACCCCTTTATACATAACTGTTAAACCTAAACCCCCTAAATCTAGTATCCTTAAGAATAAGGTAGATGAAAGGTGCCTAACACCTTCCTTTCATCTAAAGAAGTTCGAAACTTAGAATCTTTGTTTTGCGAATTAGGGTTTCCTATTAGATTCCATTTCGTAGGATAAAAACTAGTAGTGGCAACTCTGATTTTAAAACTAGTTGCAATAGTTGGCGACTCTGCTGGGGACTTCAACCCTAGGTTTAGAAGCCTTTCCTTTAGGTTTTAGGTTTTTGTTTTGTGGGATTTTTATTTGCTTTATTTATTTATTTATTTATTCTTTATTTATTTCCTTGTCTATTTTGTCATTATATTTACTGTGTGGCGGGATTTTATTTTTTAAAAAAATAAAATATATTTTCAAATAACCCTTAGAAAGAAGGTTCATCTATTAGCTTTGGGGGTACATCATCCCTACGAGTTTATATGACGACTTCGCCTAGAGTCGGTGGAATTTTTCAAAAGGAATACTTATCGAGAGATATCCTCTTGACGAGTAGGAATTTGGAATGCCACCAATGACTCTTTGTACAACCCTAACCAAAATCTCATGACGAGACCTTTCACGATTTTAAGATGAAAGTCTTGGTCTGTAAAGAGGCTCCACCTAAGGGAGGTCCTTGTGCCCTTTCCCTCTAGTGTTATTCATGATTATCCTTAAGGAAGCCACCTTTTGGGAGGGTAGACTAAATGTAGGTCTAAACTAAGAGCCTACCTTATAAGGGTACCTGTCACAAAATCCAGTCACTAAACCCTGCATCTATGCATTCATACGTTTCACATATATTCATCAACCGTTCCCTTGTTATTTGTCTTATTCACAGGGTAAAAAAAATAAAGGTAATAAAATCAAGATTTTGGTGATTATCTTGGAAAATGGATACCAAAGGGAAACAACTTGTCCGCGTCAATTCCCTCAAGCCAGACATTTCTGAAATCAAAGCCATAAAGGGGAAATCATCCGAAAGAGATCTGAAGATGTTCGCTTGCTGCTATGGAGATACCCTTGAGTTAAACAGAGTAGAGATTCAACTAGACGCTATTTCTTCCCTCATTCAGTTTTATGGTCCTCCGCTAAGATGCTTCACCTTCCAAGACTTCCAGCTAGCGCCGACTCTGGATGAATTTGACAGAATTTTGAACTTTTCTAAAGAGAATGCCTATGTGGGTATCAGGCAGACTATTAAAGTCAAAGTATTGGAAAAGGTCTTAGGGATCCCTTATTCTGAGTTAGTTCTGAATTACCGAAGAGAAGGCACAATACAAGGAATCAAGAGAACATATCTAGAAGCTAAGGCACTCGAATTTGCTAATTATAAAGAATGGGAGCCTTGTGTCGACTGTTTAGGATTGCTTGTGTTTGGCGTAATTTTATTTCCACGAATTGCAGACTATATTGACCCTGCGGCCATTAGAATCTTTTGGGGTGTAAATGTTTTCAATACATATATGTTGCACCCCAAAATTTTCCCTCTTATTTTACTCAACACATGCTCATTGAGGTCCTCAATTTTCCCAAGGATGCCTAAGGATTGACCAGACAAATCCTCCTCCTAAGACAATGAGCCTTAAACTAGGGTTTCCATTTTTATCAAGATGTTTGAGTTCCAAGGTTCCCAAATTATTTCCATGGTCCTAATATGTTCTTAGGATCATCCATGTCAAGTTTCATGCCTTGCACAAGAAGTTTGCTCAGCCAATTGCTCAGATGCTTGAGAATCGACTGTATTAGGTCAAAAGACAATTGTGGCCCACACACAGTCAAACTTCAAGATTTTTGGTCAAAATCAACATTTTGAAGTGATATTCATTATTTGATCAAGGGTTGATCATGATTCCTCAAGGAATGCCCCTAATTCATCAAAACTCAAAAGTTGCTAAATTAAGGTTTCTCAAGAAAAGTCAACCAAACTTTAACCAGGCATAACTTTCTCATACTTTATCAGAAATTTCTCATCCAAGGCTCATTTTGAAGAGCATCCAATTCCCTACAAGTTAAAAATATGAACTCATCAAAAGATATGAATTTCTACATTATAGGTCCTTTTGAAAAGTCAACAAAAATACCTTTTGGGTCAAAGCTTCTTACATGAACATGGAAGACCCAATAGGGATGAGACCAAAAGGGTTGTTTAGGGGACATCCTAAGATTTATAAAAAGTCCAAGAACACCACTTTAGGGTCAAAATGGGAAGAGTTATGCATTGTCAAAGTTGACCATTTTTGGAAAATTGCCAAAAGTCAAATGTGCTCACAAATGCATTTTTTGACAAATGGGCCTAACTTTTTATGTTTGCACCTCACTTCCAATATGGTCCACGACCCAAACATCCTTCCACATGTTATTAGTCTTATTTATTTAATTTATTTTGATTTTTATCCTTTAAAAATCAAATTAAATCAAATAAATCATCTAAGCAATAAAAGATTTCATTACAAATCTTTTTATCATCAATTGTCAATCAACAAAAGCTAGCAAGATCAAAGCAAATCGTGGAAAGAGAGTAAAGATTGGATTTGTTCCAAAAATAAACAAAATCAAAAACTTGAAATAAAAATATTTTGTCATCAAAGCATGGGATTTTCTCCAAATATGTTGACCTAGTATGCTATCATACATAAAGACAACCATTCTAAATAACAAAGGTACGAGAAGGCTGCCTCGAGACCAAGAAAAAGTTTCCAAAAATTCAAGAAAAAATTGCAATTCGTATCACTTGTTCTATCTCTTTTCTAGTCAGAACAAGCATATAATCTTCCTTCAGAAGACTCCAGGAAGCGTTCCATACAGTTAGGCTATCCCAGTACACGTAGGAACTACCTCACACGATCTCTCTGATTGGTAAAATTTCTCTACTCTCAAACTCACGTAGGACTTAATTTTAATCCATATCGCTTGCATACATGTGTTTATATTGATGATTAAGAGTTTTTGGACGAATGACATACAAAGCTAACACCCAGGAATGTCCTTTTACATTAATGACCGTCGTCTCACGATTTTTCTCATAACGTTGTTTACAAGTTGTTTCAGGACAAGAGAAGGTCACCATTGGATCCACAGCCCTCGAATTAGGGGGGTAGGGTCCAATTAATCTTTGTTTTCGCAGGTTTGTGCGAGTTTGGATGAAGGAGATGGCCGGAGAAGACGACCGGAGCTAGGGCTCCGGCGCTTCTCTAACGAGTCAAAGTTTGAATAAAGTTTGACTGCTGACGAGGCTGATTCTTATAACATGATTGGCCCATACTAGCTAACGTGGGCGTTTGTTTAATTAACTGGGTTTAACACATGGATTTACCTTTTATTATTTGCGTTTGGATATATGTATGAATAAGCAGGTTGGTGTAGTGGTAAGGCGCATGGTTGTGAAGCCAGAGGGCCTGGGTTCGATCCCCGGGCCTTGGTTTTATTTTCAGCATAAGTTTCCCACAGATCAGATGTTCAACGCACCCTGGAGGGCATCATGCATCCTTATCTCCAGGCGGTTTGATTATCATCAATGTGTATCAAACGGTCAAGATCCAAACATCCACGATAGACCATCAAAAGACAAATACATTGGATCTGGCGCAAGCATGGGCTCAGTATATTAGGCCTGGACAAATTCAGAAAGGCACCCCCCATTTGCTTATCATACAGGCCCAGATTCTTACTTTTTTTATTTTAATTCTTTTTCTCATTATTTATTAATTATGTTTTTTTTAATAACACCAAAAATAAATCGTTTTTTTTATTTAATCAAAAAACCGTAAAAACACCAAAAATCTTTTTCCCATAAATATTTTATTAATTAATTAGTTTAATTAAATTAGGGTAATTTAATGTCTTTTTATTATAATTCAAACTAATTAGATTTAGGGTTTAATTTCATACTTAACCTAATTTTTCCTCAAAAAAACCACACAAATATTTTCTCCAATTAGATTTTTAGGTCGTATAATTCATTTCTCACATTTAAATTGCAGCGCGCGTTCTTGTTTTCTTTATTCTTATTAAATATTGTAACTGCTCCCAAGTTGTAATAGTTAAATTAGGTTTAATATTTCGCTTATCATTTTTCCCGGGTTTTTGAATATGTAATCTCCTCCCCAAAGCCTTGTAATAGTTAGGGTTTTAATTTCTTGCTTTTAATTTCCGCAGATATTTAACTGTTTAGATGTATGGATAATAGGCTTGCATGTGAAAGATAAACGATTAAAACAGTAGAAAACCCTAATTGTGCAAAGATAATTAACAGAAAAAATACACTTGCACATGCTCACTCCTAGGTTTTACTCCACTCCGGTTGCCTTCGGTAAACGGTCATGAAGTATAGAGTTTGTTAGTGGTTGTCCTCTAGCCCCGAAAGATCTAAAATGATCCATTCGGATGTTGCCTCGGAAAAAGATCTTTAAGGCTTTAGGATGATTACTAAAATTTCCTAACATTTCTTTTGTGATCGTACTTGTCCCTTCGAACGTCCCTAAAAAACTCCAACGACGGTGCTACCTATTCCTTAATAATAGGATAGTGTTGTCTAAAGGAAAACGAACAGTCTTTTTCGAGTAGGTAGATTAGTTCCTAGGTACTTGCTCAAACAAACAAACTTTTTCACACCAAACACTTTTTCAAACAAAGTTTTCAAAAACAACTTCGTAACACTCTTGAGGACAGAAACAAGGGTTAAAACGAAGTAAAACAAAACTTTTCAAAGCAAAGCACACACAAACAATTTCAAAATGAGAAAGTACCTAAGAGCCCATGGAAAACCATGGATGGAAAGGGTGTTAACACCTTCCCTTTCTATAATCTACCCCCCGTACTCAGAAACATCTCGAAAAAGGTTTTTTCTGTTCTTTTTTCCTTTTCCTGATTGGATAAAATAAAAGTCGGTGGTGACTCCTACTTACCGCGACATTTGCAAACAAAAAACGCAAACCAATATAACAGTCGGTTCTGCCACCGTATCACAGAACTGGCGACTCAGCTGGGGATTTATTAATAAAGTGGGGTTTACCTTAGTATCTAGGTCATTTTAAAATTGCTTTCTTGTTTGTTTGCTTTATTCTTAAAGGGTTTTGCTTGGGTTACTATAGATACTACACCCGGATCTGGGGGCACTATTTTAGGTAAACAACAATAGAACGTGGAGACTGTACGGTGTAGACCGATATGGTTTAAGCGATGGCTGTTTTGGTGTGACACTTTGGTTGGTACTGGTATCCTTAGTGTGGAAACGAGGAGAATACGGGGTCGCCGCGTGGTGCCGTGAAGCACTAACGGACCTTAGAACCTTAGTTGAACAAACTTGGCCATTAGAAAGTAGTGAGATAGCCGACCTCGGTATAGAGCTGAGGATTGGTTGATACCCGATGCTACACTCATTGAGATCAGACTTTGGGATATTTAAGCTGCAAGAAAAGATTGCTTGAGCTGAAACAATGCTCGATAAAGGATGGTCAGTGATATTGAGAATCTTTAGAACCCGGTTACTTTTCTAAGACAGATTGAAACCAACTAAACTTCAAGAGGGTACTTACCTTTAACCTCATGCAAGCCTCTAAACCTAGGGACTTAGTGTGATTTGTCTGTGTTTGCTATACCTGTGATTTATCATGACATCATGCATCATAACATAGCATCCATTCTTATTGCACTAACCATTTCAAGGACCAAGGGAATTTATCTTTGTTCTGTTTTGCAGATCATGGCCTCTGTACGTAGAAACACTATCCGAATCAGCTTTGTGAAGATACCTTCCCAACTCAAAGAGCTAATATCAAAGGTTTCTGAAACTTCTGCGTTCACTAAGAGACATGGTCGACTTCTCAACCTGGTTACTTCAAACATTGATGAAAAGATAATGAGTGTACTCTTTCAGTTCTTTGATCCCAAGCACCTCTGCTTTACCTTTCCAGACTATCAGTTGGTGCCTACCATGGAAGAATTCTCTCAGCTGTTGGATATACCCATTCTTGAACAGTTGCCTTTCACAAGTCTAGAAGAAGTTCCTAAGCCAGAAGTCATTGCCTCAGCTTTGCATCTGAAACGGGATGATGCGGTATCCAATTGGGAAACAAGAAGTGGAGTCAAGGGTTTTCTAGCCAAGTTCTTGATAGACAAGGCCCAACTGTTTTGGGATGATATGGATTTTCAGGCTTTTGAGGAGGTCTTGGCCCTTCTAATTTATGGGTTAGTACTATTCCCTAATCCAGACTTATTCATAGATGTGAATGCTATCAAGATCTTCCTCTCTCACAACCCTGTGCCTACCTTGCTTGGAGATATTTTGCACACTCTCCATACTCGTACCATGAAGAGAAGATAATTGCTGTCGAGGTAGTTTATTTCTCACCTCCCTAAGTCCGTACTGAAGAATGAAGAAGGTGTGGGTTAGTCACAAAGGATAATGTCACTCGCTCACATGGATATTCTATGGTGTTCCCGAGCTATGGAAAACACTGTTATTATTGACCACTGCGGGGAGTACCCTAATGTACCGTTACTTGGCATCAGAGGGGGTATAACCTACAATCCTTATTTAGCTCTGCGAAAATTTGGTTACGCTCGAAGAGATGGTCCCCATGAGTTACTTATCAAGGGCATTGTATTCAACTATGAGGATGATGTTCAAGAGTATCGCCGGAGGTTCATACGAGCTTGGGGCATGGTAAACAGATCTGGCGCCAAGGCTTTGGGGCCAAAGGCTTCCATTCCCATGGAACCCTATCTCCAATGGGTACAAGCTCGCACCCATAAACTTATAATTCCCTATATGGTCGTTCTACCAGTGATTATGGAACCCACTACTGAAGGGGGTATTCCTTACACTATTCTTTATCCTGATATGCCCACTGATCTTGGAGAATTATAGAGGTCTTGGATTCAGTTGAAGAAAGAGCGGGATACTTACAGGGATCAGTTCTATGCTCAGGAGAGGAAGGTTTTAGAGCTCACAAAGCAGCTCCATGAGGAAAGAGGACTCAATGGCTATCTCGACACGAATGGGAAGCATCCATGGGAATTTTGATTTTTTCTAGTTTGAGATTTGTTTTTAATTGTAACGCCTAAAAGGAATTTGAACTTTGAATTCAACTAATAAAATATTTGTTTCATTTTGGTTCGCAAATTTAAATTTCCCAAAGTCTTTGAAATCATTGCATGCGCATCCCATTCATAACATTGCATGTACAAGTACCATTACAGGTTTCTCATCTTCTTAGCTGTTTATTTCAGCAGAAATGTCTTTCGAACAAAGCATCAAGGACCTTCAGGCACAAAACGCCCAGTTCCAGCAAATGTTCATAAATCTGGAAAAAGGGAAGGAGGATCTGAAAGCCCTCATCCTGAAAGAGAAAAAGAAGAAGGCTGTCGGTATTTTGAATATGGGCAGAAGGTTTATAGGTCCATTGAAGCAACAACTCGATCTGACCTCTTCATCCAAGGAAGGGGAGAATTAAGAAGAAAAGACAAGGGAGAAGGATCCCAGTCCTGAAGTTTCTGACAATGATACCGACTACAATGATGAGAAGTATCCTCCCACTAAGGATAGATACAAGCAGTTGGAAGATCGCTTGGGTGCTATGGAAGTCCAGAGGATACCTGGGCTGGATTTCGAAGAATTGGGATTGGTGTCGGGAGTGGTCATCCCGCAGAAGTTCAAAGCTCCAATTTTTGCAAAGTATGATAAGGTGTCCTGCCCAAAACTCCATCTCCGCTCTTATGTCATAAAGATCCATCCCCACACCGCTGATAAAAAATTTGTGGGTTTATTTCTTTCAAGATAATCTGTCAGGGACTCAGCTTGAATGGTTCTACCAACTGGAGAGAGCCAATGTTCTAAATTGGGAAGATCTGGATGCTGCTTTCTATAAGCAGTATCAATATAACGCCGACCTTGCTCCTACTCGTACTCAACTCTAGAGAATGTCCATGGGGGCGAGTGAAGGCTTTAAGGACTATGCACAAAAGTGGAGAGACTTGACTGGAAGAGTCCAACCCCCGTTGTCTGATAGGGAGTTGGTTGATATGTTTCTGGGGATGCTATCTGGTCCATTCTTTAATCATTTGATAGGCAGCTCGTCAGCTAGTTTCACCGAGCTGATCTTGATTGGAGAGAGAGTAGAAGCTGGGATTCGGAGCGGCAAGATACAGAAGGATGCTTCTTCAAGTTCGGTAAAGAAACCTTATGCTGGTAAGAAAGAAGTCAGTGCCATCTACGGCCCTAGGGCCCAAAGCAGAGCTGAACATCATCAGACAGTAAGTGTCATATGGTACCTAGGCATGCAGTCTCTCCACAACGCAACAATCAACCAAGGGTGGAAAGGCCACAACGGCAGTTTACCCGAATCAATATGATGTTGGCTGAAGTTCTACCTCATCTGCTGAGATCCAACTTGGTGACCTTGAAAGAAGCTCCCAAGAATCTGAATACCACATCTCCCTGATATAATCCAAACGCTAGGTGTGCCTATCATTATGAAAGTCCTGGCCACGATACCAATGATTGTTGGGCTCTAAGAAATAAGGTACAAGATCTGATCGAAGCCAAGGAAATTGAGTTTGATGCTCCGGAAAAGCCCAATGTCATAACTGCTCCTAGGCCTAAGCACGATCGTGGAATTAATGTTGTTGATACCGACTTGTTTGTGACCTTGGTGGATGAAGTTTCTACTCCTCTCATGACTGTGAAGAAGAATTTGCTGTTGACCGATTTATTTCTGGGTTATGGTGAAGGTTGCCATATATGTTCAATTCTGCCTTCTGGTTGCCATTTGCTAAAGTCAGGTGTTCAACGCCTGATGGACAACAAAGAAATTTTGTTCGAGAAAACTTTGGTTCCTGTTGTTCCATCTGAAGGCATTGCCATTATAACCATTTCTGCCAATCCTTCCAAGGTCTTCTCGAGAAGACCTGTTAGGATTACATCTTCTCCAAGAATCGATCCGCTAATAATCACTGTTCCTGGTCCTGTCCCGTATGCCTCAGACAGAGTTGTCCCCTGGAATTATGGTGCCGATGTGTACTATCATGGCATCAAACAAGATCTGAAAAATGAAGAGGTTGATCCTGATATTGGTAACATTGTCGGGACCAGCAAGGTTGCCCGAAGTGGAAGGGTCTTCTCTCCCGAGATTTCCCTTAAGACTGTCAACAGGCCTATTGTCATTCCATCTGCTGCTCCTGCTAGTACATAAACTACTACTCCTATTCTTACTCCAATTATTACCCCTGTCGACGAATCGTCTGGTATCTGCGGCAAAGAAGTTATAGGTGAGTCTGCCCGGACAGAGGCGCCTAGAAAAACTGTCGTGGAAGCCTCGAAGCAAGAGATAGAGGAAATACTGAAAATAATCAAAAAGAGCGACTACAACATGGTCGAGCAGCTGGGGCAGACCCCCTCAAAGATATCCATGTTGTCTCTGTTGTTGTGTTCCAAAGCCCATGCAAAGGCTTTGATTGCATTCCTCAAGACTGCGCATGTGCCGCAGGAGACCTCAGCTAATCAATTCAAAGATTGTGTGGCTAGCCTGACTACTGACAATGGGCTGGGTTTTTCAGACGCGGACCTGACACCGAAAGGGAGGAAGCATAATGATGCTCTACATGTCTCAATTGAGTGCAGGGGAACCACTATGGATCATGTGCTAGTAGATACTGGGTCTTCGCTGAATGTCCTGCCTAAGAAGGCATTGGATCGATTGGACTGTGAGGGCTTGACCTTAAAGCCTAGTAACATTGTGGTGATGGCTTTTGATGGGTCGAAGAGAATGGTGCATGGGGAGGTGGACATCCCTGTCAAAGTGGGCTCCCAAACCTTTGAGTACACCTTCTATGTAATGGACATTCGGCCGTCATATTCTTGTTTGTTGTGTCGTCCTTGGATCCATGAAGTTGGGGCAGTCACTTCTACACTGCACTAGATGCTAAAATATTCAGTAAGAGGAAAGATTGTCACTGTGCAAGGTGAGGAGGAGTATATGGTGAGCCACCTCAATTCTTTCAAGTACATAGAGATGGATGGGGAATTCATAGAGACTCCTTGCCAGAATTTTGAAGAGGTTCCCCAGATCTTGGCATCGGCTAAAGCTACTACCAGCAACAAACCTCCTCTGAAAATGGCTTCTCTCAAAGACGCGAGAGCCGTGATTGAAGAAGGTGGGTGTACCAATTGGGGACAACTCCCTGATTTTACTCACAAAACTGATAAGTTTGGTTTGGGCTTTACTTCAGGAGCTCAAAAGGCTGTTCGACGAGCTCGAGCTGAAGGACCTCCCCTACGCATCAGCAATCGGGAAATTAATGCCATTGAAGACGGCGAGGAAGACTCAGACATTGACAGCTGGATCTACCCAACTACCAATGGTGGACCGAGTAACTAAACGGCTATGGACTTTATACCAGTTTATTTTATTCCGCAGTAATTGTCTTACTTGTTTTTAATATTTGTAATAAACAATTTGAAACTCTACGGCCTTGTGCTTTGCCCGAGGCACATTAGCTTTGCTTGTGAGGGATATTATTTGTCATTTCATATATCATTAATAAAGCATTGGACGTTTCTTGCATACAAATTTTACGCTCTCTGTCTTTCCTTTTTGTTTTCACTTTATCAAAACAGTTATTCTCTTACACACACTCACGTATCATACTGCAAATCCATATCCACTCTGGATCCCATTGATAACAGCTTTGCTATTGCCAGTTATGACTTCGAAAATCCGATCAACCAAGCCAAGGACGAAGGTGAGGATGTTTGTGAGGTGCCTGGAGAACTTGCTAGGCTATTACAACAGGAAGAAAGGGCTATACAACCTCATGAAGAGTCGGTTGAGACAATAAACCTGGGCACAAAGATAGACAGAAAGGAGGTCAAGATGGGTGCAAATTTGGAAGTTAAGGTCAAACAGCGGTTGATACAAATGTTGAACGACTACATTGAGATCTTTGCCTGGTCATATGAAGACATGCCATGTTTAGACACTGATATTGTGGTTCATCGTTTACCGACCAAAGAAGAATATCCTCCGGTTAAACAGAAGGTCCATCGTATGCGCCCTAAAATGTCAGAGAAGATCAAGGCAGAGGTCATGAAGCAGTTCGATGCAGGATTCTTAGTTGTCACTTCTTTTCCACAGTGGGTTGCTAATGTTGTTCCGGTACCTAAGAAGGATGATAAGGTGTGAATGTGTGTGGACTATAGAGAACTGAACAGGGAAATCCCCAAGGATAACTTCCCTCTTCCTCATATTGATGTTCTGGTTGACAACACCGTGCAACACAAAATATTCTCCTTCATGGATGGTTTCTCTGGCTACAACCAGATCAAGATGGCTCCTGAAGACATGGAGAAGACAACCTTCATCACGCGGTGGGGCACCTTCTGCTACAAGGTGATGCATTTTGGGTTGAATAATGTTGGGGCAACTTATCAGCGTGCCATGGTCGCTTTGTTCCACGATATGATTCATCACGAGATCAAAGTTTATGTTGATGATATGATAGCCAGGTCTCAAACTGAGGAGGAGCACCTTGATCATCTACAAAATTTGTTCGACAGGTTGAAGATATACAAGCTGAGGTTGAATCCTAACAAGTGCACCTTCGGGGTAAGGTCTGGTAAACTTCTGGGTTTCATTGTCAGCGACAAAGGCATCCAAGTAGATCCTGCAAAGGTAAAGGCTATACAAGAAATGTCGGCTTCCTGTATGGATAAGGAAGTTAAGGGTTTCTTAGGACGCTTGAATATACCGCCAGGTTCATTTCACATCTGTATGCTACTTGTGAGCCCATCTTCAAGCTTTTGAAGAAAGATCAAGTGGTAAAGTGGAATGACGACTACTAGACAACTTTAGAAAGAATCAAAGAATACCTTCAAGAACCACCAATTCTGATGCCTCCGGTTGAAGGAAGACCTTTGATATTGTACTTGACAGTGCTAGACAATTCAATGGGGTGTGTGCTGGGGCAGCATGACGAGTCTGGTCGAAAAGTGCACGTAATATACTACCTTAGCAAAAGGTTTACCGACTATGAGACACGATACTCACTGCTCGAGAAAACTTGTTGCGCTTTGGCATGGGCTGCTCGCAGACTAAAACAGTACATGCTGGCCCACACTACTTTGTTGATATATAAGATGGATCCGATCAAATACATCTTCGAGAAACCCGCCCTTTTCGTAAGAATAGAAAGATGGCAAATGATCTTAACTAAGTACGACATACAATATACAATCCAAAAATAAATCAAGGGGAGTGTTTTGGCTGATCATTTGGCTCATCAGGTTGTGGATGACTAGCAGTCCATGAATTTTGAGTTCCCAGATGAGAATACTATACTGGTGACTGACTACGAAGAACCTGGACCGGATGAAGGATCCAAGGAGGGATCCCGATGGACTATGTTTTTTGATGGAGCTTCGAACGCACTAGGTAATGGCATCGGTGCTGTAATCATATCTCCTGAGGGCTGTCATACTCCTTTCACTGCCCGGCTATGTTTCAACTACACTAACAACATGGCGGAGTATGAAGCTTGTATCATGGGACTCAAGGCCACTATTAACCTCAATTTTGTACCCCGAAATTTCCCCTCTCATATTTCTCAAAACATTGCAAGAAAAATCTCCAAGTGGCTCAAGATTGCTCAAGAGTTGGACAGTCAAGCTATCTCCTAAGGCAGTCAACCCCAAATTAGGGTTTTGTGTTGCATCAAGATCCTTGAGTCCAAATGACCTAAAGTTCTCCCCAATGTCCTAATATGTCCTCAAGGTCATCCATGTCAAATTTCAAGCCTTGCAGAGGAAGTTTGCCCAGTCAATTGCTCAAAGGGTCCAAAAATCGACTATGCTAGGGAAAAAGTCAACTGTGACCTATAAACAGTCAAACTTCAAGATTTTTTGTCAACATTCTCATTTTGAAGGATATTTCATCATTTGATCAAGTGTTGATCATGATTCATCAAGGATTGCTCAAAATTCATCAAAATTCAAAAGTTGCTAAATTAGGGTTTTGTAGGAAAAGTCAACTCAACTTTGACCAAGCATAACTTTCTCATACTTTATGAGAAATGACCCATCCAAAGCTCATTTTGAACAGGATGCAATTTCCTACAATCCATCTTCACACCCCAAGATCAATAAATGCACTCACAAGAAGTTATAAATTTGGACATTATAGGTCATTTTTAAAAGTCAACAAAAACACCTTTTTTGTCAAAGCTTATAACTTGAGCATGGAATATCAAAATGAGATGATACCAAAAGGGTTGGTTAGAGGACATCTCAAGATTTCTAAAAAGTCCAAGAACACCTCCAAAAGTTCAAAATTGAAGAAGTTATGCATTGTTGAAGTTGGGCATTTTTGCAAAATTGCCAAAAGTCAACTATCCCCAAAACTTCAAATTTTGTCAAATGGGCCCATTCTTTTCCACTTAATTTGAGCTTCCCCAATTGCACACGTGTCCTAGCTTCAGCCTTGAGATCATATTTCTTTTTTATTATTTTATTTGATTTTTTATTGAATTATTTCATTTTTAATCAAATTAAATCAAATAAAATCCAAACATTGATTACTTGAGATCTTTTTGGCTATTTCAGGTTGAGATCATCATCATTAATCTCATCAAATTCGTATCACACTAAACCATGTGCAAAAGGATTGATTTTTGACAAATTTGGAAAGCTTTCAAAAGGAGATCAAATCAAATATGGGTGCATTGATTTAGAGAGATTGAATCCATAATTCTTAACCTAATGCATTCCATAATACATAAGGAAGCTTAAGACACGAAAACAAGAGTTAGAGGCTGTAAGCATAAGCAAAACAAAACTTGAAAAAGTGGTGAAAAAACTTGAATTCGAATTCACACTTAGAGGCAATCTCAGAAGCCAAGAAGCATCCCAATTGATTCCTGGGTGATCACATAACCCTCCTGGATCCAAAGCACACGTCCTCAAGCCTTCAAAAGCTCTGTAAGTATCACGATGCCAAGCTATGTTCTTGAATTCATAAATCATTATTCTTGCATCTTTTGTACAAATTAATTGCATATTCATAATCCTCACCGTGTTTCTAAGCGTTTTACATTATCCAATTTTGTTTATGTGACCTATACTGTGAGATGCCATAGCTAGGGTTTCGTGGTTTTTTTTTGGTGTTTCTCTTTCAGGAAAAATGGGCTATCAAGAGGGGCATGGTTGTGACCGGGATGATGAGACGAGCATGACCATGCCCTTGGATTTCATTTTTGTGGCTCGTAGCAAGTTTTGGAGATGGCCTGGCTTATAGCTACGGACTTTTGTCCGTTGGTATAGGTTTGGAGTGTTTTAGCCACGGTCCAACGACAAGGACGATGGCGTGTCATTCTCCAATTCACCCATTTAAACATGGCGCGCTTTGTTTTGTTTTTTCTGGCATATAATTGGTTTTCCTTCATTATTATTATTATGTATATCACTAACAATTGAAACCAAACAGCCTAGTGGCAAGCGAGCATTGGCAACATCCCACAGGACCTGGGTTCGAATCCCAGGTCCTCCACTTCTTTGATATTATTATCTTTCATGTAATCAGGTACAGATCCAAGCGTGAAGCCTATCATACATCCTCAAGCATCTGATGGCCAGATGGCCATAGGCCAAATCTGGTGGCCAGAAGCTGATGGTCTACTGTGATCGGTGGATCTGGAACTGACTGTTTAACGCTGGTTCGCGAAATGTCGCGGAAGCAAGAGTCGCCACCGTCTTTTATTGTCTCCAATATGGAAAGGACAAAAGCACAGAAAAATTCCTTATTGAGATTAGTTCTCGGTTCGGGAGGTAGATTTATAGAAAGGGAAGGTGTTAGCACCCTTTCTATCCATGGTTATCCATGGGCTCTTAGATACTTGCTCATTTGTGTTTTCAAAAATGTTTGTTTGCTTTTCAAGGTGAGTGGGTTTGAAAAAGTTTCGTTTAAAGTTTCAGATCGACTCTTGTATCAGTCCTCGAGAGTGTTTGAAAAGTTATTTTTTAAAGCTTTTTGCAAAGTGTCGGTGTGAAAAAGAAGTTTTCGATTTGTTTTGAATTAGAGCAAGTATCTACGAGTCATCTACCTACCCTAAGGAATTAGTCTGTGTAAATGTCCTTAAGGTAGTGCCATCCCACCATTGAGAGGTAGGTAGCACCACCGTTGGAGGTATTCGGGTCAATTCGAGGATTAGGGACAGTGTGGTCACCAGAGCAATAGGAGGATACCTTAGAAGCTACCCCCATGCCATGTTCATGGACATGAGGACTTACTAAAACGTCCTCTACTCGACGACCACGTTTCGAGGGGCAAGGCAACAATGAGGCGTACCCTAGGAGTGGTGTGTGAATTGTGTGTCATTTTCAGTTATTTATTTGTCTTGATCACGCGTCGAGTGAGCTACGCTTTGATTTTATTTGGGCATACATTCTTTCATGTGATAGTTAGCAATTTAAAGGTGCGGAAATTAAAATGCGGAAAAATAAAGGTCCTACACTATTACAAGGCGCGGGTCTACATCGCCAAATTAAACAAAGACCCAATTTTGAAAAGAAAAGTGCGGAAAGTAAATGTCCTAATTAACTATTACAAGGCTTTGGGGCAAATACATTACATTCGTAAAAGAAATAAAAAAATAAATGCGCGAAAAGAATTAAGAATCGAGTGCAAGGGCGTTGGACCCTTTAAAGATATTAAATTAAAATTAAAGGTTAATTAATGATTTAATGAGGAAAAGAAGTTATTTTTGAGTTTTTGGATTTATGAAATTAAAGAGAATTAATTGGAATTAAAAGTTAAATAAAACCCTAGTTCTAAATTGTTTTTAATTTATTAAAGAAAAAATGTTTAAGTTTGACCTAATTTAACCTAATTTAATTAATTGCATATTTATTTACAAGATGATTAATAATTAATAATGATGAAAAAAGTTTTTTGTTAAGAAAAAGAATAAAAGTATTAAAAACCCTAATTTCTACATTTTTTAGTTTATTAAAGAAAAACATTAAAATTAAACCTAAAATTAAACTAATTTGGTTATTAGAATTTATTTACAAAATTAATAGAAATCAATATTAACAAAACATATTTTTTTTATTTTTATGATTTTGCTGGTTTTTTGTGTTAAAAATTATTTTTGTGAAATTAATAAAACAATAAGGCAAATAAAAGAACAAAATAAGAAATCAAAATAAAGACATACAAACCATAGGGGGTGAGTTGGCCCAAATGGAGGTGAAACTATGAACAATCAGGCCCAAGAAACATAGAACTCGTTTGACTTTCCAGATCGCGTGTGGGATGATTGACTAGCGTCTAGGGTAGTCCTCCCATTCTGGCCCTTGGATTGGTGGTACTGGACATGTGGCAGGCAAGTACAGGTGCGTGTATGGTGGACTTCAGGTGAGGCGCTGCATGGAAACATATTAAGAAAAATAATATTGGAGAAGGGAGGGGACCTGGGAATCGAACCCAGGTCCCAATACCTGCATGCCAACACAACAACCACCAAGCCAAACGCGTTTCTTTGTTTACTTAGTGGGCACTGATCAACATAAGCAAAGCGTGCAATTATCCTGGAACCAACAAAAAACGCGCCAATGATTTGAACGCACCACTCAAGCATGGACACCTAAGCTTCGTCCTCGTTTTATACCTGCAAATAAAAGCAAATAGCGGGGGTTTTAAACCCCCACTAAACAAGACCAGGAAAAATAGCGATTAAGAAATGGGCAATGATAAATTGGGCGCGAGGTGTGGGTTCAATCCGTCTTGTTGTCACGATTCCAATGGCGTTGGTCTTATGGTCCAATTTTTCCCCAGGAAAGAAACCCCAATTTCAAACCTCTGAAACCCTAGGCAGCTTCCATGGTGGATTCGTGTACAAGGCTTAAAAGTTCAATCAAAGAATGCCAACAGCTTTAGAATGCTCATGTTAGTATAAATCAGTGCTTAAAACATATGGAAAAGGTATGCAAATCAAAACACGAATATGAAAATATTTGGGAACAGGGCAACGTGGTTCTACCAGTTCTGGATGTATGGAGATGTGATTTTGATTGGGAAAGCTTCCTGGTAGCCTTGGCAAACTTATGGAATAGTTTTTAGGCCCTGCAACACACTGAAACTATGAAAACAGTTTTGAGCTTTTTAAGAAAAATGCAAGTTTGTCTTCTTGAGGTTTCAGCGCAGCATGCTTGTTATTAGGATTAGGTTTCTCTTTGCATATGTATGAGGAATGAATTAGGTCAAAAACAAAGCCCAAAATCCATTTGAATCAATGTTTCCATATTTGATTTTTCAAGCATTTTTTCCAATCTTTTTGTCATCAAAACATTGCCAATCGTGGGAGATTCTTTCCCTTTTGGATGTGCACGAAATCTTGAGTGAATAAAGAGTGCAAATGCTGCACAAAAAGATTCCAAAACATTTGTTTAGTATTTTTCTCATATTTAATTTTAATTAAATGAATTAATAGATTTAAAAATTCAATTAATAAATTAAAAATAAGAAAATAACTCCCCTTTGGGTCAATGGGTCGTGCATAGCTTTTGGGTGATGATTCTTGGAAGAAATTGAGGCCCATTAACAATTTTGAGGCATTTGAAGCAAAGTTGACTTTTCAAAATTCCCAAAAATTTCCCAACTTCCACAAGGCATATCTTGCTCAATTTTTAAGCTTTGATCATGTTCTTGGACATTTTGGAAAGGTCTTGAAGTCCTCTAACCAATGTCTTTGGTCCCATGGCATTTTGATTTACCAATCACAAGTTATGGTCTTTGACTTAAAGTGCCTTTTTGTTGACTTTTGAAAATGACCTATAATGTTGAGATTGATAACTTTTTGTGAGAGCATTTCTTGGACTTGAAGTGTGAAGGGGAGTTGTAGGAAATGTCATCCTATTCAAAATGAGCTTTGGATGGAATTTTTCTGATAAACCATGTGGAAGTTATGCTCTGGTCAATTTGCAATTGACTTTTTCAACTGTCCAAAAATAGAAACTTTTGCATCTTGAGACTTTTTGAGCCATGCCTTGAGAATCATGATCAAGAATTGATCAAATTTTGTTTGGGGCTTCAAAATAAGATGTTGACCAAAAATTTTGACTTTTGACTGTCAAATGACCATTTTGCCCCTGCAGTTGACTGTTGAGCAATTAGGGTTTTTGACTGTGCAATCTTGTGTTGTGAGTCTTGAAACTTGACATGAGGATGCTTGACAATGTTTATGGGCATGTGGGACTTGATTGGACCCTTGGAAACTTCAACTTCTTTGCCAGAACCAAAACCCTAGTTTTTGACTGTTAGGAGGCCATTGGACTGTGTAACCCTTGGGAGATTTTGAACCTTGATCTTGGCAACTCTTGAAGAATTTGGGAGGGCCAATTTTGGGGTACAACAGTTGCCCCTGTTCAATCTTCTCAGACCTGAGGATGTAGATTGGCTGACGTGCCTTTCGTAATCCGAAGGTGGAAGATGATTGAACACTAGAGTGCCCAGAAATTTGCGCTCACATAGTAGTGTGATGGTGGGAATGGGCTTACAGATGCCATTTGGAGATTGATGGATAGGAAGATGTGCTTACAGATGCCATGCTGAGAGGTGATGGACAGGTGGATGGGCTTATAGATTCCATCTGGGTGTCGATCGCGTAAGAGTTTCCTTAGCGAGAACTTGCGTACCTGAAAAAGAAAATGATCACCTGGCCTGTTACAGGAGCTGGTCTTCAAACTCTTTATGTAGAGGCGTTCTAGCTGGTTACAGGAATTGAATCTTTAAACTCTTCAGACGCACCCTCAGCAGGATGATGAATGGATCAGGGATGGTTACTACCTCAACAGTAATGGTGAGAGAACCTGGGGTGATTACTACCTCAACAGTAACGATGAGAGAATCTTGGACGATTTCTACTGAGTCTTCATCAGAAAAATCTTTAGGAATCGATTTAACTGGACCAGAGAAGGCCTTTGACTGGATAAGAATCAGAAAAATCTTTAGGAGTCGATTTAACTGAACCAGACAAGGTCTTGGAATCTTCAACTGAGTCTTCATCAGAAAAATCTTTAGGAATCGATTTAACTGGACCAGAGAAGGCCTTTGACTGGATAAGAATCAGAAAAATCTTTAGGAGTCGATTTAACTGAACCAGACAAGGTCTTGGAATCTTCAACTGAGTCTTTATCAGAAAAATATTTAGGAATCGATTTAACTGGACCAGAGAAGGCCTTTGACTGGATAAGAATCAGAAAAATCTTTAGGAGTCGATTTAACTGAACCAGACAAGGTCTTGGAATCTTCAATTGAGTCTTCATCAGAAAAATCTTTAGGAATCGATTTAACTGGACCAGAGAAGGCCTTTGACTGGATAAGAATCAGAAAAATCTTTAGGAGTCGATTTAACTAAACCAGACAAGGTCTTGGAGTCTTCAACTGAGTCTTCATCAGAAAAATCTTTAGGAATCGATTTAACTGGACCAGAGAAGGCCTTTGACTGGATAAGAATCATAAAAATCTTTAGGAGTCGATTTAACTGAACCAGACAAGGTCTTGGGATCTTCAACTGAGTCTTCATCAGAAAAATCTTTAGGAATCGATTTAACTGGACCGGAGAAGGCCTTTGACTGGATAAGAATCAGAAAAATCTTTAGGAGTCGATTTAACTGAACCAGACAAGGTCTTGGAATCTTCAACTGAGTCTTCATCAGAAAAATCTTTAGGAATCGATTTAACTGGACCAGAGAAGGACTTTGACTGGATAAGAATCAGAAAAATCTTTAGGAGTCGATTTAACTGAACCAGACAAGGTCTTGGAGTCTTCAACTGAGTCTTCATCAGAAAAATCTTTAGGAATCGATTTAACTGGACCAGAGAAGGCCTTTGACTGGATAAGAATCAGAAAAATCTTTAGGAGTCGATTTAACTGAACCAGACAAGGTCTTGGAATCTTCAACTGAGTCTTCATCAGAAAAATATTTAGGAATCGATTTAACTGGACCAGAGAAGGCCTTTGACTGGATAAGAATCAGAAAAATCTTTAGGAGTCGATTTAACTGAACCAGACAAGGTCTTGGAATCTTCAACTGAGTCTTCATCAGAAAAATCTTTAGGAATCGATTTAACTGGACCAGAGAAGGCCTTTGACTGGATAAGAATCAGAAAAATCTTTAGGAGTCGATTTAACTGAACCAGACAAGGTCTTGGAGTCTTCAACTGAGTCTTCATCAGAAAAATCTTTAGGAATCAATTTAACTGGACCAGAGAAGGCCTTTGACTGGATAAGAATCAGAAAAATCTTTAGGAGTCGATTTAATTGAACCAGACAAGGTCTTGGGATCTTCAACTGAGTCTTCATCAGAAAAATCTTTAGGAATCGATTTAACTGGACCAGAGAAGGCCTTTGACTGGATAAGAATCAGAAAAATCTTTAGGAGTAGATTTAACTGAACCAGACAAGGTCTTGGAATCTTCAACTGAGTCTTCATCAGAAAAATCTTTAGGAATCGATTTAACTGGACCAGAGAAGGCCTTTGACTGGATAAGAATCAGAAAAATCTTTAGGAGTCGATTTAACTGAACCAGACAAGGTCTTGGAGTCTTCAACTGAGTCTTCATCAGAAAAATCTTTAGGAATCGATTTAACTGGACCAGAGAAGGCCTTTGACTGGATAAGAATCAGAAAAATCTTTAGGAGTCGATTTAACTGAACCAGACAAGGTCTTGGAATCTTCAACTGAGTCTTCATCAGAAAAATCTTTAGGAATCGATTTAACTGGACCAGAGAAGGCCTTTGACTGGATAAGAATCAGAAAAATCTTTAGGAGTCGATTTAGCTGAACCAGACAAGGTCTTGGAGTCTTCAACTGAGTCTTCATCAGAAAAATCTTTAGGAATCGATTTAACTGGACCAGAGAAGGCCTTTGACTGGATAAGAATCAGAAAAATCTTTAGGAGTCGATTTAACTGAACCAGGTAAGGTCTTGAAATAACTTCAACTGGATAAGAATCAGAAAAATCTTTAGGAATCGATTTAACTGAACCAGAGGAGGTCTTGGACATAGCTGAGAACTTAACTGGGTCTTTCCTGAAAGGTAAAGGTCAGTCATATGCAATGCATGATATGGATCAAGCTATGATGTTCTCAACATAAATGAGATCGTATGTTCATGATGCATATATGCATGCTATAATGTGTGGAAATGCGATGTTTATGAATGTATGTTTTTGTCTAGGAAAGTAAATCCTTGACGGGTGCCGGGAAATCACATCCTGGGCTGATGTTGGAGAATAGTGCTTTGTCGTTTCCGCTGGGGATGATAGTTGCAAGAATACCGGTAGGAGAAGATAACTCCGTTAGGGAATAAACTTTGCGAATGGATTACTCTGCGGGGAGAAAATTACTATAGCGATCTTGCTGGGGAACAATACTTTGTGGGGAGAGAGGTACTTTGCTGGGATGTTGATGGTAACTTCGCTGGGGATACCGTTGTTATGTTGGAAGTGTTAATAGACTCCGCTGGGGATAGGAAGACTTCGCCGAGGACGATCTTTCCGTGGCTTTTGGCTGAGGATAACCCAGTTATATCCTGGTAGGGAAATAACCTTTGAAGAAAGTCTGGGGGACGCGTTCGTGCTCTGTAGGTGGCAAGCTTCCAGAATCTACTGGGGGTAAGCTTCCTGCTGGAGAGATGGATTGAACTTTCCTGGGGAAATCTTGATTGGGTTCTCCTGGGGGAAATTTTTTTTTTTTTGATATATTGGGGAAGTGGCTCCGCTGAATATCTGGTATACCGCCGGGGAACAGTCTTAGATTAAGACTGTCGGGGATGCTTGTTAAGAATATCCGTATATTGTGCTGAGGAATGTTGAGATCTGCTGGAGGATACCCAACTTCCTTAAGGCTGATTGTATAACTTTGCTTGGGGAGAGTGCATTGACTTGCTGGCTCAATCTCTGGGGAATTAAGGTATATTGGTTACCTTATTCAGTTGATCATACCTTGTATCTTATGGACAGAGCAATTAGATTGCTTAGACGACTCATTACTGCCCCTGTTTCTGTGGGAGAAGGCACCTGTGGGGTGCTGACAGTTGTTGATGGACAAACCTTCTTCTGGTGGGCGAGTGACGAGATGCCGGGACATAGTCGTACGCTGTGATCCCTAACTTTTTCCTGGAGCGCCCTTTCGGGTTTTCAGTCCACCGGGATACCCATTTTTGCCCAAGCTGCCTTTTCAGGTTTTCGACTTGCCGGGTGTACAGGTTTTTTCCATTTCATCCCTTATTTTTGCCCGAACCCTTTTGGTTCGCCGGGAAGCCCTTATTTTTACCTAGGTGTGTCAACCTAGCAGGTCTTTGATTGTGCGTAGTATTTTTTTCGACTATGTCCACGCTCTCAGAATGTAGGGAGTTGCCCCTATTAGAAGTGTTTTGTCATGCCCCAGAAGATGTTTAATCAGGCAAGATTCGTTGCTGGAGTGCCCCAAGTGACCCAGGCAGAGATTTGCCCCAGGCTATTTGACCTTTGAGGGATTCTCCGAATCTTGACCTGACTGCCCCAGATAATAGATCATGATCATGTCGTGCCCCTTGATTGGAAGTGCTTTTGTTCATTAGGCATTCGTCGTGCGAATTTCTATGCTGTTCAAACAAAAAGTCATATGCGAACAAAGTTATGTTAAAATGCAAAGCTTATGTCTGTCTTGAAGTTTTTGAAAATGCATTCTTTTTTCATAAAAACAAGTGAATTTTTTTTTGTAAACAGTGATGCCAACTCGTTATTTTAACGCAAGCCTTAAGGAGTCAGGATACCTTTGTAACAGTATGCTTTCGAGCTAACCCATGCTTCAGCTAGGACTTTTGAGGGTTATAACGTGGCCTGGTTCATGGTTTTAAGAAACAAAGGATAAAGGCTCAAATTATTTGTACCCACCCACTCTTCGTGATGTTATTCAAACCTAAACTCAGATGATCATGCGTTAGACTTTGTTGCGTCTTTGCTTTGATATACCAGTGATGGTTCGGATACTGACGATTTATTTTGATTAGGCAGTCATTTTTGTTTTTGTTGAGGGTTTGTATGACCTCTTTCTTTTTGATTTTGCTATCCCTATTTTTTTGCCTGAACTGTTTCTTTTGTGATTACAGTCAGCGGGATGCCCCAGTCTTGTAAGTCTCCTTTATAGGTTTTGACTTATTGGGTTTTTATTTTTTTGAGATATAATGACTGCCTATCCTTATGATTATTCGGAATCATCACTGTCTTCTTTTTTTTTGTGAGGACCTCTTTGGTGCCATTCGTTATGCACTTGGATCAACTGAGAGACTACCCTTCCCCAGGTTATGATAAAGGGTTTTAATTTTCGAAAAGAAAAAGTCTTACTTCTTTGGCTCAGAGGGGTTGACGAGGGATTATCTTCCTTATAACTCCAGTGTTTAGGAATTGAAACAATGCATGTACTTCATCAGCGGGGTCTGTTCAAAGCATACTGTAAAGATTGTGGTATCATTTTCGTCATCCTCCCTCAAGAGGCTTAGAATTATTAATCGAGCGTTGATCATTAGAAAAAATATGAAAATAATTTGCATATAGTGAATACGAATGTATTGCTTCAAAACAGACATATGCGATGCATTAATGAAATAACAACGTTTATCATGAGTAAATGTTTGAACAGTCAAAAGAAAGTTACAACTTGAAAATTTTGATAAACAAAAGTCTTCTCATCTCAGGGCTTGTTACTTCAAATGGTGCCTCCTGTAGGGATGGTAGAAGCACTCAGCCTGGCCATCTTGGGTGAACTCCACAGCTCCTTCATCAACCAGGTCCTGGATTTTGTTCTTCAAGGTCCAGCAATCCTCTGTAGCATGCCCCGGGCTGTCAGAATGATAAGCGCAGCGGGCGTTGGGGTTATACCTTGAAGGTGTCCTGTTGGGATTCTTAGGAGGATCCCTGAGAGTTACCAACTTCAACCTCAACAGTTGTTGTAGAGCTTGAGGCAACGACACGCTGAGCTTGGTGAATTGCCTCTTGGGCTTGTCTGGCTGAAGCTGATGGATTTGTGACCTTGAAGCCAGTTCAGGAGCTTTTCCCTTGTCTCTTTGTCTCAAGGGTGGTTGAATGATGACTAGCTCTTTAGCCCTAGATGTTTTCCCCAGCTGGTTACCCCGAAGCAGTTGGTTGACGAGAAACCCGAGCTCTTCTTGTCTTTGAGCTAAGCCTTGAATGATAGTCACCTGCCCCAGCATCTGGGCTTTCATTGCATCCACCTCGGCTTGCAGATGTTTCAGCCGTTCATCCTCAGCATTGTTCCTGACCAAAGTTCCCATGAGAAGTGTTCTCAGCTCTTCCTGGCCCTTGGATAGATTTAGGAGGATTTCCCCGAACCGAGTCTCTTGAGCATGAAGGTCCTGGTTGTATTGTTGGGAAGCCATTGCTGAAATAAACAGCGGAGAGGGTAAGTGACCTGTAAACAAAGGTACCTGTCATGCACTGATATGTATGATATGCATGTAATGTTTTCAAGGATCTCGCGGGGTAAACAAGAAGATTGTTAGCATTTGAATTTGTAGCTTGATTGAAGGAACTCCATGTTGCTGAGAATCCTTCTTCAAGGGTCAAGGCTCACCATATCGAGTGGGTCATAGCCCCTGACAACCCTGTCTAGAGGAAAATAAATCCTCTTTGCCCCTTGCTGGACCATTGGTTTATCATGACCTGCATCACAGACCCTAGAGATCCTTGAAATGGATTAGTCCTTATGCAGGATGTATGCAATGGTATGATGGTATGATGTTATGCTATGCATGGAGTGATGTAAGTAAACCCTATTATGAGCCCAGATTAAGGACTGTAAACAAAACCTGCAAGAAACTCGTGTTGTTAGATAACAAGTGTACAAGTAGTCAAGTTTGAAGGCACACAAGTCACACAAGACAACCCTTAGAGTTTAGGCCAGCATGAAGTTTAGGTACTACCCTCTTTCAGTTTCTTGGTTAAGACCTGTCCTATCAGAAGTAACCGGGTTCTAGAGGATCCCAATATCACTAACTACCCTCAATCGGTCATAACTCCAGCATCGCAATCTTTTCTTGCGGCCAGAACCATCATGAGAGTTTAGCCTCAATGGGCGTAGCATACTGCTACCGTTCTATTGGCCAAGTTGGGTCATTTAGGGTTCTAAGGTCGGTTGGTGCTTAACGACTCCTCAGAAGACCCATATTCTCCTCGTTGCGACACAAGGGATATCGGTACAGACCAAGGCGCCACACCAACGTAGCCACTGCTTCACCCATGTCGGTCTACGCCGGACAGGTCCCTCACAGCTTATGCTACCTAACAGGGTATCCCCAGATCCGGGTTAGGATCTATGTAACTCCGAAACAGCCCACAATAATAAAGAAAACAAGCACAACAATTGAAAACACAAGTGATCTTAGTCCTAAGGTACACCTCACTTTATAAAATGTCCCCAGCAGAGTCGCCAGTTTTGTGATCGGTGGATCTGGAACTGACTGTTTAACGCTGGTTCGCGAAATGTCGCGGAAGCAAGAGTCGCCACCGTCTTTTATTTTCTCCAATATGGAAAGGACAAAAGCACAGAAAAATTCCTTATTGAGATTAGTTCTCGGTTCGGGAGGTAGATTTATAGAAAGGGAAGGTGTTAGCACCCTTTCTATCCATGGTTATCCATGGGCTCTTAGATACTTGCTCATTTGTGTTTTCAAAAATGTTTGTTTGCTTTTCAAGGTGAGTGGGTTTGAAAAAGTTTCGTTTAAAGTTTCAGATCGACTCTTGTATCAGTCCTCGAGAGTGTTTGAAAAGTTATTTTTTAAAGCTTTTTGCAAAGTGTCGGTGTGAAAAAGAAGTTTTCGATTTGTTTTGAATTAGAGCAAGTATCTACGAGTCATCTACCTACCCTAAGGAATTAGTCTGTGTAAATGTCCTTAAGGTAGTGCCATCCCACCATTGAGAGGTAGGTAGCACCACCGTTGGAGGTATTCGGGTCAATTCGAGGATTAGGGACAGTGTGGTCACCAGAGCAATAGGAGGATACCTTAGAAGCTACCCCCATGCCATGTTCATGGACATGAGGACTTACTAAAACGTCCTCTACTCGACGACCACGTTTCGAGGGGCAAGGCAACAATGAGGCGTACCCTAGGAGTGGTGTGTGAATTGTGTGTCATTTTCAGTTATTTATTTGTCTTGATCACGCGTTGAGTGAGCTACGCTTTAATTTTATTTGGGCGTACATTCTTTCATGTGATAGTTAGCAATTTAAAGGTGCGGAAATTAAAATGCGGAAAAATAAAGGTCCTACACTATTACAAGGCGCGGGTCTACATCGCCAAATTAAACAAAGACCCAATTTTGAAAAGAAAAGTGCGGAAAGTAAATGTCCTAATTAACTATTACAAGGCTTTGGGGCAAATACATTACATTCGTAAAAGAAATAAAAAAATAAATGCGCGAAAAGAATTAAGAATCGAGTGCAAGGGCGTTGGACCCTTTAAAGATATTAAATTAAAATTAAAGGTTAATTAATGATTTAATGAGGAAAAGAAGTTATTTTTGAGTTTTTGGATTTATGAAATTAAAGAGAATTAATTGGAATTAAAAGTTAAATAAAACCCTAGTTCTAAATTGTTTTTAATTTATTAAAGAAAAAATGTTTAAGTTTGACCTAATTTAACCTAATTTAATTAATTGCATATTTATTTACAAGATGATTAATAATTAATAATGATGAAAAAAGTTTTTTGTTAAGAAAAAGAATAAAAGTATTAAAAACCCTAATTTCTACATTTTTAGTTTATTAAAGAAAAACATTAAAATTAAACCTAAAATTAAACTAATTTGGTTATTAGAATTTATTTACAAAATTAATAGAAATCAATATTAACAAAACATATTTTTTTTTTTTATGATTTTGCTGGTTTTTTGTGTTAAAAATTATTTTTGTGAAATTAATAAAACAATAAGGCAAATAAAAGAACAAAATAAGAAACCAAAATAAAGACATACAAACCATAGGGGGTGAGTTGGCCCAAATGGAGGTGAAACTATGAACAATCAGGCCCAAGAAACATAGAACTCGTTTGACTTTCCAGATCGCGTGTGGGATGATTGACTAGCGTCTAGGGTAGTCCTCCCATTCTGGCCCTTGGATTGGTGTTACTGGACATGTGGCAGGCAAGTACAGGTGCGTGTATGGTGGACTTCAGGTGAGGCGCTGCATGGAAACATATTAAGAAAAATAATATTGGAGAAGGGAGGGGACCTGGGAATCGAACCCAGGTCCCAATACCTACATGCCAACACAATAACCACCAAGCCAAGCGCGTTTCTTTGTTTACTTAGTGGGCACTGATCAACATAAGCAAAGCGTGCAATTATCCTAGAACCAACAAAAAACGCGCCAATGATTTGAACGCACCACTCAAGCATGGACACCTAAGCTTCGTCCTCGTTTTATACCTGCAAATAAAAGCAAATAGCGGGGGTTTTAAACCCCCACTAAACAAGACCAGGAAAAATAGGGATTAAGAAATGGGAAATGATAAATTGGGCGCGAGGTGTGGGTTCAATCCGTCTTGTTGTCACGATTCCAATGGCGTTGGTCTTATGGTCCAATTTTTTCCCCAGGAAAGAAACCCCAATTTCAAACCTCTGAAACCCTAGGCAGCTTCCATGGTGGATTCGTGTACAAGGCTTAAAAGTTCAATCAAAGAATTCCAACAGCTTTAGAATGCTCATGTTAGTATAAATCAGTGCTTAAAACATATGGAAAAGGTATGCAAATCAAAACACGAATATGAAAATATTTGGGAACAGGGCAACGTGGTTCTACCAGTTCTGGATGTATGGAGATGTGATTTTGATTGGGAAAGCTTCCTGGTAGTCTTGGCAAACTTATGGAATAGTTTTTAGGCCCTGCAACACACTGAAACTATGAAAACAGTTTTGAGCTTTTTAAGAAAAATGCAAGTTTGTCTTCTTGAGATTTCAGCGCAGCATGCTTGTTATTAGGATTAGGTTTCTCTTTGCATATGTATGAGGAATGAATTAGGTCAAAAACAAAGCCCAAAATCCATTTGAATCAATGTTTCCATATTTGATTTTTCAAGCATTTTTTCCAATCTTTTTGTCATCAAAACATTGCCAATCATGGGAGATTCTTTCCCTTTTGAATGTGCACGAAATCTTGAGTGAATAAAGAGTGCAAATGCTGCACAAAAAGATTCCAAAACATTTGTTTAGTATTTTTCTCATATTTAATTTTAATTAAATGAATTAATAGATTTAAAAATTCAATTAATAAATTAAAAATAAGAAAATAACTCCCCTTTGGGTCAATGGGTCGTGCATAGCTTTTGGGTGATGATTCTTGGAAGAAATTGAGGCCCATTAACAATTTTGAGGCATTTGAAGCAAAGTTGACTTTTCAAAATTCCCAAAAATTTCCCAACTTCCACAAGGCATATCTTGCTCAATTTTTACGCTTTGATCATGTTCTTGGACATTTTGGAAAGGTCTTGAAGTCCTCTAACCAATGTCTTTGGTCCCATGGCATTTTGATTTACCAATCTCAAGTTATTGTCTTTGACTTAAAGTGCCTTTTTGTTGACTTTTGAAAATGACCTATAATGTTGAGATTGATAACTTTTTGTGAGAGCATTTCTTGGACTTGAAGTGTGAAGGGGAGTTGTAGGAAATGTCATCCTATTCAAAATGAGCTTTGGATGGAATTTTTCTGATAAACCATGTGGAAGTTATGCTCTGGTCAATTTGCAGTTGACTTTTTCAGCTGTCCAAAAATAGAAACTTTTGCATCTTGAGACTTTTTGAGCCATGCCTTGAGAATCATGATCAAGAATTGATCAAATTTTGTTTGTGGCTTCAAAATAAGATGTTGACCAAAAATTTTGACTTTTGACTGTCAAATGACCATTTTGCCCCTGCAGTTGACTGTTGAGCAATTAGGGTTTTTGACTGTGCAATCTTGTGATGTGAGTCTTGAAACTTGACATGAGGATGCTTGACAATGTTTATGGGCATGTGGGACTTGATTGGACCCTTGGAAACTTCAACTTCTTTGCCAGAACCAAAACCCTAGTTTTTGACTGTTAGGAAGCCATTGGACTGTGTAACCCTTGGGAGATTTTGAACCTTGATCTTGGCAACTCTTGAAGAATATGGGAGGGCAAATTTTGGGGTACAACATCTACCATAGACCCAGTTAACATGCACCCACTGAATCAAGAAAGTCAAACAAGGCCAATGCAAATGGGCCTCAGATTGCTTCTCAAACCACCATTTTCAGGCCCATACCCTTTCTCTCTTTCTATTATTTATTTGTTTATTTTTTATTTGATTTAATTATTTTTATAATTTTCTAACCAATCAAATTTTTTTCCTTTATAAAATTAAAAACCACAAAAATATTCTCTTCATAAAAATCAAATTTTAATTTTTTATTAATAAACACTAATTTAATTAATTTAGGCTTTAATTAGAAATAACTTTAATATATTTTTTTGTAAATAATTAAAATCAATTAGACTTAATTAGGTTTTTACTAACATTAATTAATTTTATTTTATTTCTTTAAATACCAAAAAACCCAAAAATAATTTATTTTATTAATTAATTAATTATTAATTTAGTAATTAACTTAGGTAATTTTCTTTCTTAATTCAAAAACAACAAAAAATCTTTTCTTTAACAAAAAAAAGGGTCAAAACCCTAGAATTTGCGCTCGATTTAATTTCCCGCACGCGATTTATTTCTTTTATCCTATTATGTATCTGATTCCGGTTTGTAATAGTAAATAGGACTTTTATTTATTTTTTATCGCTTTATTTATTTTTAAAGGGTTTGTCTTTGGCGATGTAAATACCCGACGCCTTGTAATTTAAATTCCGCAATTTATTTTCCGCAACTTATAACTGTTAGATGTTTGATAATAGGAGATGTATGACAAGACTGAATGTTTTAACCTAAAATCAACTTAGATCACCATTAACATGTACAAAGATAAAATTAACTGAAAACGACACACTCGCACATGCGCACTCTTAGGGTACACCCCACTTGGTTGCCTTCGTGCGCGGTCATTAAGTATAGATCGTTTTAGAGGTCGCCCTCTTGTCTAAGAGATCATAGTCGCCTCGAAACGGTTGCCTCGGATATTGTTGCCTCAAAACAAATGATCTAAGACATTAGGGTTACCGCTAAGGCGTCATAACATTGCTTTAGTGACCGTAAGTCCCTAATTCGAATTGACCCTCAAACTCCAACGACGATGCTACCTACTCATCAATAGTGGGATAGCATTGTCTAAAGGAAGATAGCATAGAACAATTCCTTTTTCGAGTAGGTAGATGGTTCTTAGATACTTGCTCTTTCAAAAAACAAAAAAACTCTTCACACTTACACTTTTCGTACAAAGTTTTCAAAAACACTTCATACACTCTTGAGGACAGAAGCAAGAGTTAAATCGAAGTTTTCAAACAAAAACTTTTTCAAACCCACAAACACAAAGAAAGCAAATTTTGAAAACAATTGAGCAAGTACCTAAGAGCCCGTGGATAACCACGGATAGAAAGGGTGCTAACACCTTCCCTTTCTATAATCTACCCCCCGAACCCGAGAAATATCTCGAAAAAGGAATTTTTCTGTGCTTTTTTCCTTTCCTTGTTGGATAAAATAAAAAGTCGGTGGCGACTCTTGCTTACCGCGACATTTTGGAAAACAAACGCAAAACGCAAACCAGCATTCCAAAAAACAGTCAGTTCTTTCCCACCGTATCACAGAACTGGCGACTCTGCTGGGGAAGCTTAATAAGTGGGGTGTACCTTAGGAATAGTTCATAATGTTTTCAATTGCTTGACTTGTATGCTTTATATTTGTGGGCTTGTATCGGAGTTACTATAGATCCTAACCTGGATCTGGGGATACCCTTTAGGTAAGTAGCAATAAACTGTGAGGGAACTATACGGCGTAGACCGATACCGTTGAAATAGTAGCTACGTTGGTGTGGCACTTTAGTATGTACCGATATCCCTTGTGGCGCAACGAGGAGAATATGGGTCTGCTAAGGGGTTATTAAGCACCAACTGACCTTAGAACCTTTAAATTGACCAACTTGGCCATAGAATAGTAGCAGTATGCTACACTCATTGAGACTAAACTCTCGTGATGATTCCGGCTGCAAGAAAAGGTTGCTAAACTGGAATTATGACCGATCGAGGGTAGTCAGTGATATTGAGATCCTCTAGAACCCGGTTACTATTTTTAGGACAGGTTTGAACCAACTGAACTGAAAGAGGGTAGTACCTATACTCCTTGCCAGCCTGAAATCTAAGGGCTCTCTGTGTGACTCGCGTGTCTTTACCATGTTTGCTATTTGTGGATACTTGTGGTGTGCTTTCTATCATGACATCATAACATTGCATACATCTTGCATTGGACTAACCTATTTCAAAGACAGGAGAGATTCATCTTTGTTTTGTTTTGTAGGTCATGGCACCTATGCGTAGGAACACCATTCGGATCAACTTTATCCAGGTTCCTACTATGCTTAAATAATTGGTTGCAAAGATTTCAGATACTACTTCCTTTATCAGAAGACATGGGCATCTTCTTGGTTTGGTCACCTCCAAATTGGACGAGCAGATGATGAGTGTCCTAGTCCAGTTCTTTGATCCACTGTACCACTGCTTTACTTTTCAGGACTACCAGTTGGTCCCCACCTTGGAAGAGTTCTCCGATCTGCTTGGTGTCTCTATTCTGGAGCAGACCCCGTTCACAGGTTGGGAGAAGATCCTTAGGCCAGAAGAGATTGCTTCAGCCCTCCATCTGACAAAGGCTGAAGTCATGTCCAATTGGGAGACTAGAAGTGGAGCAAAGGGTTTCTTGACTAAATTCTTGATTGGTAAAGCTAATCAGTTCTGAGACAGTCTAGACTTCTAGGCGTTCGAAGATATTCTGGCTCTTCTGATATATGGCTTGGTATTGTTTCCTAACTCTGATGCTTTCATCGATGTGAATGCGGTAAAGATTTTTATATATGGTAACCCTGTACCCACTCTCTTGGGTGACATTCTTCATCAGCTTTATGCTCGTACTGCTCGGAAGCGAGGAACCCTGATGTGCTGTGCTCCGCTGTTGGCGAGGTGGTTTATTTCTCACCTCCCCAAATCAGTTTTGAAGAACAAAGAACGCATGGGCTGGGCCTACAGGATTATGTCTCTCTCTCATAATGACATCATTTGGACTATCAAGGGTATGGATGAGGTAGCTATTATTGATCGCTATGGGGAATACCCCAATGTTCCACTGACAGGAACCAATGGAGGAATCACTTATAATCCATGATTGGCCTTACGTCAGTTTGGGCGTGCTAGAAGGGAAGGACCTCATGAGTTGCTAATGCCCAGTATTGTCTTTCATTTCCAAGGGGATAGCGACGAGCAACGCCGCAGATTCATAAGAGCTTGGGATAGAGTACACAGGTCTGATCCGCACGAGCTGGGTGCAAAAACTTCTCTTCCGATGGAGCCATATCTCCGATGGGTTCGTATCCGTGCCCAAAAGCTGGGAATGCCCTATGAAGCTGTCTTGCCTATCATTGTTGAAGTTGCTAATGAAGAAGGGGTTCCTCCTACCATCCTACACCCTTACACGCCTACTGACATTGGGGCATTGAAGAGGTCCTGGATGCAGCTGAGAGAAAAGCGGTATACTTATAGAGAAAAGTATCACGAGCAAGAGCAGAAGATTCAGAAGTTGACAAGACAACTGGAGAATGAGCTGGTCATCAATGACTATGTCAGCACTAAAGGCAAACGACCATGGGAGCACTGATGTCCTTTGATTATTTCCAGTTTTTATTTACTTCTCAGTATTTCCTTTCTTGTAACGCCTTAAGGGTATTTGTTGAACAATTGAATTTCAAGTTTATCTAATAAAAGTGTGTTTCATGTTTGGTTTACGAATTTGAATCTCTCGATGTCTTTGAAATCATAGCATACGCATTTCATTCCATGCACCTCATAACAGGTGCCCTTACAGGTTTTTCTCATCTTCTTCGCTGTTTATTTCAGCATCATGACTTCCGAACCATCAACTGAACAAGCAATCAAGGCTCTACAGGCTCAAAACGCCCAGTTCCAGGAATTGTTCATGAGTTAGCTAAGGGTCAGCAAGATCTGAAGACCCTTATCTTGAAAGAGAAGAAGAAGAAGAAGAAGAAGAAGAAGAAGAAGAAGACGGTCCTATTTAGTATGGGTCGCAGATTCGGAAACGATTTGCGAGAAGAGGTTGATTTGACCCCCTCATCTAGAGGAAAGGATAATCAGGAAGAAAGGAGGGCTCCTAGCCCTGTGGTTTCAGACAACGAGACCAACTTTAACGAAGACCAGTATCCTCCGGCTGAGGATAGATACAAACAACTAGAAGATCGTATGAGTGCGATAGAAGTTCAGAAAGTGCCTGGTCTGGACTTTGGTGATCTGGATCTGTCATCGAGGGTGGTGATTCCCCATAAGTTCAAAGCACCAACCTTTGCTAAATACGACAGAGTTTCTTGTCCGAAACTGCACCTCCGTTCGTATGTTAGGAAGATTCAGCCATACACCGCTGACAAGAATCTCTGGATCCACTTCTTTCAAGACAGTCTCTCAGGGACTCAGCTTGAATGGTTTTACCAGTTAGAAGGAGCTAGCATCCGTAATTGGGAAGACTTGGCTGCTGCTTTCTACAAGCAGTACCAATACAATGCTGACCTCGCTCCCACGCGTACCCAACTCCAGGGCATGTCTATGGTTGCGGGTGAAGGTTTCAAAGATTATGCTCAGAAGTGGGGGGACCTCGCTGGAAGAGTGCAACCACCCTTGGCTGATCGGGAGCTTGTGGATATGTTTCTGGAGACCTTGTCTGGTCCGTACTTTAACCATCTGATTGGAAGTTCTTCGTCCGGGTTTATGGAGCTGATAATGACCGGTGAAAGGATTGAGGCTGGTATCAAATCCGGTAAAATACAAAAGGGTGCCTCATCAGGCACCGAGAAGAAGCCTTTTAAGAAGGAGTCTAATGCTGTTTACAGCTCAAAAAGCCAGAATAGACCTGAACGCCACCAAGCTGTTAATGCGGTGGTTATTTCAAGACCTGCAGTTGCTCCTCAACACAACAATCAGGCAAGGGCCGAGAGACCTCGAAGACAGTTTACTCAGCTCAACATGACTTTATCCCAAATTCTGCCGAAGTTATTAAAGACCAACTTGGTAACTCAAAGGGAGGCCCCGAGGACTCCCAACACTACATCACCGAAGTACGATCCGAATGCCCACAGTGCTTTTCACTCTGATAGCCCGAGGCATGACACAGATGACTGTTGGGTCTTGAAGAACAAGGTACAGAACCTGATTGATGCCAAGGAGATCGAGTTCGGAGCCCCAGAAAAGCCTAAACAGGATGTGGGAGTAAATGCTATCGGGGATGACGATGATGAAGAGTTTGATATTGACAGCTGGATATACCTGAATGCCGATGATGGATTAGGCAATTGGACAGTGAAGGATTCTATGCCCGTTTCTGTTATCACCCAGTAATGAGACTTTTTGTTTTGTGTTTGTAACGGACAATGTTTTAAACTTTATGGCCCGATGTCTTATCCGAGGCACCGTGGCTTCATCTGTGAGGGCTTTATGCGTGTCATCTACATATATCATTAATAAAAGCATTGGACGTTTTTTGCATTTCAAATTTTACGCTCTTTGTTTTTCTTTTATTATATTGCAAAACAGCTATTTACATACACTCACATATATAGGTCTACATCCACTCTGGATCTCACTGGTAACGACTCTACTACTGCCAGTTATAACTTCGAAATTCTGATCAACTTAGCCAAAGACGAAGGTGAAGATGATTGTGAAGTGCCTGGTGAACTTGCAAGACTACTACTTCAAGAAGAGAGGGCCATACTGCCGCACGAAGAGCCGGTGGAATCAGTAAATCTGGGTACAGAGATAGACAAGAAAGAAGTTAAGATCGGTGTAAATCTGGAGCTTAGTGTGAAGCAACGATTGATTCAGATGTTGCGTGACTACGTTGAGATCTTTGCCTGGTCTTACGAAGATATTCCTGGGTTGGATACTGATATTGTGGTTCACCGATTGCCTACCAAGGAAGACTGTCCTCCAGTAAAACAGAAAGTTCGCCGAATGCGCCCAGATATGTCTGAGAAAATCAAGGCTGAAGTTATGAAACAGTTTGACGCCGGTTTTCTAGCAGTTACTTCTTACCCTCAGTGGGTGGCCAACGTGGTTCCTGTGCCGAAAAAGGATGGTAAGGTTCAAATGTGTGTCGACTATAGGGATCTGAACAAGGCAAGTCCCAAGGATGATTTCCCTCTACCTCATATCGACGTTTTGGTTGACAACACCGCTCAGCATAAGGTATTCTCCTTTATGGATGGTTTCTCCGGTTATAATCAAATTAAAATGGCTCCCAAAGACATGGAGAAGACAACCTTTGTTACTCAATGGGGTACCTTTTGCTACAAAATCATGCCTTTTGGACTGAAGAATGCTGGGGCAACGTATTAGCGTGCCATGGTCGCTTTATTTCACGACATGATCCATCATAAGATTGAGGTATACTTTGACGACATGATTGCAAGATCCCAAACTGAGGAAGAACACCTTTACCACCTTCAGAAGCTATTTGACAGGTTGAA
Source organism: Vicia faba (assembly GCA_948472305.1). Taxonomy (NCBI): domain Eukaryota; kingdom Viridiplantae; phylum Streptophyta; class Magnoliopsida; order Fabales; family Fabaceae; genus Vicia; species Vicia faba. The sequence goes on along the minus strand of OX451739.1, from coordinate 1,358,451,158 downwards.
GTTGTACAAGCTGAGGTTAAACCCGAACAAGTGTACCTTCGGGGTGAGATCTGGTAACCTGCTGGGTTTCGTCGTAAGTGATAAAGGTATTTAAGTGGATCCTGCAAAGGTGAATGCTATATAGGAAATGCCGGCTCCCAAAATAGAAAAAGAAGTCAGAGGCTTTCTGGGACGTCTGAACTACATTTCCCGATTCATCTCGCACCTGACTGCTACTTGTGAACCAATCTTCAAGTTATTGAAGAAAGATCAAGTGGTACGATGGAATGATGAATGTCAGGCCGCTTTCGAAAGGATCAAGGAATATCTCCAAGAGCCACCCATTCTGATGCCTCCAGTTGAAGGGAGACCTTTGATCTTATACTTGACAGTACTCGACAACTCAATGGGGTGTGTGCTGGGTCAGCATGATGAGTCTGGCCGAAAAGAGCATGTTATTTATTACCTTAGAAAAAAGTTTACCGACTGTGAGACCCGATACTCACTGCTCGAGAAGACTTGCTGCCCTTTGGCATGGGCTGCTCACCGGTTGAGACAGTATATGTTGACTCACACTACGCTATTGATATCAAAAATGGATCCAATCAAGTATATCTTCGAAAAGCTTGCCTTGTCCGGAAGAATAGCAAGATGGCAGATGATTTTGACTGAGTATGACATCCAGTACACGACTCAAAAGGAAATCAAGGGAAGTGTGTTTGCAGGCCATTTGGCACATCAAGCAGTGGATGATTACCAGTCTATAAACTTTGAATTTCCGGACGAGAATATCATGATAGTGACTGACTGTGAGACACCTGGACCGGATGAAGGACCTGAGGAAGGATCCCAATGGTCTATGTACTTTGATGGAGCTTCGAACACTTTGGGAAATGGCATTGGCGCCGTGATCATATCTCCTAAAGGCTCTCATACTCCGTTCACCGCCCGACTATGTTTCAACTGCACCAACAATATGGCGGAGTACGAAGCATGCATCATGGGTCTTCGAGCAGCAATTGACCTAAGGATAAAATTTCTGAGTGTATTCGGAGATTCCGCTCTCGTGATTAGTCAGATCAAAGGCGAGTGGGATACGAAACACCCGAATCTTATTCCTTACAAGGAGTATGTGTCGACGTTGCTTCCGCACTTCGAAGAGATAACCTTTGATCACTTCCCTAGAGAGGAGAACCAGTTGGCGGACGCGCTGGCTACGATGTGTTATATGTTCAAAGTCAATTGGGACAACGAGGCTCCCCGGATTATCATTGAAAGATTGGACGAACCTGCACATTGCTGTGATATTGAGACTGAAAAGGTAGCAGAAAAACCCTGGTTTCATGAGGTGAAGAGGTATCTTGAGGATCAGGAGTACCCCGAGGGTGCATCTGTTAATGACAAGAAGTTTCTGAGAAGGTTCGTGGCGAAGTTCTTCATCAGCAATGGCATCCTTTACAAGCGTAACCATGATTCGACCTTACTGCGATGTGTGGATAAGAACGAGGGAGACAGAATCATGACAGAGTTACATGAAGGTACTTTCGGAACTCATTCTAGTGGACATACCATGGCAAAGAAGATCCTTCGGGCAGGATATTATTGGTCCACCATGGAAGCCGACTGTTATCAGCATTCTCGGACATGTCACAAGTGCCAAGTCTATGCTGATAAGGTGCACGTACCTCTAGTACCTCTGAATGTTTTGACAGCTCCTTGGCCTTTTGCAATGTGGGGCATTGATATGATCGGCGAGATCAGACCTACAACATCCAACGGGCATCGTTTCAATCTGGTAGCAATTGATTACTTTACAAAGTGGGTTGAATCAGCTTCCTTTGCTACAGTAACCAAGAATGTCGTGGCACGTTTCATTCGGCACAATCTGATTTGTCGATATGGTGTACCAGAGAGGATCATTACGGACAATGGTACAAACCTCAACAATAAAATGATCACTGAGCTCTGCAAGCAGTTCAAGATACAACATCACAACTCTTCTCCCTATCGGCCGAAGATGAATGAGGTTGTAGAAGCGGCTAATAAGAACATTAAGAAGATTGTGCAAAAGATGACTGTGACATACAAAGACTGGCACGAGATGTTACCATTTTCTCTTTATGGATATCGTACCTCAACACGGACGTCAACAGGGGCAACACCCTATTCCTTGGTATATGGTATGGAGGCTGTCTTGCCCATTGAAGTTCAGATACCCTCTCTTCGGATTATGAAGGATGCAGATTTGAGCGAAGACGACTGGATTCATACCAGGCTTGATCAGCTGAACCTAATCGACGAAAAGAGACTTACTGCTATTTGTCATGGTCAAACGTATCAAAAACGGATGATCAAGGCATTTAACAAGAAAGTCAGACGACAAGAGTATCAAGTTGGGGACCTGGTTATCAAGCGCATCATACTGCCACAAGGTGATCCCAGGGGAAAATGGACCCCTACCTACGAAGGGCCATTTGTGGTCAAGAACATTTTCTCAGGAGGAGCTATGATTCTAACCACCATGGATGGTGATGACCTTCCTCACCCCATCAATGCAGACATAGTGAAAAGATACTATGCATAATTAATGACCCGCCAGGTTGATTGGCCTAGGCAAAAATAAGGGCTTTCCGGCGAACCAAAAGGGTTCGGGCAAAAATAAGGGATGAAAATAAAAAATCTGTACACCCGGCAGGTCGAAAACATGAAAATCCAGCTTGGGCAAAAAAGGGTAAATTCAGCTGAACAACATGGTTAAGGTACTTTCACTCCCCGCAGAGTAAGACAATAATGATAGCTCTCCCCAGCTGAGACTTGTAACTGTGAATGAATGAGTCGGTAATATTCTCCCCCCAAGCAGAGTTTATCTACCATCAACACTGAAAAGGCTTAATATCCCCGACAGTCTTAATATTCCCCAACGGAGTATAAGAATATTCCCCGGCAGAATACAAGATATCCCCAGTGGAGTTAAAATTTTCCCAGCGCAGTCTGAAAAAGCTTCCCCAATGGAGTTGAAGAATCATCCCCAGTAGACTCTGGAAGTTCATCCCCGGCAGAGTATACAAATAAATATCCCCAGCCGAGCTCGAAGTAAGATGGTCCCCAACAAAGCTCAAAGGATTATCCCCACAAGAGTCTAACAGGTTATCCCCGGTGAAGTCGCAACTGAAAGATCATCCCCAGCGGATTTATTTCCTTTCACAAACAGGAATTCAATCCCCAACAAGATTCAGTATCACCAGCAACGGTAATTCGTCCCCAACGGAATTTATCAGTGGAATCTTCAGCAGAGCATCTCTTCCCCACAAAATAATCTCCTCATCGGTTTATTCCCCAGCGGAGTTATCCTCTCCTGCAGGTCTATTCTCACAATCATCTTCGTTCATCCCCAGCGGAAACGAAGAATCCAACTCTATTCTCCAGCAGCTATCCGAGATTTATTTTCCCCAGCTAGAAACATTACATTTCCATACATCATGATACATGCATATACGCATCATACAACACGATCTCATTTATTTTGAGAACATCATTGCTTGATCCATATCATGCATTGCATATGACTGACCTTTACCTTTCAGGAAGGATGCAGTTAGGTTCTCAGCAGTCGAAGACCTGACCGGTTCTTAAATCTCAACTGAATTATCCTCGGTTGAATTTCAGATAAGGTTCTCAATCTAGACAATTTTCCTTCGTCAAAGTGTGGAAGAGTTCTACAATCTCAACAGTATACTCCGTTGAAGACCAGACAGTTCCTAGATCTTGATGAAGATGTTTCCCTCAGTCGAAGACCTGACTGGTTCTTAAATCTCAACTGAATTATCCTCGGTTGAGTTTCAGATAAGGTTCTCAATCTCGACAATTTTCCTCTGTCATAGTGTGGACGAGTTCTACAATCTCAATAATATACTCCGTTGAAGACCAGACAATTCCTAGATCTTGATGAAGATGTTTCCCTCCGTCGAAGACCTGACCGGTTCTTAAATCTCAACTGAATTATCCTCGGTTGAACTTCAGATAAGGTTCTCAATCTCGACAATTTTCCTCCGTCATAGTGTGGACGAGTTCTAGAATCTCAACAGTATACTCCGTTGAAGACCAGACAATTCCTAGATCTTGATGAAGATGTTTCCCTTAGTCGAAGACCTGACCGGTTCTTAAATCTCAACTGAATTATCCTCGGTTGAATTTCAGATAAGGTTCTCAATCTCGACAATTTTCCTCCATCATAGTGTGGGCGAGTTCTACAATCTCAACAGTATACTCTGTTGAAGACCAGATAGTTCCTAGATCTTAATGAAGATGTTTCCCTCAGTCGAAGACCCGACCGGTTCTTAAATCTCAACTGAATTATCCTCGGTTGAATTTCAGATAAGGTTCTCAATCTCGACAATTTTCCTCCGTCATAGTGTGGACGAGTTCTACAATCTCAACAGTATACTCCGTTGAAGACTAAACAGTTCCTAGATCTTGATGAATATGTTTCCCTCAGTCAAAGACCTGACCGGTTCTTAAATCTCAACTGAATTATCCTCGGTTGAATTTCAGATAAGGTTCTCAATCTCGACAATTTTCCTCCGTCAAAGTGTGGACGATTTCTACAATCTCAACCGAGTTATACTCCTTTGAAGACCAGACAGTTCCTAGATCTTGATGAAGATGTTTCCCTCAGTCTAAGACCTGACCGGTTCTTAAATCTCAACTGAATTATCCTTGGTTAAATTTCAGATAAGGTTCTCAATCTCGACAATTTTCCTCTGTCATAGTGTGGATGAGTTCTACAATCTCAACAGAATTATACTCCGTTGAAGACCAGACAGTTCCTACATCTTGATGAAGATGTTTCCCCCAGTTGAATTACGGACAAGCTCTTAAAACTCAGCAAATATGTTCTCTCAGATGAGGTACAGGCAAGTTCCTAAATCTCAATAAAAGATAGACTTCCCCAGTAGAATCTTCTACAAACAACAGGTATGCAAGTTCTCGCTAAGGAATCTCTTATGCGATCGACGCTCCTGCGGATGGCATCTATAAGCCCATCCTCCTACCAACAATCTCCAAATGGCATCTATAAGCCCATTCCCGACATCACATTGCTGATATTCTACTATGCGAGTGCAAATTTCTGGGCACTCTAGTGTTCAATCATCTTCTACCTTTGGATCACGAAAGGCACGAAAGCCAATCTACATCCTCGGGTTTAAGAAGATTGAATAGGGGTAGTTGTTGTACCCCAAAATTTTCCCTCTCATATTTCTCAAAACATTGCAAGAAAAATCTCCAAGTGGCTCAAGATTGCTCAAGAGTTGGACAGTCAAGCTATCTCCTAAGGCAGTCAACCCCAAATTAGGGTTTTGTGTTGCATCAAGATCCTTGATTCCAAATGACCTCAAGTGCTACCCAATGTCCTAATATGTCCTCAACGTCATCCATGTCAAATTTCAAACCTTGCAGAGGAAGTTTGCCCAGTCCATTGCTCAAAGGGTCCAAAAATCGACTATGCTGGGGCAAAAGTCAACTGTGACCTATAAACAGTCAAACTTCAAGATTTTTTGTCAACATTCTCATTTTGAAGGATATTTCATCATTTGATCAAGGTTTGATCATGATTCATCAAGGATTGCTCAAAATTCATCAAGATTCAAAAGTTGCTAAATTAGGGTTTTGTAGGAAAAGTCAACTCAACTTTGACCAAGCATAACTTTCTCATACTTTATGAGTAATGACCCATCCAAAGCTAATTTTGAATAGGATGAAATTTCCTACAATCCATCTTCACACCCCAAGATCAAGAAATGCACTCACAAGAAGTTATAAATTTGGACATTATAGGTTATTTTTGAAAGTCAACAAAATCACCTTTTTTGTCAAAGCTTATAACTTGAGCATGGAATATCAAAATGCGATGAGACCAAAAGGTTTGGTTATAGGACATCTCAAGCTTTCTAAAAAGTCCAATAACACCTCCAAAAGTTCAAAATTCAAGAAGTTATGAATTGTTAAAGTTGGGCATTTTTGCAAAATTGCCAAAAGTCAACTATCCCCAAAACTTCAAATTTTGTCAAATGGGCCCATTCTTTTACACTTAATTTGAGCTTCCCCCATTGCACACGTGTCCTAGCATCAGCCTTGAGATCATATATCTTTTTTATTATTTTATTTGATTTTTTATTGAATTATTTCATTTTTAATCAAATTAAATCAAATAAAATCCAAATATTGATTACTTGAGATCTTTTTGGCTATTTTAGGTTGAGATCATCATCATTAATCTCATCAAATTCGTATCACACTAAACCATGTGCAAAAGGATTGGTTTTTGACAAATTTGGAAAGCTTTCAAAAGGAGATCAAATCAAATATGGGTGCATTGATTTAGAGAGATTGAATCCATAATTCTTAACCTAATGCATTCCATAATACATAAGGAAGCTTAAGACACGAAAACAAGAGTCAGAGGCTGTAAGAATAAGCAAAACAAAACTTGAAAAAGTGGTGAAAAAGCTTGAATTCGAATTCACACTTAGAGGCAATCTTAGAAGCCAAGAAGCATCCCAATCGATTCCTGGGTGATCACATAACTCTCCTGGATCCAAAGCACACATCCTCAAGCCTTCAAAAGCTCTGTAAGTATCACGATGCCAAGCTCTGTTCTTGAATTCATAAATCATTATTCTTGCATCTTTTGTACAAATTAATTGCATATTCATAATCCTCACCATGTTTCTAAGCCTTTTACATTATCCAATTTTGTTTATGTGACCTATACTGTGAGATGCCATAGCTAGGGTTTCGTGGTTTTTTTTGGGTGTTTCTCTTTCAGGAAAAATGGGCTATCAAGAGGGGCATGGTTGTGACCAGGATGATGAGACGAGCATGACCATGCCCTTGGATTGCATTTTTATGGCTCGTAGCAAGTTTTGGAGATGGCCTGGCTTATAGCTACGGAATGTTGTCTGTTGGTATATGTTTGGAGTGTTTTAGCCACAATCCAACGAAAGGGACGATGGCGTGTCATTATCCAATTCGCCCATTCAAACATGGCGCGCTTTGTTTTGTTTTTTCTGGCATATAATTGGTTTTCCTTCATTATTATTATTATGTATATCACTAACAATTGAAACCAAACAGCCTAGTGGCAAGCGAGCATTGGCAACATCCCACAGGACCTGGGTTCGAATCCCAGGTCCTCCACTTCTTTGATATTATTATTTTACATGTAATCAGGTACAGATCCAAGCGTGAAGCCTATCATACATCCTCAGGCATCTGATGGCCAGATGGCCATAGGCCAAATCTGGTGGCCAGAAGTTGATGGTCTACCATAGACCCAGTCAACGTGCACCCACTGAATCAAGAAAGTCAAACAGGGCCAATGCAAATGGGCCTCAGATTGCTTCTCAAACCACCATTTTCAGGCTCATACCCTTTCTCTCTTTCTATTATTTATTTGTTTATTTTTTATTTGATTTAATTATTTTTATTATTTTCTAACCAATCAAATTTTTTTCCTTTATAAAATTAAAAACCACAAAAATATTCTCTTCATAAAAATCAAATTTTACTTTTTTATTAATAAACACTAATTTAATTAATTTAGGCTTTAATTAGAAATAACTTTAATATATTTTTTTGTAAATAATTAAAATCAATTAGACTTAATTAGGTTTTTACTAACATTAGTTTATTTTATTTTATTTCTTTAAATACCAAAAAACCCAAAAATAATTTATTTTATTAATTAATTAATTATTAATTTAGTAATTAACTTAGGTAATTTTCTTTCTTAATTCAAAAACAACAAAAAATCTTTTCTTTAACAAAAAAAGGGTCAAAACCCTAGAATTTGCGCTTGATTTAATTTCCCGCACGTGATTTATTTCTTTTATCCTGTTATGTATCTGATTCTGGTTTGTAATAGTAAATAGGACTTTTATTTATTTTTTATCGCTTTATTTATTTTTAAAGGGTTTGTCTTTGGCGTTGTAAATACCCGAAGCCTTGTAATTTAAATTCCGCAATTTATTTTCCGCAACTTATAACTGTTAGATGTTTGATAATTGGAGATGCATGACAAGACTGAATGTTTTAATCTAAAATCAACTTAGATCACCATTAACATGTACAAAGATAAAATTAACTGAAAACGACACACTCGCACATGCGCACTCTTAGGGTACACCCCACTTGGTTGCCTTCGTACGCGGTCATTAAGTATAGGTCGTTTTAGAGGTCGCCCTCTTGTCGAAAAGATCATAGTCGCCTCAAAACGGTTGCCTCGGATATTGTTGCCTCAAAAAAAATGATCTAAGACATTAGGGTTACCGCTAAGGCGTCCTAACATTGCTTTAGTGACCGTAAGTTCCTAATTCGAATTGACCCTCAAACTCCAACGACGATGCTACCTACTCATCAATAGTGGGATAGCATTGTCTAAAGGAAGATAGCATAGAACGATTCCTTTTTCGAGTAGGTAGATGGTTCTTAGATACTTGCTCTTTCAAAAAACAAAAAAACTCTTCACACTTAAACTTTTCGAACAAAGTTTTCAAAAACACTTCATACACTCTTGAGGACAGAAGCAAGAGTTAAATCGAAGTTTTCAAACAAATTTTTTTTCAAACCCACAAACACAAAGAAAGAAAATTTTGAAAACAATTGAGCAAGTACCTAAGAGCCCGTGGATAACCACGGATAGAAAGGGTGCTAACACCTTCCATTTCTATAATCTACCCTCCGAACCCGAGAAATATCTCGAAAAAGGAATTTTTCTGTGCTTTTTTCCTTTCCTTGTTGGATAAAATAAAAGTCGGTGGCGACTCTTGCTTACCGCGACATTTTGCGAAAACAAACGCAAAACGCAAATCAGCATTCCAAAAAACAGTCAGTTCTTTCCCACTGTATCACACTCAGGATCAAATTCTTGGATGTTTTCGGGGATTCAGCCTTGGTAATAAGTCAGATCAAAGGCGAATGGGATACGAAGCACCCGAATCTCATCCCGTACAAAGAGTATGTATTGACATTGCTCCCACACTTTGAGGAGGTAACTTTTGAACATTTCCCACGAGAGGAGAACCAGTTAGAAGACACGCTAGCTACCATGTCTTCTATGTTAAAAGTTAGGTGGAATAATGAAGCTCCCCAAATCACCATTGAGAGGTTGGACGAACCAGCACACTGCTATGAATCGATACCGAAGAAGTGGCAGACAAACTCTGGTTTCACGAAGTCAAAAGGTATCTCGAGGCTCAAGAGTATCCCGAAGAGGCATCTGTCGATGATAAGAAGTTTCTGAGAAGGTTCGCTGCAAAGTTCTTCCTAAGTAATGGAATCCTCTATAAACGCAACCATGACTCCACACTACTACGGTGTGTAGACAAGAGTGAAGCAGAGAGGATCATGACAGATATACATGAAGGCACCTTCGGAACCCATTCCAGTGGACACACCATGGCTAAGAAGATCCTACGGGCAGGATATTACTGGTCCACTATGGAAGCCGATTGTTATCAGCACTCTCGAACTTGTCATAAGTGCCAAATCTATGCTGATAAGGTGCATGTGCCTCTGGTCCCCTTAAACGTCTTGACAACTCCATGGCCCTTTGCAATGTTGGGCATCGATATGATCGGAGAAATCAGGCACACCGCTTCTAATGGACATCGCTTCATCCTAGTAGCCATTGATTACTTCACGAAGTGGGTTGAGGCAGCTTCCTTTGCTACAGTAACCAAGAACTTTATGGCACGGTTTATCCGACATAATCTGATTTGTCGATATGGTGTGCCAGAGAGAATTATTACTGACAATGGTACGAATCTCAACAACACAATGATCACCGAGCTCTGTAAACAGTTCAAGATACAACATCATAATTCTTCTCCCTACCGGTCAAAGATGAATGGAGTTGTTGAAGCAGCTAACAAGAACATCAAGAAGATTGTACAGAAGATGACGGTTACATACAAAGACTGGCATGAGATGTTACCATTCGCTCTTCATGGGTACCATACCTCAGCACGGACGTCAACAGGGGCAACACCCTGCTCTCTGGTATATGGCATGGAGGCAGTCCTACCCATCGAAGTCCAGATACCTTCTCTCAGGATTATGAAGGATGCAGGTTTTAATGAAGATGACTGGATCCGAACCCGACTTGATCAGTTAAATCTAATCGATGAAAGAGACTTATTGCTATCTGCCATGGTCAGACGTATCAAAAGCGAATGATCAAGGCTTTTAACAAAAAAGTCAGGCGTTAAGAATATCAAGTCGGGGATCTAGTGATCAAGTGCATCATACTGCCGCAAGGTGATCCCAGGGGAAAATGGACCCCCACGTACGAAGGGCCATTTGTGGTTAAGAACATTTTGTTGGGTGGAGCTATGATTCTAACCACCATGGACGGTGACGACCTTCCTCACCCCGTCAATGCAGACATAGTGAAAAGATACTACGCCTAATCAAAAGACTCGCTAGGTTGACTGGCCTAGGCAAAAATAAGGGCTTCCTGGCGAACCAAAAGGGTTCGGGCAAAAGTAAGGGATGAAAAGAAAAAATTTGTACAACCGGCAAGTCGAAAACCTGAAAGGGCGACTTGGGCAAAAAGGGTATCCCGGTGGACTGAAAACCTGAAAGGGTAGTCCAGGAAAAAGTTAGGGGTATAAAGTGTATCACTATGTCTTGTTGGATCATCTTGCAACTAGATTTACGTATCGACTATCAATCTCAGACGGTACTAATCAATCTGATAAACTTTTGGCCAAGTAGCAAAGTGATGAGACGCTTGAGGATATAAGGGCAATAGCAGAGTTGGAACCCAATGGGGTTGTTTCACATAGCTATTTTTCTTTTACACAAATTGTATAGTTTCTATTTTTCGGCGGTGCTCTATTACTAGAGCGTCATCCTCCTTGTACAAAAACGCCTATTACAGGCCAACTTCAGAAATCAATGCAAAATTCTTTTCACAAGAAACTTTGAGTTTGTTTTTCTTTTTCTGTTTTGTTTCGCAAGAACGTCCAATGATTTATTTTTGATATATGCATTTGAAAATGATTGCTGCTCATAAATATTTACATAAGAAACAAAAGACAATTACTCATAATTCCAGAAACAGGGGCAAAAACAAGAAGTGTCAAACCTGACAGTTACTCTGCCCAGCAGGTACCGGGACAGAGATAGCTTTGGAACATAATCAATAGTACATACACTCCCCATAGAGTAAAAGTATTCAAAAGCATTGATGTCATCTTTCCCGAAACAGGACGTAACCTCCCCATCCAGGGTCATTCAAAAACTTGACAGCTATATCCCCCAGCCGAATTTCATAATCGCAGGCGGGTCAGTAAATTTCATCCCCTAAGCAGAGTTTATTTCTCTGGATGCAGAGGCTCAATCCCCGACAGAGCTCGTTACTTCAGCTATAAAGATTCACTTTCTAAGTTTGTTTCCCGCAGAGCTTATTCTCAAGTAGAATCTCTTCCTGACAGAATATTCATAAATCTCCAGCAGCAGTCAGGGATTTATTTTTCCAAACCCGGACATACTCTGATAGCATTTCATGTACATACATCATGACAAGCGCATACATACTATATACAACATTATCTCATTTATTTTGAGAACATCATTCCACCATGCATTTCATGTATCACACATAATTAAACCTGTTATCTTTTCAGGAAACACGATTAGCTTCAACAAATCCAGCAGTTATGCAGGTCACGTCTGCAAACAACTAATGGAAACTCAGTTCCCGAAACCAAACATGTCAACTAATCTACACTATTGCTTTGAAGTAACCCTACTATCCAGGTTTCTTCCCATAAGCCCTACCATTCAAGCTTTCACTTTGAAGTAACCCTACTATCCAGGTTCCTTCTCATACCCCTACTATCCAGGCTTTCATTTCGAGGTAACCCTACTATCCAGGTTCCTTCTCATAGCCCTACTATCCAGGCTTTCATCTCGAAGTAACCCTACTATCCAGGTTCGTTCTCATAGCCCTACCATCCAGGATTTTATTTTGAGGTAACCCTACTACCCAGGTTCCTTCTCATAGCCCTATTATCCAGGCTTTCATCTCGAAGTAACCCTACTATTCAGGTTCCTTCTTATAGCCCTACTATCTAGGATTTCATTTCGAGGTAACCCTACTATCCAGGTTCCTTCTCATAGCCCTACTATCCAGGCTTTCATTTCGAAGTAACCCTACTATCCAGGTTTCTTCCCATAAGCCCTACTATCCAGGCTTTCATTTCGAGGTAACCCTACTACCCAGGTTCCTTCTCATAGCCATACTATCCCGGCTTTCATTTCGAAGTAACCCTATTATCTAGGTTTCTTCCCATAAGCCCTACTATCCAGACTTTCATTTCGAGGTAACCCTACTATCCAGGTTTCTTCCCATAAGCCCTACTATCCAGGCTTTCATTTCGAGGTAACCCTACTACCCAGGTTCCTTCTCATAGCGCTACTATCCAGGCTTTCATCTCAAAGTAACCCTATGACCCAGGTTCCTTCTCATAGCCCTACTATCCAGGCTTTCATTTCGAAGTAACCCTACTATCCAGGTTTCTTCTCATAAGCCCTACTATCCAGGCTTTCATTTCGAGGTAACCCTACTATCCATGTTCCTTCTCATAGCCCTACTATCCAGGCTTTCATCTCGAAGTAACCCTAAGACCCAGGTTCCTTCTCATAGCCCTAATATCCAGGCTTTCATCTCGAAGTAACTCTACGACCCAGGTTCCTTCTTATAGCCCTACTATCAAGGCTTTCATCTCGAAGTAACCCTACGAGCCAGGTTCCTTCTCATAGCCCTACTATCCAGGCTTTCATCTCGAAGTAACCCTACTATCCAGGTTCCTTCTCATAGACCTACTATCCAGGCTTTCATTTCGAGGTAACCCTACGACCTAGGTTCCTTCTCATAACCTTACTATCTAGGTTTATTTTCTCTTATCTCCAGACAATAGTTTACAACACTAAAAGACTTGGACCCGACCGAATACGGTCGATTTCACATTCCCCCAGTAAGTTGCTGTGCAGCCAAGACCCTAACCAGATATGAAATTTACTTCCACTTCCTCAATCAGGAGTTAATTCCCCAGTAGAGTAATGGACAGCTGAAGCTCCTATACTCTATTTCCCAGGACATAAATCAACATTCCCCAGCGAAGTCCTCCTCAACGGCAGGTACATGAGTTATCGCAAAGGAATCTCTTATGCAACCGATATCTTTTCTGGATGGCATCTTTAAGCCTATCTCCGACGATTCTCTATCGACTTCCAAATGGCATCTGTAAGCCCATTCCCGATATCACTAAATCAAGTATCACTTCATGCGAGTGCAAATTTCTGGGCACTCTAGTGTTCAATCATCTTCCACCTTCAAATCACGAAAGGTAGACCAACTAATCTACATCCTCAGGTTTAAGAAGATTGAATAGGGGTAGGTGTTGCACCCCAAAAATTTCCCTCTCATTTTACTCAACACATGCTCATTGAGGTCCTCAATTTTCCCAAGGATGCCTAAGGATTGACCAGACAAATCCTCCTCCTAAGACAATGAGCCTTAAACTAGGGTTTCCATTTTTATCAAGATGCTTGAGTTCCAAGGGTCCTAAATGATTTCCATGTCCTAATATGTTCTCAAGATCATCCATGTCAAGTTTCATGCCTTGCACAAGAAGTTTGCTCAGCCAATTGCTCAGATGCTTGAGAATCGATTGTATTAGGTCAAAGGTCAACTGTAGCCCACATACAGTCAAACTTCAAGATTTTTGGTCAACATCAACATTTTGAAGTGATATTCATCATTTGATCAAGGGTTTATCATGATTCCTCAAGGAATGCCCCTAATTCATCAAAACACAAAAGTTGCTAAATTAGGGTTTCTCAAGAAAAGTCAACCAAACTTGACCAGGCATAACTTTCTCATACTTTATCAGAAATTTCTCATCCAAGGCTCATTTTGAATAGCATCCAATTTCCTACAACTCATCTTCATCCCTCAAGTTCAAAATATGCACTCATCAAAAGATATGAATTTCTACATTATAAATCCTTTTGAAAAGTCAACAAAAACATCTTTTGGGTCAAAGCTTCTTACATGAACATGGAAGGTCCAATTGGGATGAGACCAAAAGGGTTGTTTAGGGGACATCCTAAGATTTCTAAGAAGTCCAAGAACACCTCTTTAGAATCAAAATGGGAAGAGTTATGCATTGTCAAACTTGACCATTTTTGGAAAATTGCCAAAAGTCAAATGTGCTCACAAATGCATTTTTTGACAAATGGGCCTAACTTTTTATGTTTGCACCTCACTTCCAATATGGTCCACGACCCAAACATCCTTCCACATGTTATTATTCTTGTTTATTTAATTTATTTTGATTTTTATCCTTTAAAAATCAAATTAAATCAAATAAATTATCTAAGCAATAAAAGATTTCATTACAAATCTTTTTATCATCAATTGGCAATCAACAAAAGCTGGCAAGATCAAAATAAATCGTGGAAAGAGAGTAAAGATTGGATTTGTTCCAAAAATAAACAAAATCAAAAACTTGAAAGAAAAATATTTTGTCATCAAAGCATGGGATTTTCTCCAAATATGTTGACCTAGTATGCTATCATACATAAGGACAACCATTCCAAATAACAAAGATACGAGAAGGCTGCCTCGAGACCAAGAAAAAGTTTCCAAAAATTCAAGAAAAAAGTGCAATTCGTATCAATTGTTCTAGCTCTTTTCCAGTCAGAACAAGCATATAATCTTCCTTCAGAAGACTCCAGGAAGCGTTCCATATAGTTAGGCTATCGCAATACACGTAGGAACTCCCTCACACGATCTCTCTGATTGGTAAACTTTCTCTACTCTCAAACTCGCGTAGCACTTAATTTTAATCCATATAGCTTGCATACATGTGTTTCTATTGATGATTATGAGTGTTTGGAAGTATGACATGCGGAGCTAACACCCAGGAATGTCCTATGCCATTAATGACCGTCGTCTCACGATTTTTCTCATAACGTTGTTTACAAGCTGTTTCAGGACAAGAGGAGGTCACCATTGGATCCGCAACCCTCGAATTAGGGGGGTAAGGTCCAATTAATCTTTGTTTTCGCAGGTTTACGCGAGTTTGGATGAAGGAGATGGTCGGTGAAGACGACCGGAGCTAGGGCTCCTGCGCTTCTCTGACGAGTCAAAGTTTGAATAAAGTTTGACTGCTGACGAGGCTAATTCTTATAACATGATTGGCCCATACTAGCTGACGTGGGCGTTTGTTTAATTGACTGGGTTTAACACATGGATTTCCCTTTTATTATTTGCGTTTGGATATATTTATGAATAAGCAGGTTGGTGTAGTGGTAAGGCGCATGGTTGTGAAGCCAGAGGGCCTGGGTTTGATCCCCAGGCCTTGGTTTTATTTTTCAGCATAAGTTTCCCATAAATCAGGTGTTCAACACACCCTGGAGGGCATCATGCATCCTCATCTCCATGCGGTTTGATTATCATAAATGTGGATCAAACGGTCAAGATCCAAACATCCACGATAGACCATCAAAAGACAAATACACTGGATCTGGCTTAAGCATGGGCTCAGTATATTGGACCTGGAAAAATTCAGAAAGGCACCCCCCATTTGCTTATCATACAGGCCCAGATTCTTACTTTTTTAATTTTAATTCTTTTTCTCATTATTTATTAATTATGTTTTTTTTAATAACACCAAAAATAAATCTTTTTTTTATTTAATCAAAAAACCATAAAAACACCAAAAATCTTTTTCCCATAAATATTTTATTAATTAATTAGTTTAATTAAATTAGGGTAATTTAATGTCTTTTTATTATAATTCAAAATAATTAGATTTAGGGTTTAATTTCATACTTAACCTAATTTTTCCTCAAAAAAACCACACAAGTATTTTCTCCAATTAGATTTTTAGGTCGTATAATTCATTTCTCGCGTTTAAAT
Source organism: Vicia faba (assembly GCA_948472305.1). NCBI lineage: Eukaryota > Viridiplantae > Streptophyta > Magnoliopsida > Fabales > Fabaceae > Vicia > Vicia faba. The sequence continues at coordinate 1,358,435,185 of OX451739.1, read as the reverse complement.
TGTCGCACGCGTTATTGTTTTCTTTATTCTTATTAAATATTGTAACTGCTTCCAAGTTGTAATAGTTAAATTAGGTTTAATATTTCGTTTATCATTTTTCCAGGGTTTTTGAATATGTAATCCCCTCCCTAAAGCCTTGTAATAGTTAGGGTTTTAATTTCTTGCTTTTAATTTTCGCATATATTTAACTTTTTAGATGTATAGATAATAGGCTTGCATGTGAAAGATAAACGATTAAAACAGTAGAAAACCCTAATTGTGCAAAGATAATTAACAGAAAAAATACACTTGCACATGCTCACTCCTAGGTTTTACTCCACTTCGGTTGCCTTCGGTAAACGGTCATGAAGTATAGGGTTTGTTAATGGTTATCCTCTAGCCCCGAAAGATCTAAAATGACCCGTTCGGATGTTTCCTCGAAAAAAGATCTTTAAGGCTTTAGGATGATTACTAAAATTTCCTAACATTTCTTTTGTGATCGTACTTATCCCTTCGAACGTCCCTAAAAAACTCCAACGACGGTGCTACCTATTCCTTAATAATAGGATAGCGCTATCTAAAGGAAAATGAGCAGTCTTTTTCGAGTAGGTAGATTAGTTCCTAGGTACTTGCTCAAACAAACAAACTTTTTCACACCAAACACTTTTTCAAACAAAGTTTTCAAAAACAACTTCATAACACTCTTGAGGATAGAAACAAGGGTTAAAACGAAGTAAAATAAAACTTTTCAAAGCAAAGCACACACAAACAATTTCAAAATGAGCAAGTACCTAAGAGCCTATGGAAAACCATGGATGGAAAGGGTGCTAACACCTTCCCTTTCTATAATCTACCCCCCGTACTCAGAAACATCTCGAAAAAGGTTTTTTCTGTTATTTTTTCCTTTTCCTGATTGGATAAAATAAAAGTCGGTGGCGAATCTTTCTTACCGCGACATTTGCAAACAAAAAATGTAAACCAGTATAACAGTCGGTTCTGCCACCGTATCACAATATCCAACTCCCGACTACTTGCTGACATTTATTACATACTGCATACAATGTACGAAAATAGAAAAGGCACTTTAAATTGTTGTATTCCACTTTTGTATACCTGGTTGATGAACCATCTTTACAAAGAAGACTATATGATTCCGAACTTGACCAAACGCGAGTGACCTTAGAAATTAAGGTCTCTCACTGCTAATTCGGTATTATGGTATGCAAGGAAGCTGGATATTGGTGATATTACTTATAGCTGCGGGGACTTTCCTAATGTTCCATTGATCGGATCTCAGGGCTGCATTAATTACAACCCTACTTTAGCCCTACGACAGTTAGGGTATCCTTTGGAAGATAAACCTTCAGACAAATAAATCAAACAATTGATCATCCATGACATGGATAGAAACGACCAAGGGTTGCTCAACAAGGTTATCTAGGCTTGGAATAAGGTTAATAAAAGAAAAGTTGAAAGGAAGAATGCCATAGCAAGGGAACCCTATACTAGATGGGTCAGGGATAGGGTACAAATTATCAAGCTGCCATTTCATATAGATCCGGAGTATAAGTCAGAGGTCCCAGAGGTCACGCTTATGTCCTTGGAGGAAATTAATGATCTAAAAAGCGCCCTAAAACAAGCTCGGAAGAAAAAGGAAGAACTAGAACTCAACCTCCTTAATCTAACCAAAGAAAAGAAGTAAATGCAGCTCATACTTGAGTCAAAGGACCAACAGATTGAGAGAGGTCAAAAGGCATTGGAAAAGGAGAGCCTTGAACAGAAGAGTACAACTGAAGGACTATTGAGTGTGACCTTCAATCTAGATTCCCATAATCAAAGGTTAGAAGATGCTACTACTGAAATTGGGAGGTTAACCAGATGGTATGAAAAGGTAACACATGACAAGAAGGTGCTAGAGGAAGACCTAAGAGCCTAAATCCAAAGTTTGGTGCAAGCTTCTTTAGATCAAGAAGAGAAGATGAAGTACCTCACCACCAGACTTTAAGACAGCCAGGAATCAGATATTAAGGAATTCCTTGAAAGGATGAAGGCAGAAAGACTCCTGACTCAGAACTGAAGAATATGAGCAAGTGTGCCTAGAGCTAGAAGGCCTCCAAAAAGATTTCCTGATTCAACAGAGACTTTATACAGAATTGAGGGATGAAAAGATGTATTGGGAAGAGCAGTATACAAAGATCACCCAAGCAGGGAGAGATAACCATAGGATAATCCCATATCTTTATCAAGAGTATCGGTATTACAAGGACAAACATGAAAGGCTCACTTTCCTAGCCAACAATCTCATTGAGGATATCCCTAGAAGTTTGAGAGATGCGGAAAGTGTAATGGTTCCTCTTCCTAAGGAAGTTGAAGACTTCCTCAAGCTTTGTCGAACAATGGTCGATGGTTTCAGAGCAGACATCCGCAAGCGCACCTAGAAGATTTATTTCCCTTTGTTTACTTTCATGCAAACAAGTTTCGATTTAAAGTTGTAATATTTTTCAATATCTGGATTATGTTACTTTTAATAAAGGCATTTTGTTTCCGTATCTCGTTTGCGTATCTATTTTTAGGATATTTACCAAATAAAAAAAAGATTAAAAAAAGGCAATGAAGATAAATATATACCCAAGTGAATAAGACATTTAAAAGAAGAAACCCTTACATGTTCACACATACTCATAAGCATGCATGCATTCGCAAACACTTGCATCTGATGCTAAAGCTCACTGTTTTTCAAAATCTCTCCAGTTAAACCATTGGTATAAGAAGATCACCACCTCTTTGGCCTCCATATCAGACAAAGGCCTACCAACAAAGAACGATGGAACAAATTGAACAGAATCAGGTTGCATTCAAGGAAGATCTCAACCAGGTCAAAGGCGATGTGAGTTCAACGAAAGGAGACTTGAGTAAAGTTCTCCTAGCTTTGAAGAACATAATTGACAAACAATATCAGATTCCCACAGCAGCTTTCGAGGAAGTAGCCCAAACGATTGGTGCATCAAGCGATCACCAACTGATAAAGGAGCCAGAAACAGGACCCGGAAAGTCCTTCATGGCCCAGCAAGAGACAAGAGAAGTTGAGACTGAAGGATTTGTCCCACCGCTATCGAAAGTAGGGGCATCACATACCCTACAAATTCCAATCAACAATGCAGACAACTACTTGGACCTGCAATACGGAGACCACGATCTAGAGGATGTCAATCAGGCACCCTTAAAGACGACTGGTACTCATGCTATTGATAATCCACTGGTGATGAATCAATATAAGTCTCTTGAAGAAAGGTTGAAAGTTATGGAGGGTTATGACGCCTTCGAGGTAGATGCTCTTGAAATGGGCCTAGTTCCTGATGTAGTGATTCCGCCAAAGTTCAAAGTACCTGACTTTGGAAAGTACAAAGGGCTCACTTGTCCAAGAAATCATCTGTGCATGTATTGTAGGAAGATGCATGCTCATGCCCACGATCAGAAGCTGATGATTCACTATTTTCAAGATAGCTTAAGCGGGGCATCTCTAGACTGGTATATGCAGTTGGAACAAGTGCATATTTGAATGTGGGCAGACCTTGCTAATGATTTCTTAAAGCATTATAAATATAACCTGGACATGGCACCTACCCGCATGCAACTCCAGAATCTGTCTAAAAAAAAATAAGAGTCTTTCAAAGAATACGCTCAGAGAAGGAGGGAGATGGCATCCCATGTGCAACCACCACTGTTAGGAGTTAGTAGATATGTTCATGGGAACCTTGCAAGGGTTATATTATGAGAAGATGGTAGGAAGTATCTCTTCGGGATTCTCAGACCTGGTAACTATTAGGGAAAGGATTGAGACTAGAATAAAGAGTGGAAAAATACCAGGGGGATCATCAAGCACCCCATATAATACAAAGAGACATGCTCCTAAATTCCCAAAAAGAAAGGAGGGAGAAATTAAGGTTGTAGCCTCACAACCAAGAGCACAACAATCATTAATGATACCAAAAGGACAACATCAAGGCAGATTTGGAAGGCTGCAAAGAAATTTTGATCCACTCCCTATGCCACCCAGCCATCTATTACAACACTTGGTCAAGGCATCCTCGGTGGAACTAAAACCTCTAGCTCCTCCAGTCGGGTCACTCCGGCGAAAGTAAAACACCGATGTCAGATGCGAATATCATGCTAATTCTCCCGGACACACCATAGAATAATGTTGGGCATTCAAGCATAAAGTTCAAGATTTCTTAGAATCTCAAGACATCACTTTTGAGAAACCTAACATCAAATCAAACCCCATGCCTCTGCATGGTGGACCGGCAATAAATGCGATCGAGATAGTCACCGAATGTGGGGCAACCAGGCCAGCGAAGGCCCCGATAAACTTGTTAAAAGAATATCTGTTGGAATATGGGTTCCTGCTGGAACATAATGAAGCCTTCGAAAGAACGTTACAAAAGCTGATAGACCAGGGGATAGTCCAATTTGATCATACCCTGAAGAAAAATATGAAGCTGCAATTAAAGGAAAGAAGCCATTGGTAATCCTTGCCAAGGCATAAATCTTAATAAAAGGACTCTGGTGATCCCGTGGGAAGAATCGGCAGAAACCCCAGGGGTAGAACCAAAGAAGACTTTGCAAATATCAGTAGTTCCAAAGGCCACAATGGTAATTAAGGGACCATCACCTATCCTTTATGAAAGTAACAAAGTGGTACCATGGAGTTATGATTCAGCCGTGTATATCAATGGATTGAAACAAGAGGATGAGCCATCGTCAAGTCGAGGACCCGCAATTTCAAACATAGCAGGGACAGGGGGTATGGCCCGTAGTGGTCGAGTCTTTGGGTCTAAACCACCAAAGAAGAATTATGAGATATCAATAAAGGATAAAGGAAAAGAGGTGGTAGAAACAAGTCAAGAGAAAGAACCTCTGAGCAAAAACTTTACTGACCAAGAGGCGGAGGAATTTTTGAAGATCATCAAAAGAAGTGACTATAGGGTAGTGGATCAGCTTCACAAAACCCCGGCTAAAATTTCCATACTCTCGTTGCTCATCAATTATGAGGCGCATCGAAACTCTTTAATGAAGGTACTAAGTTCAGCCCACGTTGTAGAGGAGATTACCATAAATCAATTTGACAATATAGTAGCAAACCTGACATCTGGATCATATCTGGGTTTCAATAACGATGATTTGCCACCGCAAGGCCAAGCTCATAATAAAGCATTACATATCTCTATTCAGATAGGTACTACCAGTCTATCCAGGGTACTCATCGATACCGGTTCTGCCCTTAATGTGTTACCAAAATCAAGTCTGATGAAATTAACATTATATGGAGTCGTGATAAGGCCAAGCTCTACAATAGTGAAAGCATTTGATGGTTCTCAAAGCTCAGTATTCGGAGAGGTGGACCTTCCAGTCAAAATAGGACCACATATCTTCTATATCACTTTCCAAGTCATAGATATAGAACCAACGTACACATGCTTACTTGGGAGACCTTGGATTCATAAAGCAGGGGCAGTCACTTCGACCTTACATCAAAAGTTGAAGTTCTTAGTGGAAGGGGAGTTAATTATAATCGACGGTGAGGAGGACATCTTCATAAGTCACATCGAATCATACAAGTACATTAGTGCCAACGAAGACTATATATCCCAACCATTCCAAGTCCTTGAAGTTTCTTCAATGGTGAACTTACCGGTAGAGAAAAGTAATAAGCTCAAGGTAACCTCGTGGAGAGATTTGCAAACAACAATGGAAAGTGGTACCTCAAAAGGTTGGGGAAAGTTCCCAGAAATTTCTGAGAAGAAGAATATCTTCGGTTTGGGCTATGAACTATCAAAAGCTACTTTGAAGGGTAAAGAACGGTTTCCTCCAATCCAAGAGACCTTTGTCAACAAGGTAATAGAGCATGGCAGACAGGTGGCGACGATATCCGACAAAGTCAACACCAAAAAGATAACCGACTTCATCCGAGAATGTGCCCCAAGAGAAGAACTCAAAAGTTTGACAACCCTGGAGATTCCCGAGATCTTTTTCTTTCCTAATTAATTTTTTCTTGTTTTTGAAAGAACTTATGTCAAGCTCGAGGCATAGGGGTTGCTTGTAAGGGTCCCCCTTTTTATTTCAAACAATATTCACAATTAATAAAAGTTACATTTTTGTTTTCAATTAAGGTCTTTGTCTTTCTCTTGCATTTATCTCTTAAATTTAAAAATGGCAATACTTTCTCTTCATATGCATTTTCAAAACTCATATACTAAAAGTTGCACCAAAACATGATAAACGTGCAGATCTATGCCCAAAACCACTAATAATGTTACTGCTTTGATCTGATATAACTTTGACGCTCCTATCAACCAAGCTGAAGAGGAAGGTGATGAAGATCTTGAACTTTCTGAAGAAATGGCGAGGGAAATAGAGAGAAAGGCCAACAACATACAACCATATCAAGAAGCTATTGAGACCATTAATCTCGGCACAGAGGAAGATATGAAAGAAATCAAGGTAAGGGAAACGTTAGAGCAGAGAGTCAAAGAAAAGTTGATCAATCTATTGCATGATTACATGGATATATTTTCCTGGTCCTACAGGGACATGCCGAGATTAGATACATACATTGTGGTGCATAGACTACCTCTCAAAGAAGGTTGTTCTTCAGTTAGACAACAACTTAGGAGATCTCATCCAGATATGTCCAACAAGATTAGAGAAGAGGTTCTTAAACAATTCGACGCAGGGTTCTTAGCAGTGGTAGATTATCTGCCGTGGATAGCTAACATTGTGCCGGTACCCAAGAAGGATGGCAAGGTCCACATGTGTGTGGATTATCAAGACTTGAACAAATCAAGTCCCAAATACGACTTCTCGTCACCTCATATAGATGTTTTGGTAGACAATATAGCTCAAGCCTCAGTATTCTTATTCATGGATGGTTTCTCGGGCTATAATCAAATCAAAATTGCACCCGAAGACATGGAAAAGACCACTTTCATGACACCTTGGGGAACCTTCTGCTACAAAGTAATGTCGTTCGGTCTAAAAAATGCAGGGGCAACTTATCAAAGAGATATGGTCACACTATTCCATGATATAATTCACAAAGAGGTTGAGGTGTACGTAGATGATATGATCGCCAAATCCCATACAGAGGAGGAACACATCATACATTTACAAAAGTTATTTGAGTGGCTGCATAACTTCAGATTGAGGTTGAATCCGAATAAATGTACATTTGGCATCAGATCAGGTAAGTTGCTGGGTTTCATTGTAAGTCAGCGTGGTATCGAGGTAGACCTCGACAAAGTAAAAGCCATACAATAAATTCCAGCGCCGAGGATAGAAAAAGATATTTGTGGTTTCTTAGGGCAATTGAATTACATCTCAAGGTTCATATCGCATCTAACAGCTATGTGTGACCCTATATTCAAATTATTGCGAAAAGATCAAACGGTAGTATGGAATGACGATTACCAAACAACTTTCAAGACAATAAAGCAATATTTACAAGAGCCACCGATCTTAATGCCACCAATTCCTGGAAGACCACTCATCATGTATCTAACAGTGCTGGAAGGATCAATGGGTTGTGTTTTGGGGCAGCATGACGAAACAGGAAGAAAAGAGCATGCAATTTACCACCTCAGCAAGAAGTTTACTGACTGCGAAACCAGGTATTCGCTCCTCGATAAAACTTGTTGTAAATTGGCTTGGGATACTAAGAGGTTGAGGCAATATATGTTAACCCACACCACATGGTTAATAGCAAGAATGGATCCTTTAAAATACGTGTTCGAAAAACCAGCTCTTACAGGGAGAATCGCCCGATGGAAGATGTTACTATCAGAATACAACTTCCAATATGTCACTCAAAAGTCCATCAAGGGTAGTATACTAGTTGATCATCCAGCTCACCAACCGCTGCCAGAATATCAACCTACGAAGTTTGACTTTCTAGACGAAGATGTCATGGTCATAAGTGACTATGAAATACCAGGACCTAACGAAGGACCCGGACTAGGGGCACGATGGAAAATAATGTTCGAAGGGGCTTCAAATGCACTGGGGCACGGCATAGGGGAAGTCTTGACTTCTCCAAAGAATTATCACAAGCCCTATACTGCAAGGTTGTGTTTTGACTGTACTAACAACACCGCTGAGTATGAAGCTTGTATACTAGGACTGGAAGCTTCCATTGATCTAAGAATCAAATACCTTGAAGTATTTGGAGACTCCTCATTAGTCATATACCTAGTCAACGGAGAATGTGATACTAAACACCCCAAACTGATTCCATATTGGGATCATGTTTTAAAGTTGGCTACGAAATCTACGGAGATCACTTTCAGTCATATCCCACGAGAAGAAAATCAAATGGCAGACGCTCTGGCAACTCTATCAGCTATGTTCAAAGTAACTTGGCCAAACTACGAACCACACATCATGATCAGACACTTTGAAGATCCCGCACATTGCCTTGCTATTGAAGAAGGGCCGGATGACAAACCTTGGTTTTACGACATCAAGAAGCACCTTGAAAAGCAAAAATATCCAGAAAATGCCTTTATCATTAACAAGCGAACTCTATGGGAGTTAGCCTCAAAATTCTTTGATTAATGGAGTGCTATAAAAGAGAAATTACGATATGGTACTACTCAGGTGTGTGGATAAACGGGAAGTAGATACACTCATAAGAGAAATCCACGAAGGTACTTTTGGAACTCATACAAATGGGTATGCCATGGCTAGAAAGATTCTGCGAGTAGGGTACTATTGGTTAACAATGGAAATCGATTGTTATCATTATACGAAAACATGTCATAAATTCCATATCTACGCCGATAAGATAAATGTGCCACCAACTCCTATGAATGTCATGAGCTCCCCTTGGTCGTTTTCAATGTGGGAAATTGATATGATTGGCATGATTGAGATGAAGGCATCTAAAGGATACTGTTTCATACTAGTAGCCATCGATTACTTCACCAAATGGGTGGAAGCGGCATCCTACGTCAATGTGACAAGCCAAGTGGTTACACCTTTCATCAAACAGAATCTCATATGTAGATACAGGGTTCCAAGCAGGATTATTACAGACAACAGATCTAATTTGAACAACAAGATGGTGAAGGAACTGTGCGATAATTTCAAAGTCGAGTGTCATAACTCCTCACCATATAGACCCAAGATGAACGGAGCCGTCGAGGCAGCTAATAGAAATATCAAGAAGATCATTCAGAAAATGGTGAAGACATACAAAGATTTACACGAAATGCTTCCCTTTACTCTTTATGGCTATCGCACTTCCGTATGCACATCAACAGGTGCGACTCCTTTCTCTATGGTATATGGCATGTAGGCATTACTTCCAGTTGAAATAGAAATACCATCACTCCGGGTTCTAATGGAAACAAAGTTGGAAGAAGCAGAATGGGTTTAGACGCGATTCGATCAGCTCAACCTCATAGAAGAGAAGCGCATGACAGCTCTATGCCATAATCAATTGCATTAGAAGCGGATGAAGAGAGCCTTCAACAATAAAATTCGTCCTTGAATATTCAAAGAAGGAGATTTAGTACTCAAGAAGATTCTGCTACCTCGCCTCGATGCACGTGGTAAATGGACACCCAACTATGAAGTTCCGTACGTAGTAAAAACAACTTTCTATGGTGGTGGTCTCATCCTCACAATAATGGATGAGGAAGAACTACCACTTCCGTAAAATTCGAACGCAATCAAAAAATACTATGTATAAAAAGCTCGCTAAGCTCAAACCCTAAACAGACGACTTAGGCAAAAAGGAGCATCTCGATGGATCGAAAACCCTAAAGCGCAATCTGGGCAAAAATTAGGGACATACAAAAAAACTATCCCGGTGGATTGAAAACCCAAAAGGGCGATCCAGGAAAAATTAGGGATCTTATTCAAAAAGAAATAAAGAACAAAAAGACCGCGATCTAAGAACTACGACTATAAACCACGAAGGCAGAGATAGTCCAAATCATACAATTCAGAAGCAAAGGAGATAGGAGCCATTAAAAGGAAATTGGGGAACGACAGTAGTGTAATGCGGTGGGAGAAATGACTTGGGTGTTTTTCATTTGATTACAATTGTTGCGGATAGTAAGAGTCGCCACCGACTTTTCTTTTATCCAATAAGGAAAGGATAAAAAGAACAGGAAAGACCTTTCGAGATTATTTCTTGATTTCGGGGGGTAGATTATGAAAAGGGAAGGTGTTAGCACCCTTTTCATCCATAGTTATCTATGGGCTCTTAGTTGCTTGCTAGATCATTGCTTTTGTTTGAAAGTATGCTTTGTGGTGGTTTTTGAAAGTATTTTTGAAAAGCGCCTTTGTTTAGACAAACTTTGTAATGATTCTCGTCTCTATAAGAATGTATACAAAGTGTTAGACTTTTGAAAATATTTCATGTTTTGAAAGTGTTTTAGTGTGTGTTTGGAAAAGATGTTTGTTTTGAAAATGAGTAAGCAACTAAGAACATTTCTACCTACTCAAAAAGTCTTTGTTTTTTTCCTCCTCCTTTAGATGTTGCTATCTTACCATTGATTGGTAAGAAGCTTTATCTTTGGATGTAAAAGGGACGGGCGTGGGTCGTCGTGTAGTCATGATAACAATGTTGTGAGATATCTTAGCATTTCTTTTGAGGGACTAAGATCATTTGTAAGGAAACATTCGTAGCTTCATCGAGGAACTGTGATCTTGTATTTTGATTGTTTTTGCTAAGACGTCTCACATGCATAACATGACCATTTTTAGGCAACAAGTGGAGTTAACCCTATGGGTGCATGTGTGAATAGTGTGTTTGATTTGCATGCATTTAGTCTTTGATTAGGGGTTGTCTACTTGTTGATTTTATCTTGCCATACATTTCCTACTTTACTATCAAGCATACAAAAATAATAAAATGCAAAAAGATAAAATCCTACACTATTACAACTGTTGTACCCCAAAATTTGCCCTTCCATATTCCTCAAGATTTCTCAAAGGTTGCACAGTCAAATCACCTCCTAAGGAAGTCAAGTCAAAATTAGGGTTTTGTGTTGCATCAAGGTCCTTACATCCAAATGACCTCAAGTGCTCCTTAATATCCTAACTTATGCTCAAATTCAGGTTTGGCTCAAGAGTCAATTCTGTAAAGAAGGTATCCGACTGTGTGAGTTTTCTCGAAGAAATATGGTGAAAAAGTGTGCTGAAATTGCAGTTTTTACGCGCTAAAAAATTCATAACTTGAAGATCGTGACTCGTTTTGAACCCATTCCGGTGGCCAAAATTCCGTCTTGACATTATCTACGTTTTCATATCTCACGACTGGAAGCCAATTTCGATCAGAAGGTCTTCAAAAATGTGGATTTATCAAGTATTTTCATACAGAAAATTTGTGACAGAAGTTTATTTGCGTCATGTTCAGAAAATCATAACTTGGTCGATTTTCATCGTATCGAGCTGGTTCCGGCGCCAAAATTTCACAAATTGAGTTGGCTACATTTTCACAGGAGGTATCAAGTTCGAACGGTGTTCAAAAGGCCTTCGTATTTTGCTCAAAGTGCGTGACACGCTGAAAATCCTGAATGCTGAATATTATTTCATCTGGGCCTAAACTTCGAAAATTCATAACTCGGTCAATTTTTATCGGATTGGGCTCATATTTTTACACAAGGTCACTGACTCATAGATCTACAACTTTGCTTCAAAAGTCGAGACCGGATTATCCTCCGATCAATACCAGTTTTTTATTGAAGAACGTGTCAGAGTCGACACTGGAGCCCAAAATAAGTTTGTCTGAGCTGAAACTTCAAAAATTCATAACTAATTCACCGTTTATCCGATTGAGCCGATTTTCGGACAGGAGTTAGTTCTTGATGTCGGCTACATTTTGTTTTCACATTTCAACTTCAAAAATTGCACTTAAGTCCCTGCGATTTAGCCTGAAAAGTGACGAACTCAAGTGAATATTGGAGGCCCAATTGCACATTCAAAGCCCATTTTCTTTACTCTAATTTCCATTATATAATGACTTTCTTTTCACACAAACCAGGGAGGGGAAAAAAGAGAGAAAAAACCTTGCCACAATATTGTTAGAATATCAAATTCTTTCAAGAACCCTAAAACCTTGAAATCCTTATTACAAATCCCTCTCTCACTACAAACAAGCCATCACAATTACAAACCAATACCTCACTACTTCTTCAGTAAGAGTAAGGCTGGCTTGATCTCCATGATCCAAAAGGCATAAAAGCATTCATGTCACTAATTTTCCAGTAAGGGTTCATTAAGGAACGTTGAGGCCAAAACACAAATGGCCAAAAGCCAAAAGCCAAATGGCCAAAGTAGAACAACTTATGCATGACACTAATACATGGCGAGACAGACATCCTGAGAAGATTAAGGAACGTTGAGGCCAGAACACAAATGGCCAATGGCCAGAACACAAATGGCCAACAGCCAGAACACAAATGGCCATGAAACCCAATCCAATGGCCAAAGAATGCAGACCACGGTACTCAGGAGTCAATGAACACGCACGTGATGCCAGAAAGTCAAACAAGGCTTTTTGTCTAATGGGCCAGAATACTTCAAAAAACCTCCCCTTGGGCCTGAAAACCCCCCTTGGTTTGTATATTTTTCAATTCTATTTTCTTTTCTTTTTTCTAATTCTTTTACTTATTCTTTAAATTCCATAAAATAATTTTTCCTATAATAAAAACAGAAAATCAAAAAAAAAATAATATATTTAATTATTATTATTTCACCATTAATTTATTTTGTAAATAAACTTTAATAATTAATTTAGTTTAATTTAGGGTTAAAATTTTAATCTTTTCTTAATAAATTAAAATAGGTAGAATTAGGGTTTTTGACCTTCTCATCTTTTTCTTAAATAAATAATTTTCTCTCATTATTATTATTACTATTTATTTTTTGTAAATAAACATGTACATTGATCAATTAGTAAATTAGGTTAATTTTAATACTTTCTTAATAATTAAAATAATTTAGAATTAGGGTTTCCATTCAATTTCAATTTTTCTTTATTTCATTAAAAAACCAAAAACATAAAAGCAATTTCTTTTCTTTAAATTAAATAATAATTAGACTTTTAATTTCGTTTAATTTCAAAAGGGTCAAAACCCTCGGACGTTCAATTTCTATTTCTATTTGAATATTATGTAACTGCTCAAGGCTTGTAATAGTAATTAGGTATTTTACTTTCCGCATTTTTATCAAACGGGTCTTTGTACTTTGGCGATGTATAGACCCGCGCCTTGTAATAGCGTAGCCTTTAGCTTTCCGCATTTAAATTTCCGCACTCTTAAATTCTAAATTGCATGAAAGAATGTATGGTTAATTAAAAACAAGCGTAGCTCACAAATGTATGTTCAAAGATAAACCTTAACTGAAAAACAACACACAAATTCACACACCACTCTTAGGGTACGCCTCACCTGTTGCCTTGCCTTCGAAACGTGGTCGTCAAGTATAGGACGTTTTAGTAAGTCCTTATGTCCATGATCCAGTTGCCATGATCCAGTTGCCTCGAATCAGTTGCCTCGAAACAGTTGCCTCGAAACAGTTGCCTCGGAATAGTTGCCTCGAAATGGTTGCCTCGAATTAAAAAAGGATCAAGGACATAAGGGTAGCTTCTAAGGTGTCCTAACTGTTGCTTCGGTGACCACACTGTCCCTACAATCGAATTGACCCGAACACCTCCAACGGTGGTGCTACCTACCTCTCAATGGTGGGATGGCACTACCTTAAGAACTTCTACACAGCTTAATTCCTTAGGGTAGGTAGATGACTCATAGATACTTGCTCTCTATAAAAAACAAAACAAAATCTTTTCACACCGACACTTTTAAAAAGCTTTCAAAACAATTTTTCAAACACTCTTGAGGACAGATACAAGAGTTATTCCGAAATCTTTCAATGAAACTTTTTTTTCAAACCCACTCACATTTTGAAAAGCAAACATTTTGAAAACATAAGAGCAAGTATCTAAGAGCCCATGGATAACCATGGATAGAAAGGGTGCTAACACCTTCCCTTTCTATAAATCTACCTCCCGAACCGAGAAACATTCTCAAAGAAGGAATTTTGCTGTGCTTTTGTCCTGTCCATGTTGGAGAAAATAAAAGACGGTGGCAACTCTTGCTTACCGCGACATACGCGATCCAGCTTTAAACAGTCAGTTCTAAATCCACCGATCACAGAACTGGCGACTCTGCTGGGGAAAACATATAAAGTGAGGTGTACCTTAGGATAGCTCATACTTGTGTTTTCAATTGCTGTGTTTTGTTTGCTTTATTATTGTGGGCATTGTCTCGGAGTTTCATAGATCCTAACCCGGATCTGGGGATACCCTTTTAGGTAGCATAAGCTGTGAGGGACCTGTCCGGCGTAGACCGACACGGGTGAAGCAGTGGCTACGTTGGTGTGGCACCTTGGTCTGTACCGATATCTCTTGTGTCGCAACGAGGAGAATATGGGTCTTCTGAGGAGTCATTAAGCACCAACCGACCTTAGAACCTTAAATGACCCAACTTGGCCAATAGAACAGTAGCAGTATGCTACACCCATTGAGGCTAAACTCTCGTGATGGTTCTGGCCACAAGAAAAGATTGTGATGCTGGAGTTGTGACCGATTGAGGGTAGTCAGTGATATTGGGATCCTCTAGAACCCGGTTACTTCTGATAGGACAGGTCTTAACCAACCAACTAAAAGAGGGTAATACATGAACTTCATGCTGGCCTAAACTCTAAGGGCTCTTTGTGTGACTTGTATGCCTTCAAACTTGAACTACTTGCACATTCTTGTTATCTGACACGTGAGTTTCTTGCAGGTTTTGTTTACAGTCCTTGATCGGGACTTATAACAGGGTTTACTTACATCACTCCATGCATAGCATAACATCATACCATCATACCATTGCATACATCCTGCATAAGGACTAACCTATTTCAAGGATCTCAAGGGCTTGTGATGCAGGTCATGCTGAACCAATTATCCAGCAAGGGGCAAAGGGGATTTATTTTCCTCTAGCCAAGGTTGTCAGGGGCTATGACCCACTCGATATGGTGAGCCTTGACTCTTGAAGAAGGACTCTCAGCAACATGAAGGTCCTCCAATCAAGCCACTGGGTTCAGATTCTAACAATTTTCTTGTTTACCCCGCGAGATCCTTGAAAACATTGCATGCATACATACATATCATTGCATTACAGGTATCCCTTTTACAGGTTGCTTACCTTCTTCGCTGTTTATTTCAGCCGATCATCATGAATCCTGAGTCATCTACTGAGCAATCCATCAAGGCCCTCCAGGCTCAGAACGCCCAGTTCCAAGAGTTGATCATGAGTCTAGCCCAGGGGCAACAAGATCTGAAGACCCTGCTTTTGAAAAAGAAGAAGAAGAGGACGGTGATGTTCAACCCTAGACGCAAATCTGGGAATGGATCACAAATTGAAGTTGAGCAGACTACCCCATATGTTGGGAAAGACAGTCCCCAGGAGAGAGAGGTGCCTAGTCCAGTAGTCTCCGACAACAAGACCGATTACAATGAGGAACAGTACCCTCCGGCTGAGGACAGGTACAAACAGCTAGAAGACAGGCTAAATGCCATGGAAATTCAACAAGTGCCTGGTTTGGATTTCGGAGACTTGGGTCTATCTTCTGGTGTGGTGATCCCACACAAGTTCAAAGCACCATCTTTCACAAAGTATGACGGGGCGTCCTGCCCTAAATTACATCTCAGATCTTATGTGCGGAAGATTCAGCCGTATACTGTGGACAAGAACTTGTGGATCCATTTCTTCCAGGAGAGTCTTTCAGGGACTCATCTCGAATGGTTCTATCAGCTGGATGGAACCAAGGTTCGTAACTGGGAGGAATTGGCTACTGCTTTTTACAAGCAGTATCAGTATAATGCCGACCTCGCTTTTACACGTACCCAACTCCAGGGTATGTCGCTAGGATCGGGAGAAGGTTTTAAAGAATATGCGCAGAAGTGGAGAGACCTGGCTGGCAGGGTGCAACCACCTCTGACTGATCGGGAACTTGTCGACATGTTCTTGGGGACCCTATCCGGGCCATTCTTCAATCATCTCATTGGTAATTCATCTGCAGGGTTTACAGACCTCATTTTGACTGGGGAATGAATTGAAGCTGGTATCAAGAGTGGGAAGATTCAAGAGGCCGCACCTTCTGATACTCACAAAAAGCCTTACACGGGGAAGAAAGAGTCTAATGCTGCATACAGTCTAAAGAGTCGTCGTGACCAACATGCAGGGGCAGTCATGATCTCTGGTTCTGCACCACGCCGACAACCACAAAAGGGAAATCAGCGAAGGCCGGACGAGCCTAAAAGACAATTCACCAATATCAACATGCCATTGTCACAAGCATTGCAGCACATGTTGAAAATGAATCTGATTGCGGTGATCAACCCTCCTGCAAATCCCAAGACCTCTTCTCCAAACTACAACCCATAAGCGAGGTGTGCTTATCATTCCGGTAGCCCGGGGCACGATACTGAGGATTGTTGGGCGTTGAAATACAGGATCCAGAATATGATCGATGCTAAGGAGATCGAATTCGAGCCTGCTGAGACTCCTAATGTGATCACTGCTCCCTTGCCAAAACATGGTTAGGATTGAAAAAACTTTTGTTCATTCGAATGTTCAAGTTGTATTTTTCTTTGATTGTTCAAACATTTTATTCATGTCAAACGTTGTTATTTCATTAATGCATTACACGTGTCTGTTTTGAAGTAATTATGTTCACTATGCTTAAAACTGCTTTCAATTTTTTGATGTTCAACTCTCGATTAAAAATTCTAAGCCTTTTGAGGGAGGATGACGAAAATGATATCGACATCTTTACAGTATGCTTTTGAACAGACCCCGCTGATGAGGTACAGGCATTGTTTCAATTCCTAAACACTGGAGTTATAAGGAAGATAGTCCCTCGTCAACCCCTTTGAGCCTAAGAAGTAGGAGTCTTTCTTTTCGAGAATTAAAACCCTTAATTATAACCTGGGGCTGGGTAGTTCTCTCAGTTGATCCAAGTGCACAACGAATGGCACCAAAAGAGTCCTCCAAAACAAAATACAGTGATGGTTCCGGACAATCGTAAAGACAGGCAGTCATTATCTCAAATAAAAAAATAAAAGCCCGTCAAGTCAAAACCTATGAAGGAGACTTACAAAACTGGGGCATCCCGCTGACTGTAATTCCAAAAAAGAAACAGTTCAGGCAAAAAACAGGGATAATAAAAACCAAAAAGAAAGAGGTCATACAAACCCTCAACAAAAAGAAATGACTGCCTATTCAAAATAAATCGTCAGTAGCCGAACCATCACCGAAAGATCAAAGCAAAGACTCGAACAAGGTCTAACGCACGATCAACTGAGTTTAGGTTTGAAGAACATCACGAAGAGCGGGTGGGTACAAATATAATTTGAGCCTTTATCCTTTGTTTCTTAAACCATGAACCAGGCCACGTTATAACCCTTAAAAAGTCCTAGCTGAAGCATGGGTTAGTTCGAAGGCATACTGTTACGAAAGGTATCCTGACTCCTTAAGGCTTGCTGTAAAATACTGAGTTGACATCACATTTTACAAAATTTGCTTGTTTTACTGAAAATGCATTTTCAAAATTTCAAGACAGACATAAGCTTTGCATTTTTAATATAACATTGCTTGCATGTGACTATTTGTTTGAACAACATAGAAGTTCGCACGACGAATGTCTAATGAACAAAAGCACCTCCAATCAAGGGGCAGGGCATGATCATCGTCCATCATCTGGGGAAGTCCAGTCAAGATTCAGAGAATCTCTCAAATGCCTAATAGCCTGGGGCAAATCTCCGCCTGAGTCACCTGGGGCATTGGACATGAGCTCCAGCTATGAATCTTGCCTGATCAAACATATTCTGGTCGCATGGCAACACAACAACAGGGGCATCTCCCTACATTCTGAGAGCGTGGACATAGTCGAAAAAATACTACGCATAATCAAAGACCCGCTAGGTTGACACACCTAGGCAAAAATAAGGGCTTCCCGGCGAACCAAAAGGGTTCGGGCAAAAATAAGGGATGAAAATGAAAAAATCTGTACACCCGACAAGTCGAAAACCTGAAAAGGCGGCTTGGGCAAAAAAGGGTATCCCGGTGGACTGAAAACCCAAAAGGGCGGTCCAGGCAAAAATTAGGGATCACAGCGTACGACTATGTCCCGTTATCTCGTCACTTGCCTACCAGAAGAGGATTTGTCAATCGTCGTCAAGCACCTCCACAGGTATCTTCTCCTGCAGAAACTGGGGCAATATAGAATTGTCTAAGCGACCTGGTCGCTCTGTCCACCAAGGTACCAAGGTAAGTTCGACTGAAGAATGTAACCAAGATGCCTTAATTCCCCAGAGAGTGAGCCAAGATTCAACAATTCTCCCCAAGCCGTTGGTCTCCCATCAGCCCTAACAAGGCACAGTATCCCAAGCAAGTCAACAACGCTCTCCCCCAAGCAGAGCTAAACCACTGTCAGACTTAAGGAAGTTGGGTTATTCCCAGAAGATCTCAACATTCCCCAGTGGAGTATACAGATGTTCCCTAGCAAGCATCCCCGGCAGTCTTGATCTAAGATTATTCCCCGGCGGAATACCAGACATCCAGTGGAGCCACTTACCCCATACAGTCCCAAAAGTTTCCCCAGGAAAGTTGAATCAATTCCCCCAGTAGGAAGCTTATCCCCAGGAGAGTTCAATCCACCTCCCCAGCAGGAAGCTTATCCCCAGTAGATTCTGGAAGCTTGTCACCTACAGAGGACGAACGCGCTCCCCCGGCTTTATTCAAAGGTTATTTCCCCACCAGGATATAACTGGGTTATCCTCAGCCAATTGCCACGGAAAGATCGTCCCCGACGAAGTCTTCCCATCCCCAGTGGAGTTCATCAAATCTTCCAACGGAGCTCAATAATGGTATCCCCAGCGGAGTTATCATCAACCTCAGCAAAGTACCTCTCTTTCCCCACAGGGTTCACTCCCCGCAAAGTAATCTATTCGCCAAGCTTATTCCCCAACAGAGTCATCTTCTCCTACCAGTATTCTTGCAATTATCATCCCCAGCGGAAACAGAAAGCTATACTCTTCAAACATCAGCCCAGGAGTTAACTTCCCGGCATTCGTCAAGGATTTATTTTCCTAGACAAAAATACATTCATAAACATCGCATCTTCATACATTATAGCATGCACATACGCATCATGAACATACAATCTCATTTATTCATAGAACGTCACGCATGTCATACATCATGACATCGCATACAACTAACGTTTTGTCTTTTCAGGACAAAAGGTCAATACAAAGATAATTACTATCAACTGTTGCAATTCCAGATCCGATTCCTGTATCTTGCCAGGGTGTATCTGTTGACGACTAATTCCAGACTCGATTCCTGTATCCTTCCAGGGCACGTCTGAAGAGTTCGAAGATCTGATTCCTGTATCTTGCCAGGGTGTATCTGTTGACGACTAATTCCTTCTCAATTTTCAGACGAAGTCTTACACGGACCTGTCATCAAAGTAACCCTACACCGGTTCCTTTTATTTCAGAAGAAGTCTTACACGAACTTATCATCAAAGTAACCCTACACCGGTTCCTTTTATTTCAGAAGAAGTCTTACACGGACTTATCATTAAAGTAACCCTACACCGGTTCCTTTTATTTCAGAAGAAGTCTTACACGGACTTATCATCAAAGTAACCCTACACCGGTTCCTTTTATTTCAGAAGAAGTCTTACACGGACTTATCATCAAAGTAACCCTACACCGGTTCCTTTTCTTTTAGAAGAAGTCTTACACGGGCTCATCAACAGGCAACCCTACACCGGTTCCTTCTCAATTTTCAGATGAAGTCTTACACGGACTTATCATCAAAGTAACCTTACCCCGGTTCGTCCAGAAGTCTTACACGGACTTATCTCAAGATGACCTTACCCCGGTTCATCCAGAAGTTTTACACGAACTTATTATGCAGTAACCTGACCCCGGTTCCTCCAGAAGTCTTACACGGATTTATCCCGAAGTAACCTTACCCTGGTTCCTCCAGAAGTTTTACACGAACTTATCCCGAAAAAACCCTACACAGGTTCTCTCTCCCCAGACGTAGTTTTACACGGACTCGTCATCAGAAACCCTACCCAGGTTTTATCTCTTCCCGAAGATGCAGTTTTACACGGACTCGTCATCAGAAACCCTACCCAGGTTTTACTTCTCCCAGGATGCAGTTTTACACGGGCTCATCATCAAGGTAACCCCACACAGGTTCCCTTCTCAAACTTCAGACGTAGTTTTACGCGGACTCGTCATCAGTAAACCCTACACGGGTTTCCTTCTCAGCTCTAGATGCGGTTTTACACGGACTCGTCATCAAAGTAACCCTACACATGTTCCTTCTCCATTTCAGATGCAGTCTTATACAGACTCATTACCAGTAAACCCTACATAGGTTTCTTTCCTCCAAAGATGCGGTTTTACACGAGCTCATCATCAGGCAACCCTACACAGGTTCCCTCTTTCAACTTACAAAAATTACAATTCAACAGACAATCTCCAAATGGCATCTGTAAGCCCATTCCCGACAAGGTTCTGTCACACCTCCAGATGGCATCGATAAGCCCATCCACCTATCAACAGTCTCCAAATGGCATCTATAAGCCCATTCCCGACAAGGTTCTGTCGCATCTTCAGATGGCATCTATAAGCCCATCCTCCTATCCACTACACTTCCAAATGGCATCTGTAAGCCCATTCCCGACATCACATTGCTGATACTCTACTATGTGAGTGCAAATTTCTGGGCACTCTAGTGTTCAATCATCTTCCACCTTCGGATTACGAAAGGCACGCAAGCCAATCTACATCCTCAGGTCTAAGAAGATTGAACAGGGGCAACTGTTGTACCCCAAAATTTGCCCTCCCATATTCCTCAAGATTTCTCAAAGGTTGCACAGTCAAATCACCTCCTAAGGCAGTCAAGTCAAAATTAGGGTTTTGTGTTGCATCAAGGTCCTTACATCCAAATGACCTCAAGTGCTCCTTAATGTCCTAACTTATGCTCAAATTCAGGTTCGGCTCAAGAGTCAATTCTTTAAAGAAGGTATCCGATTGTGTGAGTTTTCTCGAAGAAATATGGTGAAAAAGTGTGCTGAAAGTGCAGTTTTTACGCGCTAAAAAATTCATAACTTGAAGATCGTGACTCGTTTTGAATCCATTCTGGTGGCCAAAATTCCGTCTTGACATTATCTACGTTTTCATATCTCACGACTAGAAGCCAATTTCGACCAGAAGGTCTTCAAAAATGTGGATTTATCAAGTATTTTCGTACAGAAAATTTGTGACAGAAGTTTATTTGCGTCATGTTCAGAAAATCATAACTTGGTCGATTTTCATCGTATCGAGCTGTTTCCAGCGCCAAAATTTCAAAAATTGAGTTGGCTACATTTTCACAGGAGGTATCGAGTTCGAACGGTGTTCAAAAGGCCTTCGTTTTTTGCTTAGAGTGCATGACACGCTGAAAATCCTGAATGCTGAATATTATTTCATCTGGGCCGAAACTTCGAAAATTCATAACTCAGTCAATTTTTATCGGATTGGGCTCATATTTTTACACAAGGTCACTGACTCATAGATCTACAACTTTGCTTCAAAAGTCGAGACCGAATTATGCTCCGATCAATACCAGTTTTTTATTGAAGAACGTGTCAGAGTCGACACTGGAGCCCAAAATAAGTTTGTCTGAGCTGAAACTTCAAAAATTCATAACTAATTCACCGTTTATCCGATTGAGCCGATTTTCGGACAGGAGTTAGTTCTCGATGTCGGCTACATTTTGTTTTCATATTTCAACTTCAAAAATTACACTTAAGTCCCTGCGATTTAGCCTGGAAAGTGACGAACTCAAGTGAACATTGGAGGCCCAATTGCACATTCAAAGCCCATTTTCTTTATCCTAATTTCCATTATATAATCACCTTCTTTTCACACAAACCAGGGAGGGAAAAAAAGAGAGAAAAAACCTTGCCACAACACTGTTAGAATATCAAATTCTTTCAAGAATCCTAAAACCTTGAAATCCTTATTACAAATCCCTCTCTCACTACAAACAAGCCATCACAGTTACAAACCAACACCTCACTACTTCTTCAGTAAGGGTAAGGCTGACTTGATCTCCATGATCCAAAAGGCATAAAAGCATTCATGTCACTAATTTTCCAGTAAGGGTTCATTAAGGAACGTTGAGGCCAAAACACAAATGGCCAAAAGCCAAAAGCCAAATGGCCAAAGTAGAACAACTTATGCATGACACCAATACATGGCGAGACAGACATCCTGAAAAGATTAAGGAACGTTGAGGCCAGAACACAAATGGTCAACGGCCAGAACACAAATGGCCAACAGCCAGAACACAAATGGCCATGAAACCCAATCCAATGGCCAAAGAATGCAGACCACGGTACTCATGAGTCAATGAACACGCACGTGATGCCAGAAAGTCAAACAAGGCTTTTTGTCTAATGGGTCAGAATACTTCAAAAAACCTCCCCTTGGGCCTGAAAACCCCCTTGGTTTGTATATTTTTCAATTCTATTTTCTTTTCTTTTTTCTAATTCTTTTACTTATTCTTTAAATTCCATAAAATAATTTTTCCCATAATAAAAACAGAAAATCAAAAAAAAAATTATATTTAATTATTATTATTTCACCATTAATTTATTTTGTAAATAAACTTTAATAATTAATTTAGTTTAATTTAGGGTTAAAATTTTAATCTTTTCTTAATAAATTAAAATAGGTAGAATTAGGGTTTTTGACCTTCTCATCTTTTTCTTAAATAAATAATTTTCTCTCATTATTATTATTACTATTTATTTTTTGTAAATAAACATGTACATTGATCAATTAGTAAATTAGGTTAATTTTAATACTTTCTTAATAATTAAAATAATTTAGAATTAGGGTTTCCATTCAATTTCAATTTTTCTTTATTTCATTAAAAAACCAAAAACATAAAAGCAATTTCTTTTCTTTAAATTAAATAATAATTAGACTTTTAATTTCGTTTAATTTCAAAAGGGTCAAAACCCTCGGACGTTCAATTTCTATTTCTATTTGAATATTATGTAACTGCTCAAGGCTTGTAATAGTAATTAGGTATTTTACTTTCCGCATTTTTATCAAACGGGTCTTTGTACTTTGGCGATGTATAGACCCGCGCCTTGTAATAGCGTAGCCTTTAGCTTTCCGCATTTAAATTTCCGCACTCTTAAATTCTAAATTGCATGAAAGAATGTATGGTTAATTAAAAACAAGCGTAGCTCACAAATGTATGTTCAAAGATAAACCTTAACTGAAAAACAACACACAAATTCATACATAACTCTTAGGGTACGCCTCACCTGTTGCCTTGCCTTCGAAAGGTGGTCGTCAAGTATAGGACGTTTTAGTAAGTCCTTATGTCCATGATCCAGTTGCCATGATCCAGTTGCCTCGAATCAGTTGCCTCGAAACAGTTGCCTCGAAACAGTTGCCTCAAAATTGTTGCCTCGAAACGGTTGCCTCGAATTAAAAAAGGATCAAAGACATAAGGGTAGCTTCTAAGGTGTCCTAACTGTTGCTTCGGTGACCACACTCTCCCTACAATCGAATTGACCCGAACACCTCCAACGATGGTGCTACCTATCTCTCAATGGTGGGATGGCACTACCTTAAGGACTTCTACACAGCTTAATTCCTTAGGGTAGGTAGATGACTCATAGATACTTGCTCTCTATAAAAAACAAAACAAAATCTTTTCACACCGACACTTTTAAAAAGCTTTCAAAACAATTTTTCAAACACTCTTGAGGACAGATACAAGAGTTATTCTGAAATCTTTCAATGAAACTTTTTTTTCAAACCCACTCACATTTTGAAAAGCAAACATTTTGAAAACATAAGAGCAAGTATCTAAGAGCCCATGGATAACCATGGATAGAAAGGGTGCTAACACCTTCCCTTTCTATAAATCTACCTCCCGAACCGAGAAACATTCTCAAAGAAGGAATTTTGCTGTGCTTTTGTCCTGTCCATGTTGGAGAAAATAAAAGACGGTGGCAACTCTTGCTTACCGTGACATACGCGATCCAGCTTTAAACAGTCAGTTCTAAATCCACCGATCACAACAACCATATTGAATAACATGAAAATGTAAAGGCAAAAACAAAA
Source organism: Vicia faba (assembly GCA_948472305.1). Classification (NCBI taxonomy): domain Eukaryota; kingdom Viridiplantae; phylum Streptophyta; class Magnoliopsida; order Fabales; family Fabaceae; genus Vicia; species Vicia faba. The sequence continues at coordinate 1,358,410,935 of OX451739.1, read as the reverse complement.
TAAATTCAAGAAAAATGGGTCTTTTGATTCAGGAAGAAACGCCCTTCGATTCTGCGTTTTTTGGCTTCCTTCGATTTGAGGTCTGAAGTCAGTGGAGTCATGCCCTTCGATTTGTCTTCGTGTCCTTCGGCTGGGGGTTGGAATCAGTGTGGGCACGCCTTTCGTATGGGCCTGGAAGTCAGCATAGTTTTGTCTTTCGTTTGAGGCCTGGAAACAGTAAGGTTCTGGCTTTGCCACATGCTCCTTGCTGACTCCTTGTAAGCATATTAGGCCCTCAGATTATGATTCGAAAGGCTTGTGCAGCTAGCCAATCGATGGGTATAACAAACCTGTCTTAAGTTCTTAAAATGCAACATCCAAACATAACTACAGTCCAGGGGTTAGCACAAAAACCAATGGGTCTCAAATTCCAAAGCATAACTAATTAAGGTTGAGTTTTCAGCATATGGGCAGTCAGAATCGAAAGCTAAAACATGGTCTAGAAATATCTACATTTTTCTTTATTGGAATGTGCACATGATGTTTAAATGAAAGAGTTCCAAGTTTAGAGAGAACTTACCTCTTGAAGTGATTAATCGAAAGAGCTGTAAGTGACTTCTTTGGTGGTGGAGGGAGCTTCACTGGAATCTTCTTGAAGCTAGTTCAGTTACTTCTTAGTTTGGACAATCACTGAATCGAAAGAGAGTATATGATGGTGATGAGTGAATCGAAGGTTTCTACAGTTTAGGGGAAGTGAATCAAAAGGTACACTACTAAGGGTTTTTTATGAAAAAATCTTAGAGTTTTGAAGGTTTGAGAATGTTTGAGAGTTTGAGAATATGGGAGAGTTTGAGTGTTTGAGGATTTTTATGATTTTTCTCTCTAGCGAAAATTCGGACCCTTTCTTTGTCAATGGTTTCTCTATTTATAGGGAAAAGGTTTGGGAGTTTGAACAAAGATGTGGCTTGGCTGAAACGTGAATATTAAGCTATGTCAGATTTTCCAAGATCTCAAGGTGAAGTACTAAAGTTGTTGGTTAAAGGGACTGACTTCCCTGACTTATGGTAAAGTACAAACAGGATTTAAGCAAAGCATGGGCTTAGGATAGGATTTGTACTAGAAAGTTCACTTTCAAAAAATAATCTTCTGGACAAAGGTTTAATCACCTGGACAATAACTTAATCCAAAATGTAAGCAATTAATTATGGAGTGAAATACAAGCATTAAGGCCTGTAAAGTAAGATCATGTAGCATGGCCCAAATACTTGATCAGTGTTCTTTCAAAAATCCTATTTTCCACTTGTGTCGAAGAGTTCTAGAAATGTACTAAAGAAGACTGCTTCAAAGGGAGCAAAATGCCCAAACAAATCTTATAGATTGAACTTGAATTGAAGGAGATTTCTTGTCCAAATGAAGTACGTAACCCCAACTTTCATTCGAAGGAGGCCACAAAGCCAAACGAAAGATGCATGCAGGAAGTTTAAATGTGAAATCGAAGGATGCCAAAAGGAGCCCTTTTGCCTTGGAATCGAAGGAGGCTATAAGAGGCTTTTTTCCTTGTGACTTCATGCCAACATGAAAAAGATCTATGTTCGAACGAAACTTGCATGAAGGGAACCAACATGCCCAAACAAAAGGTGTGACCAGTAGCTTGTACAGAAGGAACCACATGCCCAAACGAAAGGTGTGATGTAGGAGGCTAAAATGTCCAGATTCGAAAGAGGCATATAGGAGGTAAAAAAGTGAAAATAGAAGGATGCTAAAAGGGAGCCTTTTTCCTTGGAATCGAAACCAACGTGCCAGAGGCCTACGTCCAGTCGAAGGATGCAATCCAAACTTGCATCGAAATAGGCCAAAAGGCCAATCGAAGGAGCCGAATTGAAGAACACTTGTTTTTCTACAAATTTTGTCAAAATATTATTTTTATTTGTTTTCTCCCTTTTTGACAGTTTCCTTTTAATCTTGGTATTGGAAAATCCCAATGTAATTGTGCAAGCTTGAACCTTGATAATCCTTGTGAGAAAGGCCTTGGAAAACGAGAGGGAAAATTTTAGGGTACAACAAGTAGCAATTATCATTTTCATTTTCATTTAAAGTTTTAAAACTTTCTATAATTACCTCTTTCAAGGAATTACGTCTTGTACTCTCGCCTATTCAGAGACATATCAATAAAACATTTACTTTTTTCATCTTTCAAATTATGTTTTTCCTTTTTCAGACTTGTTTGTAAAATACTATGATTATTGCTTGTGAATATTGGTTGAAATCATTTCAGGGGATTTGACAAATAAAAGCACTTGATAAAACATCAAAAACATTTTGGTTAGAAAAATATCAAAAAGAAAATCTATGTCTACGTCCATACACCTAAGCATGCACATACAACACAAAAATCAAGATCTTAATGACACTTTTCACCATGTTCAAATAAATTCAAAGACACCACGACAATGCGACGAACAACGTCAGGGAATTGGTAACTTAAAACCAATGGTTTAAAGGAGAGAATACCAAAAGAATTTTTCATAATATTTTTGGGGCATACACACATTTTGCATACACAGACACCTAATGCACATACACTCTGGGTTCCATATCAATCTAAGACATCATACACATACATCATACATGACATTTCTCAAGACATACATCGGGAAGAATCATTATCTCTCAATCCTATCAAATTTTTCACCGGCCAATCTCACCCTCGATTCAGATATCCAAGGGTTGATCATCAAAACACACTCCTTCTACAAATTCGACCCGTCACCTAAGACTCCATGTAGTGATGTGTTCTTTACAAAGTACCTCATTACTTAAGACTCCATGCAGTAATGTGAGAAACCCAGTACATTTCCTAAGACTCCACGCCGCAATGTTCTAAATCCAAATAAGATCCATCACCTAAGACTCCATGCAGTGATGCATTCTTTACAACGTAGCTCATTACCTAAGACTTCATGCAATAATGTGCAAAACCCAGTACATTGCCTAAGACTTCATGCAACGATGTATTTTCCTCTCCTTATCCATTACCTAAGACTCCATACAGTAATGTGTGAAGCTTAGTTCATTACCTAAGACTCCATGTAGTAATGTGCAACACTCCTAATATAGATTGTTGCCTAAGACTCCATGTAGCGGTGTTCGAAATCTAAATTTAACCCATTTCCTAAGACGCGTGCAATAGTGTGCCTCCTCATTTCGTGATATATACTATGGCCTAAGACTCCATGCAGCGGTGTTCGAAATCTAAATTTATCTCATCACCTAAGAGTCCACGCAGCGATTCACAAACATAACCCATTGCCTCGGTCTCCAAGCAGTCATGCGTTATCAAGTGTTGTTTTATTCATCCCCCAAGTTGCGATGAATAAGCAAAGTCAAACCAAAAACATACCATATTGGTCTCCCAGGTTCTAAATCATCAGCCTTGTCTTCAAATCCTGGTGAGCGATAGATCATCAACTTTGCGTATTTTTTCTCAAGACTCTTAAGGGTATGCTATATCAGCGTAACCTTATGTTTGTCGGACAAATTTCGGGGTATTTCAAGTATTCAATAAACTTCCAAACAGAATGTGCGAAACTTGTGTATTCTCCCATTATTCAATAAGAATATAATTGAATATGGACAGCTGTCGTACTCCAAATTTTCCCTACCTTCATGATTATATTTATGATTACCTCACTATGTGATTTCCGAAGTTAAAAATAAAGTGTTTCGATTGAAAATGGTCTATCAATATCTGATGACCTATTTTTAAGAATTCAAGTCAACAGAGGGGTGTATCTTAGTTCAAGAGAGTGGGACTTTCTAAATCAGAAAGACTCATATGTCCGTGGGCCCATTTGCGAAGCATGTTGGCCAATGGCCCATGAGAGTCTGATATGAAGGACTATTTTTTTAAGAAGAGGTAAGATTTTGCTTATAAAAGTGAGAAGGCCCATTAAGTTGTTTTGTGGTTTTTAGTAAATAAAGGAGGGTACAATTTCAAATTGCAAGCCCATTAGAGATGGCCCATTTCGTTTGGTGAGTAAATAGCAAAAGGGAGGGGGTATGATTACACATTGCAGGCCCATTAAGGTTTTTTAAGCTAACCCGTTTGTCATTTTTTTGTTATTACTGTTTTATTTTAAAACATTATTATTAAAAAAATTTCTATTATTATAATTATTTTTTACAAATTATTAAGAGATTTATTATAATGATTTTATTATTTATTATTAGAAGATTTTAAAACCTTTGTATTAGATATTTTTTTATATATAATTTATTTATTAAGAGTTTTGTTTAGGAAAGATCTGTTTTATATCAAATTTGGTAAAGCCTAATATTAGGCCCAGTACCGTATCCAAAAAATGAATAATGTTGTTGCAAAGAAAAAAAAGAGAAAAGAGACAGTTTTGGTGTGGGCAGCTTAAGGCCCAAAACCATTAAGTGCATCGTAGTAAATAAATGTAACATTGTTTGGCCCAAATTCAGTAAACACTTGCTGGGCAGAAGAGAAACAACGCAGGCCCAAAATTGAGAAAACGGATATTGTACCAATTATGCAGGAAATGCGCATGTTTTCAATCCAATTAACATTACTGTATAGATCTTAACTAAATCAAATCAATCTTATTACAGTTTAAATCTAAAAAAATACAGAATCTCTAATTCAAATTGAATCTCATAAAATCAGTCCCAATTACATTCATTCAAATACATTACAAAACAAATCCAGTTCAAAATCATATGTATTACAGAAACATATCAATATATTACAAATTAGAATCAATTACAATGATTTCAAATCCCTAATTTTCTATAAATCTAAGCCTTAATCAAAATTATAACGACAATACCAAATATGTAAAAACCCTAACCCTATAAGTAGTATAAGAAGAATACAGAGAGGGGGGGATTTTCTGGACGAAGAGACAGAGACAAAGAAGAAATTCAAACCACGCTTTGTTGTTTAAGAACAAAGAGAATACGATTAAGGTTTAAATATTTGAAACCCTAATCGCGTCGCCGCTCACCCTTCAAGTACCATCGTAGCCTTCGTCGTTAGCCGCCGTTGAACACATCTCCGGATCACCGCCCTCGCCGGAACCTGCGAACAAAGGAAAGGGAGAAAGATTAGAATCCTCCATCAATTGAGAAATTGAACTCAGAACACGAAGAGGTAAACAACTCGGTTTTTGTTTTGCGTTTTGTTCTATTATTATCGTTGGGTTGTTTGGGGTTGGGTTTGCGATAGAAGGGGAAGAGTGGAAGCATGCGCCGCCGCGGTGATGTTTGGTTATGGTTAGAGGGAAAAGGGTTTGATAAGGGTTGGATGAGAGAAGAGTGGTGAATGAAAATGAAAACAAAATGTATTAAAACAAATTTCATTCTGTCGTCATCATGTATACGCGCGTTTACGGTAAATAGCATGCGCCTTCATTTGTGACCATCTGATTCGTATCGGATGACCGTAAGGCTAAGTCCCACCATGATTCCATGTGGCCTCATGTACAATATCCATTCAGGCCCCTCTCAAAAACGTGTACTGGGCCTAGCCCATTCTTGTTAACCCCCCCCCCCCCCCCCCCCTTACTGTAATTACTAAGCAAACTTGAACAACATACCCCCTACCACTGGACCCAGTTCAATATCTGAACTTGGGCTCAGTTTCTCAATAAACCCCCTTGTTTTTCTCGTTAGTTAGAAAACGTGTCCCCCAGGCCAACTGGGCCTGAAGTCAATATCTGAATTCAGGCCCTCACTATCTACATCCCCACCTTTTTACTTCCTAACTCAAAATACACCCCCCCCCCCAGAATTATTTAATTTTTTTTTTTTATATTTCCTTTATTTCTTTGTAAATCATTACTATTATTTCTTTTATTTTTATTTTTATATATTATTATTATTATCATTAATTAATTATTTTTATTTAAAAATTCATGTACATATTTTATTATTATTGCATTAAATCTTTCAATCATGCATTAATTAGAGTTTTTACAATTAATATATTTAAAAAAAATTCCAAACAAATATAAATCTCCTTTTCACAACAAACTAATCTAACAAACATTTTTTTGCAAAAGGGTTCCAAATATATTTTGACTAATCGCGTGTTCAGTCCAAAATTCTGCTATCTCTACACCTGATCTAAATGCGAGGCAATTCAAAATACTTTTGGAATCCATAAAAAACACAAACTCATACGAACTACGAATTGGGACTCTGATTCCTCATAAGAGGATACGTAGGCATACGACTAAAATCGTGGCGCGTTCCCCTATTAAAAAATCAAAACCCCTTTGTACATAATTGTTAAACCTAAACCCCCATAAACCTAGTATCCTTAAGAAGAAGATAGATGAAAGGTGCCTAACACATTCCTTTCATCTAAAGAAGTCTGAAACTTAGAATCTCTGTTTTGAGAATTAGGATTTCCTATTGGATTCCCTTCCTTAGGATAAAAACTAGTAGTGACGACTCTGATTTTAAAACCAGTTGCAACAACTTCAAACTATAGAGAGCCTTCCTTAATCTATATACTTTTGAATCCTGCCCTTTGACGTTGAATCCTGGTGGTTGAGTAACATATATTTCTTCTTCCAATGGACCATTCAAAAATGTTGAATTTACATCTAATTGGTGCATTTTCCATCCTCTATATGTTGATGTCGAAACAACAACTCTGATTGTTTCTAACCTCGTAACAGGCGCATATACTTCGTCAAAGTCAATACCGGGTTTTTGTAGAAAACCTATGGCCACCAATCTTGCTTTATACTTCACAATCTCACTATTTGGCCTTTGTTTCACCTTGTAAATCCACTTTACATCGATTGGTTTCTTGTTGGTTCTTTAGACAAGCTCTCAAGTCTTTTTCTTCTCAATGGCTTTAAGTTATTCTTTCATGGCTTCACACCAATTCAAATTGCTCAAGGCTTCTCTCAAGTCAATTGGTTCTGCTTCAGCCATCATCATGGCTTCTTCGATTAAGTCACCATATGCATCGAGTGCTTAATCTGGAAACCTTTTATATCCAGTTAGCCTGGTCGACTCAGTTCTTGTGCTTGTCGACTTCATTTCATTCTTCACAGGTGGTTCTTCATTTCGAATGGTCGAAGTATCACCTTGCTCATTTCGCCTTATCGAAGCTTTGTTCTGTTTATCTTCGTCGAACACAATTGTGACATTGTCTGATTCTTGTCGAACTGAATTTTGACTCCAGTCCTACCCTTTTCTTTCGTCTACAAGAACATCTCGACTGATCACTAGTTTATCTTTGTTTGGCGAATACAACTTGTATGCACCAGCCAAATGATAACCTATGAGCACCATGACTTCACTTCGATCATCCAGCTTCTTTCTCAATTATTCAGTTACATGCTTGAAGTACATTGATCCAAAAAATCTAAGATGACTCACATTTGGCTTCAACCCTGTCCAAGCCTCATGCGGTGTTTTTTTTACCATCTTCTTTGTTGGGAATCTATTTATAATATATATTGCTGTCGAAGCTGCTTCAACCCAATATCTCTTAGGCATATCTTTAGCTTTCAACATACTTCTCGTCATGTTCAGTATACAGCTAATATTTCTCTCAACTATGTCATTATGATGAGGCGTATAGGGTGCATTAACCTCATGATATATACCTTGCTCATTGCAAAATCTAGCAAATTCAGCAGAAGTATATTCACCACCACCACCAGTTCTTAACTTCTTCAATTTGCACTTTATTTCTCAACATACAACTTGAACTTCTTGAACTGTGTGAATACCTCACTCTTCCTTTCAATAAGGTAAATCCACACATGTCTGGTGAAAATTCATCAATGAAAGTAAGAAAATACCTGTTACCTCCATTTGATTTTACTTCAAAGGATCCACACACATCATAATGAACCAGCTCCAGTTTTTGCTTTGATTTTACGGGAAAGTCGTGTTTGAACGCCTTCCTTGCCTATTTTTCTTTGTAACATTCATCGCATACCTGTTTTGGTTCCTTTACATACGGCAACCCAAACACCATCCTTTTCTGATTGAGAATGCATAAACTTTTGAAGTTTAGATGTCCATATCTGTGATGCCATAGCCAGTTTTTGTCTTCTTCTGTAGTTGAAGCAAGACATTTGTGATCTGATGTGTTGAGTTCAACTTTGAATGTTTTGTTCTCCGCCAATGGTGCTTTCATTATTAGCCACCCATCAGCCCTATATACCTTCATCTGATTTTTCTCCAGCTTCATATTGAAGCCTTTTGTAAGTAATTGACTTACACTTATCAAGTTACTTGTCATAGAAGGTACATATAGTACTTCAGTGATAGTAGCTTTTCGACCATCTTTCCTGACAATCGAAATATATTATTTACCACCTGATTTGATGTGTCTGCCATCTGCAAACTTTATCACCTTTTTGAATGACTCATCTAACTTGGTAAACCAGTTTTTATTGTCAGTTATGTGGTTGCTACATCCTGAATCCATATACCACATGTTGTTTTTCTCAGCGTTCGACTGAGTGTTCACCATGAACAACACATCATCTGAATCACTATCTCCAGCTCGTGCATATTGAGCTTCATCATTATCTTTTGCCCTCGTAGCTTTCTTTCTTCGATAGTCTCTAACATAGTGACCAAAACCTTGACAATTGTAACATTGCACCTCTTTCGTGTCAACTTTCTTCTTAGAATACTTGTTTCCCACACATTTTTTTATCGAATCAATATTCTTGCTTGACTTCTCATCACTAGCAAGATTCTTTCCCTGCTTCGACTTCTCTTTTCCAGCTTTCTTGCTGAATCTTGATTGTAATGTCTGTTCAGTCACCTTCTCTCTTTCTAATTTTCTCTGCTTCAACCTCATTTCATGAGCCTCCAATGAAGCTTGAAGTTCTTCCAAATTCATCTCAAATAGATTCTTGGCCTCTTCAATTGTCACAACAATTTAGTCAAAATCTGCAATTAAAGATCTCAACACCTTTTCTATCTTCTGCAGATCCGTAACCGATTCACCACATGCTTTCATTTGGTTTGTTATCGTCACAACTCTTGAGAAATATGCAGAGATTGATTCATCTTCTTTCATCTGAAGCATCTTGTATTGCTTCCTTAGTGTCTGCAACTTCACCTTCTTCAATTTCTCATCTCCACCATACAAGGTTTTTAGCTTTTCCCAAGCTCCTTTTGTTGTTTCTTCTTAAATTATTTTCTCAAATACATCACAATCCACACACTGGTGAATCAAGAACAGTGCTTTACCATCCTTCTTCCTCTGATCTTTGTGCGCAGTTTTCTGGGCTTCTGTCGCATTTGCTTCTAGTTTTGGTATTCCATCATTCAAGATTTCAACAACATCTTAAAATCTGAAAATAACCTTCATCTGCATAACCCACCGCTGATAGTTTTCACCTTTGAAAACCGGTAGATTCGCTGGAAACTGTGTTGATGTTGTTGTTCCGTTTGCCATTTAGATTCTCTCTGAATCACAACCGAGCTCTGATACCAATTTGTTGGAACAAAGGGTTTTCAAGAAAGATGATTTAGGAAAGAGAAGAAGAAGAAGAAGAGAAGAGAAGAGAGAGAGAGAGAGAGAGAGAGAGAGAGAGAGAGAGAGAGAGAGAGAGAGAGAGAGAGAGAGAGAGAGAGAGAGAGAGAGAGAGAGAGAGAATTGAGAGTTTGTTATTTTGATTGCCTTCTGCTTATTCACATATGTAATTACAAACTCAGCAACCCTTTATATAGGCAAAAAATGCTCAGGTTCAATTAGACAAAATGCTACCCAAAACATGATTTCGACAGACTGCAATATCTACTATATTCGACTCTGTCGAATACAGCTTACAACCTATACAAAAACTATTCGCCATACACTACAAACATTTCGACAGAACAAGAATTATACATCTAACAAATATAGAATATGAACAAAAAAATATTTCTAAAATCGTACTACGAAATATTATAAAATAAATTAGTCGCAATTTAATTACATGTTAAAAATAGGACATAAATTAAGAACTAAATAAAAAATGTTATATTGATGATTGTGCACTGATTTTAATAAAAAAATATAATTAATTTTTATATTATTATTTTTAATATAATTTTTTTATAAGCAAATTTTTTAATTTATGCCTTTAAAACATAAGTTAGCATTACCTTAAAAAGTATCCTCGGGATATTAATAATAATTATTTTATAATAGCTAATCATTTTAACATATACATCATATTAATTGCATTGACCACGAATATATTCAATTACGCAGTTGAAAATTTTACTCTCTCTGTCTTTGTCTTATAATAGGTGTCTCTCTTGAGTTTTACACATTTTTTAAGAAAATAATTAATTATGTTAATTTTAAAAAAAGTAATAATTATTTAAGTTAAAATTTTCATCTTAATTATTCATTTAAAAATTACAGAATACAATTTAATTTTGATAAAAAAAAGATATTATTTAATCTTTTATGAAATTTAATCGGATTATATAAGCCACTCTTTTAATATATTTTCAAACCAATTTTTTTTAATCGTGATTATACTCTTATATGTATTATTTATACCACATACATTTTTTTAATAATTACGTGGAAAATCATGTTGAATTTTATTTTTTATTTATATTTTTTAAATTCTAAATTTATTTTTATTTTTATTTTAAACAATTCAAATTTTAAAATATAAAAAAAAAAAGACAATTTATTTATAGAAGAAATTGAAATTAAGACCTTTAAACCACATCCTATACCTTTACATCATAGATAATTTTCATAATTTATAATAATATTAAACAATTCTGAATTTAAATTATAAAATATAAAATTTATACACATAGGAACCTAGATTCTTTCAAATTAAATAATCAAGTATTTAATTAATTTAAATTAAATTATAATCAATTAATTTAATAGTAATTCAATTAAATATCAATTAATTAATTTTTATTTAATTTATTATATTTAAGATTTACATTTGATTAATTTAATTTTAAAAATTTATGTAATATTTAAAATAAGCAAAAATTTATTTGTGTGGGTTTTTTTTGGTTTTCACCTCTAATTCTTAGAGAAATAAGACATTAATAATTTAGAATTCGACTGAGAGATTAATGCAGTTTAACCAAATATTTGTGTGCTATTTAAAATAAATAAATATTTAAACGGATTGATCTAATTGTAAAGTTACTATCAAATAACTTGAAGGAACCTTGGTTAAATACAAATTTTATATATTTTTTTGTTTTAAATTAATTTTTTTTAATATTAATATAAATTATGAGAATTATATATTATTAATATATATTAATTTAGTGGTAAATTCATAGGATATGATTGAAAAATTTTAGAATTCAATTCTTTCTATTTTAATCAAAGGTATCGAGTTCGAATTCAATCCTAAATACACAATAAAATCTTGAAAAAGAACTTTACTGCCTATTGTGGTTTTATATACCCGATTTAAAAAACAGTTGAATAAAATAATATCTCATCCTTATCATTATTATTATTATTATTATTATTATTATTATAATAAAATAATTTGTTAGCTTTGTATAGAATAAGATAAAGGTAATAAAACAATGTACATATATGTACCGTAACAAATTAAGAAGGAAATAATTTCAATATATATGCCATATAACTAATGAAAAAGGGAAGATAATTCAATAATAGTAAAGAAATGAATAAAGATATGGAATATTAGTATAAGTAAATGGCAGATGTATTGATAATAAAATATTATTTTAATATTAATAATAATTTTTGTTTCGGATATCTTCTATGCATAATTATATAATTTCGAACGGTTTAAACAAAAAAAAAATTACTACCATTTTATTTAAGTTCTCATAAATAATATTAATATGTTAAAGGGTGAACGAAATAAATTTATATTTATGCCATAAATTAATAAAATAATAATCAATAAAAATAATGAAAGATGATTCAAAGTAGGTAAAGAAATGGAAGAAGATATTGACCATTAACATTTAAATAATTATATAGAGCACTAATATAGTATATATAAAATGATGAAAAAATATCCTACCAAAAAGAAATATAAAAAAATATAGAGTATTTATATATGAAAAAGGCTAATAAATTTACATTAAAAATCGATTGAAAAATAATAACAAACTAATAAAGGGTCGAATAATTTTTTTTAGCATTTTTTTTAAACTTTGAATACATACCAAAAGACTTTATATAGAATTTTTGAATTTTCATAGAATATTTTTTCATTTATTAGGGTGAAATTAGTAATTCTCTTTTCCAAAAAATTCTTTATTACCCCAAAGTAAAAACACTGGTCATTCAATCATTCCACTTAAACAACACAATCTTGTTTCCTAGTCCAAATTGAAAATGAAAAAAACCTCAGCTTTTATGTCATTTTTTCAAACTCTTCTCTTTTCTTGTTTATTTCTCCAACTCACTCAATCCTCAACTCAAATGAATGATATAGTTCTTGATGATTTGGTGGATGACATGTGCAAAAAGACACCAAATTTCGACCTATGCAGCTCAACTATACATTCCAATCCTCAAGCAGGAAAAAGTGACGCAAATGGTATAGCCATCATTATGGTTAATGGCATTTTACAAAGTGTCACTAATACATTGAGTTTTATACAAGGTCTTGTTAAAGAAACCAAAGATCCTGAATTGCAAAGAAAATATGTGAGTTGTGCTGAGACATACATTCCATTAGAGAAAACCATACTTCCACAAGCAGTTGATTCTATAAACAAAAAAAAAATATGGACTTGCCATATTCTCTATGGGTTATATTGGAAAGGAAATTGATTCTTGTAACAAGCAATTCTCAAATGGTTCACCCTTGAATGAGAAAACTGGCAGTTTACACCAGTTGCTTGATATTGGGACAGCCATTTTAAAACAATTATAAAATGGCTGATAATTTTATTTATTTATTTTGTTACAATAAACTAAATAAATAGTTGATTTTGCATACAAATTATTGTTACTATATTGCTCTTTATATGGGATTTCCATTATTTTAGTTGATACTGATGATAATATTTCTTTCAAACTTATGAAGTTAGATTGATAACTTGGTTGTACTTTTAAGTTGAGAAAGGAGGAAGAAGTAGCTAGATTGGTAGGCTTAGAAAGGAGGGATCGCTAGCAAAAAGTTGTTAGGTTATATAGGCGTCATATTTAGATGTTGATAGGAACTTTAATGTTCGTGGGTTATAGAGTTCTATTAAGTATGAGGTTAAAGATCTTATCTCTTCTAAATTCACTAAGTTTGTGGTGATCCAAGATACTAAGCTTCGTTAATTTGTGTTTGCCTCGCTGTGTTATCTTTAGGGAAATTAAGTGAAATTGAGATTCTCTCTATTTCTTCAAATAAATGGAGAGTGTCATTACTAATATTTACATTATATAAATATTAAAGTATACAAAATATATGACATATTTTTAAATAATATAAATGTATTATATTCTAAAACTTTAGTAATAACACTCTCTATTTCTCAAACCATTTCTTTTGAGAAATGAAGAGGATCTCAACTCTATTTTATGAGTGGAGTTTTGTCCTTGTAACTAGTAAAAGTAAAGGTATTCTCTCTATTTAGTGTAATATGAAAGGAAGATATTTGCTCTCTTTCTCTATTTAGAGTTTGTTTGAAATGGAGTATTTAAAAAACTTGAGCTCAATAGTCAATGTGTATCCTCGATGTTCTCTACATGAAGAAAGATTCATGTGGGATGAAATTTTTATTCATACACTAGTAACAAACCCGTGCTATCGCACGGGTCTCGTCTGGATTCACATTACATTTATAGATTATTAAATTATTAAGTATGTTACCATGTTTTCAGTTGAGTATATGTCTCATGTAAACCATGTTGGCATTTAACTCCATATTTGTAGCAAGCGTCGGTCCTATCAACAAATCACGTCTGCATGAACAAATAGGAAAAATTATATACTTCTTGAAATACATGGAAAATGTACATACTATATATTTTAATTCAAAATAGATTTTTAATTTGAATCGTAAAGTATAAGATATAAAGTTTACCAACTATCAAAGTGCTTGAAAGACTTCCTTGTACACAACATTAGTAGTAGTAGAACACGGTACATTCTCCTTGTCATGAATTAGGATTTTTAGCCCACTTTTGCTCTTAACTCTTGAAATTGCAACATATAATTGACCATGACTAAACACAGGAGTAGGCAAATACAATCCAACACTATCAAGAGATTGACCTTGTGACTTATTAATTGTCATTGCATATGAGACAATAATCGGAAATTGTCTCCTAATCAACTTGAATGGTCAAGGTGAATCAGAAGGTGACATAGACATTCGTGGAATGTAAAAAATGTTACCTATGTTCTTTCCAGACATGATTTTTGCCTCAATGACATGATTTGAAAATCTTGTAATAATTAATCTTGTTCCGTTGCACAACCCATCGGCTTGGTCCAAATTTCTCATTAGCATAATAGGTGTACCAACCTTCAATTTGATCCTATGATTGGGAAGCCCCGACGTTCTTAATTTACTGAGAAATTCAGGAGTTAGAACTTCATATGCTTCAGTATAACTTGAATCTGTTCTATCAATGGAATCAAAACTCAAATACTCTTTCTCTTCTCCTAAAAAAAGTTTAAAAGCAAAACATAAATAAATTAGTAAAACTATGTTCTTAAATATATATATATATATATATATATATATATATATATATATATATATATATATATATATTATGAATGTAATAATACAGTAAATATAAAACACATGTACCTGGTATCAAGTCTAATACATAATGATTGATTTTGTCCACAACTTCAATGGTTGAAGCAATAATAGCCTTTCCTTGTAAGAATTCAACATCTTGATATTTTTCCAACAAATTGGGATATGTGTTTTCAACAATTGCTCTTATAGGATCATCAAAATTTGATATTAATAGCTCTTGAGGAATTTCAATATCAACCAAACCATCATTGGGTTCACAAATCTTACCATCACCCACATTTAAAATCCATTTTGAAAATTCCGCTAGTTCATTAGAACTTGTGTTGTCTCTTCCCTCTTGAAGTCTCATATTTTTTGATAGTGTTAAAACCTGGCAATAATCCCATACATAAGATGAACTAATTGATGCATGAACAATATCAGAACGCCCATCTCTTGGAACAACAGGAAGAATCTGTCTAAAATCTCCTCCAAATACAACAACTTTTCCACCAAAAATAGTATTCTCAACACCCTTTTTGCTCATTACATCTTTAAGGGTTTTATCTAATGCTTCGAAGCAGTTCTTGTGAGACATAGGTGTCTCATCCCATATTATCACATCTGTTGCTTCAAATAATTGAGAATGTTCGGTGTCTTTGTCGATGTTGCAAGTTGAGTTGTCAAGTGTTGGCACAGGTATTTTGAACTTTGAGTGTGCTGTTCTTCCACCCGGCAATAATAACGAAGCTATCCCACTTGAAGCAACAGTAAGAACAATTTTTTTTTGAGAACGAAGCGGAAGGATTGGAGTCCATATAAGGTGGCTGCGGATCTGTGCGTAAAGCAGAAGGAATTAGTACATTACCATCGAGAACTTACAATATACATTGTGAATACCTTCTTAACTCAAACAAATACCTTTAAAACTTTTATATTATATCATATTTACATACTTTTTTACAACCTATAATGTATAACAATTTCCCGTTAAATTACAATTATTTTTAAAAAGAACATAAAAAATAAATAAAATTTATAGATAAAACTATTGTATATTATTTTCTATATTTATTTAATAAATAAAATTTATTTTAGATGAATTTATTTTCTAATTTGTATTTAAAAATATAACTTAATTGTCATTTAAAATAGTACATTCAATTCTTTAACTTCAATTATCTGGTATGTTATAGATACATTTATTCTACCCGTGAATTTATTTCATGTACTTAGTTGGTTAATATTAATATAATTACAATATATAATCATTTATCAAATTTGAATTTCTCATTTATAAAAATAATTTTAAATTATTCTCGTTTATAAAAATGAACGCGTGTGTCTATTTATAAAAATATATGAAACTTATACTCTTTTATAAATATAATTGTATCAATACTTGAATTTTTCCGGTTTATAAAAATATTTATAATTTATTCATGTTTATAAAAATTATTATAATTTAATTTTAGTTTGTAAAATTAATTGTATTAATATGTAGACTTTTTCTCGTTTATAAGTGTCTTTAACCCGTGTGACAATTTATAAAAACATTTTAACTTATACATGTTAAAAACAATTACATCAATATTTGAATTTTGTTCGTTTATAAAAATATTTGTAAGTTATTTAAGTTTATAAAAATAATTGTAAAAATAAATATTTACCATATCATCTTAAATTTATTTATTCAACAGTGATAAATATGTGTCTCTTAGTTAATTACATTTATAAATAAATATCGTGTATTAGTGATATATATTAAATTTATTATCTTAATGTCTAACTAATTAAAATGAATTTATTATTGTCAATCAAAAATTATAATATTAAATAATAATATAATATTATTATTATATACGGGAAAAAGAATAAATTAAATCTAAGAATATCGGAAAATTTATTATAATATTAAATAATAATTTAACATTTATTATTACAATGAATCATATATAACATTTCAAAATTATGTATTTATTTCTTATGTTTTATTATATTCGATTTGTAATAAATATTTTTCAGTTTATTGCGAATTTTCAATAATTAAATATTAATGATATTATATAAAATTAATTTCATGATTATCATTTATCATTAAATTTTCATGATTATCATTTATCATTAAATTTTCATGATTACCATTTAATATTTTTTTATCATGATTACAATTATAAAGTTAATTTGAAAAGATTATGATATATTTTAGTTATTTCATAAACTTAAAAAAATTATCAAATCTCAATTGATTTTGTTTTGTTTTATTAACCTTTTTATAGAAATTGAAATAATTTATTTTAGGTCAAATAAGGATCTAAATAATTACAAAATAATATTTATTCTTACATTTATAGAATGATAAATTAAATATTTAAGATAAACATTAGAGTTCTTATTTACTTTATCTTTTATATATTTATAATATACTTTTTTTGTTAATTTTATTAACAATATATTTATAGTTAACAATACATCCTTTAAACTACGTTATTTTTTTCAAGAATATAAATGTAACCTTTCAAAAAAATATACACAAATATATTTAGAAGTCGGTAGAAAATTTTATTGGTTAAATTATAATTCCATTCAAAATTTATTGATCATAAATTTTTGAAATCAAATCATGCATAAAAATAAAATGTATTAATGTGACCATTCAAAATATTTTCTATATATAATAAAAATAAATAATATTAATACCTCCATTCAAAAGATATATTTGTAAAGTTTTGATTTAATTTTTTTCATATCTTTATATATTCTAATGTATATAATAAATTTATTCAAATTTTATTGATCATAATATTTTATGGAATCAAATCATATATAAAAATTAAATATATTTATGTCACCATTCAAAATAATTTCCATATAAGTATAATAAAAATAAATGATAATAATGTCTCCATTCAAAAGATATATTGGTAAAGTATCGAATTAAATGGTACTCCAATATTTGATTAAAAAATTGTAATATTTGTTTTTAATATTGTATAAAAAAATATTAATTAGTCGTACTTTAAAAAAATAAATCGTAAATATTTTATTAAAAATTGTAATATTTGTTTCTAAAATTATAGCAATTAAAAATAAAAAAATATCAATACAAAATAAATAAATTAATCGTGGGAAGTTGTGATAAAAAAATAGGGTTTAGAATGCATGGGAAGTTGTGATATCTTGGAATATCAAAATAATCCATTCTATAGTGATAAATAGTGAGTATTTTTAAATCATGCAATGAATAATATTCCATTTAATTATAATAGATCTAATTTGGCCATTCCAATTTCTTCCTCATTAACCGTGAGTCAAACATTAGAATTCAAATTCTGTCAAAAAAAACATTGGAATTCAAATATAAATAAATTAACCGTGAATGAAACATTGGAATTGGAATTCAAATATAAATAAAATTCAAATATAAATAAAATAAATTAATAAATCAAATAAATAAAAAATAGTGTAAAATTATGATAGATTGACATGTCAGCAAAATTAAATGTTTGAGTCGTTGATGTCTTTCATAGCTTTAATCGGTCGCGCCATTGATGTTACTATTTAGACATGTTACAAAATTGGAAAATAATACGTAACCTTTTGAAAATAATGGAGAATGAAGAAGATTGAGGAGTGAAAGGGTAATGGTTTAAAATGGCTATATATAGGGTTTAGAATGCATGGAAAGTTGTGATATCTTGGAATATCAAAATAATCCATTCTAATTCCAATAATATACATTTAATCTTGTAGTGTGATAAATAGTGGGTATTTTTAAATCATGCAATAAATAATATTCCATTTAATTATAATAGATCTAATTTGGCCATTCCAATTCCTTCCTCATTAACCGTGAGTCAAACATTAGAATTCAAATTCTGTCAAAAAAAACATTGGAATTCAAATATAAATAAATTAACCGTGAATGAAACATTGGAATTGGAATTCAAATATAAATAAAATTCAAATATAAATAAAATAAATTAATAAATCAAATAAATAAAAAATAGTGTAAAATTATGATAGATTGACATGTCAGCAAAATTAAATGTTTGAGTCGTTGATGTCTTTCACAGCTTCAATCGGTCGCGCCACCATTGATGTTACTATTTAGACCTGTTACAAAATCTGTATTAAAATGGACACAGAGAATCAAAATATGAGAATGGAGAAGAATTGGAAAATAATACGTAACATTTTGAAAATAATGGAGAATGAAGAAGATTGAGGAGTGAAAGAGTAAGGGTTTAGAATGGCTATATATAGGGTTTAGAATGGCTATATATAGAGTTTAGAATGACTATATATAGGGTTTAGAATGCATGGGAAGTTGTGATATCTTGGAATATCAAAATAATTCATTCTAATTACAATAATATACATTTAATCTTAATCTTGTAGTGTAATGATAAATAGTGGGTATTTTTAAATCATGCAATGAATAATATTCCATTTAATTATAATAGATCTAATTTGGCCATTCCAATTCCTTCCTCATTTACCGTGAGTCAAACATTAAAATTCAAATTCTGTCAAAAAAAAAACATTGGAATTCAAATATAAATAAATTAACAGTGAATGAAACATTGAAATTGGAATTCAAATATAAATAAAATTAAAATATAAATAAAATAAATTAATAAATCAAATAAATAAAAAATAGTATAAAATTATGATAGATTGACATGTCAGCAAAATTAAATGCCAAATGAATATGGTAACAACCTAATGTTAATTAGTCTATTATACCTTTGGAATAAGAAAAGTTATAACATCTAATCAAAAAGTTAGACTTGGAATTTTCAGGTACTTTACTTTTAATAGATTGATAATAGATTACGTCATGAGGATGATGTGTGGTATATTCTTCGGGATTTGAATTCAGTGTGTTCTAGTTTTGAGGGAATTGATATAGATGTACTATTATAAATAACATTTTTTATGATAAAGCTTTCACCTCGAATATGCTAAAAAATGATAGTATAAATCCTGGGAGCACCATGATTGATTTTTTTAAGAAAATAATTAACATTTCCCCTCAGTTTTATCAAAAACCGAAGTAACATAAATATAAGTGAGCTCCATTTTCCATCTATAAAAATAATAATAAACCTATTCTCTCGTTTTTTTTTTGGAAAACCGAGAAAATGTAGCTATAAGGGATCTCGCTTCGAACCGTTGTTAATGCATTTAAATTTTTTTTCAATGATTTCTCACTTAGCGTCTTTTCAGATTCTATTTTTTTCTTTGTTAATTAGTAATTCTCAAAATCTTTGTCATCAATAAACTAGAATATGCAATATTAAAAAAGGAAACATTTCATTGATAATAAAAAATGGACAACAAATAACTATTCCACATTGTTGGACACTTGCACCCCTAGAGTACTCCCCACTTGGTTGTCTCGAAAAACAATGGTCATGTCCCTCGAACGTAGGGATATCTTAGCAAAAGATTCTCAATCTAAAAATCATCATAAAGAGCATAATCCCTTAATGTCCTTCGAGTTGCCTACGAGAAATGATCTTATCCCTCGAGTTGCCTACGAGAAATGATCTCACTAGTGCAGAAATGACTTTTTACATCGGGTGAAACTGACTTTTTACATCGGTTCTGGGTCCGATGTAAAGTCAAGCGATATAGTAAATCAGATACTTTTTACATCGGTTCTGGGTCCGATGTAAAAAGTCTCTTTTTTACATCGGTTGTGATCTAAGAGTCATGTAAAAAACAATTATAACATTATTTTAAAAAAATTGACGCAACTTTTTACATCGGTTAAACGTGTGGACCGATGTAAAAAGTCTCTTTTTTACATCGATTGTGATCTAAGAATGATGTAAAAAACAGTTATAACATTATTTTTTTAAAAATGACGCAACTTTTTACATCGGTTAAACGTGTGGACCGATGTAAAAAGTCCCTTTTTTACATCGGTTATAATCTAAGCCCGATGTAATATATACAGTTTTGAAAGTTTTTACATCAGTTGGGAGTAATAACCGATGTAAAATGTAAGAAAATTTTTTTAGAATAAATTATTTATTTTCTGGATGTTTCCCTGTACAAAAATAATTTGTAACAATTTTTTCATATTTTTCCAATATCACACAGACTATATTTATGTCGCTATATAGATTTCATAGCTTTCCAACATCACATAGACCACATCTAGGCCGATGTTTTCATATTTTTCACAACAAACTTATAAATTGAACAATTGTATTGCAAACTTGTATTGTATCACAATAAACAAACTCACAACAAACTTACAATTACATATTCTTCACAAAACATACAAAAATATTCAACTATTTATAAGTCTTTTTCCAAACTTGAATTACCAATATAAAATCCACAAGTAGATGAGTTATAGCTTCGGTAGACAACACCAAAATCACATTATCTGATAATAAATAATAACAATTAACATCAGCAAAAAAAATCAAGAAACTCAATACATGTGCAAAAACCACATGGAATGTGTAAAAACTCAATAATAACAATTATGTGCAAAAACCACAACTTAGACAATTCTATAAAACTCACCAAGATGAACTTTATTTTTATATAACTCAAAGAAACATTTTGCCCAACGGAGTCGCAAATCATACAAATCATCTTGTGTTAATTCTTTTGGGTCATCAAATACCTATAATACATAAATATAACAATATAGAGTTATTTTAAAAAAATTCATATTAAGTCGAAAAACAAAAAGTAAATAACAAAGTAAAGTTATTTTTAGTACCTGCATCCAATTCTCGGTTATATTAGCAGAGACAATATCCAACATATTTTTCATCACATAGTATCCACAATCATTAGAGTTATGTTGTTGCCTTGTCTACAATTGAATGACATAATTAGTGAATATTTATCATAAATTTAATTATAGAATTACAATTTACATCACACTTACATTGGGATGAAGCCATGTAGCCTTTTTTCTATTTCCATTTGCCATTTGATGAATCCCAAAAGAACTAATACAGAAATATAAACATCACATAACTAAATTTACTCGCCGATAAAAAATCACATAACTATTAGTTACCAATGAAAGTCACATGAAAGATAAACTTACTTTGTAATAATTTTCTTCGTGTTCTGGTCAATTTCCCGATGAAGTGAACAAAATACGACAACTAAATTGTTTCTTGGACACATGACTATTAATTGCCAATGTCTCCTGTACGTGTGTGTGGAAACAGAAAAGTCACATAAAATATATATATTATCAAAATTAAATAATATAAAACACAATTTCATAAAAATTCTTACCCATGAATTAATGGTAGTAAGTGGCACACTCTGTTTTCATCACGTAACTTTTCTAGTACGTAATTTTTAACATCCTCTTGAGATTTCGCTCCATTATCATTATAAATACACCTAGCAGGGTCCATAAATCCATATAATTCTGAAATGGAATTCTCAAGACATACACGGTGAATATACCTGAATAATTTTAAAATAAACATTAGAATCAAAGTGATGAGAGATATAACATATTAATAGAGATTGACTTTAATAAAACAATAAAATGTACTTACGTGCACCAAATTTGCAGAATAGACACGTCAAGCCAATGACCTAAACCCACCAATAACTCTCTGATACACTTAGATGAAATATAAAAATTAGAGACACTCGCACAATGACTTAATTGTATTGTCAAATGGTTATCATCCATTTTCAAAACCATGAGTAACAATCTCTGAACATCATTAACTTCCACGTCTTTTGTGCTTCCTTTTGCAGCTGAACAACTTCCTTTTCCGCTTCCATCGATAATTTCCATTTTTTCAATGCATTTAATATCATCTGTGCTTTGTGATAAACTCATAGACTTAAGTGTCTCCATTAATGATTGTTGAAACATCTTACGCTCTTCAACCAACTTTTCTTCAAGTTCAGCTCTAAGTTTTGTTTCTAATGTTGCAAGTTGTTCATTTACGTCAATATGTTGACGTGACCTTCCAAAGTAAGTGTTTTGTTTATGGCGTTTTCCAACACCACGAACACGACCTCCACACTCAGATGTTCCAATGGATAATGTTAAGATATCGTTACGTCCATCTGGAACAATTGCACCTTTTTCAGCTTCTTGAACTAGAGAATCCTACAAAATGCAAAAACAACAATTAATCAGTCACAAATATAATGATACTTGAATAATTTTTCATTATTTACTTACAATTTTTTTCAGCAACCTCTTGTGTAGATTTTGATGTGTATTCTTCTCCTTTCTTTTGTCGTGCTCTCTTCCATAACTCATGGCGTGATGGTGGATATTGTTTACCGTGGTTATTGGTAAACAACCGCTGATCCTCCAAATGGTTACTTATTTGGTTACTCGCAGGATCGATCAGATTGATCCTAAGACATGGTTGATTTTGAGGTTTTGATTAAGTTGGATAATGGTTAAATGACAAGAAAATAAAGAGGCTTTAAGTAAATTGCATGAAGAAATGGGCTTGATAAAATAAATGAAGGCTTGAAATAAAGGGCTTCGACAGGAAAAGTAAAGAAGAAAGCAAGTAAAGTTTCTGGAAAAGTAAATGACTTTGATTAATAAAAGTGGTGTTTCACACATACATTCTCAATAATTCTTTCTCACACGCTGGGTACTCGAATCTATATGAGTGACTTTGTATATAATTGTGAACACACGCGAGAAACTGCGTGAACTACTACTATTTATATTAAAACATCCCAAGTAACCATCGGGCAGTTACACTGCTTCGAGATGACTCCACTTGGCACATTCTCAGCGTTCGACGCTCCAGATCTTTGCACGTTGCACTTGGTAACCGCTGGAAACCGTTTTCCCTCCAAACGCTTGAATTTCAAACCGTTCCACTCTGAACCATCGAACACCTTCATCGAGAAGCATCTTCGACGAGAAACACCTTCAACGTCGAAGGCAACCAACTTCTCCCTTGGAAGAAATCCTCTAAGTACATTGCCATCTTTCGATGGGCATTTCGACAGACCCAGCTGGTCGAAAACATCCTTCAGCTTTAATGGCTGACATTAATAAAACAAGGGTGTCGAATTTAGGAGCCAACAAATTGCCCCCCAAGAATGCCTTATTTCGACTCTTGAAAGAAAAAGGCATTCTTTGAAATGCCATTCGACACCTGTCTTTTCATTCTTAGTCACAAATTAAATTGTGCACTTTTTGTTGTCTTCTACCAACCACTGACAATCCCAAGGAAAAGCCATCATTCATCCGTACCTAAGACGTCACTTCAGTACGGCGTGCAGTGTGCCAAACGTCTTTTCACAAATTGTCATCATGACAATTCCCAAAAACGAGGGCGCACGTTGCACCCTTCCATTTCTGCAGAACGGCTACAACAACAGGGAGACGCCACGTGTCCCACTACCTTCTGCAACATTAAATGGCATTTAATGTCCTCGAATTTGGGGATTTCCCCAACTACTATAAATAGCGGTAAGTACCCATTGTGGGACTTTTTTTTACGCTACCTTGCTTTCAGAATCCCTCATTTCTCTTGTCAACTTTGCAAACCCCTTGTTCTTCATTTCGTCTTCAACCTTAGTATCAACAATGGCATCTGGTTCTTCCAACGCTCCTAGCGCCAACACTCCCTCTGGAAATGTCAAACCTAGGATTTTCTCCACCGCTCCCGTAGTGACTCCCACGGGCCAACGAAGGGTCCCTGAGCCTTTGGACATTGCTGTACGTGATGCTTATTCACGCCACCTCATGATTCCGGTTGGATATTCCAACCAAATATTTGCTATGTCTGGCCCATTATACCCAAGCATTGCTGAAGCCATGAAGATCAAAAGTTACTTTCCGGTACTTGAGAGACTCAAACCGGTTGGATGCTCCAAGAAAGATGCAGAGGATAATGAAGATCCTGCTAAGGAGAAAATCGAACTCCGTTTCTTCAATAAAGGTGTTAGGGCTTTCAGGTCTGGCCCTAGCCTCACTCCTGATTATAGTGCTTGGCTGGAAAAAATGGAGAAACGCCAGGCTTCGATCTGGAAAGACATGGGGATATTCGACCTGGTTATGCTGTCGAAGACAGGTCTTAACTATTCCCCATAGATGTTGATAGCTTCTTTACTCTTCTGGGATTACACCCATTTCACCTTCCATCTTCCCTGTGGAATGCTGACTCCCACGCTCTTCGACGTGGCCGCCATCACTGGCCTTCGACCCACTGGGGACTACTTCGACCCAGAGGAAATGTCGAAGGATCATATCAGATTCTCTTCCACAAAACCAACCTATACCACCTTCATCAATCACTACCACGATAAGTCAACGGACGCTGTGTCGGACGTAGAACATATCGCGTTTCTAGCCTTATGGCTGACACGCTTTGTGTTTTGCTCCAAGTCTTTATAGGTGACCAAGAAGATGGTTACTCTCGCCACTCAACTCCACCATGGCCAAAATATCTGTTTGGCAGAATTGATTTTGGCGAGTCTGTACGAGTCGATTAGCAACAGAGCGACTCTTCTGAAGATCATCGAGAACAGAGCCAGTCTGCTGCTTGCTGAACCTTTTTGGCTGCTTCAACTGTGGCTCAATGCCACCTTCGAGTCTTTCTTGCCTAAGAAGACTCAAATAAATGAGCAGGCTCCAGAAATAGCAAACAGGCGCATCGAAGGCACCAGATTGGCTCTGTTGACTCCAACGGAAGATGGGCTGGAGCTTCAACAAACTTTTACAAACTTCGTCCTGATGTTTGCGAAAAGAAAAGAGTTTGCTTTGACCATGGCTCCGTTTGCTCGACGAAAGGTTGGCCCAGAGTGGTTCACAAGGCCACATCCTAGGGCGTCGAGTGGTCCTCAGGTCGAAGAACATACAAAAGTGTGGGAGGCATTTCTCACACCAAGAATAATGCCCCTGCGATTCAAGAGCTCCAAGACTCACTTGAGTCTAATCGCGTATCAACCAAACCTGGTGTCTCGCCAGTTTGGTATTATTCAAACACTACTTTCTCCAATTTTTCCCAGGGAGAAGTCTATGTTATACTTCTGCAACGACTACACTGAAGACGCTGCCACTAAGCATATCGGCAGATATGCTGGTCGAACAGTTCTCTCGTTGTTTGACTATCAGCTTAACTTTCTCTGCTCACCATCCTTCGAGGAGTGGTGGAAAAGTTACTACACTGAGGAGTTTTTCAACGAGAAGGACTTAGTGGAAGAACTTCAGAAGTCTTTTGTCCTTGTCTTGGACAAAATAAAGAAATGTAAGTTCATCCTTTCGAATTACTTTGTCTTTCCCTTTCGACTGGTAGCCTGTTAATTATTTTGTCTACTTTCAGTTATTCGAAAGCCTTCAGCCAAGAAGGCTGCAGAGGGCCAACAGGGAGGAGGCCCCTTAACAAAACCTCCACCACCGGCGAAGACTATAGCGCCGACGAAGACCACAACAAACCAACAGGGGGAAGGCCCTTCGAAAAAGCCTTTTGCATCGGTAACCAGACTTTCATTATTTTTTCTGGCTTGAACTTTCTGACTTTCGATACAACTTCTAAATCGAACTCCAATTGATTTTTTCAGGCACCTTCACCCAAGAAACGGCCAGCACTGACGGTCGAATCTGGGAGTGATGAAGAAGATGATTCTCCCCCTGCTCCTCTTAAAAGGAGAAAGCTGAAGAAGGACATTCCTCTTCCTGAGGCTCGAACAATCAGGATAAAGGTTGCTGGGAGAAAGCCCAGGCCACCTCCAGTAATCATTGAAGAGCCAACTGAGGAGGAACTAAATGTTCTTCTTAATAAACCTGTCGAAAGCGACAATTCCAGCCCTGGGGCTGAAGCTCCTATGCAGGTAAT
The DNA here is from genome assembly GCA_948472305.1 of Vicia faba. Lineage (NCBI taxonomy): Eukaryota > Viridiplantae > Streptophyta > Magnoliopsida > Fabales > Fabaceae > Vicia > Vicia faba. The sequence continues at coordinate 1,358,384,401 of OX451739.1, read as the reverse complement.
CTCTTAGATCCCTTTTTAACTCAGGTGTCGATACCCACGTTCGATTATGTCTCTTTCGAATTTAGAAGATTCTTCTTCTTCTCTTTTCAGGACACCACTGAAAGCTCAGCGCCAAGGACTTCTGAAACATTGGATTCTGCTGAACTCAGCAGGCCACAAGAAAAAGACTTGGCGAACGATGAAGCCAATACTGAAATAAATGAAGCCAATGCTGAGACAGCAGAAAAACCAACAGAAGATCCACAAACAGAAGAGCAACAACCAAAAGAGATTCAGGTGGTGGATCTGTCGGAAGAAAATCGTGACGAAGGGGACCCCGGTGACGCTGGCGAAGAGGATCAAGGTGACGCTGGCGAAGGGAACCATGATGACGCTGGTACTGCCGCAGTCCGAGTCGAAGAGAGTCAAGTCGAGGCAAATGCTACTCAACAGCCTCAAACCCAAGACAGCACTGTTGCAAAGGTTGTCACCTCAACAAAGCATAGGTCGAAAGAAGACTTAGAACTCCTGAAGCAAACTGATCCTGTTGGCTATCTGAATGCCATCATCGAGAGCAAAAGTTTGTCTGATGTTAGTGAGGAGGCTCCTACTATGTCGGGGAAGTCCACTAAAACTTCTCCTCTCGATGAGGATTTGACGAAGGTTAAGGCTCAGTTTTTCAAGAAGGACTTGATGAAAGCTTTGGAGGGGGACCCTACTGCTCCATCATATTTGGGGCCTGTTTTGAATGCCGTAGACTTGTTAGCTGTGCCTCCGGAAGTTTCAGGCTTTATCATGGAGTTACACTCCATTATTGATCAAGTCTCAGCAGATTATCGGCGACAAAGGGGCTTTAATAGCCAGCTTGAAGTGTTATATGGCAAAAGCTCTTCTGCATGGACTGCTGTAGCAGAGACAACTTCTCGAATTGCGGAGTTGTCGAAGCAAAAAGCATCTAAACAAGAAGAAGTTGATGCCATCGATCGAGAGAATGCTTCCCTCAAAGCGCAAATAGAAGAAATAGAGGATAAGATAAATGCCAATACTAAGCGCAAGGAGGAACTTCTCTCGATTGTTCCAGACACCGAAAGTCAAGCTGAAATCACACAAGGCCTAGAATTTGCTGAGAAAGCTCAAGCCTTCGACGATCAAATTGCCAAGCTTGCGCAGGCGAATGCCTTGTGCAACAAAAGATTGGAGCTGCAGCAAACCAAATACCTTCGACTCAAGGACTCCATCCCCTTATGATTGTTTCAGCCCTTTAACCATATATTGTAATATGTATTCGACAATATTGCCATTTTGGCTAATTTATAAAAATTTTCCATTTTGGCTTATTTATGGTTAATTTAGTCGTTACTTGTTATTTATTTTTATCTCTTGGAGTGTAGGTTTATACTTTTTCAAATATTTACCATTTACTCTCAAGAGCCTTTTATCTTCACCTAGCTCTTCGACTTCATAAGCTCCACCAGAAAAAGTCTGGATAACTCTGAATGGTCCTTCCCATTTGGGTGACCATTTTCCCATGCTTCGATCCCTTCGATCCATGGGAAGAATCACCTTCCAGACTAGTTCTCCAGGCGAAAATGCCTTAGGTTTCACCTTTTTATTATAAGAGTCTTCTACTCTTTACTTCTGAAGCCTGAGTAGGTCAAGAGCGCGCAATCTTTCTTCGTCTAAATCCACTAGTTCGTCTAACATCATATCCCAATAAATTTCAGAGGGAATATCATAATGTCTCTGAACCCTTGCAGATTGAAGACAAATTTCTGCTGGCAACACTGCGTCATGGCCAAAAGTTAGCCTATATGGTGTTGTACCTATGGCTTCTTTTAGGGACGTTCGACAAGCCCACAAAATCTGGTCTAACGTCTTATGCCAATTTTTGGGCTTCTTCCCAACATGCTTTTTTATCAAGCCAATCACTACTTTGTTCGCTGCTTCGACTTGACCATTTGCCTGTGCATAATAAGGCGTTGATGTCAGGAGTTTGAAACCTGTTTCCTGAGTGAATTCCTGCATCTTTCGACCGGTGAAAACTGATCCTTGATCAGTTGTTATAGTCTCAGGGATTCCATATCTAAAGATAATGTTCTTTTGAATAAATTCAATGACATTTTCTTGGTCCACATTGACTAAAGGGATAGCTTTGATCCACTTAGTAAAATAATCAATGCCTACCAATATATACTTCTGACTCTTTGATGATGCTGGTCGAATCTCTCCAATGAGGTCCAATGCCCATCCTCTAAAGGGCCAAGGTTTCACTATCGAGTGAAGTTCGCTTGCTGGTACATGTTGGATGCCTGTATGGACTTGACATTCTTGGCAACCTTTAGCGAACTCGACATAATCTTTCAGCATAGTGGGCCAGTATAGTCCTTGTCGAAACAACAACCATTTCATCTTATGGCCTACTTGGTGAGCCCCACATGCTCCAGCGTGCGTAGTCGAAAGGGCTATGTATGCCTCAGTTTCACTTAAACATTTTAGCAATACCCCTTCAGGCGTCTTTTTAAATAACTCATTACCCATGAGTACATAACTCAACGCCCTGTACTTTGTTTTTCGTTCTGTCGAAGCTCCTGGATTTTGAAGATAATCCACAATGGGCTTCCTCCAATCTTGCTCTGACAAATTATCTATGAACGAAATTTCGAAGTTACTTTGATCAGCATATCCTAGTCTTGTCGATTCCAAGTCTGTTGGTGATAGACAAGTTGCTTTTATCTTTTCTCGAACTTCGATTTCTCTTTGTAATCTCGTTTTTGAAATCTTGTACCCAGATGCAATTTGTGCCAAGTCGTTGGCTATTTGATTTTCCAATCTGGGTATGTGTCGAATATTGACCATTTCAAATTTTTTCAATAAACGATTTGCTATCACAAAGTACATAATGAGATTTTCTCTTATGCATTTATATTCTTTTGTGACTTGCTTAATGACTAACTCTGAGTCTCCCATTATTTCGACTCGAGTTGCCCCCAATTCCAACAATATTTCAAGGCCAGTAATTAGAGCTTCATACTCAGCCTCATTGTTCGAACAAGAACCTGATATCTTGTACTTGAATGTTGTTGGAATTTTTTCTGGAGAAATGATCAAGACTCCTACTCCTGTTCCATCTTTATGGCTGGAACCATCGAAGTAGAATTTCCAAGGTTCTATCTCCACATAATTAATATCCTCAACTTGAATCGAGTGGTCGACTATAAAGTCTGCAACCACTTGTCCTTTCACTGCCTTAAGAGGCATAAAGGTCAAGGAGTATTCAGTTAATGCTAGTGCCCATTTGCCAATTCGACTGTGCAAGATGGGTTTCGACAACATGTACTTGAAAACATCAAAATGAGACGAAACATACACATCAACTGGTTTTATATATTGCTTGAGTTTTGTACAAGAGAAATACAGACATAGACACAATTTTTCAACTTTGCTATATCTAGTTTCTGCATCGTTCAAAACTCTACTAAGATAGTAGATGGGTCTTTCGACTCCATTCTCATCTTCTTGGGCTAACATGCTTCCCAAAGTTTTGTCGGATGCAGCTATGTACAATCTCATACTCCTATTGCTACAAGGAGGCACCAAAATAGGTGGCTTGGTGAGGTACCCTTTGATTTTGTCGAAGGCTTCTTGTTGCTCTTGCCCCCATTCGAATCCCTCTTTATTCAGTCGAAGTAAGGGTGAAAAGGCTTGAGCTTTCCCACTTAGGTTAGATATGAATCTCCTTAAGAAATTTATCTTGCCTAACAGAGATTGCAGTTCCTTCTTATTCGATGGCGCTTTCGCTTCTAGAATAGCCTTCGTCTTGTTCTGGTTGATTTCGATTCCTTTCTTGTGGACAACGAAGCCCAAGAAATCTCCAGCTTTCACACAGAATGCACACTTCAAAGGGTTCATCTTCAGACCATGTTCTCTCATTATTTCGAATGATTGTCGAAGGTGGTCAATATGATTCTTCCTGGAAACAGATTTTATAACAATGTCATCAATATATACTTGCATAAAAGTGTTAATAAAATCATGGAAGATAGAATTCATTGCTCGCTGGTATGTTGCCCCAGCGTTCTTTAGGCCAAAAGGCATCACTACCCATTCGTAAGTGCCTAGAGCCCCAGGGCATCGAAAAGCTGTTTTTGACACATCCTCTTCAGCAATGAATATTTGATTATATCCTGAATAACCATCGAGCATACTCAGGTATTCATAGCCAGCGGCAGAATCGACTAGCATTTCCGCCACAGGCATAGGATATTCATCTTTGGGCGTAGTAGCATTCAAATCTCTGAAATCTATGCACACCCTTAATGTACCATTTTTCTTAATTATTGGCACAATGTTTGCAATCCATTCGACATACCTTGTAACGCGTATGAATTTGCACTTCAGCAGTCTTTCGACTTCCGTTTTGATCTTCGACAGTATTTCTGGAGCGAAGCGTCTTGGACTTTGCTTGATTGGCTTCTTCCCAGGTTTGATTGGCAACTGAAGTTCTACCAATCCTCTGTCGAGACCAGGCATTTCGTCGTAATCCCATGCAAAACAGTCCTTGAACTCTTTCAACAATTGGATTACTTCCAACCTAAGTTCTGGGTCAATTTTGGCGCTGATGTAAGTTGGCTTTTTCTCTGACCCTTCGCCTAATTTGATTTCTTCTAAAGGATCTTGCGCTAACATTTTAATGTTGTTCGCCAAAGGGTCCTTTTCGAAGCCCAAAGGCTCATCGTCATAGATGGCGTCGAGCCTCTGTTCCTGCATTCCTTCTGGCATGATATCAGGAGGTTCTGGATCGAAATCCTTTCCTGGACCTGCAGCAGATAACTGTTGATCATTGGCCTGTGTGGCCATGTACTTTACTTCGGCTTCGAGAGCCGTTATCATCTTTGTTTCGGCTACATAAGCCGAAATTCGCTTCAATGATTGTGACTCAGTCATTATCACTGAATTCACTTCCCCAACCAGTTGGTTGGATATCAGTTAACCCACTGAAGTCTATGTGGGACAAGTCTTCTCTGTCCCATTGAAAACCATGCTCAGGGTGCAGGTATAGGGAACAAAAAGTATTTGGCGCTGGCGCCAAGTCGAAGTCAGGTGTTGGACATGGCCCTATGTGAGCCAAGTTCTTGTCGAAATCTGCCAGCCCTAGGTGATTCACTTCGCCCAGGTAATAGCTTTGATCTGCCTCTATGTTTTCGACCATCCCATCTGGACGCCATAGCAGCAACCTCTGGTGCATTGATGATGGCACAGCTCCAACACCATGAATCCATTCACGGCCCAACAAAAGATTGTAGTTAGGTTTGGCCGATATGACCATAAACATTGTTGGTCGAAGGATAGATCCTACCTTGATATCCAGTTGGATCACTCCCATAGTGGTCCCTATGCCGCCCTCATAGTTCGACAGGACCATGTTGTGAGGCTTGATGTCCTCATCCCTTTTGCCAACTTTCCTTAGCATAAAGTGAGGAATAATGTTGATGGTTGCCCCACAATCCACCAAGATTTTATTCACTGTAGTTTCTTCGAGTTTAGCCCTTATAAATAAAGGCTTGAGGTGATTTTTCATCGCCTCTGTAGGTGGTTCGAAGAACCCATTTTGTTCCTCAGTAGTGCCATTGTCCATGATGAAATAGCACACTGGCCTATGTTTGGCCATTTCTTGCTCCACTTCCCAATCACTTGTTTCGACCTCAACCTGTCGGTTGAACTCTCTGGGCAGCACTGAGACTATATTCACCATGATGTCCAAAGTATCATCAGACTCAGAACCATCTTCGTCCTCAATTTCACCTTGGTTAGGCCAAACTAGCCTGTTCGTTACTGGCTCTCTTTCCAGAGGTTTCCGTTGCTTCCTTAGAGGCACATTTGAACTGGTTTCTGCCTTTGGTTCATTGGCAGCCTCCCTCTCAGCTTTTCGTCGCCTCTGGTATCTCCTCCATTGAGATCGAGACATGGGATTTTTCCCCTTGTAGTTGCTTGATACCTGTGCAACTTTAGGGCAACAACTTGAGGCTCTTTCTTTTGTGTTAAAGATGAACCCCTTGGCACATCGAAAGAGTGCCATTTCTCCTCGCTTGGCCTCTTTCGACCAGATGTCTTGTACCAGGTATCTACCGGCACATTAGTTGGAGGCCTGAAAGTCAATGGCCTCCTTTCTTGGTTTGAACCTCTTTGGGAGGCTCTTCTGGGATCATGTCGAAGATCAACATTTTCCCTTCTCTTATTCGCTGCTCTCACGCCTTGAATGTGCTCAGCAGCTTTTTTATCAAAGATTGAACTGCATCTTGGACACAGCATTACCTCTGATTTCTTTTTCTGGCATCTTTGCAGGAAATCTGCCAGATTTTCATTCTCCCGAGGGAAAGCCGTTTTATTAGCCTGCTCTTGCCTTATGGCCTCTTCTGATGCTTTTGGGTCAGAGACTTCGACCATGTTGATATTCATTGTATCCTTATTAGCAAGAGTTAGTTGCTTCATTTGTGTCTCCAGATTCTCCGTCTGGCCTTGAACTATGGCCAAGTGAGAACTGGGTGTTGGTCCAGTTTTTTGGGCTTCAACTGTCTCCAGCTTTGGGCTTTCGACCGCTTTCTGAACCGCTTCAATTGTCTTTCTGGATAAATTCCCAGAAAAACTGCCAAAGATTAGCATGTTGATATGGTCCTTTGAGACTTCGACCATTGTGATTCCTGGCCTTTTCGACTGGCTTCCGGATGCCTCGATCACGTTCACCTCTGAAGGTTCAGCATAGTGGGCTTCAGCCTGCAACGGATTGGAATCCACAGCCATGGGGGTCTTGTCAGCAAACTTCAACCTCCCTTCTTCGATAGCGTCTTGCACAAGATTCCTGAAAAGAAAACATTGAGACGTTTTATGGCCCAGAAAATTATGATATTTACAAAAGCCTCTCTTCTTTCTTTGATCAAGAGGAGGCACTTTTACCCCTGGGGGTATTATCATTTGGCCATCTTTTACAAGCAAGTCAAAGATCTCATCACATTTTGTAATATCAAAACTATAAGTCTTTTTGGGGAACCTATCGTTGGTCCTTTCTGGACCAGTGGGATTTTTCCCACTTGAGGGGAGTAATAGTTTGCAAGAGTATGGTGGCCCTTGTTTTAGTTCCGCTAAATCGACTTCTCCTTCTTCGACAGCTATAGTATCGTCTAAGGATTCTGGATCTTCGTCATCCATCTCAACATATGCTATCCTCTCTCTCTTATGAGTTTTCGTTGCCTTTGCTTTTTCAGCTTTGAGGCGTTCTACCTGTCGAACTCTATCGGCCAGTTGGGCCATGTCTCTCAGGTATTGAGTGTCTAACTTCTTCCTAATGGAATAATCTAAACCGCCTGCGGCTATTTCGACTAACTCATGTTCTGGCACTTGTGTGAAACATCTTGCTTTGAGCAACCTAAACATATTTAGATATTCGTCTATAGGTTCAGTGAAACGTCTCTTTACACTGGCCAATTCTTTCAGGCTTATCTTGGTTTGCCCCATATAGAATTGTTCATGGAACAATCTCTCCAACTGGGTCCAATGATGGATCGAATTGGGGGGGAGAGTTGTGAACCAAGTAAAAGTGTTCTTTGTTAAAGAACTTGGGAAGTACTTAATCCTCAGGTTTTCATTGTTCGAAATATCTCCTGCTTCGATCAAGTATCTCGCCACATGTTCGACAGTAGATTCTGTCGTGTCCCCGGAGAACTTAGTGAATTTAGGGACTTTACATCTAGGAGGTAAGTCTGTTTGTAACACGTATTCTGACAACGGGGATGTAAAGTTGGGCCTTCGAAAGCCCATGTTCATCCCATTTTGAGTCATGATCCTTTCGATCATGGTTGCCAGATTATTTTCCAGACCCATGTTTTGGTATTGGATATGCTGATCTACTTCGTCAGCATTTTGGTTTCTGTTAACTAACCTTACCTCCGGGGTTATTACCCTAGGTTCCTCGACAGGTTGCTCCAATCGTGCCCTAAGGTTTTCTTCGACAGGCTGTTGGACTTGGTTGATAGTGGTTTCTTCCTCTAAGAATACACCCTGGTTTCCCCTTATTTGCGCCCTTTGGGGCTGTCGAATAGGTTGGGGTACTCCAAAGAAATCAGCCAAACGCGTCATTTGCGCTGTCATCTGCTGATTCGATTGAGTAGTGTTTTGTATTAGAGGGTTTAGCACTGTACTTAAAGTTTGTGCCAACATTTGAACCATATCATGGTTGCTTTCGTCCATTTGTTGCCTCAAGACTGCTGTCGAGGCATTTGTAAGGCCATGTGCTACTTGGGACGTTCCTCCTAAGAGTTGGGTCCTATTTCTATTCGCCATACCTACTCCAGAACCTTGGAGTGGCGAAGAGGCACTCACTAAAGGGTCTGAGAAAGTGGACGTAGCATTCGTCAGGCTAGCCAAGTCAGAAGTTGGCATGCCATAGAGTGGTTCTCGATTATGACCGCCTGTCATAAATCCTGGGGGAACATAAGGCCTTGTGCCTAAATTTCCCCTTGGTGGGGGGGGGGGGGGGGTTCCCAAAGGCACTCTGGGGCCTGTGAACAGAGGTAATGGCCCCGTTGTTGTGACCGTTACTGCTGGTGTTGAACCAGCGGTTACCGCTTCACTTACGGTCGGGATAACCGTTGCTCCCACATTCGTTTGTGGGATTTCGTTATTGTTTGGAGGATTCGCCGTCTCTTCTCTTCTTCTGGCAGTATTGGTATCGTTAGTGTATATTCTACCACTTCTCAATAACATACAACACTCCTCGAAAAAGATGAGATTATGTTTAAAAGGTTAAACTTCAAAAATCAACACACTGTCCCATCAGGTGTGCCAATTTGTTTACCGTGGTTATTGGTAAACAACCGCTGATCCTCCAAATGGTTACTTATTTGGTTACTCGCAGGATCGATCAGATTGATCCTAAGACATGGTTGATTTTGAGGTTTTGATTAAGTTGGATAATGGTTAAATGACAAGAAAATAAAGAGGCTTTAAGTAAATTGCATGAAGAAATGGGCTTGATAAAATAAATGAAGGCTTGAAATAAAGGGCTTCGACAGGAAAAGTAAAGAAGAAAGCAAGTAAAGTTTCTGGAAAAGTAAATGACTTTGATTAATAAAAGTGGTGTTTCACACATACATTCTCAACAATTCTTTCTCACACGCTGGGTACTCGAATCTATATGAGTGACTTTGTATATAATTGTGAACACACGCGAGAAACTGCGTGAACTACTACTATTTATATTAAAACATCCCAAGTAACCGTCGGGCAGTTACACTGCTTCGAGATGACTCCACTTGGCACATTCTCAGCGTTCGACGCTCCAGATCTTTGCACGTTGCACTTGGTAACCGCTGGAAACCGTTTTCCCTCCAAACGCTTGAATTTCAAACCGTTCCACTCTGAACCATCAAACACCTTCGTCGAGAAGCATCTTCGACGAGAAACACCTTCGACGTCGAAGGAAACCAACTTCTCCCTTGGAAGAAATCCTCTAAGTACATTTCCATCTTTCGATGGGCATTTCGACAGACCCAGCTGGTCGAAAACATCCTTCAGCTTTAATGGCTGACATTAATAAAACAAGGGTGTCGAATTTAGGAGCCAACAGATATGGACTACCATTATCATCTAATGTGGAATTATCTCTCGATGATGACTTTTCTTTCATAATTTTATCCTCAAGAAAGCGATACCCTCCATGAGACAATAAGTGTGGGTATACATTATTAGCCACATTATCCTTACCCTTTTTACTTTTTTCCTATTATAAACTCAAACAAGTAATTAATCACTAAATATAATAAAAATGTTATGAACACAAAAACATATAACTCCTACTAACCTTAAATTCAGGGGTATCTCGAATCTTGAGAAACTCTTTCTATGCGTCTTTCGTGATAAAGTTATACTTGACATATGGAGGAGGATCATTTTCTATGGGATGATTAATATATCTATCTGTGAGTTGTGTCTTAAAACCTCTCCATCGTTCTCCCGCATATTTAATCCATTCTTTCTTCAACCTATCCTTCTTTGGATCTTTACATTCTGGAATAGTAAAATGAGCCTACAAATATAGTATATGTCATATGTTGTTAATTAGTATATGATTATAAAATATAATAAAGTATTGTATTTAAAATACCTGAATATCAGTTCAAATAGCATCTTTTACACCTTCATCTACTTCTTTCCAATCATTTTTCACAATACTACAGTACTGCCGAGCAAGACATGCTATATAACTCTTGAAATGTGTATCATTTTTACCAACACCAATACATTCATAGGTTCTTGCATTAAACTCGACCTTCATCTTTTCACCTGTTTGATGAACTTTGTCAATTTGTGTCATGAAAGTGGGACTTCTAACTCTTCTTTTATTGGAGTTACTAGATGAAGAAGGGTTGTCGTTTGAATCACCCATGTATATGTTTACACAAAATAAAAATAATTAGAAATAATATTAAGCACAAAATAAAAACAATTATAAATAAAATTAAGCATAAAATAAAAACAATTAGAAAATAAAGTAACGTGGAATTAACTTATAAAAAAAATCTTACTAGTCCTCCCATATCCCTTCTTCATGGTCTATGCGAATAGCATGCATATCATCCCCATGAATGTAGTCACATTTGTTGAGAAAAGATGAGTTTTAGAAATATCAAGATTCTCATCATGATTTTCATCACTATGGTGGACCTTTTCTTGTAAAACCACTGACCACTTTTTATTAGAAGAATCTGTGACATAAAACACTTGTTTTGCTTGAGATGCCATGATGAATGGTTCGTTCGCATAAGCTAACTTGCTAAGATCAACCAGTGTAACTCCAAATTCATTGATTCTTACACCACTGTTGATATCAATCCATTTGCATTTAAATACAGGAACTTTAAACACAACATAATTAACTTCCCAAATCTCTTCAATCACCCCAAAGTACGGTGTAGATGCCATAACCGGGTTTTTATCTTTAGCACTAGAGAAGTGCATGGACTCGGCCACAATCATTACCACACTATTTTGCGTGGTACTACAGTCATCCTTTGACTTTGTATAAAAAGAGGTTTTATTAATATCATATCCACTCCAAGTTATTATGTTACATTTAGGCCCATAAGACAACCACTTAATTGTATTAGAAACACTATCTTCATTAGCAATTCTTTCTTTAAACCACTCAGAGAAACTCTTATTATGCTCTTTTAACAACCCTCTTTCATTCATCTTGGGGTACTTTTTCTTTATGATGCTTTTGTGAGCAGATAAGTAAGGTTGAACTTCATCCATGTTATTCAATATATACAAATGCGCTTGAACAACCACATCAATACTTAAGCTCTTGACTTTTAAACCTTGTGTACCCACACCCTCATATCTTCCATCATGACGAGACCTGGGAACCCCTACAACATCCACTCCTGACAAATAGTTAGAACAAAACTCAATTGCTTCTTCTGCAATGCACCTCTCAATAATCGATGCTTCCGGATGATGTGGGTTTTTTGTATACCCTTTTAGAATCTTCATGTATCGCTCTATTGGATACATCCACCGTAAAAAAATTGAACCACATAATCTAATCTCCCTTACTAGATGAACAATCAAGTGAACCATAATGTCAAAAAATGAAGAAGGAAAATACATCTCTAATTGGCACAAGATAACTGCAACCTCATTTTCCAAATCGTCTAACTTTAGTGGATCAATGGCTTTATAACAAATTGCATTGAAAAATAATCACAACCTAGTTATAGTCTTCCTAACGTTGTTAGGCAATATCCCACGAATAGCCAATGGTAGTAGTTGTTGCATTAAGACATGACAGTCGTGAGATTTTAAGTCAACTAATTTAAGATCTTTAACGGATACAAGCCTCTTGACATTTGATGAGTAACCATGTGGCACTTTGATACTTTGTAAACACTCACAAAAACTTGTTTTCTCTTTTTTAGACAAAGTGTAGCAGAAAGGAGGCAAATATGTCTTGTTACCTATATATTGTGGAGTTAACTCTTCTCGTATACCCATCAAACCCAAATCCAGACGAGCATTAATACCATCTTTTGTCTTGCCTTGAATGTTGAGAAGTGTTCCGATTACACTATCGCATACATTTTTCTCCACATGCATCACATCAATACAATGTCTTACATCAAGACTAGACCAATATGGAAGATCGAAGAAAACCGATCTCTTTTTCCATACATTTTTCACAGTAGATCGTTTTTTGTACTTTCCAAAGACAACATCAAGTCCCTGTTGTCGCTGATAAACTTCCCCTCCAGACAAGGGCTTTGGAGCAACACCATGCTCTTGTTCTCCATTGAAAGCTTTCCGCAATCTACGATATGGATGATAACGTTTTAGAAATTTTCGATGCCCGAGATAAACGATCTTCTTTCCTTTTTCAAGCTGATGGTAACATGTGTCTTTTTCACATATAAGAAACGCCTTATGCCCTTTAACTTTATACCCAGACAAATTACCATATGCCGAAAAATCGTTGATGGTGCAAAACAACATGGCATGCATATTGAACTGTTCTCCAGAATACGCATCAAAAACATCCACCCCTTCCTCCCACAACACTCTTATATCATCAATCAGTGGACTTAGATAAACGTCTATGTCATTTCCTGGTTGTTTTGGGCCCGATATCTTCATCGATAACATAATATATTTACGCTTCATGCACAACCTAGGAGATAGGTTATGAATCACCAGGAGAACAGGCCAAGAACTATGGTTAGTACTCAGATTACCAAACAAATTCATTCCATCAGTAGCAAGTCCAAGTCAAAGGTTTCTCGACTCTTTGTCAAAATTTGGAAACAAAGAATCTATTTTCTTCCATTGCAAAGAATCAGCTACATGACGAATTTGTCCATCATATTTTCTTTCTTCTGCATGCCATCTAAGATTCTTTGCGTCATCTGCATTGGCGAATAATCTCTTGAACCTTGAAATTATTGGTAGGCACCATACCACTTTCGCAGGAGGACCCTTTTTGACCACCTCATCATCAATTGATTCACCATCTTTCTTTTTGTAGCGTGAAGCCTTGCACTTCGGACAATGATTATAGTTTACATACTCTTTTTTGTATAATATGCAATCATTAGGACATGCATGTATCTTTTCATACTCCAAACTCATCGGACACAATATTTTCTTCGCCTCGTAATAACGACTTGGCTTTACATTACCTTCTGGAAGCATTTCGGTCAACAATTCAAGCAACTCGGTAAAACTTTTGTCAATCCACCCATACTTTGCCTTTAGATTAAATAATTTTAACACGACTGACAGACGTGTAAATTTTTTGCATCCCGGGTACAATGGTTTATCCTTGTCACTGCATATAGTATCATACGTATGTGCCCTCTTAAATGAATCTTGTCTAATATCACACATCATTTCTTCTAGACGATCATCCATTTCTACACTAACATCATCTCTTTGAGACACGTTTGACTTTGCTACTACTTCACCGTGCCATATCCATTCTGTATAACTTTGACAAATCCCTACACAAATTAGATGATCCATGATTTCTTTCTTACTACGTTTTGGTTCTTTATTTGCACAACGAACACATGGATAGAGAAAAAGCGTAGGAAGACTTTTTTCAGCATTACTTTCAGCAAACTGTAGAAATTCTATCACTCCATGTTCGTACTCGTCACTTAATCGATTAGCTCTCATCCAACTACAATCCATAACTATGTTCACACGGAGGAAGGTATGACGAAGGGTGTGCCCGCGGCTGCGCTACTTCACGGAGATTCCGAGATTACAAGTTGCGCTGCTTCGCGGAGAAAGAAAAATAGAATCAAATTTCAATGGCAATGTGATAACTCTATTACGTTTGATATGTTAAAGATAAACTGTGTGTTTCTGAGAGGACCATTAACGCTTTTTCCGGAGGTTTCTAAATAGACAATTTCTCTAATGAAAAAGAATGACTAATTATACACAACATGTACTATATTCTTAACTTTATACAAAATATATACTATTTATAACTAATTAGACTTAATTAACCTCTCTAATAATAATAAACTGTTTAGTAATTAAAAAACATATATGAGCAAAGTAATGGATTCATAGTATAATCTTCTAATTATTTTTCTATGTACTTCTAATTTTTTATAATGAATCTAAGTAACAAACAAAGAAACAAGAATATCTTAAAAACTTTTTTGTATATATAACTCTTAGAAACTAAAACATAAAAGTTTGTCTTTGGAATACAAAAGTTGCTTGACATTAAGATATCAACTTACCCATGACCCTCTTCAACCTAGAAGACAACATCTTGGAAATAATTCTATATAAACTTTCAACCAATTCCTAGATATACAATGAAGTTGAACAAAATAGAAATTTTCGTACCGGAATCGTAGTTGGACAGCGGAGGATGTTTCGAAGACGGTGAACGGACGGCGAATGGACGATGAAACAGACAGCGAATGGACGACGGAGGATGTCTTCGTGCAGCCGGTGGCGAGGAGACGTGAAATCTGTGAGGAGCGGCGTAGGCGAGACGGCGGAACGGCGTAGGTGAGACGGGCGGAACGGCGTAGGCGAGACGCGTGAGACGGAGAAGTTGAACAGTGACGAAATAATTTGCATTTAGGGGTTATTTCAACATTATATATATATATATATATATATATATATATATATATATATATATATATATATATATATATATATATATATATATATATATATATATATATATATATATATATATATATATATGTGTGTGTGTGTGTGTGTGTGTTTTTTTACATCGGTGCAACCATTGGCCCGATGTAATAGATAGGGCGGTTATGTTTTTTACATCGCTTTAAAGAATGGCAGATGTAAGGTTCGGGCGCTGATGTTTTTTACGTCGGTTTAAAGAATGGCCCGATGTAAGGTTCTTGATGTTTTTTACATCGATGGAATAAATGGCCCGATGTAAGGGTTAACATATTTTTTATATTACCAATCTGCCATGGACTTTTTTACATCGGTGGATTGCAGGAACCGATGTAATATCTGGCCAGTTTTTTATTTACAATTCTGCCACCTGGTTTGTTATTTACAAAAATGCCACAGTGTTTTTTTCACGAAACCTTTTACATCGGTGGATTAAATGGCCCAATGTAATAGATAGCGAAAAATATTTTTTTTTTATATTATTTATATTATTGCAAATAAATACCTGATGTAAAATGTTTTTAATTTTATTTTTTACATCGTATATTTTGATACCTGATGTAAAAACCTTTTCTCAAATGTCATTTTTTTAGAAGTGTCTTGTCCCTCGATGTTGCCTACGAATATATGATGACAATCCCTTCGAACTGCTAAGGTATCCCTACATGTTGCCTTTAATGACCATAAATGTCCCTTTCGATAGTCCCTCGAACATCCAACGACTAGGGTTACCTACTCACTAATAGTAGGATAACACGGTCTAAAGGATATGAGGAAAAGAACGCCTTTTTTCGAGTAGGTAGATAACTGTTAGGTACTTACTCAAAACAACAAATCTTTTTCACACAAACACTTTTCAAACAAAGTTTTCAAAAACAACTTCATAACACTCTTGAGGACAGACACAAGGGTTAAAACGAAGTAAAACAAAACTTTTCAAAACAAACACACACAAGCAATTTCAAAATGAGCAAGTACCTAAAAGCCCATGGAAACCATGTATAGAAAGGGTGCTAACACCTTCCCTTTCTATAATCTACCCCGTACTCAGAAACATCTCGAAAAATGTTTTTTCTGTTCTTTTTCCTTTTTCTGATTGGATAAAATAAAAGTCGATGACGACTCTTGTTTACCGTGATATTTTACGAACAAAAAACACAAATCAATATTAACAATCGATTCTGCCACCGTATCACAGTACCGTAACAAATTAAGAAGGAAATAATTTCAATATATATGTCATATAACTAATGAAAAAGGAAAGACAATTCAATAATAGTAAAGAAATGAATAAAGATATGAAATATTAGTATAAGTAAATGGCAGATGTATTGATAATAAAATATTATTTTAATATTAATAATAATTTTTGTTTTGAATATCCTCTATGCATAATTATATAATTTCGAACGGTTTAAACAAAAAAAAATTACTTACCATTTTATTTAAGTTCTCATAAATAATACTAATATGTTAAAGGGTGAACGAAATAAATTTATATTTATGCCATAAATTAATAAAATAATAATCAATAAAAATAATGAAAGATGATTCAAAGTAGGTAAAGAAATGGAAGAAGATATTGACCATTAACATTTAAATAATTATATAGAGCACTAATATAGTATATATAAAATGATGAAAAAATATCCTACCAAAAAGAAATATAAAAAAATATAGAGTATTCATACATGAAAAAGGCTAATAAATTTACATTAAAAATCGATTGAAAAATAACAACAGACTAATAAAGGGTCGAATAATTTCTTTTTAGCATTTTTTTTAAACTTTGAATACATACCAAAAGACTTTTTATAGAATTTTAGAATTTTCATAGAATATTTTTTCATTTATTAGGGTGAAATTAGTAATTCTCTTTTCCAAAAAATTCTTTATTACCCCAAAGTAAAAACATTGGTCATTCAATCATTCCACTTAAACAACACAATCTTGTTTCCTAGTCCAAATTGAAAATGAAAAAAACCTCAGCTTTTATGTCATTTTTTCAAACTCTTTTTCAAACCCTACACACGAAAAAATCGACCTCCGCTTCTTCAACAGAAGTGTTAGGGTCTTCAGGTCTTGCCCTAATCTGACTTCCGACTATGTTGCTTGGCTAACAAAGTTGGAGAAACATCAAACTCCAGTCTGGAAGGAAATGGGAATCTTCGACTTAGTGATGCTGTCGAAGACAGGCTTAAACTACTCCCCAGAAATGCTGATAGCTTCATTGTTGTTCTGGGATTACTCTCACTTCACTTTTCATCTTCCATGTGGGATGTTAACCCCCACACTCTTCGACGTAGCAGCTATTACTGGCCTTCGACCAACCGGAGATTACTTCAACCCGGAGGAGATGTCGGAGGACCAAATTGGCTTCTCTGAGACCAAGCCAACATACACTACCTTTATCAACCATTATCACGACAGGTCGACAGACGCGGTGTCGGATGTCGAACACATAGCGTTTCTAGCCTTATGGCTAACTCGCTTTGTGTTTTGCTCGAAGTCTCTACAAGTGACCAAAAAGATGGTCACTCTTGCTACCCAACTGCATCACCGCCAGAACATCTGTCTGGCAGAACTGATTCTGGCCAGTCTTTATGACTCGATCAGCAATGGGGTCACTCTTCTGAAACATGTCGAAGATAGGGCCAGTTTGCTACTCGCTGGGCCTTTCTGGCTACTTCAACTGTGGCTCAACGCCACTTTCGAATCTTTCTTACCCAAGAAGATTCAGATAAATGAACAAGCCCCAGCGATAGCTAATAGACGTATCGAAGGAATTAGGCTGGCTCTGCTGACACCTGTGGAAGATGGGCTGGAGTTTCAACAAACCTTCACTAACTTCGTTCTGATGTTCGCTCGAAGGAAGGAATTTGTTTCAACTATGGCTCCATTTGCTCAACGGAGGGTGGGGCCAGCATGGTTCACAAGGCCACATCCAAAGGAGTCGAGCGGTCCCAATGTCGATGAGCATACCATACTTTGGGAGGCGTTCCTGACACCCAGGATCATGCCTCTTCGATTTAAGAGTTCTAAGACTCATTTGAGTCTGCTTGCCTATCAACCAAATCTGGTATCTCGCCAATTTGGTATCATCCAAACCCTGCCTTCTCCGATTTTTCAAAGAGAGAAGTCAATGTTGTACTTCTGCAACGATTATACAGAAGAAGCTGCCATCAAGCATATCGGAAGATATGCTGGTCGAACAATCCTCTCGTTGTTTGACTACCAGCTTAATTTCCTTTGCTCACCATCCTTCGAGGAGTGGTGGAGAAGCTATTATGCTGAGTACTTCTTCGACGAGAAGGACTTCATGGCAGAGTTGCAGAAATCTTTTGTCCTTGTGTTGGACAAAGTAAAGAAATGTAAGTTCATGCTCTCACATTACTTTTTGTCTTTCTCTTCGATTGCTAGCCTGTTAAACTTTTCTGTTTCTTTCAGTTGTTCGAAAGCCCCTAGCCAAGAAGGCTACAGAAGGCCCACAAGGAGGAGTCCCTTCAACAAAACCTCCACCGCCGGCGAAGACTATAGCGCCGGCGAAGACAACAGGCAACCAACAGGGGGAAGGCTCTTCGAGGAAGCCTCCTGCATCGGTAACCAGATTTTCTTCATTTTTCTTCTGGCTTTCGATTTTTTGTTTTCGATGTAATTATTCAATCGAATTCCTATTGGTTTTCTAGGCCCCTTCGCCCAAGAAACGGGCAGCACTGGTGGTCGAATCAGGGAGTGATGACGAAAGTGATTCTCCTCCTGCCCCCTTGAAGAGGCGAAAGTTAACGAAGGACGCTTCTGTTCCTGCTCCTGCTCCTGAAGGTCGAACCGTCAGAATAAAGGTCGCTGTGAGAAAGCCTAGGCCACCTGCAGTGATCATAGAGGAGCCAACTGAGGAGGAACTGAACGCTCTTCTTACCAAGCCTGTCGAAAGTGACAATTCTAGCCCTGGGGCTGAAGTTAATCCACACGTAATCTATTGGACCCTTTTTATAACTTAGGCATAGATACCAGTATTCGATTTTGTCTCTTTCGACATCTGAAGATTTGTCTTCTTTCTCTTTTTCAGGACACTACTGAAAGTTCTCCACCAAGGACTTCAGAAACTCTAGAATCTGCTGACCTTAGCAGGCCTCAGGAAAAAGATTTGGGCAATGACGAAGCCCATACTGAGAATGAGGCCAATGCTAAAACAGTGGAGAAGACAACAGAAGAACCTATGGTGGAGGAAACACAGCCAGAAACGGTTCATGTGGTGGACTTGTCGTCAGAAGAGAATCCTGAAGGAAGAGACCAAGGCAATGGCGAAGAGAATCAAGATGCTGTTGACGAAGAGCACCAAGGTGGTACTGGCGAAGGACACGCTAGCGAAGAGCCACAAAATGACACCGGCGAAGGACCCCCGGGTGATGTTAATGAAGAACCACAAGTCGAAGCTGGTACCGCCTCAGTCCAAGTCGAAGAGCAACCAATCGAGGCACTCAGCATTCAACAGCCTCAAGTCCAAGATAATACTGTGGCAAGGGTTACCTCCTCAAAGCACAGGTCAAAAGAGGACTTGGAAATCTTGAAACAAACTGATCCGGTTAGCTACCTCAATGCCATCATTGAGAGTAAGAGTTCATCTGACACTAGTCAGGAAATTCCTACCCTGTCGGGGAAGTCTACTGAAACTTCTCCTCTTGATGATGCGTTGGCGAAGATTAAGGCCCAGTTCTTCAAGAGAGATTTGATGAAGACTTTAGAGGGGGACCCCACCGCTCCATCATGCTTAAAGGAGGTCTTGAATGCTGTTGACTTCGAAGCTGTAGCCCCAGAAATCTCAGACTTGATCATGGAATTACATTCTATGATTGATCAAGTTTCAGCGGATTACAGGCGCCAACGAGGTTTTAACAGTCAGCTCGAAGTGCTGCATGGCAAAAGCTCATCTGCGTGGACTGCTGTCTCAGATTCGACTTCTCGAATTGCCGAGTTGTCGAAACAAAAAGCGTCTGCACAGGAAAGATTCGATGCCATTGAGCGAGAGAATGTCTCCTTCCGAGCACAAATCGCAGAGATAGAGGCGAAGATAAACGCCAACACTGTACTCCAGGAGGAAATTCTTTCGACCATCTCAGACACTGAGAGCCAGACTGAGATCAAGCAAGGCTTGGAATTCGCTGAGAGGGCCCAAAGCCTCGACGCTCAAATTGCCAAGCTAGTGCAGGAAAACTCTTGGTGCAAAAAGAGGCTGGAGCTACAGCATGCCAAGTATCTTCGACTCAAGAATTCTCTTACCTTTTGATTGATTCTCTTTTGTAACCATCTTCTGTAATCGTTTTCGACAACAATTGCCATCTTGGCTGAAATTAATAAAAATTTCCATTTTGGCATTTTTTATGGTTAATTTAGTTTGTTCTTTTATTATTTTATTTTTATCTCTTGAAGTATAGGCTTATATTTTTTCAAATATTTACCATTTACTCTCAAGAGCCTTTTATCACCACTTATCTCTTCGACTTCATAGGCTCCACCAGAAAAAGTTTGGATAACTCTGAAGGGTCCTTCCCATTTGGGTGACCATTTCCCCATGCTTCGATCCCGTCGATCCATGGGAAGAATTACCTTCCAAACTAAATCTTCAGGCAAAAATACCTTAGGTTTTACCTTTCTATTATAAGAGTCTTCTACTCTTTTCTTCTGAAGCCTGAGTAAGTCGAGAGCGTGTAATCTCTCTTCGTCTAAATCCACCAGTTCATCTAACATCATATTCCAATAAACCTCAGAAGGAATATCATAATGCCTCTGAACTCTTGCAGATTGAAGACAAATTTCTGCTGGCAATACTGCATCATGGCCAAAAGTTAGCCTATATGGTGTTGTACCAGTGGCTTCTTTTGGGGACGTTCGACAAGCCCATAAAATCTGGTCTAACGTCTTATGCCAATTCTTTGGTTTCTTTCCAACATGTTTCTTTATCAAGCCAATCACCACTTTGTTAGCTGCTTCGACCTGACCATTCGCCTGTGCATAGTAAGGCGTGGATGTTAGGAGTTTGAAACCTGTTTCCTGAGCAAATTCCTGCATCTTTCGACCAGTGAAAACTGACCCTTGATCAGTTGTTATTGTCTCAGGGATTCCATACCTAAATATAATGTTCTTTTGAATGAATTCAATGACATTTTCTTGGTCTACATTGACTAAAGGGACAGCTTCGATCCATTTAGTAAAATAATCAATGCCTACCAATATGTATTTCTGACTCTTTGATGATGCTGGTCGAATCTCTCCAATGAGATCCAACGCCCATCCTCGAAAGGGCCAAGGCTTCACTATCGAGTGAAGTTCGCTTGCTGGCACATGTTGGATACCTGTGTGAACTTGACACTCCTGGCAACCTTTGGCGAACTCAACACAATCTTTCAGCATAGTAGGCCAATATAGTCCTTGTCGAAACAACAACCATTTCATCTTATGGCCTGCTTGGTGAGCCCCACATGCCCCAGCATGCGTAGTCGAAAGGGCTATGTATGCTTCAGTTTCACTTAAACATTTCAGCAACACCCCTTCAGGCGTCTTCTTGAATAACTCATTACCCATGAGCACAAAACTCAACGCCCTGTATTTTGTTTTTCGTTCTGTCGGAGCTCCTGGATTTTGAAGATAGTCCACAATGGGTTTCCTCCAATCTTGCTCTGACAAATTATCAATGAACGAAATCTCGAAGTTTGAGTGATCAGCATATCCCAGCCTCGTCGATTCCAAGTCTGATGGTGATAGACAAGTTGCTTTTATCTTCTCTCGAACTTCGATTGCTCTTTGTAGTTTCGTTTTTGAAATCTTATACCCAGATGCAATTTGTGCCAAGTCATTGGCTATTTGGTTTTCGACTCTGGGTATGTGTCGAATATTGACACTTTCAAATTGTTTCAACAAACGATTTGCTATCACAAAGTACATAATGAGATTCTCTCTTATGCATTTATATTCCTTTGTGACTTGCTTGATGACTAACTCTGAATCTCCCATTATTTCGACTCGAGTTGCCCCCAATTCCAACAATATCTCAAGGCCAGTAATTAGAGCTTCATACTCAGCCTCATTGTTCGAACAAGAACCTTCTATTTGGTACTTGAATGTTGTTGGAATTTTATCTGGAGAAATAATCAAGACTCCTACTCCTGTTCCATTTTTATGGCTGGAACCATCGAAGTAGAATTTCCAAGGTTCTATCTCCACATAATTAATATCCTCGACTTGAATTGAGTGGTCGACTATGAAGTCTGCAACCACTTGTCCTTTTACTGCCTTAAGAGGCATAAAGGTCAAGGAGTATTCAGTTAATGCTAATGCCCACTTGCCAATTCGACTATGCAAGATAGGTTTCGACAACATATATTTGAAAACATCAAAATGAGACGAAACATAAACATCAACTGGTTTTATATATTGCTTGAGTTTTGTACAAGAGAAATACAGACATAGACACAATTTTTCAACTTCGCTATATCTAGTTTCTGCATCATTCAAAACTCGACTGAGATAATAAATGGGTCTTTCGACTCCATTCTCATCCTCTTGGGCTAACATACTTCCCAGAGTTTTGTCAGATGCAGCTATGTACAATCTCATACTCCTATTGCTACAAGGAGGCACCAAAATAGGTGGCTTAGTGAGGTACCCTTTGATTTTGTCGAAGGCTTCTTGTTGCTCTTGCCCCCATTCGAACCCCTCTTTATTCAGTCGAAGTAAGGGTGAAAAGGCCTGAGCTTTCCCACTTAGGTTAGATATAAACCTTCTCAAGAAATTTATCTTGCCTAAGAGAGATTGCAGTTCCTTCTTATTCGATGGCGCTTTCGCTTCCAAAATTGCCTTCGTCTTGTTCTGATTGATTTCAATTCCTTTCTTGTGGACAACGAAGCCCAAGAAATCTCCAGCTTTCACACAGAACGCACACTTCAAAGGGTTCATCTTCAGACCATGTTCTCTCATTCTTTCGAATGATTGTCGAAGGTGGTCAATGTGACTCTTCCTGGAAACAGATTTTATAACAATATCATCAATATAAACTTGCATAAAAGTGTTAATAAAATCATGGAAGATAGTATTCATTGCTCGCTGGTACGTTGCCCCAGCGTTCTTTAGGCCAAAAGGCATCACTACCCATTCGTAAGTGCCTAAGGCCCCAGGGCATCGAAAAGCTGTTTTCGACACATCCTCTTCAGCAATGAATATTTGATTATATCCTGAATAACCATCGAGCATACTCAGGTATTCGTAGCCAGCGGCAGAATCGACTAGCATTTCCGCCACAGGCATAGGATATTCATCTTTGGGGGTGGCAGCATTCAAATCTCTGAAATCTATGCACACCCTTAATGTGCCATTTTTCTTAATTACTGGCACAATATTTGCAATCCATTCGACATACCTTGTAACACGGATGAATTTGCATTTCAGAAGTCTTTCGACCTCCGTTTTGATCTTCGACAATATTTCTGGAGCGGAGCGTCTTGGATTTTGCTTGATTGGCTTCTTTCCAGGTTTGATTGGCAACTGAAGTTCTACCAATCCTCTGTCGAGACCAGGCATCTCGTCATAATCCCATGCAAAACAGTCTTTAAACTCTTTCAGCAATTGGATTACTTCCAACCTAAGTTCTGGATCAATTTTGGCGCTGATGTAAGTTGGCCTATTCTCGGATCCTTCGCCTAAGTTGATTTCTTCTAAAGGGTCTTGCGCTAACATCTTAATGTTATTCGCCAAGGGATCCTTTTCGAAGCCCAAAGGCTCATCGTCATAGATAGCGTCGAGCCTCTGTTCCTGCAATTCTTCTGGCATGATATCAGGAGGTCTTGGATCGAAATCCTTTCCTGGGCCAACAGCAGATAATTGTTGATCATTGGCCTGTGTGGCCATGTACTTTACTTCGGCTTCGAGAGCCGTTATCATCTTGGTTTCGGCCACATAAGCCGAAATTCGCTTCAGAGATTGTGACTCAGTCATTATCACTGAATTCACTTCCCCAACCAGTTGGTTGGATATCAGTTAGCCCACTGAAGTCTATGTGGGACAAGTCTTCTCTGTCCCATTGGAAACCATGCTCAGGATGCAGGTATAGGGAGCAAAAGGTGTTTGGCGCTGGCGCCATGTCGAAGTCAGGAGTTGGACATGGCCCTATGTGAGCCCTCTGTCGTGTCCCCGGAGAACTTAGTAAACTTGGGGACTTTGCTCCTAGGAGGTAAATCGGTTTGTAGCACATATTCTGACAATGGAGATGTAAAGTTGGGCCTTCGAAAGCCCATGTTCATTCCATTCTGAGTCATGATCCTTTCGATCATGGTTGCCAGATTGTTTTCCAAACCCATGTTTTGGTGTTGGATATGCTGAACTACTTCGTCAGCATTTTGGTTTCTGTTCACTAACCTTACC
This sequence comes from Vicia faba, assembly GCA_948472305.1. Lineage (NCBI taxonomy): Eukaryota > Viridiplantae > Streptophyta > Magnoliopsida > Fabales > Fabaceae > Vicia > Vicia faba. The sequence continues at coordinate 1,358,360,281 of OX451739.1, read as the reverse complement.
TCTGGGGCTATTACCCTAGGTTCTTCGACAGGTTGTTCGACAGGCTGTTGAGCCTGGTTAATGGTGGTTTCTTCCTCTACAAATATCCCCTGATTTCCCCTTATTTGCGCCCTTTGGGGCTGTCGAATAGGTGGGGGTACTCCAAAGAAGTCAGCCAAACGCGTCATTTGCGCTGTAACTTGCTGATTCGATTGAGTAGTATTTTGTATTAGAGGATTTAGCACCGTACTCAAAGTTTGTGCCAACATTTGCACCATATCATGGTTGCTTTCGTCCATCTGTTGCCTCAAGACTGCTGTCGAGGCATTTGTAAGGCCATGGGCTACTTGGGACGTTCCTCCTAAGAGTTGAGTCCTATTTCTATTCGCCATGCCTACTCCAGAGCCTTGGAGTGGCGAAGAAGCACTCACGAAAGGGTCTGAATAAGTGGACGCAGCATTCGTTAGGCTTGCCACTTCAGAAGTTGGCATGCCATAGAATGGAATGAATCCTGGGGGAACCACAGGCCTTGGGCCTATATTTCCCCTTGGTGGGGGGGGGGGGGTTCCCAAAGGTATTCTGGGGCCTGTTAACGAAGTTATTGGCCCCGTAGTTGTGACTGACACTGCTGGTATCGAACCAACATTCGTCGCTTCACTCACGGTCATATTAACCGTTGCTCCCACACTCGTTTGTGGGATTTCATTATTGTTTGGCGGATTCGCCATCTCTTCCCTTCTTCTGGCAGTATTGTTACCGTTGGTGTATATCCTACCACTCCTCAATAACATACAACTCGAAAAGATGAGATTATTTTCACCAATCAACACACAGTCCCACCGGGTGTGCCAATTTGTTTACCTTGGGTTTTGGTAAACAACCGCTGATCCTCCAAATGGTTACTTATTTGGTTACTCGCAGGATCGATCAGATTGATCCTATGGACATAGGTTGATTTTGAAGTTTGATTAAATTGGATAAGGCTTTAAGTAGATTGTTTCAAGTAAATTGCATAAAGGAAAGGCTTGGTAAAATAAACAAGGCTTTAAAGTAAAGGTTCGACAGGAATTTAAAGGAGAAAAGCAAGTAAAATGCTGGAAAAGTAAATGACTTTAATTGATAAAATTGGTGTTTCACACATACATTTCTCAACAATTCTTTCGCTCACACTGGGTACTTGAATCTAAATGAGTGACTATGTATATAATTGTGAACACACGCGAGAAACTACACGTCTACTCCTATTTATACTAAAACGTTCCAAGTAACCGTCGGGCAGTTACACTGCTTCGAGATCAAGCCACTTGGCACGTTCTCCATGTTCGACGCTCCAGATCCTTGCACGTTTGCACGTAGTAACTGCTGGAAACCGTTTTCCCTCCAAAGCTTTGAATTTCAAACTGCTCCACTCTGGACCATCGAACACCTTCATCAAGAGACGTCTTCGACGAAAACTCCTTCGACGTCGAAGGCAACCAGCCTTCTTCCTTGGAAGAAATCTTCTAAGTATTTTGCCATCTTTCGACGGTCACTTCGACAGGCTTAGCCAGTCGAAAGCATCTTTCAGCTTTTAATGGCTGACATCAATCAAAACAAAGGTGTCGAATTTAGGAGCCAACACTTGCCATATTCTCTATGGGTTATATTGGAAAGGAAATTGATTCTTGTAACAAGCAATTCTCAAATGGTTCACCCTTGAATGAGAAAACTGGCAGTTTACACCAGTTGCTTGATATTGGGACAGCCATTTTAAAACAATTATAAAATGGCTGATAATTTTATTTATTTATTTTGTTACAATAAACTAAATAAATAGTTGATTTTGCATACAAATTATTGTTACTATATTGCTCTTTATATGGGATTTCCATTACTTTAGTTGATACTGATGATAATATTTCTTTCAAACTTATGAAGTTAGATTGATAACTTGGTTGTACTTTTAAGTTGAGAAAGGAGGAAGAAGTAGCTAGATTGGTAGGCTTAGAAAGGATGGATCGCTAGCAAAAAGTTGTTAGGTTATATAGGCGTCATATTTAGATGTTGATAGGAACTTTAATGTTCGTGGGTTATAGAGTTCTATTAAGTATGAGGTTAAAGATCTTATCTCTTTTAAATTCACTAAGTTTGTGGTGATCCAAGATACTAAGCTTAGTTAATTTGTGTTTGTCTCGCTGTGTTATCTTTAGGGAAATTAAGTGGAATTGAGATTCTCTCCATTTCTTCAAATAAATGGAGAGTGTCATTACTAATATTTACATTATATAAATATCAAAATATATGACATATTTTTAAATAATATAAATGTATTATATTTTAAAACTTTAGTAATAACACTCTCTATTTCTCAAACCATTTCTTTTGAGAAATGGAGAGGATCTCAACTCTATTTTATGAGTGGAGTTTTGTCCTTATAACTAGTAAAAGTAAAGGTATTCTCTCTATTTAGTGTAATGTGAAAGGAAGATATTTGCTCTCTTTCTCTATTTAGAGTTTGTTTGAAATGGAGTATTTAAAAAACTTGAGCTCAATAGTCAATGTGTATCCTCGATGTTCTCTACATGAAGAAAAATTTATGTGGGATGAAATTTTTATTCATACATTACGTCATGAGGATGATGTGTGGTATATTCTTCAGGATTTGAATTCAGTGTGTTCTAGTTTTGAGGGAATTGATATAGATGTACTATTATAAATAACATTTTTTATGATGAAGCTTTCACCTCGAATATGCTAAAAAATGATAGTATAAGTCCTGGGAGCACCATGATTGATTTTTTTAAGAAAATAATTAATATTTCCCCTCAGTTTTATCAAAAACCGAAGTAACATAAATATAAGTGAGCTCCATTTTCCATCTATAAAAATAATAATAAACCTATTCTCTCGTTTTTTTTTTGGAAAATCGAGAAAATGTAGCTATAAGGGATCTCGCTTTGAATCGTTGATAATGCATTTAAATTTTTTTCCAATGATTTCTCACTTAGCGTCTTTTCATATTCTATTTTTTTCTTTGTTAATTAGTAATTCTCAAAATCTTTGTCATCAATAAACTAGAATATGCAATATTAAAAAAGGAAACATTTCATTGATAATAAAAAATGGACAACAAATAATTATTCCACATTGTTGGACACTTGCACCCCTAGAGTACTCCCCACTTGGTTGTCTCGAAAAACAATGGTCATGTCCCTCGAACGTAGGGATATCTTAGCAAAAGATCCTCAATCTAAAAATCATCATAAAGATCATAGTCCCTTAATTTCCTTCGAGTTGCCTACGAGAAATGATCTTGTCCCTCGAGTTGCCTACAAGAAATGATCTCACTAGTGCAGAAATGACTTTTTACATCGGGTGAAGCTGACTTTTTACATCGGTTCTGGGTCCGATGTAAAGTCAGGCGATATAGTAAATCAGATACTTTTTACACTGGTTCTGGGTCCGATGTAAAAAGTCCCTTTTTTACATCGGTTGTGATCTAAGAGTCATGTAAAAACAATTATAACATTATTTTTAAAAAAATTGACGCAACTTTTTACATCGGTTAAACGTGTGGACCGATGTAAAAAGTCCATTTTTTACATCGGTTGTGATCTAAGAATGATGTAAAAAACAGTTATAACATTATTTTAAAAAAAATGACGCAACTTTTAACATCGGTTAAACGTGTGGACCGATATAAAAAGTCCATTTTTTACATCGGTTATAATCTAAGCCCGATGTAATATATACAGTTTTGAAAGTTTTTACATCAGTTGGGAGTAATAACCGATGTAAAATGTAAGAAATTTTTTTAGAATAAATTATTTATTTTCAGGATGTTTCCCTGTACAAAAATAATTTGTACCCATTTTTTCATATTTTTCCAATATCACACAGACTATATTTATGCCGCTATATAGATTTCATAGCTTTCCAACATCACATAGACCACATCCAGACCGATGTTTTCATATTTTTCACAACAAACTTACAAATTGAACAATTGTATTGCAAACTTGTATTGTATCACAATAAACAAACTCACAACAAACTTACAATTACATATTCTTCACAAAACCTACAAAAATATTCAACTATTTATAAGTCTTTTTCCAAACTTGAATTACCAATATAAAATCCACAAGTAGATGAGTTATAGCTTCGGTAGACAACACCAAAATCACATTATCTGATAATAAATAATAACAATTAACATCAGCAAAAAAAAAATCAAGAAATTCAATACATGTGCAAAAACCACAACTTAGACAATTCTATAAAATTCACCAAGATAAATTTTATTTTTATATAACTCAAAGAAACATTTTTCTCAACGGAGTCGCAAATCATACAAATCATCTTGTGTTAATTCTGTTGGGTCATCAAATACCTATAATACATAAATATAACAATATAGAGGTTATTTTAAAAAAATTCATATTAAGTCGAAAAACAAAAAGTAAATAACAAAGTAAAGTTATTTTTAGTACCTGCATCCAATTCTCGGTTATATTAGCAGAGACAATATCCAACATATTTTTCATCACATAGTATCCACAATCATTAGAGTTATGTTGTTGCCTTGTCTACAATTGAATGACATAATTAGTGAATATTTATCATAAATTTAACTATAGAATTACAATTTACATCACACTTACATTGGGATGAAGCCATGTAGCCTTTTTTCTATTTCCATTTGCCATTTGATGAATCCCAAAAGAACTAATACAAAAATATAAACATCACATAACTAAATTTACTCGCCGATAAAAAATCACATAACTATTAGTTACCAATGAAAGTCACATAAAAGATAACCTTACTTTGTAATAATTTTCTTCGTGTTCTGGTCAATTTCCCGATGAAGTGAACAAAATACGACAACTAAATTGTCTCTTGGACACATGACTATTAATTGCCAATGTCTCCTGTACGTGTGTGTGGAAACAGAAAAGTAACATAAAATATATATATTATCAAAATTAAATAATATAAAACACAATTTCATAAAAATTCTTACCCATGAATTAATGGTAGTAAGTGGCACACTCTGTTTTCATCACGTAACTTTTCTAGTACGTAATTTTTAACATCCTCTTGAGATTTCGCTCCATTATCATTATAAATACACCTAGCAGGGTCCATTAATCCATATAATTCTGAAATGGAATTCTAAAGACATACACGATGAATATACCTGAATAATTTTAAAATAAACATTAGAATCAAAGTGATGAGAGATATAACATATTAATAGAGATTGACTTTAATAAAACAATAAAATGTACTTACGTGCACCAAATTTGTAGAATAGACACGTCAAGCCAATGACCTAAACCCACCAATAACTCTCTGATACACTTAGATGAAATATAAAAATTAGAGACACTCGCACAATGACTTAATTGTATTGTCAAATGGTTATCATCCATTTTCAAAACCATGAGTAACAATCTCTGAACATCATCAACTTCCACGTCTTTTGTGCTTCCTTTTGTGCTTCCTTTTGCAGCTGAACAACTTCCTTTTCCGCTTCCATCGATAATTTCCATATTTTCAATGCATTTAATATCATATGTGCTTTGTGATAAACCCATAGACTTAAGTGTCTCCATTAATGATTGTTGAAACATCTTACGCTCTTCAATCAATTTTTCTTCAAGTTCAGCTCTAAGTTTTGTTTCTAATGTTGCAAGTTGTTCATTTACGTCAATATGTTGACGTGACCTTCCAAAGTAAGTTTTTTGTTTATGGCGTTTTCCAACACCATGAACACGACCTCCATGCTCAGATGTTCCAATGGATAATGTTAAGATATCGTTACGTCCATCCGGAACAATTGCACCTTTTTCAGCTTCTTGAACTAGAGAATCCTACAAAATGCAAAAACAACAATTAATCAATCACAAATATAATGATACTTGAATAATTTTTCATTGTTTACTTACAATTTTTTTTAGCAACCTCTTGTGTAGATTTTGATGTGTATTCTTCTCCTTTCTTTTGTCGTGCTCTCTTCCACAACTCATGGCGTGATGGTGGAGATGGACTGCCATTATCATCTAATGTGGAATTATCTCTGGATGATGACTTTTCTTTCATAATTTTCTCCTCAAGCAAGCGATACCCTCCACGAGATAATAAGTGTGGGTATACATTCTTAGCCACATTATCCTTACCCTTTTGACTTTTTTCCTATTATAAACTCAAACAAGTAATTAATCACTAAATATAATAAAAATGTTATGAACACAAAAACATATAACTCCTACTAACCTTAAATTCAGGGGTATCTCGAATATTGGGAAACTCTTTCTATGCGTCTTTCGTAATAAAGTTATACTTGACATATGGAGGAGGATCATTTTCTATGGGATGATTAATATATCTATCTGTGAGTTGTGTCTTAAAACCTCTCCATCGCTCTCCCGCATATTTAACCCATTCTTTCTTCAACCTATCCTTCTTTGGATCTTTACATTCTGGAATAGTAAAATGAGCCTACAAATATAGTATATGTCATATGTTGTTAATTAGTATATGATTATAAAATATAATAAAGTATTATATTTAAAATACCTGAATATCAGTTCAAATAGAATCTTTTACACCTTCATCTACTTCTTTCCAATCATTTTTCACAATACTACAGTACTGCCGAGCAAGACATGCTATATAACTCTTGAAATATGTATCATTTTTACCAACACCAATACATTCATAGGTTCTTGCATTAAACTCGGCCTTTATCTTTTCACCTGTTTGATGAACTTTGTCAATTTGTGTCATGAAAGTGAGACTTCTAACTCTTCTTTTATTGGAGTTACTAGATGAAGAAGGGTTGTCGTTTGAATCACCCATGTATCTGTTTACACAAAATAAAAATAATTAGAAATAATATTAAGCACAAAATAAAAACAATTAGAAATAAAATTAAGCACAAAATAAAAACAATTAGAAAATAAAGTAACGTGGAATTAACTTATAAAAAAAAATCTTACTAGTCCTCCCATATCCCTTCCTCATGGTCTATGCGAATAGCATGCACATCATCCCCTTCATTTTCTTCAATGAATGTAGTCACATTTGTTGAGAAAGGATGAGTTTCAGAAATATCAAGATTCTCATCATGATTTTCATCACTATCATGGACCTTTCCTTGTAAAACCACTGACCACTTTTTATTAGAAGAATTTGTGACATAAAACACTTGTTTTGCTTGAGATGCCATGATGAATGGTTCGTTCGCATAAGCTAACTTGCTAAGATCAACCAGTGTAACTCCAAATTCATTGATACTTACACCACTGTTGATATCAATCCATTTTCATTTAAATACAGGAACTTTAAACACAACATAATTAACTTCCCAAATCTCTTCAATCACCCCAAAGTACAGTGTAGATGCCATAACCGGGTTTTTATCTTTAGCACTAGAGAAGTGCATGGACTCGGCCACAATCATTACCCCACTATTTTGCGTGGTACTACGGCCATCCTTTGACTTTGTATAAAAAGTGGTTTTATTAATATCATATCCACTCCAAGTTATTATGTTACATTCAGGCCCATAAGACAACCACTTAATTGTATTAGAAACACTATCTTCATTAGCAATTCTTTCTTTAAACCACTAAGAGAAACTCTTATTATGCTCTTTTAACAACCCTCTTTCATTCATCTTGGGGTACTTTTTCTTTATGATGCTTTTGTGAGAAGATAAGTAAGGTTGAACTTCATCTATGTTATTCAATATATACAAATGCGCTTGAATAACCACACCAATATTTAAGCTCTTGACTTTTAAACCTTGTGTACCCACACCCTCATATCTTCCATCATGACAAGACTTGGGAACCCCTACAACATCCACTCCTGACAAATAGTTAGAACAAAACTCAATTGCTTCTTCTGCAATGCACCTCTCAATAATCGATGCTTCCGGACGGTGTGGGTTTTTTGTATACCCTTTTAGAATATTCATGTATCGCTCTATTGGATACATCCACCGTAAAAAAATTGAACCACATAATCTAATCTCCCTTACTAGATGAACAATCAAGTGAACCATAATGTCAAAAAATGAAGGAGGAAAATACATCTCTAATTGGCACAAGATAACTGCAGCCTCATTTTCCAAATCGTCTAACTTTAGTGGATCAATGGCTTTACAACAAATTGCATTTAAAAATAAGCACAACCTAGTTATAGTCTTCCTAACATTGTTAGGCAATATCCCACGAATAGCCAATGGTAGTAGTTGTTGTATTAAGACATGACAGTCGTGAGATTTTAAGTCAACTAATTTAAGATCTTTAACTGATACAAGCCTCTTGACATTTGATGAGTAACCATGTGGCACTTTGATACTTTGTAAACACTCACAAAAACTTGTTTTCTCTTTTTTAGACAAAGTGTAGCAGGCAGGAGACAAATATGTCTTGTTACCTCTATATTGTGGAGTTAACTCTTCTCGTATACCCATCAAACCCAAATACATACGAGCATTAATACCATCTTTTGTCTTGCCTTGAATATTGAGAAGTGTTCCGATTACACTATCGCATACATTTTTCTCCACATACATCACATCAATATAATGTCTTACATCAAGACTAGACCAATATGGAAGATCGAAGAAAATCGATCTCTTTTTCCATACATTTTTCACAGTAGATCGTTTTTGGTACTTTCCAAAGACAACATCAAGTCCCTGTTGTCGCTGATAAACTTCCCCTCCAGACAAGGGCTTTGGAGCAACACCATGCTCTTGTTCTCCATTGAAAGCTTTCCGCAATCTACGATATGGATGATAATGTTTTAGAAATTTTCGATGCCCGAGATAAACGGTCTTCTTTCCTTTTTCAAGCCGATGGTAACATGTGTCTTTTTCACATATAAGAAACGCCTTATGTCCTTTAACTTTATACCCAGACAAATTACCATATGCCGGAAAATCGTTGATGGTGCAAAACAACATGGCATGCATATTGAACTGTTCGCCAGAATACGCATCAAAACATCCACCCCTTTCTCCCACAACACTCTTAAATCATCAATCAGTGGACTTAGATAAACGTCTATGTCATTTCCTGGTTGTTTTGGGCCCGATATCATCATCGATAACATATTATATTTACGCTTCATTCACAACCTAGGAGATAGGTTGTAAATCACCAGGAGAACAGGCCAAGAACTATGGTTAGTACTCAGATTACCAAACAGATTCATTCCATCAGTAGAAAGTCCAAGTCTAAGGTTTCTCGACTCTTTGTCAAAATTTGGAAACAAAGAATCTATTTTCTTCCATTTGCAAGGAATCAGCTACATGACGAATTTGTCCATCATATTTTCTTTCTTTTGCATGCCATCTAAGATTCTTTGCGTCATCTGCATTGGCGAATAATCTCTTGAACCTTGAAATTATTGGTAGGCACCATACCACTTTCGCAGGAGGACCCTTTTTTACCACCTTATCATCAATTGATTCACCATCTTTCTTTTTGTAGCGTGAAGCCTTGCACTTCGGACAATGATTATAGTTTACATACTCTTTTCTGTATAATATGCAATTATTAGGGCATGCATGTATCTTTTCATACTCCAAACTCATCAGACACAATATTTTCTTCGCCTCGTAATAACGACTTGGCATTACATTACCTTTTGGAAGCATTTCGGTCAACAATTTAAGCAACTCGGTAAAACTTTTGTCAATCCACCCATACTTTTCCTTCAGATTAAATAATTTTAACACGGTTGACAGACGTGTAAATTTTTTGCATCCCGGGTACAATGGTTTATCCTTGTCACTGCATATAGTATCATACGTATGTGCCCTCTTAAATGAATCTTATCCAATATCACGCATCATTTCTTCTAGACGATCATCCATTTCTACACTAACATCATCTCTTTGAGACACATTTGACTTTGCTACTACTTCACCGTGCCATATCCATTATGTATAACTTTGACAAATCCCTACACAAATTAGATGATCCATGATTTCTTTCTTACTACGTTTTGGTTCTTTATTTGCACAACAAACACATGGACAGAGAAAAAGCGTAGGAAGACTTTTTTAGGCATTACTTTCAGCAAACTGTAGAAATTCTATCACTCCATGTTCGTACTCGTCACTTAATCGATTAGCTCTAATCCAACTATGATCCATAACTATGTTCACACGGAGGAAGGTATGACGAAGGGTGTGCCCGCGGCTGCGCTACTTCACGGAGATTCCGAGATTACAAGTTGCACTGCTTCGCGGAGAAAGAAAAATAGAATCAAATTCCAATGGCAATGTGATAACTCTATTACGTTTGATAGGTTAAAGATAAACTGTGTGTTTTCTGAGAGGACCATTAATGCTTTTTCCGGAGGTTTCTAAATAGACAATTTCTCTAATGAAAAAGAATGACTAATTATACACAACATGTACTATATTCTTAACTTTATACAAAATATATACTATTTATAACTAATTAGACTTAATTAACCTCTCTAATAATAATAAACTGTTTAGTAATTAAAAAACATATATGAGCAAAGTAATGGATTCATAGTATAATCTTCTAATTATTTTTCTATGTACTTCAAATGTTTTATAATGAATCTCAGTAACAAATAAAGAAACAAGAATATCTTAAAAACTTTTTTGTATATATAACTCTTAGAAACTAAAACACAAAAGTTTGTCTTTGGAATACAAAAGTTGCTTGACATTAAGATATCAATTTACCCATGACCCTCTTCAACCTAGAAGCCAACATCTTGGAAATAATTCTATATAAACTTTCAACCAATTCCTAGATATACAATGAAGTTGAACAAAATAAAAATTTTCGTATCGGAATCGTAGTTGGACGGCGGAGGATGTTTCGAAGACGGCGAACGGACGATGAAACGGACGGTGAATGGACGGCGAAACGGATGGCGAATGGACGGCGGAGGATGTCTTCGTGCAGCCGGCGGCGAAGAGACGTGAAATCTGTGAGGAGCGGCGTAGGCGAGACGGGCGGAACGACGCAGGCGAGACGGCCGGAACATCGTAGGCGAGACGCGTGGGACAGAGAAGTTGAACAGTGACGAAATAATTTGCATTTAGGGGTTATTTCAACATTATATATATATATATATATATATATATATATATATATATATATATATATATATATATATATATATATATATATATATATATATATATATATATATATATATATATATATATATATATATATATATATATATATATATATATATATATATATATATATATATATGTTTTTACATCGGTGCAACCATTGGCCCGATGTAATAGATAGGGCGGTTATGTTTTTTATATCGGTTTAAAGAATGGCCCGATGTAAGGTTCGGGCGCTGATGTTTTTTACATCGGTTTAAAGAATGGCCCGATGTAATGTTCTTGATGTTTTTTACATCGGTGGAATAAATGGCCCGATGTAAGGGTTAACATATTTTTTATATTACCAATCTGCCATGAACTTTTTTACATCGGTGGATTGCAGGAACCGATGTAATATCTGGCCAGTTTTTTATTTACAATTCTGCCACTTGGTTTGTTATTTACAAAAATGCCACCGTGTTTTTTTCACGAAACCTTTTACATCGGTGGATTAAATGGCCCAATGTAATAGATAGCGAAAAATATTTTTTTTTTATATTATTTATATCATTGCAAATAAATACCTAATGTAAAATGCTTTTAATTTTATTTTTTACATCGTATATTTTGATACCTGATGTAAAAACCTTTTCTCAAATGTTATTTTTTTAGTAGTGTCTTGTCCCTCGATGTTGCCTACGAATATATGATGACAATCCCTTCGAACTGCTAAGGTATCCCTACATGTTGTCTTTAATGACCATAAACGTCCCTTTCGATAGTCCCTCGAACATCCAACGACTAGGGTTACCTACTCACTAATAGTAGGATAACACGGTCTAAAGGATATGAGGAAAAGAACGCCTTTTTTCGAGTAGGTAGATAACTGTTAGGTACTTACTCAAAACAACAAATCTTTTTCACACAAACACTTTTCAAACAAAGTTTTCAAAAACAACTTCATAACACTCTTGAGGACAAACACAAGGATTAAAACGAAGTAAAATAAAACTTTTCAAAACAAACACACACAAGCAATTTCAAAATGAGTAAGTACCTAAAAGCCCATGGAAACCATGTATAGAAAGGGTGCTAACACCTTTCCTTTCTATAATCTACCCCGTACTCAGAAACATTTCGAAAAAGGTTTTTTTTCTGTTCTTTTTCCTTTTTTTGATTGGATAAAACAAAAGTCGATGGCGGCTCTTGTTTACCGTGATATTTTACGAACAAAAAACACAAATCAGTATTAACAGTCGATTCTGCCACCGTATCACAGTACCGTAACAAATTAAGAAGGAAATAATTTCCATATATATGTCATATAACTAATGAAAAAGGAAAGACAATTCAATAATAGTAAAGAAATGAATAAAGATATGAAGTATTAGTAGAAGTAAATGGCAGATGTATTGATAATAAAATATTATTCTAATATTAATAATAATTTTTGTTTCGTATCCTCTATGCATAATTATATAATTTCGAACTGTTTAAACAAAAAAAAAATTACTTACCATTTTATTTAAGTTCTCATAAATAATATTAATATGTTAAAGGGTGAACGAAATAAATTTATATTTATGCCAGAAATTAAGAAAATAATAAATCAATAAAAATGTAATCAATAAAAATAATGAAAGATGATTCAAAGTAGGTAAAGAAATGGAAGAAGATATTGACCATTAACATTTAAATAATTATATAGAACACTAATATAGTATATATAAAATGATAAAAAAATATCCTACCAAAAAGAAATATAAAAAAATATAGAGTATTTATATATGAAAAAGGCTAATAAATTTACATTAAAAATCGATTGAAAATAACAACAAACTAATAAAGGGTCGAATAATTTTTTTTAGCATTTTTTTAAAACTTTGAATACATACCAAAAGACTTTATATAGAATTTTTGAATTTTCATAGAATATTTTTTCATTTATTAGGGTGAAATTAGTAATTCTCTTTTCCAAAAAATTCTTTATTACCCCAAAGTAAAAACATTGGTCATTCAATCATTCCACTTAAACAACACAATCTTGTTTCCTAGTCCAAATTGAAAATGAAAAAAACCTCAGCTTTTATGTCATTTTTTCAAACTCTTCTCTTTTCTTGTTTATTTCTCCAACTCACTCAATCCTCAACTCAAATGAATGATATAGTTCTTGATGATTTGGCGGATGACATGTGCAAAAAGACACCAAATTTCGACCTATGCAGCTCAACTATACATTCCAATCCTCAAGCAGGAAAAAGTGACGCAAATGGTATAGCCGTCATTATGGTTAATGGCATTTTACAAAGTGTCACTAATACATTGAGTTTTATACAAGGTCTTGTTAAAGAAACCAAAGATCCTGAATTGCAAAGAAAATATGTGAGTTGTGCTGAGACATACATTCCATTAGAGAAAACCATACTTCCACAAGCAGTTGATTCTATAAACAAAAAAAAATATGGGCTTGCCATATTCTCTATGGGTTATATTGGAAAGGAAATTGATTCTTGTAATAAGCAATTCTCAAATGGTTCACCCTTGAATGAGAAAACTGGCAGTTTACACGAGTTGCTTGATATTGGGACAGCCATTTTAAAACAATTATAAAATGGCTGATAATTTTATTTATTTATTTTGTTACAATAAATAAATAAATAATAGTTGATTTTGGATACAAATTATTGTTACTATATTGCTCTTTATATTTTGTAATATCATCATTCTTTGTATTTTGGTGAGATTTATCCTTGAGTGCCGATCCAGGCTTCAGACTTGGTTGGTGAACCTATTTAGGTGTTGATAGGAACTTTAATGTTCGTGGGTTATAGAGTTCTATTAAGTATGAGGTTAAAGATCTTATCTCTTCCAAATTCACGAAGTTTGTGGTGATCCAAGATACTAAGCTTAGTTAATGAGGTGTTTGCCTCGTTGTGTTATCTTTTGGAAAATTAAGTGAAATTGAGATCCTCTCCATTTCTTCAAATAAATAAAGAGTGTCATTATCAATATTTACATTATATAAATATTAAAGTATACAAAATATATGACATATTTTTAAATAATATAAATGTATTATATTCTAAAACTTTAATAATAACACTCTCCATTTCTCAAACCATTTCTTTTGAGAAATGGAGAGGATCTCAACTCTATTTTATGAGTGGAGTTTTGTCCTTGTAACTAGTAAAAGTGGAGGTATTCTCTCTATTTGGTGTAATGTGAAAGGAAGATCTTTGCTCTCTTTCTCCATTTAGAGTTTTTTTGGAATGGAGTACTTAAAAAACTTGAGCTCAATGGTCAATGTGTACCCTCAATATTCTCTACATGAAGAAAGATTCATGTGGGATGAAATTTTTATTCATACATGACGTCATGAGGATGATGTGTGGTATATTCTTCGGGATTTGAATTCAGTGTGTTCTAGTTTTGAGAGAATTGATATAGATGTGCTATTATAAATAACATTTTTTATGATGAAGCTTTCACCTCGAATATGCTAAAAATTGATAGTATAAGTCATGGGAGCACCATGATTGATTTTTTTAAGCAAATAATTAACATTTTCCCCCAGTTTTATCAAAAACCGAAGTAACATAAATATAAGTGAGCTCCATTTTCCATCTATAAAAATAATAATAAACCTATTCTCTCGTTTTTTTTAGAAAACCGAGAAAATATAGCTATAAGGGATCTCGCTTCGAATCGTTGTTAATGCATTTAAATTTTTTTTCAAGATTTCTCACTTAGCGTCTTTCCAGATTCTATTTTTTTCTTTGTTAATTAGTAATTCTCAAAATCTTTGTCATCAATAAACTAGAATATGAAATATTAAAAAAGGAAACATTTCATTGATAATAAAAAAAAAAGCACAACAAATAACTATTCCACATATTCAAACTTCTGACTCCACTCAACTTCAACATTATCCCCATTAACTATCTCTAACTGAGAGAAAAGATCAGAAAGAACTCTTATGAGGAAAGTCATTTCCTCCCGAGAGATACTTATCATTTCCTTTAAAAAGATAAAAATTGTAAGAGGAAGATTAACTCCAACATTGCAGGTAAGGAAGTACAAGAGATATATGTCATCCCAAGTAACTGTTTCCAGTTGTTTCTCTCTTGGACAGAGTTTTGACACTAGAAGTTGATACAAAACCTTTGCAATTAAGAGTAGAGTAGCAGGACTAGTCGGTTTATCTTTATTGGCATAAATTAGGTGAAGATGGTTTGGGTAGACATTGTTGAATCTATAATGTTCAACATAACTACCAATCTCTTCACGATTTATTGTCTTAGCAATAAGTGACGGAGTAGTGGTGATAGGAAAGTAATTGACATAGGAATGAATTTACTCAGCATCATGATCAGATGGCACAACAGAGACATTTAACCAGAACTCTTTAACAAGATTAGTGCAGACGGGGCCATGAAGAATGTCAAAATAACCATTCAACTTTTGTTTCGATAAAGTTGTCCTTAGATCAAAACCTTTTTTCTTTCAAATAATCGGAATCAACAAATTTTTCATTGATAACGAACAAAAGATTTGCATCTATTTTTTCTTAAAAGGAAAGACTTTGAATCAGTGTTTAAAGACACAAAGAGTTTGAAATGAGATGTTGAAAATAGGAAAAGACTTTGAAACAAGGTTTAAATAGCTTAAAAGTCTCCTCGAAAATTCAAAAGATACATTACATTTTAAATATAGATGATCATTGATATTCTAGTGGTATGATTCCAATACGCGTGCGCCCCGTTTTAGAAATAAAATGATATCTTACCTCAGGTTTTATTATAATCGATGGGAAAAACAATTCAGGAAGCTTTCTTTTTATTATATTTTTTAGTAAACTAAAAGATCTATCTCGTCGGTTTTCTTAATAACCGAGAGATAAAATAATCAGATTTTACTATAATAGCACTCCTTAAATAGATTTTACCCTAATCCTAACTCGTACGCATCATTATTTGGGATGGATTGCAAGATAATCGAATCTTGGAATTTAAGAAGCTTGAAAAAGTTCTCAAAGATGGATTGCAAGCGCAGCAAAATATTTTCCAATGGTTGGAATATATATCTCCTTTAGAAGTTGAATGTATTCAATCCATATAACATTTTCTAATGTTTGGAGTAGATAACTCCTTACAACAAAGATTTGTTGTTCTCCAAGAATCTTGATTTGTTATAATATTGTGTTTTTATATTTTGTGTAAACATTGTAATTTAAAAAAAAGCTTTATCACCTCGGCTTTTAACAAAACTGAGGGGATAATTAAGCTTTATAATTGAGGATATTGATCACTGTCCATAAACAAATTTGTGTCGTATATTTCATGAGTATCAACACTCAAGACACTACCATTAGTGATCTGTGTGAAACCTAAATAACTTTATTATAAAAGCATTCTGATATCTAAAATAGATAATGAAATATCATGAATAGATTGAAACTATCTACATCCCCTGCTTTAAGATTTGCAAGAGTATTTGCCATGAAACTATCTCTATGATGGATTGCAAGAGCAGGAAGTTATTTGGATTTAAGGTTTGTGTTCTTAAATATTTATTTGAGCAGAAAATTATTTATTAATCTAACCTTTTTTTATCTAACCTTCTTTTTGTTTATATCATAAACAAATGCATAAAAAACAATTGAGAATATATTAGAACCCAGTATTTGATCTTGCCTAGAATATCAAGGAATTAAAGATCTAATATATAATCTTCAGTGATAAATTAATTTTTATTTTAATATTCTGTGTAAACAATGTAATATTCTAAGTAAATAATATAGTTTGTAAATAAATTAATTTATTAATATTATGTGTAAATAATATAACGAGTTTTAAAAAAATCTATCTTACCCCTCTATTTTATTGATTAACCGAGATGTATGAGGCACTACTTTTGTAAATAATAAAAGTGTAGATGATGGGGTTCGAACCCATGAGAAAATAAATTTTCCCCTTGGTGTTTAAAAAACCTAGGTGTTAAGTCGTTACTTTTCATGACGTCCTTCTTTACCTCGCTTCCTTAGCCGAGGTAAAATGCATTTCGCGTCCGAGGTTAAAAGTGTTTTTTGTAGTAGTGATGATTTGCATTGATAACATGGTACATATGATTGTATTGAGTTTTCTAACTTCATTTCCTATATCGACCTAATTGATCTACCTCTCTTTGAAAGGAACTTTACCTGGTTTTAACATAACAGTGTCAAATGCATGATGTGAGAGGTAGGGATTGATGGCTCAATGGGCCTTTCCTAGATATTTGTCTGATAATTACCATGTAATATTTTATTATATGAATTTGTTTTTGGGACCTAAACTTTTAGATTCAATAGTCATTTTCTGGACCATAAGAAATTCATTAAGGTGGTTCATTCTAGTTGGTCCAACTTTATATCATTGCAGTGGAAGGCATTTTTTCTTAAAGATAAGCTTAAGACGCTTAAAAGGGTCCTAAAAGATTGGAAAAATAAGTTTTTGATGATTTGGTTCATTGTATTGATACCCTTAGAGGAGATTGAGAAACTATATGTGAAAGTGGAACATGGTTTTTCCCTTTACTAAGAGCAAAGAAATTTTTTTTCTAACTCTACCGATGTTGGCCGGTCAGAGTCACAAGAGAATCAGAATAATGACTTTTCTGTTGGAAGATTAGAGTCTATCTTTCTCCTCTCCAGTGTATTCCCTTATATAGTTATTTCCTTATACCTGATACGAGATAAGGACTTTAAATGCAGTTAATCAATTTAATGGAAATTAACAACTATTGATTAGATAATTATCACGCGATGGAACATGTCTGAATGTCTTGGTAAATGTCCATAAGTGCATGTTTATGGTTGTCTCATCCATGGGTGATATATACCACTTCATATCTAGGATACGAGTAATATCTGAGTTATCCACCTAGATTTCGCTTGTATTCCTGCATTATCCCGCCCATTGATCGGGATGAGATATCTGGGATGATTAAAGATTGTAAACTGGCCTAGAGATCTAAGGTGGGGTGGTTGTAAGATGGGGATGCTAGCACATGGTTCTTTCACGCTAGTGTAAGTAGAAAGAGTACGAGAAACTATATATTTACTCTCAGTGTTGGGGACATTTTGTAGGAGGATGTGCTCGATATTAGGTAACATGTGATGAGGTTTTTCATTGATAAGTATCAAGAAATGTTTTTTGATTACCCTTGTTTGAATGGTGTCGTTTGTCAGTTTATTTCTTAGGAGGATAATCAAAAAATTCATCACCTCTTATTCCCTTTGATATTGACTTAACATCCTTTAAGTGTGATGGTTATAGGATTTCAGGTCCTAACAAGTTTAATTTCTCTCATTTCAAGAGATTTTAAACTCTTATTAGGAAGGATTTAAGCCTTGTGTTTGAGTATTTCCATAGATTCACATCTCTCCCACCTAGTTTCTCTTCCTTCTTTGTTACTTTTGTTCTCAAGGTTGATGGTGGTAATATCTGTAAATAAGGCTAAGAGAAACAAGAAAGAATGTGTCATCCTTAAGGTGGAATTTGAAAAGGATTGTGATTTTGTTAGTTGGGTTTTTTGAACAATATTCTTTCTATATTTAATTTTAATGATAACTGGAACACTTGGATGTCTTCTTGTGCGTTTCAAGGAAATTTAGCTTTCCTAGTTAACAAGTTCTTGGCTTTGGGAGATTAGTATTTCGAGAGGATTGATGCAAGGATACCTTTTTGTACCATTTCTGTTTATACGGGTTGCAGAGGGGCTTAATGGTCTCTTTAGTTAGGTTGTGGAGTTGGATCTCTTTACTGTTTATTCTTATGAATTATTCATTTCCTAATTGTAGTACACCAATCATACTCTTATCTTAGAGGAGGCTATAATAGATAATATTTGGACTATTAAATCCATTCTCGAGGGATTAATTTTTTAAGAGTAGTCTTATTAGAGTAATTGTTGATCCCGTCTTTTTGGATCTATCTAGTGATTCCTTAACTATAATCGTCAATATATTCCCTTCTTGTACCTACGCTTTATGGTGGAAGAAAACTCCCTTTTAAAGGCCAATTTAGGATTCTATCTGGTGTAGTCGGGCTCTATCTAGAGTAATAGTATTCTCTTGGTAGTTACTCTAAGATAAGATATTGCTACTCGTAAGAATTTGTTTAGATGATAGATCATTCTTGACCCAGGTGGTCTTTAATATGGGTTGTTGTTGTACCCCAAAATTTGCCCTCCCATATTCTTCAAAATTTTGACAAGCATCATCTCAATTTGCTCAAGTCTACTCAAGGGTTGTGTTGTACCCCAAAATTTGCCCTCCCATAATCTTCAAAGTTATGACAAGCAAATGGTTCAAGGTCTACTCAAGGGCTACACAGTCAACCATCCTCCTAAGCCAGTCAAATTAGGGTTTTGGTTCTTGCAAAGAAGTTGAGGTTTTCAAGGGCTCAATCAAGTCCCATATGCTCATATACATTGTCAAGCATCCACATGTCAATTTTCAAGGCTCACAAGGTCAAGTTGCACAGTCAAAAACCCTAATTGCTCCACAGTCAACTGCAGGGGCAAAATGGTCATTTGGCAGTCAAAAGTCAAAATTTTTGGTCAACATCTTATTTTGAAGCCACAATCATCATTTGGTCAAATCTTGACCATGATTTCACAAGAATGGCTCAAAAATCATCAAGGTGTCAAAAGTTTCTATTTTTGGACAGCTGAAAAGTCAACTGTAACTTGACCAAGGCATAACTTTTTCTTGGTTCATCAGAAAAATCCCATCCAATGCTCATTTTGAAGTGGAGGACATTTCTTACAACTCATCTTCACATTCCAAGTCCAAGAAATGCTCTCACAAAAAGTTATCAATTTCAACATTATAGGTCATTTTCAAAAGTCAACAAAAAGGCACTTTAAGTCAAAGACCATAACTTGAGATTGGTAAATCAAAATGACATGGGACCAAAGACATTGGTTAGAGGACTTCAATACCTTTCCAAAATGTCCAAGAAAATGTTCATAGCTTCAAAATTGAGCAAGATATGCATTGGAGAAGTTAGGAAATTTTTGTGAAATGGCCAAAGTCAACTATCCTTGAAACTCCATTTTTGACAAAAGGGGCCCACTTTTTCCACTTGGTTCAGCTTGGCCATGCCTCCCACGTGTCCCACAATTTATTTCAAGATTGAAAATTAATTTTTCCATTTTTATTTAATTTTATTTGATTTATTTCATTTTAAATCTTTAAAATTCAAATAAAAATCAAAAAATTAAATAAAGGATATTTTGTGGTTTGAATAGCTTTGATACACCATTATTCACATGCCAAATTCGTGCAAGGCCTATTCCAAGCATAAAAATTCAAATTTTGACAAGAATGGTAAGTTGCTTTAATGGAGGTTATGGCAAAATCTCAAACATAAGTGCAAGGGTTAAAGGTGCATTATATTGTTTGATTCTCATTCAAGGATACATATGCAAGCCTTCTACAACCATACACGACCTATAACACTCAAAAAGGGCCAGACCAATCTCAAATTTTCAAGAGAAAAAAGTGAAACTGAAAACCCTCTTCCAACACAATTCAAGCTTTCTCTTTGATCCAAACACATTCCTGACCCTTCCAGGAACACTTTGCAATCAGAATTAAGCGCAAAACCTCAAGAACTCGTGCCATATAACTCACATGGTTTGAATTATTTTCCAGAATTACATATCACCATTCATGCATTTTTAACCATTTTTCTTGATTGGTTTGTGTTGTTAGGAACATTCTGAAGCTAATGGAATAATCTAATTGCATTATAATGCGTTAAATCATTACTTGCCATTAACACGTTCTAGGGTTCTTAAGGTTTGGAATTGGGGTTTCTCACATACAGAAAAATTGGCCTTCAGGACACCCATGGTTGAATTGAGAGGGACAAGACGAATTGAATGAGATACTCGCGCTCAATTTATATAGCGCATGATGCTAATCGCTATTTTTTGAACTTTTATTTTGTGGGGGTTTAAAACCCCCGCTATCTTGTTCATATTATTACAGGAAAAGCTTGAAGACGATGGCGTGGCAACTAGGGAGTGGGCCATTCAAACATGGCGCGCTTTTCTTTGTTTTTCAGTATATAATGCGTTTACTTTATATCATATTTCTTTTCCATTATTCTAACACACGCGCACGTTTAGTTCAGTGGTTGGCTATTCGTTTGGTAATCTCCGGGACCTGGGTTCGATTCCCAGCCCCCCCCCCCCCCCCATAATTCTCACATTATTTTTTTCAACGCGTTCTGGTGCAGTTTCTCAAGCAGCTTCCACTATAGACCTCATCCAAGAGCGCTCCAAGTGTCATCAGTGCAGATCCAGTGGCCAAAGCAGGAGGACCATGGTACTCTGGAGTCAACGTGGGCATAGGCAATCCAAGAAAGTCAAACGAGCTGAAGCTTCAATGGGCCATAATTCCAACAATGCACCCTCCTTCCTGGCCCAATACCCCCTTCCATTGGTTTATTCTTTTCTTTTCATTTTTTTATTTTCCAATTTAATTTCTAACCTTTTTTATTTTATTTCTTATTAACATAATTAACCAACTAATATTTTCATAAAAAATAAAAAAAAACAAGAATTAACATCATTATTATTATTATCATATTATTTTGTAAATAAACATTAATTGAAATAGTTTAATTAGGCAATTTTGACTTTTCTTTTAACAAATAAAATAATTTAGAATTAGGTTAACTTAGAATTTTAATTCTTTTCTTTTATTCCATAAAAAACACAAGAAAATATTTTCTTTTAATTAAATTAATTAATTAGTCATTAGTTAGTTTTAATTTCATTTTAATTACAAAAAGACAAAAAAAAATCAATTTCTTTTCTAAAAAAGGGTCAACACCCTTAAGACATTCCCGATTCTTTCTTTCGCGCGCATTTTAGTTTTAATTCCTTATTTTTGATTATTATGTAACTGCCTCCGGATGTAATAGTAATTAGGATTTTTACTGTTTTTATTTACTTTCCGTACTTATTTACCAAAAACGGGTCTTTGTATTTTTGGCGACGTATAGACCCGCGCCTTGTAATAGCGTAGGATTTATGTTTCCGCAATTTACTTTCCGCACCCCCTAACTGTTAAATGCATGAAAGAATGTATGGTAAATAAAAACAACTCGTAGCTCACAAATAACATGTACAAAAACATAACATGAAAACTCGTAGCCTCACTCGTTGCCTTCGAAACGTGGTCGTCAAGTATAGGACGTTTTGGCGGTCGCTCTTATGTCCAAGATCCAGTTGCCTCAAAACAGTTGCCTCGAAACGGTTGCCTCGGATTAAAAACGATCTAGGATATTAGGGTTACTTCTAAGATGTCCTACCATTGCTTTGGTGACCACACTGTCCCGATAATCGAATTGACCCGAACACCTCCAACGATGGTGCTACCTACCTCTCAATGGTGGGATAACACTATCTAAAGGACTCTTACACAGCCTAATTCCTTAGAGTAGGTAGGTTTCTCTTGGGTACTTGCTCTTTTAAAAAAAAAAAAACAAAATACTTTTCACACCTTACACTTTCAAAAGCTTTCAAAACAAATTTTTCAAATACTCTTGAGGACAGATACAAGAGTTATTCAGAAATCTTTCAAAGAAACTTTTTCAAAACCCACACACACTTGAAAAGCAAACAGATTTTTGAAAACATAAGAGCAAGTACCTAAGAGCCCGTGGATAACCACGGATAGAAAGGGTGCTAACACCTTCCCTTTCTATAAATCTACCTCCCGAACCGAGAGACATCTCGAAAAAGGAATTTTGCTGTGCTTTTGTCCTTTCCATGTTGGAGAATATAAAAGACGGTGGCGACTCTTGCTTACCGCGATATTTCGCGAAACCAGCTTAAAAAACAGTCAGTTCTTATTTCCACCGATCACAGAACTGGCGACTCTGCTGGGGATAACTTAAAGTGAGGTGTACCTTAGGATAGATCATACTTATGTTTTCAATTGCCTGATTTGTGTGCTTTAATATTATTGGGCCTATCTTGGGAGTTCTATAAATCCTAACCCGGATCTGGGAGATACCTCTTAGAAAGTAGCAAAAAGACTGTGAGGGAACTGTGCGGGGTATACCGACACGGTTGAAGCAGTCTGCTACGTTGATGTGGCACTTTAGTGAGTACCGGTAACCCTTGAGTCAAGTCAAGGAGAGTACGGGGCCGCCGCGTGGTGTCGTGAAGCATCAACTGACCTTAGGAACCTTAATTGAACCATCTTGGCCTCTTTAGGGGTAGTGAGATAACTGACTTTGGTGCAGTCCGAAGTTGGTTGATACTCGATACTACACTCATGGAGGGTTATTTTCTTGGAATATTTTGATCGCCAGTTCAGTGGCTAAATCAAAACAATGAACATAGAAAATAACCCAATGATATTGAGCTCCTTAGAACCCGGTTACTTCTGATAGGACAGGTTTTGAGCCCACCAACTTCAAGAGGGTAGTACCCCAAACTTCATGCTGGCCTAAACTCTAAGGGCTGTGGTGTGACTTGTGTGCTTTACCATGTTTGCTTTTGTAAATACTTGTGGTGTGCTTTTATCATAGCATCATAACATCATACAGCATCATATGCATTTACTAACCACTTCAAGGGTTCGAATCTTCATCTTTGTTCTTGTTTTGTAGGACGTGGAAACTATCCGCAGAAAGACAATTCAGGTCAACCTTGTCAGGGTCCCTCCTCAGCTTAAGGAACTTACATCCAGGATTCCCGAGAACTCTTCATTCAGTGAAAGGCATGGTAGACTCACCAGCTTGGTCAATACCAACATTGAAGAGGACATGGTGAAAGTGTTGTTCCAGTTCTTTGACCCTCTGCACCACTGTTTTACTTTTCCGGATTATCAGTCGGTGCCTACTTTGGAAGAGTTTTCTCAGCTTCTGAAGATTCCTATCCTTAGTCAACTACCCTACAACGGTACAGAAAGGGAGCCAAAGCTTGAAGAAGTTGCTAAAGCATTATGCCTACAACCATCTGACATCAAGGGACATTGGGAAACCAGAAGTGGTATCAAAGGGTTCTTGGCCAAGTTTCTGTTTGAGAAAGCACAAGAATGTTGGAACTCCTTTGACCTACAAGCTTTTGAAGAAGTTGTGGCACTCCTCGTCTATGGGTTGGTGTTGTTCCCTAATCGAGACCAGCTTATAGATATCCATGCTGTCAAGATCTTCATGTCCAGGAATCCTATACCTACGTTGCTTGGGGACATCCTTCACTCATGTTACACTCGAACCATGAGAAAAAGAGGTGTTCTTATGTGCTGCACTCCTCTCCTGGGAAGGTGGTTTATTTCGCACCTTCCACAATCAATTTTGAAGAACGAGCGGGGTTTGAGATGGTCACAACGATTGATGACTCTTACACATGCTGATATACATTGGTGTTCTCGGTCCAGAGAGAATGTCACTATCATTGATCGTTGCGGAGAGTATCCTAATGTTCCTTTGCTTGGAATCAGAGGAGGTATTACTTACAACCCCTGTCTGGCCTTGAGACAGTTTGGATATGCTCGGAGGGATGGCCCTCATGATATGTTGATTCCTGACATAGTTTTTGACTTCGACAACGATGCACAAGGACTTCGCTAGAGATTTATCAGAGCTTGGAGGATGCCCAACAGGGTAGATAGCAAGACACTGGGGCACAAGAACTCCATCCCCCTGGAGCCTTATCTCAAGTGGGTACGAGCCCGCTCCCAGAAGCTGGTGATGCCATATCCTCATGTTCTCGCCGTGATCAAAGAGCCAGTTTTGGAAGGAGAGGTGCCCTACACCATTCAAACATCCTGACATGCCTACATCCTGGGAAGAAATGCAGAAAAGCTGGATCCAACTCAAGGAAGAACGGAATTCTCTTGAAACCAGTCTACATGCCAGTGAGAAGAAGGTCTTGGAGCTCACCCGTCTACTGCACGAGGAAAAGACTCTCAACACTTACATTGCTCCAAAAAGGATGCGCAGTGTCTTTTGGGATTAATTATTTTGTAATGTTTTGCTCGTGAGGCCCTGACGTACTGAACAAATTATTTCCTAATAAAAAGTGTGTTCTTTTTTGGCTACAACGAATTTGAATTTTAGAACCCTTGAATACATTGCATAAAAAGCATATCATGCATCATGTGCATAGCAGGTACCCTTTTTCTACAGGTTGCTTAATCTTCTTCGCTGTTTATTTCAGCACTCAAGCATCATGAATCCTGAACTCACTACCGAGCAAGCTATCAAGGCCCTCCAGGCCCAGAACGCCCAGTTTCAGGAAATGGTCATGAACTTGGCCCAAGGACAACAAGAGCTGAAGGCTTTTCTCCTGAAGAAGAAGAAGAAGAGGACTGTGCTATTCAACGCTGGGCGCAGACTCGGAAATACATTGCAGAATGAAGTTGAGAGGACTACTCCATCTGTGGGGGAAGGCAATCACCAAGGGAGAGAGGTCCCTAGTCCTGTGGTCTCTGACATCGAGACAGACTTCAACGACGAACAGTACCCTCCTGCTGAGGACCGGTACAAACAGCTAGAGGACAGGTTAAATGCTATGGAGATTCAACGTGTGCCTGGGTTGGATTTCAGAGACTTGGGGTTATCTTCTGGGGTGGTGATCCCGCACAAATTCAAGGCGCCTGCCTTTGTGAAGTATGACGGGGCTTCCTGTCCTAAGATGCACCTTCATTCTTATGTAAGGAAGATCCAGCCTTACACAGCAGACAAGAACTTATGGATCCACTTCTTCCAGGAGAGTCTTTCAGGGACTCATCTCGAATGGTTCTATCAGCTGGATGGAACCAACATTCGTAACTGGGAGGATTTGGCCACTGCTTTTTACAAGCAGTATCAATATAATTCCGACCTCGCTCCCGCGCGTACCTAACTCCAGGGTATGTCACTGGGGACGGGTGAAGGTTTTAAGGAGTACCCATAGAAATGGAGAGATCTGGCTGGCAGGGTGCAGCCACCGTTGACGGATCGTGAGCTAGTGGACATGTTCTTGGGGACCCTATCTGGTCCATTCTTCAACCATCTCATTGGTAATTCCTCTGCTGGGTTTACTGACCTGATCCTGACTGGTGAAAGGATCGAAGCTGGTATAAAATCGGGAAAGATACAGAAGGGTGCCTCCTTAAATACTGAAAAGAAGCCCTTCAAGAAGGAGGCCAGTGCTGTGTACGGTCCCAGGAGACAGAACAAACCAGAACGCCGTCAAGCTGTCAACACGGTGGTTATTTCTAAGCCTGCTGCTGCTCCTCAGCAATACAACCAGCTGTGATCGGTGGATCTGGAACTGACTATTTAACGCTGGTTCGCGAAATGTCGCGGAAGCAAGAGTCGCCACCGTCTTTTATTTTCTCCAAATGGAAAGGACAAAAGCACCAAAAAATTCCTTATAGAGATTGCTCTCGGTTCGAGAGGTAGATTATAGAAAGGGAAGGTGTTAGCACCCTCTCTATCCGTGGTTATCCACGGGCTCTTAGATACTTGCTCATTTGTGTTTTCAAAAGGTTTGTTTGCTTTTCAACTGTGGGTTTTAAAAAAGTTTCTTTGAAAATTCCAGTTCGACTCTTGTATCGGTCCTCAAGAGTGTTTGAAAAATTGCTTTCGAAAGCTTTTTGAAAAGGTGTCGGTGTGAAAAGTATTTTTGATTTGTTTTGAAATTTAGAGCAAGTATCTAGAGTCGTCTACCTACCCTAAGGAATTCGTCTGTGTAGATGTCCTTTAAAGTAGTGCCATCCCACCATTGAGAGGTAGGTAGCACCACCGTTGGAGGTGTTCGGGTCAATTCGAAGGTTCGGGACGTGGTGATCACCAGAGAAATAGGAAGATACCTTAGAAGCTACCCTCATGCCAGGTTCCCGGATCATGAGGACTTACTAAAACATCTTCTACTCGACGATCACCTTTCGAGGCAAGGCAACAGTGAGGCGTACCCTAGGGGTGGTGTGTGATTTGTGTGCCGTTTTCAGATATTTTGTCTTTTGTCATGTCATGGGTGATCTACGCTTTTGTTTTTATTTTGTCATTCATTCTTGCATGCCAGTATTAACAGTTAAAAAATTGCGAGAAATATAAAGTTCCTAAGCTATTACAAAGGCGCGGGTCCACATCGCCAAATTAAATCCAGGACCCGATTTGACATAAAATAAAGAAATAAAGTGCGAGAAATATAAAATGTCCGAGTTACACAGCTTTGGGAGAATTACATCAATATTTAAAAGAAATAAAATAAAAGGCGCGAATTGAATTAAAATTGAAAGCGAGGGCGTTGGACCCTTTTTACTGAAATTAAATTAAATTATTAAATTAATTAAATAAAAATGAAAAAAGAAATTATTTTGAGATTTTTTGGATTTATGGTTTTTTATGTGAATTAAATGAAATTAACTAATTAACCCTAATTCTACAACTTTTATTTATTAAGAAAAATATGTTAAAATTAAACCTAAAATTAAATTAATTAATTAATGGCAATTTGATTTATAAAAATAAATAATTAATTATTAGTGAAAAGAAAAGAAAAAGGATAAAAATTGATTAAAACCCTAATTCTACAAATTTTTAATTTATTAAGAAAAATGTTTGAATTAAACCTAATTTTACAAAGCTAAATTAATTAATGATATTTACTTAAAAAATATTAAAATAAAATATATTTTTAATTTTGTCTTTTCTGATTTTTATATTATTTTTATATGAAATTAATTTTTTATTGAATTAAAAGAAAACAATGGAATTAAAACAAATAATAATAAAAAAAAAACAAAGAAAATAGAAAGGAATACAATATCAAGGGGGGTTCTGTCCCCAAATTGGAGGTAAAGTCAGTAATTCTGGCCCAATTGATTTCTGGCCTTATTGACTTTTCTGCTAGCGTGTAGCTCCATTGACTAACGCCCAGGGTGTTCTTCCAACCAATGCCCTTGGATTGAGGTAATAGGCCATGTGGCACGCTGGATATGAAGCTATAGGATAGGCCTTCAAACAAAGTGCTGCATGGAATCACGTTAGGAAAAAATATTGAAAGAATGTGGGGGACCTGGGATTCGAACCCAGGTCCCAAAGATTACCAATACTACGCTTTGCCAACTGCTCCAACTACGCATTTTGATTATATAATAGGAAACAAATAATATAAGATAAAACAATGGTTAGTGGCTGATTTAGCGCGAAAATTCAAATGCTCCAACCACGCCTTGACACTTCATCATCTTCTCCATGGCTTTTGTTTTTCCTGAAACAAAATAAACAAGATTGCAGGGGTTTTAAACCCCCACTATATACAGTGTGAAAAAATAGCGATTAGCTCGTCTGTAATCAGAAATTGGGCGCGACCCCATCATTGGATTTGTCTGAAGGTCCTGATTCTAATAGGCTAGGTCTCACGTCCTAATTTTTCCATAACTGGGAAACCCCAATTCAAGGTTCTGAAAACCCTAAGCGTCGTTCATGGTGGAATCGCGTATGGGCAATGATTCTTCAATTAAATCATACTGCTAGCTTCAGAATCAACTCATTAGTACAAATCAAGAATCAAAATGCATGGATATGGCCTGAATAATAAAACACGATTATGCAAAAAGAAGGACACAGTTTGACTTTTAATTACCAATTCTTGATGTTAGGGATATGGAAAACTATTCAGTTAGCTTCAGTAACACTTTTGCAAGCTATTGGGATTAATCTTGGCCTCTGAATCGTCCTCTAAGGCCACTTTCAGTTTTCAAAATTTTGACAAAAAACTCAACCTTGGTTCTTGATGTATGGCGCAGCCTGGAGGTTATGGACACTAGGGTTTTCATCAGTATATATGTGTGAATGATTAGGGTTGGAAATTTGGTCCAAAGGATCCTTGAATTGATGGAGAGGATATTTGATTTTCATGCCATAATTTTCAAATCTTTTTCATGCTATTTTGGTTCCAATCATGTCCAATCACATGGATTCTTTCCCTATCTAATAATGCACGAAAATCTGAAGTTATCCCATGCATAAAAAGATTTGATTGACTTGCTTTGATATTTTCCACATATTTATTTTAATTAAATGAATTATTAGCCATTAAAAATTCAAATAAATAAATAAAAATGATGAAAAACTCCCCTTTGGGCCAAATGGTCGTGCACATGCTTTGGATGATGATTCTTGGAAGAAAATGTGACCCATTAGCATTTTTAAGGCATTTGAAGCAAAGTTGACTTTTCAAAATATCCAAAAATTTCCCAACTTCCACAAGGAATATCTTGCTCAATTTTTAAGCTTTGCTCATGTTCTTGGACATTTTGGAAAGGTCTTGAAGTCCTCTAACCAATGCTTTTGGTCCCATGTCATTTTGATTTACCAATCTCAAGTTATGGCCTTTGACTTAAAGTCCCTTTTTGTTGACTTTTGAAAATGACCTATAATGTTGAAATTGATAACTTTTTGTGAGAGCATTTCTTGGACTTGAAGTGTGAAGAGGAGTTGTAGGAAATGTCTTTCTCTTCAAAATGAGCTTTGGATGGAATTTTTCTGATAAACCATGTGGAAGTTATGCCTTGGTCAAGTTACAGTTGACTTTTTCAACTGTCCAAATATGGAAACTTTTGCATCTTGAGATTTTTTGAGCCAAGCTTTGAAAATCATGATCAAGAATTGATCAAATGATGTTTGTGGCTTCAAAATAAGATGTTGACCAAAAATTTTGACTTTTGACCGTCAAATGACCATTTTGCCCCTGCAGTTGACTGTAGTGCAATTAGGGGTTTTGACTGTGCAATTTTGTGCTGTAAGTCTTGAAACTTGGCATGAGGATGCTTGACCATATTTGTAGGCATGTGGGACTTGATTGGACCCTTGGAAACTTCATTTTCTTTGTCAGAACCAAAACCCTAGTCTTTGACTGTTAGGAGGCCCTTGAACTGTGCAACCCTTGGGGAATTTTGAAGCTTTGACCTTGCAATTCTTGAAGAATATGGGAGGGCAAATTTTGGGGTACAACAGTTGCCCCTGTTCAATCTTCTTAGACCTGAGGATGCAGATTGGCTGGCGTGCCTTTCGTAATCCGAAGGTAGAAGATGATTGAACACTAGAGTGCCCAGAAATTTGCGCTCACATAGTAGTGTGATGATGGGAATGGGCTTACGGATGCCATTTGGAGATTTGATGAATAGGATGATGGGCTTATAGATGCCATGCTGAAAGATGATGGAAGGTGGATGGGCTTATAGATGCCATCTGGGTGTTGATCGCGTAAGAGTTTCCTCAGCGAGAACTTGCGTACCTGCAAAAGAAAAAATGATTACCTGACCTGTTACAGGAGCTGGTCTTCAAATTCTTTATGTAGATGTGTCCTGACTGGTTACAGGAGCTGAATCTGGAGCTTCAAACGGTGATGAACCAGGGGTGGTTACTACCTCAACAGGAACAGTGAGAGAACCTTGGATGACTTCAACCTCAACAGTAACGCTGAGAGAATCTGGGGACGATTACTACCTCCGCAGTAACGGGGAGAGAACCATAGGCGACTTCAACCTCAACAGTAATCATTGAGAGAATCTTGGGCGACTTCAACCTCAACAGTAATCATTGAGGGAACCTTGGGCGACTTCAACCTCAACAGTAATCATTGAGAGAATCTTGGGCGACTTCAACCTCAACAGTATCATTGAGAGAATCTTGGATATCTTCTATTGAGTCTTTATCAGGAAAATCTGTTAGGGGTCGATTTAGCTGGACTAGAGAAGGCCTTGGACTGGATAAGAAACAGAAAAATCTTAGGGTCGATTTAGCTGAACCGGTCTAGGTCTTGAAATCTTCAACTGGATAAGAAACAGGGAGATCTTAGGGTCGATCTGACTGAACCAGAGAAGGCCTTGGACTGGATAAGAAACAGAAAAATCTTAGGGTCGATTTAACTGAACCGGTCTAGGTCTTGAAATCTTCAACTGGATAAGAAACAGGGAGATCTTAGGGTCGATCTGACTGAACCAGAGAAGGCCTTTGACTGGATAAGAAACAAAAATATCTTAGGGTCGATTTAACTGAACCGATCAAGGTCTTGAAACATAGTTGAGAACTTAACTGAATCTTTCCTGAAAGGTAAAGGTCAGTCATATGCAATGCATGATATGGATCAAGCAATGATGTTCTCAACATAAATGAGATTTGTATATGCATGCTATAATGATGTATGTGATGTTTATGAATTTATGTTTTCGTCTTAGGAAGATAAATCCTTGACGGGTGCCGGGAAGTTACTCCTGGGCTGATATTGAAGAATAGATTTTTGCTTCCACTGGGGATGATAGTTGCAAGAATACCAGTAGGAGAAGATAACTCCGTTGGGGATAAACTTGGCGAATGGATTACTCTACGGGGAGAAAGGTACTCTGTTGAGTTGTTGATAATAACTTGCTGGGGATACCATTGTTGTGTTGGAAGTGTTAATAGACTTCGCTGGGGATAAGAAGACTTCGTCGAGGACGATCTTCTCATGACCTTTTGGCTGAGGATAACCCAGTTATATCCTGGTAAGGAAATAACTCTTTGAATAAAGTCGGGAGACGCGTTCGTGCTCTGCGAGGATAAGCTTCCAGAATCTACTGGGGATAAGCTTACTGCTTGGAGAGATGATTCCAATTTTCCTGGGGGAGCTGGATTGAACTCTCTTGGGGAAGTTTTGAACTGTATCGGGGAGGTGACTCCATTGAATGTCTGGTATACCGCCGGGGAACAATCTTTAGGTCAAGACTATCGGGGATGCTTGTTAAGGATGCCTGTATACTGCTGGGGAATGTTGAGATCTGCTGGAGGGTACTCAACTTCCTTAAGGTTGATAATATAGCTTGGCTTGAGGAGAGTATACTGCTTGCTGGCTCACTCTCGGGGGAATTAAGATATCTGGTTGTATTCTTCAGCTGAACCTGCCTTGATACCTTTGG
Source organism: Vicia faba (assembly GCA_948472305.1). NCBI lineage: Eukaryota > Viridiplantae > Streptophyta > Magnoliopsida > Fabales > Fabaceae > Vicia > Vicia faba. The sequence continues at coordinate 1,358,328,227 of OX451739.1, read as the reverse complement.
AGGATAGAACAATTAGATGGCTTAGACAACACTTTATTGCCCTTGTTTCTAATGTTACCTGTAATTAATCCTTTGTTTCGTATGCAAATATTCATGAGTTAGCAAATTATTGTCAATGCATATATCACAAATTTGAACCTTGGACGTTCTTCGCAAGACAAAACAGAAAAGGAAAAACAATTGGACATTTTAACTGAAAAGTGATTTTGTATTGATTTTTGAATTGCCTGTAAATAGGCGCTTCATGTACAAGAGGCTGACGTCCTAGTAAGAGAACGCCGCCGAACAAAAGAGTTTATACAAATTTATACAAGAGAAAATAAAACAGCTGTGTGAAATGAATGATCCCACTGGGTTTCAACTCTGCTATTGCCTTTATAACTCCGAGCGTCTCATCACTTGATGACCTTAGTTGAAGATGAAGCTGACTGATCGATGCCGTCTGAACTTGATGTAGATACCGGATTCTGGATGCAAAGTGATCCAATGAGACATAGTATTATGCTTTATCCCTAATTTTTGCCTGGACCGCCCTTTCGGGTTTTCAGTCCACCGGGATACCCATTTTTGCCCAAGCCGCCTTTTCAGGTTTTCGACTTGCCGGGTGTACTGATTTTTTCATTTCACCCCTTCATTTTGCCCGAACCCTTTTGGTTCGCCGGGAAGCCCTAATTTTTGCCTAGGCATGTCAGCCTAGCGGGTCTTTTTTCATGCGTAGTATCTTTTTACTATGTCTGCATTGGCGGGGTGAGGAAGGTCGTCACTATCCATGTTGGTTAGAATCATGGCTCCTCCTGAGAACACCTGTTTAACTACAAACGGCCCTTCGTACGTAGGGGTCCATTTGCCCCTTGGATCACTCTGAGGAAGGATGATTCGTTTGATTACCAGATCCCCAACTTGATACTCTTGTGGTCTGACCTTTTTGTTAAATGCCCTGATCATTCGTTTCTGATACGTCTGACCATGACAGATAGCAGCAAGTCTCTTTTCATCAATAAGATTTAATTGATCAAGTCGTGTCTGGATCCAATCATCTTGGTTCAGATTTGCATCCTTCATTATCTGGAGAGAGGGTATTTGTACTTCGATCGGTAAGACTGCCTCCATACCATAGACCAAGGAGAAAGGAGTTGCCCCGGTTGACGTCCTGGCTGAGGTACGGTACCCATGTAGAGCGAACGGTAACATCTCGTGCCAATATTTATAAGTCACTGTCATCTTATGCACGATTTTCTTAATGTTCTTATTTGCTGCTTCTACAGCCCCATTCATCTTCGGCCTGTAAGGAGAAGAGTTGTGGTGCTGTATTTTAAATTGCTCGCAGAGCTCAGTGATCATCTTGTTATTAAGATTGGTCCCGTTGTCTGTAATGATCCTTTCCGGGACGCCGTATCGACAGATCAGATTATGTCGAATGAACCGTGCCACAACAGTCTTGGTTACCGTCGCGTAGGAAGCTGCTTCGACCCACTTCGTGAAGTAATCTATCGCTACCAGGATGAAGCGATGTCCATTAGATGCCGTAGGTTTAATCTCACCGATCATGTCTATGCCCCACATTCCAAACGGCCAAGGCGCAGTCAGAACATTTAGAGGAACTGGAGGAACATGCACCTTGTCTGCATAAATCTGGCATTTATGGCATGTCCGAGAATGTTGGTAGCAGTCTGCTTCCATTGTGGACCAGAAATACCCTGCCCGAAGGATTTTCTTCGCCATAGTGTGTCCACTGGAATGTGTACCAAAGGTCCCTTCATGTAGCTCTTCCATGATCCTTTCTGCTTCTGTCTTATCCACACACCGCAGTAAGGTCAAATCATGGTTTCGCTTGTACAGGATGCCGTTGCTAAGGAAGAACTTTGCTGCGAACCTTCTCAGAAACTTTTTATCATTGACAGATGCGCCTTCAGGGTATTCCTGAGCTTCCAAGTATCTCTTCACCTCATGGTACCAAGGCTTCTCGGTCACCAGTTCAGTCTCGAGATCACAACAGTATGCCGGTTCGTCCAGTTTCCAGATGATGATCCGGGGAGCCTCATTGTCCCATTTGACTTTGAACATAGAAGACATTGTAGCTAATGCGTCCGCCAGCTGATTCTCCTCTCTCGGGAAGTGTTCAAAGGTTATCTCTGTGAAGTGAGGGATCAATGTCAACACACATTCTCTGTAAGGAATAAGGTTCGGATGTTTCGTATCCCACTCTCCTTTGATCTGATTGATCACAAGAGCGGAATCTCCGAAGACACTCAAGAACTTGATCCTCAAGTCGATCGCAGCTTGGAGACCCATGATGCATGCCTCATATTCCGCCATGTTGTTGGTACAGTTGAAACATAGCCGGGCAGTGAGTGGAGTATGAGTTCCTTTGGGGGATATGATCACAGCGCCAATGCCGTTACCCAAAGCGTTTGAGGCTCCGTCAAAGTGCATAGACCATCGGGATCCTTCCTCAGGTCCTTCATCCGGTCCAGGTACTTCACAATCAGTCACAATCATGATGCTCTCGTCTGGAAACTCGAAGTTCATTGACTGATAGTCGTCTACTGCCTGATGTGCCAAGTGGTCTGCCAATACACTTCCTTTGATGGCTTTCTGGGTCGTGTACTGAATGTCGTATTCTGTCAAGATCATTTGCCATCTTGCTATTCTCCCAGACAGAGCAGGCTTTTCAAATATGTACTTTATAGGATCCATCTTTGAGATCAACAAGGTAGTGTGAGTCAGCATATACTGTCTCAGCCGGCGAGCAGCCCATACCAAAGCGCAGCAAGTTTTCTCAAGCAGTGAGTATCGGGTCTCACAGTCGGTAAACTTTTTACTAAGGTAATAAATGGCATGCTCTTTTCGGCCAGACTCGTCATGCTGCCCCAACACACACCCCATTGAGTTGTCAAGTACTGTCAAGTATAGTATCAGAGGTCTCCCTTCAACCGGTGGCATAAGGATGGGTGGTTCTTGGAGATACTCCTTGATTCTGTCAAAAGCAGCCTGACATTCATCATTCCAACGTACTACCTGATCTTTCTTCAGCAGTTTGAAGATTGGCTCACAGGTAGCAGTCAGGTGTGAGATGAATCGAGCAATGTAATTCAGGCGTCCTAAAAAGCCTCTGACCTCTTTCTCTGTCCTAGGAACTGGCATCTCTTGAATAGCTTTGACCTTGGCAGGGTCCACTTGAATACCCTTGTCACTTACAACAAAGCCTAGCAACTTCCCAGATCTTACCCCGAAGGTGCACTTGTTCGGGTTTAGCCTTAGCTTGTACAGTTTCAGACGGTCAAACAACTTCTGCAGATGATCTAGGTGCTCTTCCTCAGTCTGGGACCTTGCGATCATGTCATCAACATACACTTCTATCTCATGATGGATCATGTCATGAAATAAAGCAACCATGGCACGTTGGTAGGTTACCCCAACATTTTTCAGTCCAAAAGGCATGACCTTATAGCAGAAGGTGCCCCACTGAGTAACAAAGGTAGTCTTCTCCATGTCTTCAGGTGCCATCTTGATCTGATTATAACCTGAAAAACCATCCATGAAAGAGAACACCTTATGCTGAGCCGTATTGTCAACAAGGACATCAATGTGAGGTAGAGGGAAGTCATCTTTGGGGCTGGCCCTATTCAGATCCTTGTAGTCGACACACATTCTGACCTTACCGTCTTTCTTAGGTACCAGCACCACATTAGCAACCCACTGAGGGTAAGAAGTCACTGCAAGGAAACAGGTATCAAACTGTTTCATAACCTCGGCTTTGATCTTCTCAGACATCTCTGGACGCATACGGCGGACCTTTTGCTTAACTGGAGGGCAGTCTTCCTTAGTAGGCAGGTGATGGACTACGATATCGGTATCCAACCCGGGCATGTCTTCGCAGGACCAGGCAAAGATCTCCATATAATCATGTAACATTTGAGTCAACCGTTGCTTCACGCTGAGCTCTAGGTTGGCACCAATCTTAACTTCCTTCCTGTCCGTCTCAGTAACCAGATTTATTATCTCCACTGGCTCTTCGTGTGGTTGAATTGCCCTCTCTTCCTGGAGCAACAGTCTTGCAAGCTCGCCAGGCACTTCGCAATCATCTTCGCCTTCGTCTTCGGCTAAGTTGATCGGATTTTCGAAGTCATAACTGGCAGTAGCAGAGTCGTTACCAGTGAGATCCAGAGTGGATTGAAACCTGTATGAGTGAGTGTGTGTAAATACAGCTGTTTTGAAATGTATAAAGGAAAGAAAGAAAAGGAGCATAAGATTTGAAATGCTAGAAAACGTCCAAGATCTTTATTCATGATATATGAAATGACAATTTATATGCCCTCACAAATGAAGCCACGGTGCCCCGGGTAAGACACTGGGCCATAGAGTTTTAATTGTTTATTACAAATAATGAAACAAAGAAGTTTATTACTGCATAACAAAAGTAACAGGAGTATGGTCCTTTGCAATCCAATTGGTCAATCCGCCATCAGTTGTCGGGTAGATCCAGCTATTGAACTCTGCTTCATCCACTTCATTATTCTCCCCAACAGCATTCACTCCTGGAATGGTAATGAGCACAGGAGGTCTTCTGGTCTTCGCATTCCGCATAGCTTTCTGACCCTCTGCAGTAAAACCCAGTCCAAATTTGTCAGTTTTCTGTGTAAAGTCGGGAAGCCTGCCCCAGTTAGCATATTCACCTTTCTGAATCACAGCCCGGGCATCCTTTAGGGAAGCCATCTTCAAAGGAACATCCTCTTCAACCGCTGTTTCTGCTGCTGCTAAAGTTGGAAGCACCTCTTCGAAATGCTGAAAGGGGGTTTCAATAAACTCCCCATCCATCTCAATATATCTGAAGGAATTCAAATGGCTCACCATATACTCTTCCTCTCCCTGCACAGTGACAATCTTCCCTCTGACGGGGTATTTTAGCTTCTGGTGCAAGGTAGAGGTCACTGCCCCAGCTTTGTGGATCCAAGGTCGACCCAGCAGACAAGAATACGATGGACGGATATCCATCACATAGAAAGTAGAGTCGAATACTTGAGAGCCCACACGAATAGGAATGTCAACCTCTCCATGAACCATCCTCTTGGAACCGTCAAAGGCTCTGACGATAATATTGCTGGGCTTCAGCTCCAGGCCTTCACAATCCAAACGGTCTAAGGCTTTCTTGGGTAGCACATTTAGGGAAGAACCAGTGTCCACCAACACATGCGCCAGAGTAGTGCCCCTGCATTCGATAGAGACATGTAGGGCGTCATTGTGGTCTCTTCCCTTGGCAGTAAGGTCAGCATCCGAGAAACCCAAACCATTGTCCGCTGTCAGATTTGCTACGCAATCAGTAAACTGAACTGCAGATGTCTCCTGTGGCACATGGGCCGTCTTGAGGAATGAAATTAAGGCCTTAGCATGGGCCTCTGAGCACAATAGCAAGGAGAGCATGGAGATCTTGGAGGGCGTATGCCCCAGCTGTTCCACAACATTAAAGTCGCTCTTCTTGATTATTTTTAGGATTTCCTCCATTTCTTGTTGGGAGGCTTCAGCAGTTATAGGTATTGGTGCCTCCATCCGGGCAGGCTCGTCTTCGATTCCTTTGCCCCGAGCATTGGATGACTCGGCAGCAGGGGGAACAACTTGATCAGAAACAGGAGCTGGTATACTTGCAGGCGTTATAGTAAGGGGTCTTCGAATAGCTGGCGGTGCAATGTCAGGCGAGAAGAGCCTGCCACTGCGGGTAACCTTTGTTGGACCAGTGATATTGCTGATACTGGTGCCAGTGTTAAATTCTTGCTTGATTCCATTCACATACACATCTGCCCCATAGTGCCAGGGGACAGCTTTATCAGATTCGTAGGGGAGAGGCCCCGGGACAGTAATAACAACAGGTGCGACAGTCATGATTTGAACAGGCTTCCTTGGGAGAGCCTTGATTGGATTATTGAAGATTGTAACAACAACAACTTCTTCTACCGGAACCAACTGAACAGCAGACTTCTTAAACAGAATCTCCTTGCTGTCCATTAGGCTTTGGATGCCCAACTTCAGCAAAGGACAACCAGAGAGAGAAACTGCACAGAAAAGGCAACCCTCGCTGCAACCCAGCGATAAACCGGCCAGCAGTAGATTCCTCTTGACAGTCATTAAGGGAGTAGCTACATCATTCACAGAAACAGCGTAAACATCTTCATCAACAGCATTTACTCCATGCTGGGGCATAGGAGCAGTTACCACATTTGGCCTCTCAGGCGCTTCAAATTGTATCTCTTTTGCGTCAATAAGGTCTTGCACCTTATTCCTTAATGCCCAACAGTCATCAGTGGAATGCCTCGGGCTATCGGAGTGATAAGCACAGCGGGCATTTGGGTTGTATTTGGGGGAGGCAGTGTTTACAACTTTTGGGGCCTCTCTGACAGTTACTAGGTTGGTGGATAGCAACTGTGGCAAGATCTGCAATAGGGTCATACTCAAACGGGTAAAATCTCTCCGGGGTCTTTCAGCCCTTGGTGGATTGGTTTGCCGAGGAGCGGCAGCAGGCTTGTCAATCATCACCGCCTTGACAGATTGGCGGCGCTCAGACTTCTCTTGTCTTCTGGACCCGTATACAGCACTAGCCTCCTTTTTGAAGGGTTTCTTCTCAGAGCTTGACGATGCACCCTTCTGAATCTTACCAGACTTCAACCCCGCCTCAATTCTCTCTCCAGTCAGAATAAGATCAGTGAACCCTGCAGACGAATTCCCGATAAGATGGTTGAAAAATGGCCCAGATAGGGTCCCCAAGAACATGTCTACCAACTCCCGGTCAGTCAACGGAGGCTGCACCCTGCCAGCCAGATCCCTCCACTTCTGAGCGTACTCTTTAAAACCTTCACTTGACCCTAGCGACATACCCTAGAGTTGGGTACGTGTAGGGGCAAGGTCGGCATTATATTGATACTGCTTATAGAAAGCAGTAGCCAACTCCTCCCAGTTACGAACCTTGGTCCCATCCAGCTGATAGAACCATTCGAGATGAGTCCCTGAAAGACTCTCCTGGAAGAAGTGGATCCACAAATTCTTGTCCACTGAGTACGGCTGAATCTTCCGCACATACGATCTGAGGTGTAGCTTGGGACAAGACGCCCCGTCATATTTGGTAAAGGATGGTGCTTTGAACTTATGAGGAATGATCACACCAGTAGACAAACCCAAATCTCCAAAATCCAGCCCAGGCACCTGTTGGATCTCCATAGCATTCAGTCTGTCTTCCAACTGCTTGTATCTGTCTTCTGCAGGAGGATACTGTTCCTCATCAAAATCAGTCTCGTTGTCGGAGACTACCGGACTAGGACCTTTTCCCTCTTGGGGACTACCCTTGCCTACAGAAGAACCAGCCTCTTCATTCTGCAGAGTGTTGCCAAACCTTCAGCCCGAGTTGAAAAGAACAGTTCTTCTCTTCTTCTTCTTCTCCTTCTTCAGGAGCAGAGCCTTCAGCTCTTCTTGGCCCTGAGCCAAACCCATGATTAGTTCCTGAAATTGCGCATTCTGCGCCTGAAGAGCCTTGATGGACATCTCGGTTGATGATGAGTCAGGATTCATGATGCTGAAATAAACAGCGAAGAACTGTAAGCAACCTGAAAAGAAGAAAACCTGTTATGCACATGATGAATGATATGTGTTTATGAAATGCATTCAAGGGTTCGAAAGTTCAAATTTGTTGTAGACAAAAAGAACACACGTTATCATTAAGGAAATAATTGTTTGATACATCAAAGCCTCATGGGCACAAATTACAAAGCAAATCAATCCCAAAAGACACTACGCATCCTCTTTGGAGCTATGTAGGTGTTGAGATTCCTCTCCTCATGCAATAGGCGGGTGAGCTCCAAGACCTTCTTTTCACTAGCATGTAGACTGGTCTCAAGAGAATTCTGTTCTTCCTTAAGCTGGATCCAGCTCTTCTGCATTTCTTCCCAGGATGTGGGCATGTCAGGATGCTGAATGGTGTAGGACACTTCTCCTTCCAAGACTGGCTCTTTGATCACAGGGAGCATATGAGGATAAGGCATCACTAACTTCTAGGAGCGGGCGCGTACCCACTTGAGATAGGGTTCCAATGGGATGGAGTTCCTGTGCCCCAATGTCTTACTGTCTATCCTACTTGGCATCCTCCAAGCTCTGATAAATCTCTGGCGAAGTCCTTGTGCATCGTTGTCGAAGTCAAAAACTATGTCAGGAATTAACATATCATGAGGGCCATCCCTCCGAGCATAACCAAACTATCTCCAAGCCAGGCATGGGTTGTAAGTAATACCTCCTCTGATTCCAAGTAAAGGAACATTAGGGTACTCCCCGCAACGATCAATGATAGTGACATCCTCTCTGGACCGAGGGCACCAATGTATATCTGCATGTGTAAGAGTCATCAACCGTTGTGACCATCTCAAACCCCGCTCATTCTTCAGAACTGATTGTGGAAGGTGCGAAATAAACCACCTTCCCAGGAGAGGAGTGCAGCACATAAGGACACCTCTTTTTCTCATGGTTCGAGTGTAACATGAGTGAAGGATGTCCCCCAGCAACGTAGGTATAGGATTCCTGGACATGAAGATCTGGACAGCACTGATATCTATAAGCTGATCTGGATTAGGGAACAACACCAAACCATAGACAAGGAGGGCCACAACTTCTTCAAAAGTTTGTAAGTCAAGGGAGTTCCAACATTCATGGGCTTTTTCAAACAGAAACCTGGCTAAGAACCCTTTGATACCACTTCTAACTTCCCAATGTCCCTTGAGATCAGATGATTGTAGGTGTAAGGCTTTAGCAATCTCTTCAAGCTTGGGTTCCTTTTCTGTACCGTTGTAGGGTAGTTGATCAAGGATAGGGATCTTCAGGAGCCGGGAGAACTCCTCCAATGTAGGTACCAGCTGATAGTCCAAGAAGGTGAAACAGTGATGCAGAGGGTCAAAGAACTGGAACAGGACCTTTATCATGTCTTCCTCAATGTTGGTGTTGACCAAGCTAATGAGTCTTCCATGTCTCTCACTGAATGAAGAGCTCTCGGGAATCCTGGATATAAGCTCCTTAAGCTGAGGAGGGATCCTTACAAGACTGATTTGAATTGTCTTTCTGCGAACAGTTTCCATGTCCTACAAAACAAGAACAAAGATGAAGATTCGAACCCCTGAAATGGTTAGTCAATGCATATGATGATGGATGATGTCATGATGCTATGATTAAACACACCACAGATATTTACAAAGACAAACATGTAAGGCACACAAGTCACACAAGACAAGCCCTTAAGGTTTAAGGCCAGCATGGGGTCTGGGTAGTACCCTCTTGGAGTTGGTGGGCTCAACCTGTCCTATTAGAAGTAACCGGGTTCTAAGGGTCCCAATATCACGGGATTGCTTTCATTGTTCATCGTTTCGATTTAGCCACTGAACTGGCGACCGAAATATTCCAGGAAAGCAACCCTCAATTGAGTGTAGTATCGAGTATCAACCGACCTCGGACTGCACCAAGGTCAGTTATCTCACTACCCTAAAGAGGCCAAGATAGTTCAATTAAGGTTCCTAAGGTCTGTTGATGCTTCATGACACCACGCGGAGGCCCCGTACTCTCCTTGACTGAACTCAAGGGTTACCGGTACACACCAAAGTGCCATATCAACGTAGCAGACTGTTTCAACCATGTCGGTATACCCTGCAGAGTTCCCTCACAGCCTTGTTGCTACTTTCTAAGAAGGTATCCCCAGATCCGGGTTAGGATCTATAGAACTCCCAAGACAGTCCCACAATTTAAAGCAAGCAAATCAATACAATTGAAAACACAGTTATGAACTAACCCTAAGGTACACCTCACTTTATTAGCTTATTCCCCAGCAGAGTCGCCAGTTCTGTGATCGGTGGATCTGGAACTGACTGTTTAACGCTGGTTCGCGAAATGTCGCGGAAGCAAGAGTCGCCACCGTCTTTTATTTTCTCCAAATGGAAAGGACAAAAGCACAGAAAAATTCCTTATAGAGATTGCTCTCGGTTCGGGAGGTAGATTATAGAAAGGGAAGGTGTTAGCACCCTCTCTATCCGTGGTTATCCACGAGCTCTTAGATACTTGCTCATTTGTGTTTTCAAAAGGTTTGTTTGCTTTTCAACTGTGGGTTTTAAAAAAGTTTCTTTGAAAATTCCAGTTCGACTCTTGTATCGGTCCTCAAGAGTGTTTGAAAAATTGCTTTCGAAAGCTTTTTGAAAAGGTGTCGGTGTGAAAAGTATTTTTGATTTGTTTTGAAATTTAGAGCAAGTATCTAGAGTCGTCTACCTACCCTAAGGAATTCGTCTGTGTAGATGTCCTTTAAAGTAGTGCCATCCCACCATTGAGAGGTAGGTAGCACCACCGTTGGAGGTGTTCGGGTCAATTCGAAGGTTCGGGACATGGTGATCACCAGAGCAATAGGAAGATACCTTAGAAGCTACCCTCATGCCAGGTTCCCGGATCATGAGGACTTACTAAAACATCTTCTACTCGACGATCACCTTTCGAGGCAAGGCAACAGTGAGGCGTACCCTAGGGGTGGTGTGTGATTTGTGTGCCGTTTTCATATATTTTGTCTTTTGTCATGTCATGGGTGATCTACGCTTTTGTTTTTATTTTGTCATTCATTCTTGCATGCCAGTATTAACAGTTAAAAAATTGCGAGAAATATAAAGTTCCTAAGCTATTACAAAGGCGCGGGTCCACATCGCCAAATTAAATCCAGGACCCGATTTGACATAAAATAAAGAAATAAAGTGCGAGAAATATAAAATGTCTGAGTTACACAGCTTTGGGAGAATTACATCAATATTTAAAAGAAATAAAATAAAAGGCGCGAATTGAATTAAAATTGAAAGCGAGGGCGTTGGACCCTTTTTACTGAAATTAAATTAAATTATTAAATTAATTAAATAAAAATGAAAAAAGAAATTATTTTGAGATTTTTTGGATTTATGGTTTTTTATGTGAATTAAATGAAATTAACTAATTAACCCTAATTCTACAACTTTTATTTATTAAGAAAAATATGTTAAAATTAAACCTAAAATTAAATTAATTAATTAATGGCAATTTGATTTATAAAAATAAATAATTAATTATTAGTGAAAAGAAAAGAAAAAGGATAAAAATTGATTAAAACCCTAATTCTACAAATTTTTAATTTATTAAGAAAAATGTTTGAATTAAACCTAATTTTACAAAGTTAAATTAATTAATGATATTTACTTAAAAAATATTAAAATAAAATATATTTTTAATTTTGTCTTTTCTGATTTTTATATTATTTTTATATGAAATTAATTTTTTATTGAATTAAAAGAAAACAATGGAATTAAAACAAATAATAATAAAAATAAAACAAAGAAAATAGAAAGGAATACAATACCAAGGGGGGTTCTGTCCCCAAATTGGAGGTAAAGTCAGTAATTCTGGCCCAATTGATTTCTGGCCTTATTGACTTTTCTGCTAGCGTGTAGCTCCATTGACTAACGCCCAGGGTGTTCTTCCAACCAATGCCCTTGGATTGAGGTAATAGGCCATGTGGCACGCTGGATATAAAGCTATAGGATAGGCCTTCAAACAAAGTGCTGCATGGAATCACGTTAGGAAAAAATATTGAAAGAATGTGGGGGACCTGGGATTCGAACCCAGGTCCCAAAGATTACCAATACTACGCTTTGCCAACTGCTCCAACTACGCGTTTTGATTATATAATAGGAAACAAATAATATAAGATAAAACAATGGTTAGTGGCTGATTTAGCGCGAAAATTCAAATGCTCCAACCACGCCTTGACACTTCATCATCTTCTCCATGGCTTTTGTTTTTCCTGAAACAAAATAAACAAGATTGCGGGGGTTTTAAACCCCCACTATATACAGTGTGAAAAAATAGCGATTAGCTCGTCTGTAATCAGAAATTGGGCGCGACCCCATCATTGGATTTGTCTGAAGGTCCTGATTCTAATAGGCTAGGTCTCACGTCCTAATTTTTCCATAACTGGGAAACCCCAATTCAAGATTCTGAAAACCCTAACCGTCGTTCATGGTGGAATCGCGTATGGGCAATGATTCTTCAATTAAATCATACTGCTAGCTTCAGAATCAACTCATTAGTACAAATCAAGAATCAAAATGCATGGATATGGCCTGAATAATAAAACACGATTATGCAAAAAGAAGGACACAGTTTGACTTTTAATTACCAATTCTTGATGTTAGGGATATGGAAAACTATTCAGTTAGCTTCAGTAACACTTTTGCAAGCTATTGGGATTAATCTTGGCCTCTGAATCGTCCTCTAAGGCCACTTTCAGTTTTCAAAATTTTGACAAAAAACTCAACCTTGGTTCTTGATGTATGGCGCAGCCTGGAGGTTATGGACACTAGGGTTTTCATCAGTATATATGTGTGAATGATTAGGGTTGGAAATTTGGTCCAAAGGATCCTTGAATTGATGGAGAGGATATTTGATTTTCATGCCATAATTTTCAAATCTTTTTCATGCTATTTTGGTTCCAATCATGTCCAATCACATGGATTCTTTCCCTATCTAATAATGCACGAAAATCTGAAGTTATCCCATGCATAAAAAGATTTGATTGACTTGCTTTGATATTTTCCACATATTTATTTTAATTAAATGAATTATTAGCCATTAAAAATTCAAATAAATAAATAAAAATGATGAAAAACTTCCCTTTGGGCCAAATGGTCGTGCACATGCTTTGGATGATGATTCTTGGAAGAAAATGTGGCCCATTAGCATTTTTAAGGCATTTGAAGCAAAGTTGACTTTTCAAAATATCCAAAAATTTCCCAACTTCCACAAGGCATATCTTGCTCAATTTTTAAGCTTTGCTCATGTTCTTGGACATTTTGGAAAGGTCTTGAAGTCCTCTAACCAATGCTTTTGGTCCCATGTCATTTTGATTTACCAATCGCAAGTTATGGCCTTTGACTTAAAGTCCCTTTTTGTTGACTTTTGAAAATGACCTATAATGTTGAAATTGATAAATTTTTGTGAGAGCATTTCTTGGACTTGAAGTGTGAAGAGGAGTTGTAGGAAATGTATTTCTCTTCAAAATGAGCTTTGGATGGAATTTTTCTGATAAACCATGTGGAAGTTATGCCTTGGTCAAGTTACAGTTGAATTTTTCAACTGTCCAAATATGGAAACTTTTGCATCTTGAGATTTTTTGAGCCAAGCTTTGAAAATCATGATCAAGAGTTGATCAAATGATGTTTGTGGCTTCAAAATAAGATGTTGACCAAAAATTTTGACTTTTGACTGTCAAATGACCATTTTGCCCCTGCAGTTGACTGTAGTGCAATTAGGGTTTTTGACTGTGCAATTTTGTGCTGTAAGTCTTGAAACTTAGCATGAGGATGCTTGACCATATTTGTAGGCATGTGGGACTTGATTGGACCCTTGGAAACTTCATTTTCTTTGTCATAACCAAAACCCTAGTCTTTGACTGTTAGGAGGCCCTTGAACTGTGCAACCCTTGGGGAATTTTGAAGCTTTGACCTTGCAATTCTTGAAGAATATGGGAGGGCAAATTTTGGGGTACAACACCAGCCAAGAGCTGAGAGGCCCAAACGGCAGTACACTCGGCTCAGCATGACTCTCTCTCAGATCTTACCACAACTGCTGTCAACTAGCCTGGTAACTGTCAAGGAGGCTCCGAAGGTGGTAAACACAGCATCTCCGAAGTACAACCCCAACGCCCGCTGCGCTTATCACTCTGATAGCCCGGGACATAACACTGATGATTGTTAGGCTCTGAGGAATAAGGTTCAAGACCTTATTGATGCTAAAGAGGTTCAGTTCGAGGCGCCCGAGAAGCCTAATGTGGTGACTGCTCCCATGCCTAACCATGGAGTAAATGCTATCGGGGATGAAGACGAAGTGGAAGAATCTGAGTTTGACAGCTGGATCTACTCAACGACCAACGGTGGACCTAGCAACTGGACTGCAAAAGACTTTACCCCTATTACTTTTATCACCCAGTAATGAACTTCTTTGTTTTGAATTTGTAATAAACAATAATTTGAAACTCTATGGCCCGGTGTCTTACCCGGGGCACCGTGGTTTTATTTGTGAGGGCTTTTGTTTGTCACTTCCATATATCATGAATAAAAGCATTGGACGTTTTTACATTTCAAATCTTGCGCTCCCTTTATTTCTTTATATATTGCAAAACAGCTGTATTTACACACACTCACTCATACAGGTTCCAATCCACTCTGGATCTCACTGGTAACGACTCTGCTACTGCCAGTTATGACTTCGAAAATCCGATCAACTTAGCCGAAGACGAAGGTGAAGATGATTGCGAAGTGCCTGGTGAGCTTGCAAGACTGTTACTCCAGGAAGAGAGGGCCATTCAGCCACATGAAGAGCCAGTGGAAACGGTAAATCGTGGTACTGAGGCAGACAGAAAGGAAGTCAAGATTGGTGTTAATCTAGAGCTCAGTGTGAAACAACGGTTGATCCAGATGCTGCATGACTATGTGGAAATCTTCGCCTGGTCTTACGAAGACATGACTGGGTTGGATACCGACATTGTGGTTCATCACCTGCCTACCAAGGAAGACTGTCCTCCGGTTAAACAGAAGGTCTGCCGTATGCGTCCAGAGATGTCCGAGAAAATCAAGGCTGAGGTTATGAAACAATTTGATGCCGGGTTTCTAGCAGTGACTTCTTACCCTCAGTGGGTTGCCAACGTGGTTCCAGTGCCGAAGAAAGATGGTAAGGTCTGAATGTGTGTTGACTACAAGGATTTGAACAGGGCCAGCCCTAAAGACGACTTCCCTTTGCCTCATATCGACGTTCTGGTTGACAACACTGCTCAGCATAAGGTATTCTCCTTCACGGACGGTTTCTCAGGTTATAACCAAATCAATATGGCTCCTGAAGATATGGAAAAAACTACCTTTGTTACTCAGTGGGGCACCTTCTGCTACAAGGTCATGCCATTCGGGTTGAAAAATGCTGGGGCAACCTACCAACGTGCCATGGTTGCTTTGTTTCATGACATGATCCATCATGAGATAGAAGTATATGTCGACGATATGATTGCAAGGTCCCAAACTGAGGAGGAACACCTTGACCATCTACGGAAACTATTTGACCGTCTGAAGTTGTACAAGCTGAGGTTGAACCCGAACAAGTGCACCTTCGGGGTAAGATTTGGAAAGTTGCTAGGCTTCGTCGTGAGCGATAAAGGTATTCAAGTGGACCCTGCCAAGGTCAAAGCCATACAAGAGATGCCGGCTCCCAAGACAGAGAAGGAATTCAGAGGCTTTCTAGGACGTCTGAACTACATTGCCCGATTCATCTCGCACCTAACTGCTACCTGTGAACCAATCTTCAAGCTGCTGAAGAAAGATCAAGTAGTACGTTGGGATGATGAATGTCAGGCCGCTTTCGAAAGAATCAAAGAGTATCTCCAAAAGCCACCCATTCTTATGCCACCGGTTGAAGGGAGACCTCTAATATTATACTTGACAGTACTTGACAACTCAATGGGGTGTGTGTTGGGGCAGCATGACGAGTCTGGCCGAAAAGAGCACGCCATTTATTACCTTAGCAAAAAGTTTACCGACTGTGAGACCCGATACTCACTGCTCGAGAAAACTTGCTGCACTTTGGTATGGGCTGCCCGCCGGCTGAGACAGTATATGCTGACTCACACTACTCTGTTGATTTCTAAAATGGATCCAATCAAGTACATATTCGAAAAGCCTGCCCTGTCCGGAAGAATAGCAAGATGGAAGATGATCTTGACGGAATATGATATCCAGTACACGACTTAGAAAGCGATCAAGGGAAGTGTATTGGCAGACCATTTGGCACACCAGGCAGTGGACGACTACCAGTCCATGAACTTTGAATTTCCAGACGAGGATATCATGGTAGTAACTGATTGTGAAGTACTTGGACCGGATGAAGGACCTGAGGAAGGATCCCGATGGTCTATGCACTTTGACGGAGCCTCGAACGCTTTGGGTAACGGTATCGGCGCTGTGATCATATCCCCAAAAGGCACTCATACTCCACTCACTGCCCGGTTATGTTTCAACTGCACTAACAACATGGCGGAGTATGAAGCATGCATCATGGGTCTTCAAGCTGCAATTGACCTAAGGATCGAGTTTTTGAGTGTCTTCGGAGATTCCGCTCTCGTGATCAATCAGATCAAAGGCGAGTGGGATACGAAACACCCAAATCTTATTCCTTACAAAGAATGTGTGTTGACATTGATCCCCCATTTCACAGAGATAACTTTTGAACACTTCCTAAGAGAGGAGAATCAGTTGGCGGACGCGCTGGCTACGATGTCTTCTATGTTCAAAGTTAAATGGGACAACGAGGCTCCCCGGATCATTATCTGGAAATTGGACAAACCTGCATATTGTTGTGATCTTGAAGCTGAGATGGTAACTGAAAAACCCTGGTATCATGAGGTGAAGAGGTATCTGGAAGCTCAAGAATACCCCGAAGGCGCATCTGTCAATGACAAAAAGTTTCTGAGAAGGTTCGCTGCAAAGTTCTTCCTCAGCAACAGCATTCTCTACAAGCGAAACCATGATTCAACCTTACTGCGTTGTGTGGATAAGACTGAAGCAGAAAAGATCATGGCAGAGCTGCATGAAGGAGCCTTCGGAACACATTCTAGTGGACATACCATGGCAAAGAAAATCCTCCGGGCAGGATATTTCTGGTCTACAATGGAAGCCGACTGTTACCAACACTCCCGGACGTGTCATAAATGCCAGATATATGCTGATAAGGTGCACGTTCCTCCAGTTCCTCTGAACGTCTTGACAGCACCTTGGCCTTTTGCAATGTGGGGCATTGATATGATCGGCGAGATCAGACCTACGGCATCCAACGGGCATCGCTTCATCCTGGTAGCGATTGATTACTTTACGAAGTGGGTTGAAGCAGCTTCCTATGCTACGGTAACCAAGAACGTCGTGGCACGGTTCATTCGGCATAACCTGATCTGTCGATACGGTGTACCTGAGAGGATTATTACGGACAATGGTACCAATCTTAACAACAAAATGATCACTGAGCTCTGCGAGCAATTCAAGATACAGCACCACAACTCTTCTCCCTACCGGCCGAAGATGAATGGAGTTGTCGAAGCAGAAAATAAGAATATCAAGAAGATTGTGCAGAAGATAACAGTGACGTACAAATATTGGCACGAGATGTTACCGTTTGCTCTTCATGGGTACCGTACCTCAGCAAGAACGTCAACCGGGGCAACCCCCTTTTCCTTGGTCTATGGCATGGAGGCAGTATTGCCCATTGAAGTCCAGATACCCTCTCTCCGGATAATGAAGGATGCAGATCTGAGCAAAGATGACTGGATCCAGACTCGACTTGATCAATTAAACCTAATCGACGAAAAGAGACTCACTGCTATTTGTCATGGTCAAACGTATCAAAAATGGATGATCAGGGCATTTAACAAGAAAGTCAGACCACAAGAGTATCAAGTTGGGGACCTGGTAATCAAATGCATCATTCTTCCTCAAAGTGATCCCAGGGGCAAATGGACCCCCACATACAAAGGGCAATTTGTGGTTAAACATGTCTTCTCATGAGGAGCCATGATTCTAACCACCATGGACGGTGACGACCTTCCTCACCCCGCCAATACAGACGTAGTAAAAAGATACTACGCATGATAAAAGACTCGCTAGGTTGACATGCCTAGGCAAAAATAAGGGCTTCCCGGCGAACCAAAAGGGTTCGGGCAAAAATAAGGGATGAAATGAAAAAATCTTTACACCCGACAAGTCGAAAACCTGAAAAGGCGGCTTGGGCAAAAATGGGTATCCCGGTGGACTGAAAACCCGAAAGGGCGGTCCAGGCAAAAGTTAGGGATAAGCGTAATACTATGTCTCATTGGATCACCTTGCATCCAGAATCAGGTATCAACTACCAAGTTTAGACGGCATCGATCAGTCAGCTTCATCATCAACTAAGCAGCAAAGTGATGAGACGCTCGAAGATATAAAGGCGATAGCAGAGTTGGAACCAAGTGGGATTACTCTTTTCACACAGCTGTTTTGTTTTCTTTGTACAAATTGTATAAACTCTGTTGTTCGGCGGTGTTCTCTTACTAGGACGTCAGCCTCTTGTACATAAACGCCTATTTACATGCAAATTCAAAAATCAATACAAATTCACTTTTCAGATAAATTGCCGATTATTTTTCCTTTTTCTGTTTTGTCTTGCGAAGAACGTCCAATGTTCAATTGTGATATATGCATTTGACACTAATTGCTAACTCATAAATACTTGCATACGAAACAAAGGATTAATTACAGGTGACATTAGAAACAGGGGCAATAATGAGTTGTCTAAGCAATCTAGTTGCTCTGTCCGCCAAGGTACCAAGGTAAGTTCGGCTGAAGAATGTAACCAGGATACCTTCACTCCCTGTAGAGTAAGACAGAATCAGCAATACTCTCCTCAAGCAGAGTTGGTCTCCCATAAGCCCTACAAGGCACATTGTCTCCAGCAAGTCAGCGACACTCTCTCCAAGCAGAGTTAGTCTACTGTCAACCTTAAGGATGTGGGATATCCCCAGAAGATCTCAACATTCCCCAACGGAGTATGCCGATGTTCCTCAACAAGCATCCCCGACAGTCTTAATATAAGATTGTTCCCCGGTGGAATACCAGACACCCCAGTGGAGCCATTCCCCAGTGCAGTCCAAAAGTCTCCCCAGGAGAGTTGAATCAATCTCCCCAGTAGGAAGCTTATCCCCAGTAGATTCTGGAAGCTTACCCCTGCAGAGCACGAACGCATCTCCCAGACTTTTTTATTCAAAGGTTATTCTCCACCGGAGATTATAACTGGGTTATCCTCAGCTAAAAGCCACGGAAAGATCGTCCTCGGCGAAGTTCTTCCTATCCCCCAACGGAGTTCATCAATTCCTCATAACATATCAACGGTATCCCCAGCGGAGTTATCATCAAACCTCAGCGAAGTGTCTCTTCCCACAGAGTATTCCCCGCAGAGTAATCTCTTCGCCAAGTTTATTCCCCCAACGGAGTCATCTTCTCCTATCGGTTTATTCTTGCAACCATCACCCCCAGTGGAAATGAAGAACTTCACTCCCCAACATCAGCCCAGGATTCAACTTCCCGGCATTCGTCAAGGATTTATTTTCCTAGACACATTCATAAACATATCACATTTCGTACATCCTGCTTACATACACAATGCATGCACATACGCATCATATCACACAATCTCATTTCTCCCTGAGAACATCATGACATCATGCTTTTCATACATCATGACATTGCATACAACTGATGTTTTACCTTTTCAGGAAAAAGGTCAATCCAAAGATAATTACTATCAACTGTCGCAATTCCAGATTCGATACCTGTATCTAGCCAGGGCATATCTGTTGACGACTATTTCCAGACTCGATTCCTGTATCCTGCCAGGGCACGTCTGAAGAGTTTGAAGATCTGATTCCTGTATCCAGCCAGGGCGTATCTGTTGACGACTATTTCCAGATTCGATTCCTGTATCCAGCCAGGGCACGTCTGAAGAGTTTGAAGATCCGATTCCTGTATCCAGCCAGGGCGTATCTATTGACGACTATTTCTGGATCCGATTCCTGTATCCAGCCAGGGCGTATCTGTTGACGACTATTTCCGGACTCGATTCCTGTATCCTACCAGGGCACGTCTGAAGAGTTTGAAGATCCGATTCCTGTATCCAGCCAGGGCGTATCTGTTGACGACTATTTCCGGACTCGATTCCTGTATCCTGCCAGGGCACGTCTGAAGAGTTTGAAGATTCGATTCCTGTATCCAGCCAGGCCATATCTGTTGACGACTAATTCCAGATTCGATTCCTGTATCCAGCCAGGGCACGTCTGAAGAGTTTGAAGATTCGATTCCTGTATCCAGCCAAGGCATATCTGTTGACGACTAATTCCAGATTCAATTCCTGTATCCAGCCAGGGCACGTCTGAAGAGTTTGAAGATTCGATTCCTGTATCCAGCCAGGGCATATCTGTTGACGACTATTTCCAGATTCGACTCCTGTATCCAGCCAGGGCACGTCTGAAGAGTTTGAAGATCCGATTCCTGTATCCAACCAGGGCGTATCTGTTGACGACTATTTCCAGATTCGATTCCTGTATCCAGCCAGGGCACGTCTGAAGAGTTTGAAGATCTGATTCCTGTATCCAGCCAGGGCGTATCTGTTGACGACTATTTCCATATCTGATTCATGTATCCAGCCAGGGCGTATCTGTTGACGACTATTGCCAGATTCGATTCCTGTATCCAGCGAGGGCATGTCTGAAGAGTTTGAAGATTCGATTCCTGCATCCAGCCAGGGCATATCTGTTGACGACTATTTCCAGATTCGATTCCTGTATCCAGCCAGGGCACGTCTGAAGAGTTTGAAGATTCGATTCCTGCATCAAGCCAGGGCATATCTGTTGACGACTAATTCCATATTCGATTCCTGTATCCAGCCAGGGCACGTCTGAAGAGTTTGAAGATCCGATTCCTGTATCCAGCCAGGGCATATCTGTTGACAACTAATTCCAGATTCGATTCCTGTATCCAGCCAGGGCACGTCTGAAGAGTTTGAAGATTCGATTCTTGTATCCAGCCAGGGCATATCTGTTGACGACTATTTCCAGATTCGATTCCTGTATCCAGCTAGGGCACGTCTGAAGAGTTTGAAGATTCGATTCCTGTATCCAGCCAGGGCATATCTGTTGACGAATATTTCCAGATTCAATTCCTGTATCTAGCCAGGGCACGTCTGAAGAGTTTGAAGATTCGATTCATGTATCCAGCCAGGGCATATCTGTTGACGACTATTTCCAGATTCGATTCCTGTATCCAGCCAGGGCACGTCTGAAGAGTTTGAAGATTCGATTCCTGTATCCAGCCAGGGCATATCTATTGACGATTAATTCCAGATTCGATTCCTGTATCCAGCCAGGGCACGTCTGAAGAGTTTGAAGATTCGATTGCTGTATCCAGCCAGGGCATATCTATTGACGACTAATTGTAGATTCGATGTCTGTATCCAGCCAGGGCATATCTGCATGAAGAGTTTGAAGATCAACCCCTGTAACAGGCCAGGTAATTATCTTTCTTTCTCAAGTACGCAAATTCTCGCTAAGGAATCTCTTACGCGATCGACACCCCCCGATGGCATCTATAAGCCCATCCTCCTATCCATTACAGTTCCAAATGGCATCTATAAGCCCATTCCCGACAAGGTTCTGTCACATCTCCAGATGGCATCTATAAGCCCATCCTCCTATCCACCATCCCTCCAAATGGCATCTGTAAGCCCATTCCCGCCATCACACTGCTAATACTCTACTATGTGAGTGCAAATTTCTGGGCACTCTAGTGTTCAATCATCTTCCACCCTCGGATCACGAAAGGCACACAAGCCAATCTACATCCTCAGGTCTAAGAAGATTGAACAGGGGAAACTGTTGTACCCCAAAATTTGCCCTCCCATAATCTTCAAAGTTATGACAAGCAAATGGTTCAAGGTCTACTCAAGGGCTACACAGTCAACCATCCTCCTAAGCCAGTCAAATTAGGGTTTTGGTTCTTGCAAAAAAGTTGAGGTTTTCAAGGGATCAATCAAGTCCCATATGCTCATATACATTGTCAAACATCCACAAGTCAAGTTTCAAGGCTCACAAGGTCAAGTTGCACAGTCAAAAACCCTAATTGCTCCACAGTCAACTGCAGGGGCAAAATGGTCATTTGGCAGTCAAAAGTCAAAATTTTTGGTCAACATCTTATTTTGAAGCCACAATCATCATTTGGTCAAATCTTGACCATGATTTCACAAGAATGGCTCAAAAATCATCAAGGTGTCAAAAGTTTCTATTTTTGGACAGTTGGAAAGTCAACTGTAACTTGACCAAGGCATAACTTTTTCATGGTTCATCAGAAAAATCCCATCCAATGCTCATTTTGAAGGGGAGGACATTTCTTACAACTCATCTTCACATTCCAAGTCCAATAAATGCTCTCACAAAAAGTTATCAATTTCAACATTATAGGTCATTTTCAAAAGTCAACAAAAAGGCACTTTAAGTCAAAGACCATAACTTGAGATTGGTAAATCAAAATGACATGGGACCAAAGACATTGGTTAGAGGACTTCAATACCTTTCCAAAATGTCCAAGAACATGTTCATAGCCTCAAAATTGAGCAAGATATGCATTGGAGAAGTTGGGAAATTTTTGTGAAATAGCCAAAGTCAACTATCCTTGAAACTCCATTTTTGACAAAAGGGGCCCACTTTTTCCACTTGGTTCAGCTTGGCCATGCCTCCCACGTGTCCCACAATTTATTTCAAGATTGAAAATTAATTTTTCCATTTTTATTTAATTTTATTTGATTTAATTCATTTTAAATCTTTAAAATTCAAATGAAAATCAAAAAATTAAATAAAGGATATTTTGTGGTTTGAATAGCTTTGATACACCATTATTCACATGCCAAATTCGTGCAAGGCCTATTCCAAGCATAAAAATTCAAATTTTGACAAGAATGGTAAGTTGCTTTAATGGAGGTTATGGCAAAATCTCAAACATAAGTGCAAGGGTTAAAGGTGCATTATATTGTTTGATTCTCATTCAAGGATACATATGCAAGCCTTCTACAACCATACACGACCTAGAACACTCAAAAAGGGCCAGACCAATCTCAAATTTTCAAGAGAAAAAAGTGAAACTGAAAACCCTCTTCCAACACAATTCAAGCTTTCTCTTTGATCCAAACACACTCCTGACCCTTCCAGGAACACTTTGCAATCAGAATTAAGCGTAAAACCTCAAGAACTCGTGCCATATAACTCACACAGTTTGAATTATTTTCTAGAATTACATATCACCATTCATGCATTTTTAACCATTTTTCTTGATTGGTTTGTGTTGTTAGGAACATTCTGAAGCTAATGGAATAATCTAATTGCATTATAACGCGTTAAATCATAACTTGCCATTAACACGTTCTAGGGTTCTTAAGGTTTGGAATTGGGGTTTCTCACATACAGAAAAATTGGCCTTCAGGACACCCATGGTTGAATTGAGAGGGACAAGACGAATCGAATGAGATACTCGCGCTCAATTTATATAGCGCATGATGCTAATCGCTATTTTTTGCACTTTTATTTTGTGGGGGTTTAAAACCCCCGCTATCTTGTTCATATTATTGCAGGAAAAGCTTGAAGACGATGGCGTGGCAACCAGGGAGTGGGCCATTCAAACATGGCGCGCTTTTCTTTGTTTTTCAGTATATAATGCGTTTACTTTATATCATATTTCTTTTCCATTATTCTAACACACGCGCAGGTTTAGTTCAGTGGTTGGCTATTCGTTTGGTAATCTCTGGGACCTGGGTTCGATTCCCAGGTCCCCCCATAATTCTCACATTATTTTTTCAACGCGTTCTGGTGCAGTTTCTCAAGCAGCTTCCACCATAGACCTCATCCAAGAGCGCTCCAAGTGTCATCAGTGCAGATCCAGTGGCCAAAGCAGGAGGACCATGGTACTCTGGAGTCAACGTGGGCATAGGCAATCCAAGAAAGTCAAACGAGCTGAAGCTTCAATAGGCCATAATTCCAATAATGCACCCTCCTTCCTGGCCCAATACCCCCTTCCATTGGTTTATTCTTTTCTTTTCATTTTTTTATTTTCCAATTTAATTTCTAACCTTTTTTATTTTATTTCTTATTAACATAATTAACCAACTAATATTTTCATAAAAAATAAAATAAAAAACAAGAATTAACATCATTATTATTATTATCATATTATTTTGTAAATAAACATTAATTGAAATAGTTTAATTAGGCAATTTTGACTTTTCTTTTAACAAATAAAATAATTTAGAATTAGGTTAACTTAGAATTTTAATTCTTTTCTTTTATTCCATAAAAAACACAAGAAAATATTTTCTTTTAATTAAATTAATTAATTAGTCATTAGTTAGTTTTAATTTCATTTTAATTACAAAAAGACAAAAAAATCAATTTCTTTTCTAAAAAAGGGTCAACACCCTTAAGACATTCCCGATTCTTTCTTTCGCGCGCATTTTAGTTTTAATTCCTTATTTTTGATTATTATGTAACTGCCTCCGGATGTAATAGTAATTAGGATTTTTACTGTTTTTATTTACTTTCCGTACTTATTTACCAAAAACGGGTCTTTGTATTTTTGGTGATGTATAGACCCGCGCCTTGTAATAGCGTAGGATTTATGTTTCCGCAATTTACTTTCCGCACCCCCTAACTGTTAAATGCATGAAAGAATGTATGGTAAATAAAAACAACTCGTAGCTCACAAATAACATGTACAAAAACATAACATGAAAACAACACACAATGCACACACCACTTCTAGGGTACGCCTCACTCGTTGCCTTCGAAACGTGGTCGTCAAGTATAGGACGTTTTAGCGGTCGCTCTTATGTCCAAGATCCAGTTGCCTCGAAACAGTTGCCTCGAAACGGTTGCCTCGGATTAAAAAGGATATAGGACATTAGGGTTACTTCTAAGATGTCCTACCATTGCTTTGGTGACCACACTGTCCCGATAATCGAATTGACCCGAACACCTCCAACGATGGTGCTACCTACCTCTCAATGGTGGGATAGCACTATCTAAAGGACTCTTACACAACCTAATTCCTTAGAGTAGGTAGGTTTCTCTTGGGTACTTGCTCTTTTAAAAAAAAACAAACAAAATACTTTTCACACCTTACACTTTCAAAAGCTTTCAAAACAAATTTTTCAAACACTCTTGAGGACAAATACAAGAGTTATTCAGAAATCTTTCAAAGAAACTTTTTCAAAACCCACACACACTTGAAAAGCAAACAGATTTTTGAAAACATAAGAGCAAGTACCTAAGAGCCCGTGGATAACCACGGATAGAAAGGGTGCTAACACCTTCCCTTTCTATAAATCTACCTCCCGAACCAAGAGACATCTCGAAAAAGGAATTTTGCTGTGCTTTTGTCCTTTCCATGTCGGAGAACATAAAAGACGGTGGCGACTCTTGCTTACCGCGACATTTCGCGAAACCAGCTTAAAAAACAGTCAGTTCTTATTTCCACCGATCACATGTTGCACAGTCAAACCATCCTCCTAAGCCAGTCAAAATTAGGGTTTTGGTTCTTGCAAGGAAGTTGAGGTTTTCAAGGGCTCAATCAAGTCTCATAAGCCTATACACATTGTCAAGCATCCATATGCCAAGTTTCAAGGCTCACAAGGTCAAGTTGCACAATCAAAAACCCTAATTGCTTCACAATCAACTGTAGGGGCAAAATGGTCATTTGGCAGTCAAAAGTCAAAATTTTTGGTCAACATCTTATTTTGAAGCCACAATCATCGTTTGATCAAGTCTTGATCATGATTCCACAAGAATGGCTCAAAAATCATCAAGATGCAAAAGTTTCCATTTTTGGACAGCTGAAAAGTCAACTGTAACTTGACCAAAGCATAACATTTTCATGGTTCATCAGAAAAATCCCATCCAATGCTCATTTTGAAGGGGAGGACATTTCCTACAACTCATCTTCACATTCCAAGTCCAAGAAATGCTCTCACAAAAAGTTATCAATTTCAACATTATAGGTCATTTTCAAAAGTCAACAAAAAGGAATTTTAAGTCAAAGACCATAACTTGAGATTGGTAAATCAAAATGACATGGTACCAAAGGCATTGGTTAGAGGACTTCAAGACCTTTCCAAAATGTCCAAGAACATGTTCATATGATCAAAATTGAGCAAGATATGCATTGGAGAAGTTGGGAAATTTTTGTGAAATGGAAAAAGTCAACTATCCTTGAAACTTCAATTTTTGACAAAAGGGTCCACTTTTTTCCACTTGATTCAGTCTTGTCATGCCACCCACGTGTCCCATGATCAATTTCAAGACCAAATAATTATTTTTCTATTTTTATTTAATTTTTATGGATTTAATTCATTTTAATCCATAATAATTCAAGTAAAATCAAAAAAATTGATTAAATGGTATCTTGTGGTTTGATTAGCCTTCATGAAGCATAATACACCTACCAAATTCGTGCCAAGCCCATTTTAAGCATAAAAATTCAAATTTGAACAAACATGGAAAGTTCCTTTAATGGTGGTTATGAAGAATCTCAAAACATCATTGCAATGGTTTAAGGCTCCTAATGTCATTTGATTCTCATTCATACACATATATGCAAGCCTCTCCAACCTGAAGCACGACCGAGAGCTCTTTAAAACGGCACAACCAAATTCCAAAAATTCAAAAGAAATTCACAAACTGAAATCCATATTCCAGCATAATTCAAACACTTTTCTTGCTTCTAACACGTTGCCAGCATTGCCAGGAACCTATTGCAATCATAAACAAGTTCTAACACTCAAGGAATCACTTAATACAGTCACACGGTTCATTATCTTTTTCCATAATCGCAATTCATTTTTTACGCATCATTAACACATTTTGATTATTGCTTTGCATTGCTAACATCTTTATGAAGCTTTTGATATAATTTAATTTGATTATGGTACCCTAAAATGAAAGTTGCCATTGGAGAATGCTAGGGTTTCGAAGCTTTTAATTTGGGGGTTTATCATATAAGCAAAATCAGAACCTCTCATGGCTATGGTCAAATTCGTCAGGATGAGACGAACACGTTGATACCCTCGCGCTCTTTTTATTTGTGCTACAGACCTAATCGCTATTTTTGGCGTTTGTATTTTGTGGGGGTTTAAAACCCCTGTTATGTGTTTTGTTTTTGTGCAGGTTTCATGAAGAAGATGATTACATGTTGTTAAGTGATTGGGGCATTTGAAATAAAACGCGCGCTTTTCTTTTGAGGAAGCATATGGCCTGACTTTCTAATATAATGATCAGTTTGTATTATGATATCAAACACGCTCAAATGGTGTAACGGTTGGTGACGTGCTTGGTAATTACTTGGACCTGGGTTCGATTCCCAGGTCCCCCAAATAATTGTTTCATTTTTTTCTTAACATGTTCATGTACCGGTAGTCCAAAGCGTACCACCATGCATCCCACATATCCAACGCGCCATGTGTCTTCAGGTGGCAATCCAAGGGTCAGGATGAAAGCACACCATATTCCTGGTCAACCAGCGCCCCACTCAATTCCCAGGGTCAATGTGACTGGATGCAAATGGGCCACAACATTGCTAAGCAAACATTCCAATCTGGCCCAAACCCCCCCTTGGTTTTGTTATTTCTCTTTATCTTTTTATTTTTCTTTTCTTTTATAACTCCTTTTTTTATTATATTATTAATTATTAGTATTATTAACATAATTAATATTTTTTATAAAAAATAAAAAAAAAACTAATATTTTTATTATTCTTATTTATTAATTTCACTACTAACTATTTTTGTAAATAAGCATTAAATCAAATTAATTAGTTTAATTAGTTTAATTTTCACCTTTTCTATAATAAATAAAAACAATTTAGAATTAGGTTAACTTTTAATTTTAATTCCTTTTATTTTCATTAAAAATATAAAAAACACAAAAAACATTTTTTTTAATTAATTAATTAGTTAGTTATTAATTTTAATTTCATTTAATCACAAAAAAAGACAAAAAATTCAATTCTTTTCTTAAAAGGGTCAAAACCCTTAGGACGTTCCCGATTTAATTTCATTCGCGCGTATTTATTTATTCTGATTATATTTATGTATCTGTACAGAGGATGTAATAGTAATTAGGATTTTATTGCCTACTTTAATTTTCTGCATTTACTTTTTCAAAAACGGGTTTTTGTTTTTTGGCGATGTATAGACCCGCGCCTTGTAATAGCTAGATTTACATTTCCGCAATTTACTTTCCGCACTCCTAACTGCTAATATGCCTACAAGAATGTATGTAAATAAAATCAATCCGTAGCTCACAAAGAACATGTACAAAGACAATTAACTGAAAAATAACACACAATGCACATGCCACTCTTAAGGTACGCCTCACTGGTTGCCTCGAACGTGGTCATCAAGTATAGGGTGTTTTAGAGGTCGCCCTTTTGTCTAAAGCTCCAGTTGCCTCGAAACGGTTGCCTCGGATACAAAGGATCTAGGATATTAGGGTTACTTCTAAGGTGTCCTACCATTGCTTCGGTGACCACACTGTCCCTTAACCGAATTGACCCGAACACCTCCAACGATGGTGCTACCTACCTATCAATGGTGGGATAGCACTATCTAAAGGACTCTTACATAGCCTAATTCCTTAGAGTAGGTAGATCTCATGGGTACTTGCTATTTTCAAAACAAACAAAAACAACTTTTCGCACCTACACTTTCTAAAAGTTTTCAAACAAATTTTTCATACACTCTTGAGGACTAATACAAGAGTTACTTAGAAATTTTTCAAAATGAAACTTTTTCAAAACCCACACACACTTGAAAAGCAAACAATTTTGAAAACATAAGAGCAAGTACCTAAGAGCCCGTGGATAACCACAGATAGAAAGGGTGCTAACACCTTCCCTTTCTATAAATCTACCTCCCGAACCGAGAGACATCTCGAATAAGGAATTTTGCTGTGCTTTTGTCCATTCCATGTTGGATAACATAAAAGACGGTGGCGACTCTTGCTTACCGCGACATTTCGCGAACCAGCTTTAAAACAGTCAGTTCTATTTCCACCGATCACAGAACTGGCGACTCTGCTGGGGATATAAAAGTGAGGTGTACCTTAGGATTAGATCATACTTATGTTTTCAATTGCTTTGCTTTGATTGCTTTATATTTGTGGGCTTTGCATCGGAGTTTCATAGATCCTAACCCGGATCTGGGGATACCCTTTTAGGTAGCATAAGCTGTGAGGGACCTGTCCGGCGTAGACCGACATGGGTGAAGCAGTGGCTACGTTGGTGTGGCACCTTGGTCTGTACCGATATACCTTGTGTTGCAACGAGGAGAATATGGGTCTTCTGAGGAGTCATTAAGCACCAACCGACCTTAGAACCCTAATGTGACCCAACTTGGCCATAGAACAATAGCAGTATGCTACACCCATTGAGGCTAAACTCTCGCGATGGTTCTGGCCGCAAGAAAAGATTGCGACGCTGGAGTTATGACCGATTGAGGGTAGTCAGTGATATTGGGATCCTCTAGAACCCGGTTACTTTTGATAGGACAGGTCTTAACCAACGAAACTTCAAGAGGGTAGTACCCCAAACTTCATGCTGGCCTAAACTCTAAGGGCTGTCTTGTGTTACTTGTGTGCTTTCAAACTTGACTACTTGCATGCTTGTTATCTAACACATGAGTTTCTTGCAGGGTTTGTTTACAGTCCTTAATCTAGACTCATAACAGGGTTTACTTACATCACTCCACGCATAGCATAACATCATGCCATCATACCATTGCATACATCCTACATAAGGACTAACCCATTTCAAGGATCTCAAGGGGCTGTGATGCACGTCATGATGAATCAAACTGTCTAGCAAGGGGCAAAGGGGATTTATTTTCCTCTAGACAAGGTTAATGATTTGGGTCAGGGGCTATGACCCACTCGATATGGTGAGCCTTGACTCTTGAAGAAGGACTCTCAACAATATGCAGTGCCTTCCATCAAGCAACCAGATTCAAATTCTAACAATCTTTCTTGTTTATCCCGCGAGATCCTTGAAAACATTGCAAGCATATCATACATATCATTGCATTACATGTACCCTTGTTACAGGTCACTTACCTTCTTCGCTGTTTATTTCAGCAATGGCTTCCCAACAAGATAACCAAGGTCTTCATGCTCAAGAGACTCAGTTCAGGGAGATCTTCGTAAGCCTATCCAAGGGGCAGGAAGAGTTGAGGACACTCCTCATGGGGAATTTGGCCAAGAAAAGTCCCGAAGATGATAAGGACGAACGATTGAAACGTATGCAAGCTGAGGTAGATACAATGAGAACCCAGATGCTGGGGCAAATGGCTCTCATCCAAGGCTCAACTCAGAAGCAAGAAGAGTTGAGGACCATGATCAGTCAACTTCATCAAGACAGATACAACATGAAGCAACCAGTCCAAATCAGGGACCAGGTCATTGATCAGCTTCCAAGAGGACAAGAGTCTGGTATGGTGAAGAATAGACCTCTCCAAATTGCTACCACTTCACAGGTCCAACCACAACCTCGCCCAGAGCAACATGTTGAGCAGAGTAAGCCAAACAAGCCCAGGAGGCAATTCACCCAGCTCAAGGTGTCGCTGTTTCAAGATTTACAACACCTGTTGAGATTGAATCTGATTACACTAAGGGCTCCTCCCCGGAATCCCAACATCTCTGCTCCTAACTATCATCCCAACAAAAGATATGCATACCACTCTGATAGTCCTGGACATGACATTGCCAACTGCTGGGCTCTGAAGAACAAGGTCCAGGACCTGATTAATGAAGGAGCAGTGGATTTCACCCAAGAGGGCCAGGCTGAGTTCTTCTACCATCCCTGCAGGATTCACCATTTGAAGTGACAAGTCCCGAGACGAGAAGACTTTTTGTCCATTAGAATTTTCAAGTTGTATTTTTTCTTTGATTGTTCAAACAATTATTGTCATCGCAAACTTTATTACTTTATCAATGCATCGCATATGTCTGTTTTGAATCAATATATTCGCTCGCTATATTCAAACTGCTTTCATTTTTGTGGTGTTCAAACTCTCAATTAATAATTCTAAGCCTCTTGAGGGAGGATGACGAAAACGATACCACGACCTTTACAGTATGCTTTTGAACAGACCCCGCTGATGAGGTACAGGCATTGTTTCAATCCCTAAACACTGGAGTTATAAGGAAGATAGTCCCTCGTCAACCCCTCTGAGCCAAAGAAGTAGGAGTTTTCTTTTCAAAAATTAAAACCCTTAATCATAACCTGGGGCAGGGTAGTCTTCTCAGTTGATCCAAGTGCACGACGAATAGCACCAAAGGAGTCCTTACAAAAAAAAGACAGTGATGGTTCTGAATAATCACCAAGACAGGCAGTCATTACCAAAAAAAAACTAAAGCCCAATAAGTCAAAACCTATGAAGGAGACTTATGAAACTGGGGCATCCCGCTAACTGTAATCACGAAAAGGAACAGTTCAGGCAAAAAACAGGGATAACAAAAATCAAAAAAGAAAGAGGTTCCACAAACCCTCAACCAAAAAAAAAAGGAATGACTGCCTATTCCAAATAAATTGTCAACATCCGAACCATCACCGGTATATCAGGACGAAGACTCAAACAAGGTCTAACGCACGATCAGCTGAGTTTAGGTTTGAAGAACATCACGAAGAATGGGTGGGTACAAATAATTTGAGCCTTTATCCTTTGTTTCTTAAACCGTGAACCAGGCCACGCTACAACCCTTAAAAAGTCCTAGCTGAAGCATGGGTTTAGTTCGAAAGCATACTGTTACAAAAGGTATCCTGACTCCTTAAGGCTTGCGGTAAAATAACGAGTTGACATCACAGTTTACAAAAAATTCACTTGTTTTTATAAAAACGCATTTTTCAAAAACTTCAAGACAGACATAAGCTTTGCATTCTTGATATAACATTGTTTGCATATGACTATTTGTTCGAACAGCAGAGAAATTCGCGCGACGAATATCTAAGTGAACAAAAGTACTTCCAACCAAGGGGCATACACGATCATTGTCCATCATCTGGGGCAGTTAGGTCAAGATTCGAAGAATCTCTCAAAAGGCCAACCAGCTTGGGGCAAATCTCCATCTGGATCACTTGGGGCATTGGACGATCAAACGAAGATCTTCTGGTGGCATGGTAACACTGCGCTACTGACGGGGGCACCTCCCTACATCCTGAGAGCATGGACATAGTCGAAAAAATACTGCACATAATAAAAGACCCGCTAGGTTGACACACCTAGGCAAAAATAAGGGATGAAATGAAGAAAAAAAATCTGTACACCCGGCAAGTCGAAAACCTGAAAAGGCGGCTTGGGCAAAAATAGGTATCCCAGTGGATTGAAAACCCGAAAGGGCGGTCCAGGCAAAAGTTAGGGATCAAAAGCGTACGACTATGTTCCGTCATCTCGTCACTTGCCTACCAGAAGAAGATTTGTCAACCGACAGTCATCAAGCGCCTCCACACGGTATCTTCTTCTCCCACATCAGAAACATGGGCAATAATGAGTTGTCCAAGCGGTCTAGTTGCTCTGTCAACCAAGGTACCAAGGTAGGTTCGGCTGAAGAACATAACCCAGATACCTCCACTCCCCGCAGAGTAAGACAAGACTCAACAATACTCTCTCCCGAGTAGAGTTGGTCTCCCGTCAGCCCGGACAAGGCACAGTATCTCCAGCAAGTCAACAACGCTCTCCCCAAGAAGAGTTAGTCTACTGTCAGCCTTGAGGAGGATGGGTATCCCCAGAAAGTCTCAACATTCCCCAGTGGAGTATACAGATGTTCCCAAGCGAGCATCCCCGACAGTCTTAATATAAGATTGTTCCCCGGCGGAATACAGACATCCAGTGGAGCCACTTCCCAGTGCAGTCCAAAGTCTCCCCAGGAGAGTTGAATCAATCTCCCCAGTAGATTCTGGAAGCTTATCCCCTGCAGAGCACGAACGCGTCTCCCCGGCTTTATTCAAAGGTTATTCTCCACCAGAACTTATAACTGGGTTATCCTCAGCTAATTACCACGGAAAGATCGTCCTCGGCGAAGCTCTTCCTACCCCCAGCGGAGTTCATCAGAATCCTCAACAAAACATATCAACGGAATCCCCAGTGGAGTTATCATCAAAACCTCAGCGAAGTATCTCTTCCCACATAGTAGATTCCCCTCAGAGTAATATCTTCACCAGGATTATTCCCCAACGGAGTCATCTTCTCCTACCGGTTTGTTCTTGCAATCATCATCCCCAGCGGAAACGAAGAACTCTACTCTTCAACATCAGCTCAGGATTCAACAAACTCCCGGCATTCGTCAAGGATTTATTTTACCAGACGAGAATACATTCATAAACATCACATCTTCATACATTATAGCATGCATACGCATCATACAACATAAATCTCATTTATTTTTGAGAACATCTTAAAATCATGCAGTTCATGCATCATGACATTGCATACGACTAATACTTTGCCTTTTCAGGAAAAAGTCAATCAAAAGATGATTACCATCTACCTTTACAGTTCCAGATCAACACCGGTAACAAGCCAGGAAAATTCTTTGGACGACTGATCGTGGGTTAATATCTGAAACCAAACAGGACAATTATCTACTTGATCATCCTCAGGCAACCCTACACCGGTTCCTTTTCTTTCAGAAGAAGTCTTACATGGGCTCATCAACAGGCAACCCTACACCGGTTCCTTCTCAACCTCAGATGTTAGTTTTACACGAACTCATCATCAGGCAACCCTACACCGGTTCCTTCTCAATTTTCAGATGAAGTCTTACACAGACTTATCATCAAAGTAACCCTACACCGGTTCCTTTTCTTTCAGAAGAAGTCTTACACAGACTTATCTCAAGATGACCTTACCCCGGTTCATCCAGAAGTTTTACACGAACTTATCCTGCAGTAACCTTACCCCGGTTCCTCCAGAAGTCTTACACGAACTTATCTCAAGATGACCTTACCCCGGTTCATCCAGAAGTTTTACACGAACTTATCCTGCAGTAATCTTACCCCGGTTCCTCCAGAAGTCTTACACGGACTTATCTCAAGATGACCTTACCCCGGTTCATCCAGAAGTTTTACACGAACTTATCCTGCAGTAACCTTACCCCGGTTCCTCCAGAAGTCTTACACGGACTTATCTCAAGATGACCTTACCCCGGTTCATCCAGAAGTCTTACACGGACTTATACCGAAGTAACCTTACCCCGGTTCCTCCAGAAGTCTTACACAGACTTATCCCGAAGTAACCTTACCCCGGTTCCTCCAGAAGTTTTACACGAACTTATCCCGAAGAAACCCTACACAGGTTCTCTCTCTCCAGACGTAGTTTTACACGGGCTCGTCGTCAAAAAAACCCTACACAGGTTCCCTCTTTCAACTTACAAAAATTACAGTTCAACAGACCACCTCCAGATGGCATCTATAAGCCCATCCACCTATCAACAGTCTCCAAATGGCATCTATAAGCCCATTCCCGACAAGGTTCTGTCACATCTCCAGATGGCATCTATAAGCCCATCCACCGATACCATCTTTCCAAATGGCATCTATAAGCCCATTCCTGACAAGGTTCTATCACATCTCCAGATGGAATCTATAAGCCCATCCTCCTATCCACCATCTTTCCAAATGGCATCTGTAAGCCCATTCTCGACATCACGTTGCTGATTTTCTACATTGCGAGTGCAAATTTCTGGGCACTCTAGTGTTCAATCATCTTTCACCCTCGGATCACGAAAGGCACACAAGCCAATCTACATCCTCAGGTCTAAGAAGATTGAACAGGGGCAACTGTTGTACCCCAAAATTTGCCCTCCCATATTCTTCAAAGTTTTGACAAGCATCATCTCAATTTGCTCAAGTCTACTCAAGGGTTGCACAATCAAACCATCCTCATAAGCCAGTCAAACTTAGGGTTTTGGTTCTTGCAAGGAAGTTGAGGTTTTCAAGGGCTCAATCAAGTCTCATAAGCCTATACACATTGTCAAGCATCCATATGCCAAGTTTCAAGGCTCACAAGGTCAAGTTGCACAATCAAAAACCCTAATTGCTTCACAATCAACTGTAGGGGCAAAATGGTCATTTGGCAGTCAAAAGTCAAAATTTTTGGTCAACATCTTATTTTGAAGCCACAATCATCATTTGATCAAGTCTTGATCATGATTCCACAAGAATGGCTCAAAAATCATCAAGATGCAAAAGTTTCCATTTTTGGACAGCTGAAAAGTCAACTGTAACTTGACCAAAGCATAACTTTTTCATGGTTCATCATAAAAATCCCATCCAATGCTCAATTTGAAGGGGAGGAAATTTCCTACAACTCATCTTCACATTCCAAGTCCAAGAAATGCTCTCACAAAAAGTTATCAATTTCAACATTATAGGTCATTTTAAAAAGTCAACAAAAAGGCATTTTAAGTCAAAGACCATAACTTGAGATTGGTAAATCAAAGTGACATGGGACCAAAGGCATTGGTTAGAGGACTTAAATACCTTTCCAAAATGTCCAAGAACATGTTCATATGATCAAAATTGAGCAAGATATGCATTGGAGAAGTTGGGAAATTTTTGTGAAATGGCAAAAGTCAACTATCCTTGAAACATCAATTTTTGACAAAAGGGCCCACTTTTTTCCACTTGATTCAGCCTTGTCATGCCACCCACGTGTCCCATGATCAATTTCAAGACCAAATAATTATTTTTCTATTTTTATTTAATTTTTATGGATTTAATTCGTTTTAATCCATAATAATTCAAGTAAAATCAAAAAAATTGATTAAATGGTATCTTGTGGTTTGATTAGCCTTCATGAAGTATAATACACCTACCAAATTTGTGCCAAGCCCATTTTAAGCATAAAAATTCAAATTTGAACAAACATGGCAAGTTCCTATAATGGTGGTTATGAAGAATCTCAAAACATCATTGCAATGGTTTAAGGCTCCTAATGTCATTTGATTCTCATTCATACACATATATGCAAGCCTCTCCAACCTGAAGCACGACCGAGAGCTCTCTAAAACGGCACAACCAAATTCCAAAAATTCAAAAGAAATTCATAAACTGAAATCCATATTCCAGCACAATTCAAACACTTTTCTTGCTTCTAACACGTTGCCAGCATTGCCAGGAACCTATTGCAATCATAAACAAGTTCTAACACTCAAGGAATCACTTAATACAGTCACACGGTTCATCATCTTTTTCCATAATCGAAATTTATTTTTTACGCATCATTAACACATTTTGATTATTGCTTTGCATTGCTAACATCTTTATGAAGCTTTTGATATAGTTTAATTTGATTATGGTACCCTAAAACAAAAGTTGCCATTGGAGAATGCTAGGGTTTCGAAGCTTTTAATTTGGGGGTTTATCATATAAGCAAAATCAGAACCTCTCATGGCTATGGTCAAATTCGTCAGGATGAGACGAACACGTTGATACCCTCGCGCTCTTTTTATTTGTGCTACAGACCTAATCGCTATTTTTGGCGTTTGTATTTTGTGGGGGTTTAAAACCCCCGCTATGTGTTTTGTTTTTGTGCAGGTTTCATGAAGAAGATGATTACGTGTTGTTAAGTGATTGGGGCATTTGAAATAAAACGCGCGCTTTTCTTTTGAGGAAGCATATGGCCTGACTTTCTAATATAATGATCAGTTTGTATTATGATATCAAACGCGCTCAAATGGTGTAACGGTTGGTGACGTGCTTGGTAATTACTGGGACCTGGGTTCGATTCCCAGGTCCCCCAAATAATTGTTTCATTTTTTTCTTAACATGTTCATGTACCGGTAGTCCAAAGTATACCACCATGCATCCCACATATCCAACGCGCCATGTGTCTTCAGGTGGAAATCCAAGGGTCAGGATGAAAGCACACCATATTCCTGGTCAACCAGCGCCCCACTCAATTCCCAGGGTCAACGTGACTGGATGCAAATGGGCCACAACATTGCTAAGCAAACACTCCAATCTGGCCCAAACCCCCCCTTGGTTTTGTTATTTCTCTTTATCTTTTTATTTTTCTTTTCTTTTATAACTCCTTTTTTTATTATTTTATTAATTATTAGTATTATTAACATAATTAATATTTTTTATAAAAAATCAAAAAAAACTAATATTTTTATTATTCTTATTTATTAATTTCACTACTAACTATTTTTGTAAATAAGCATTAAATCAAATTAATTAGTTTAATTAGTTTAATTTTCACCTTTTCTATAATAAATAAAAACAATTTAGAATTAGGTTAACTTTTAATTTTAATTCCTTTTATTTTCATTAAAAATATAAAAAACACAAAAAACATTTTTTTAATTAATTAATTAATTAGTTATTAATTTTAATTTCATTTAATCACAAAAAAAAAGACAAAAAATTCAATTCTTTTCTTAAAAGGGTCAAAACCCTTAGGACGTTCCCGATTTAATTCCATTCGCGCGTATTTATTTATTCTGATTATATTTATGTATCTGTACAGAGGATGTAATAGTAATTAGGATTTTATTGCCTACTTTA
The DNA here is from genome assembly GCA_948472305.1 of Vicia faba. Classification (NCBI taxonomy): domain Eukaryota; kingdom Viridiplantae; phylum Streptophyta; class Magnoliopsida; order Fabales; family Fabaceae; genus Vicia; species Vicia faba. The sequence goes on along the minus strand of OX451739.1, from coordinate 1,358,290,995 downwards.
ATTTTCTGCATTTACTTTTTCAAAAACGGGTTTTTGTTTTTTGGCGATGTATAGACCCGCGCCTTGTAATAGCTAGATTTACATTTCCGCAATTTACTTTCCGCACTCCTAACTGCTAATATGCCTACAAGAATGTATGTAAATAAAATTAATCCGTAGCTCACAAATAACATGTACAAAGACAATTAACTGAAAAACAACACACAATGCACATGCCACTCTTAGGGTACGCCTCACTGGTTGCCTCGAACGTGGTCATCAAGTATAGGGTGTTTTAGAGGTCGCCCTTTTGTCTAAATATCCAGTTGCCTCTAAACGGTTGCCTCGGATACAAATGATCTAGGATATTAGGGTTACTTCTAAGGTGTCCTACCATTGCTTCGGTGACCACATTGTCCCTTAACCGAATTGACCCGAACACCTCCAACGATGGTGCTACCTACCTCTCAATGGTGGGATAGCACTATCTAAAGGACTCTTACACAACCTAATTCCTTAGAGTAGGTATATCTCATGGGTACTTGCTCTTTTCAAAACAAACAAAAACAACTTTTCGCACCTACACTTTCTAAAAGTTTTCAAACAAATTTTTCATACACTCTTGAGGACTGATACAAGAGTTACTTAGAAATTTTTCAAAACGAAACTTTTTCAAAACCCACACACACTTGAAAAGAAAATAATTTTGAAAACATAAGAGCAAGTACCTAAGAGCCCGTGGATAACCACAGATAGAAAGGGTGCTAACACCTTCCCTTTCTATAAATCTACCTCCAGAACCGAGAGACATCTCGAATAAGGAATTTTGCTGTGCTTTTTTCCTTTCCATGTTGGAGAACATAAAAGACGGTGGCGACTCTTGCTTACCGCGACATTTCGCGAACCAGCTTTAAAACAGTCAGTTCTATTTCCACCGATCACAGTTGTATCTAAGGCTTGTTAGATCTATTTCTCACTTGTTTGTTACATTTGATATGGTAGCAAACCTTTGGTATAGCGTATTTTTATGGATTAGGAGGAAATATATCTTACCTGACATATTACCTTGCTCTTCGAGATTTTCACTTCATTAGGGGGATTGGTGAGGGTTAGAGGAGGCCTTGCAATAATTTTGCATTTGATGATTTAGACTATTTAGAAATCCCAAAATGACTCTATTTTTCCAGGAACACAAATAAACAAAGAGGACATGGAAGATAATAGTGTTTTATTTACTTAGAAATTGTATACTGGTACGTAATTGATTTTCTCATGTATTGTTTTTACATGTCTTGCAAACCATGTTCTCTTTTTGAGCTAATAGATGCCTAAGATTATTTTACTAGGATCCTAGAATTTGTGTTCCATTTTTTGGTGGATTTGGAGGAAGTTGTTCGATTGATGGTGACTCTCGCTTCACGAGTTCTAGTTTAGGGCCATGTGGTGGTGATGGTGTTTGTAGGTGATTTTTTGTTTTTTTTCTTTTCTTTATTTTTTTCTCTATGATTAGGTTATTGGGCCCCTCTTGTGCTTTTGTTTTTCTTTCATAGTTTCTTTCACGTTTTTGTTGTATTATGGTACTCGTTTGAGTTATATATATATATATATATATATATATATATATATATATATATATATATATATATATATATATATATATATATATATATATATATATATATATATATATATATATATATATATATATATATATATATATATATATATATATATATATATATATATATATATATATATATATAACTTTAAAAAAAAGCAGAAGCTTTATTCCTGAAGCCTACAAAGAAAATACAAGGTTGTTCATGTCGCAAGAAAGATATCCGTCCATAATCTACCTCCTTTCTCATTCAAAGATGGAGCAATTGCCGAAGGATTTTGCATACAACAACAACTTTCAACAAGACAAAAACAACATAGACAATGCAATAGAATATCTAGAACAAAAATTAAACTTTGATCCTCCTAAGCTCTTCATCAAAATATTGAAGACCTAGTAGAAAGGCTCAATCATGAATAAGCTCAATAGAGATGATCCAAGGTATATATTCAGCACATGTAAAATCCAAGGTAAATTTTACTAATCTCCACTTTTCACTATACTGATCTTGGACTCTGTAATTGACCTAGGTGTTGGAGTTCTAACCTTGCAGGTCCACCCCGTGCCACCATAGCAAATTTCAGCACCATTGATTCCATAGTCTTACATCATAAATCAACACCAATTCTAGTTCCAGCACTAAATAGTGGCGTCTTCTTTGGGAAACTGCATTGAATTCATGTGAAATTCCATGATCAAAATCCATGTTTAGATCATTCTTGATGTAAAGCCAGATCTCTATTGTAGCCACTATAAGATGGAAGGGATAACTTCCTGTGTTACACCAAAGAGATCTCTCGATTTCTCCGATCTTGCACCACATTATTCTCTTCATCAATAAGATATGCACAAAAGCAAATATTTGTCACCAGATAACTTCATCCAAACAACCATATACACTAGAACATAGAGTAAAGACAAACTGATGCTAAGATTTCAAGATAGTGAGAAGGTCATATACAATGTGAAGGTAGAGAAAAACATAAGAAAGGGGGGGGGGGGGTTGGAATTGGGTTTTAAGAAAATATGCCCTTTTAGAAAATTATTTGATTGAACTATGAAATAATATAGAATGCAATAAATATAAAGAGACACATTCAATTATCCAGGTTCACCGTTAACTAGGCTACTCATGTCCACCCTCCTAAGGTGATTTAGCCTTCAACAAGGACTTAATCCACTATAACCAAACTGAATACAGATGCACATTGTTGTACCCCAAAATTTGCGCTCTCTTTTCTCAAAACATTTCTCAATAGCTCAAGTTCGCATAAGTGTTGGCTAAGTCAAATCATCTCCCAAGCACCAAGACTCAAATTAGGGTTTTGATTTTCACAAGGACAATTGGACTTATAATGCCTCAAATGACTTTTATGGATCATTATAGACCTCCAATAATACTCATGCCAAGTTTTAAGTCTTGGATCACAATTTTGCTCAGTCAATTGATTAGATGACTGAAAATCAACTATATTCGGTAAAAAGTCAAATGTGGTTAACCTATAGTCAAACTTCAATATTTTTTACTAATATCAACATTTTAAAGTCATATTCATCAATTGATCAAGTTTTGATCACAATTCCTCAAGAAAAGTGTTTAATTCATCAAAAGGGTAAAATGGTCAAAATTGGGGTTTTGATAAGAATCACTGATTTTTTTACTTTTGACCTAATACACGACTTATTGGTTTGAAACATGATCTCAAGGATTCAAGTACATTATTTTAACCTAATTGCATGACTCAATTCATCTCTCAAGATTAAATGATTGATAGTTGAAATTTGGTCAACTGTTGAAAAGTCAACTGATACACCAAAAGTCAAATTTTAACTTTTTGGTCAAATTTGAGTTTCAAAGATAAAAATCATCAAGACATTCCAAAATATGAAGCTTGATCATCAAGGAATCAAGAAAGTCAAAAGTCAATTTGAAAAGTCAAACTTTTCAAGACTTAGAAATTTTTCTAAGTGTTTTTATACATGATAATTTCACTACTTCATGCCATTTTTTAACCAAAATGAAAGATGATTCAAGGAAAACTTTCAACATGAAAGTTGTATATCTTGATGAAATAAACAACTTTGTATCTTGGGGATCGTGTCCAAAAAATGCTTAGATTTTGAGTTATAGGCCCATGAAGTCATGCACTTTTTCTTAAACACTTACTGAAATTTTGACCTAGTTTAGGCTGATTTTTGTCCCAACTTCTTGGCCATTTTTTACATAGTTCCAATTTGATTTTGCAAAAGTGGAAAACATGAAAGTTATAGAGGATGTTTCAAGCTTTCCAAAATGTCTAATAACTTGAAGAAATCATTTGTGAGCTAAGAGAATCAAAGAGAAGAAGTTGGACTTCCATTCTTGAATTATAGGTCATTTTCATGAATAACACATAACTTAATCTCATAGCTCTGCTGCATAATCTTGCTTTGCAGGATTTTAACTTCCAAATCACTCCTTAGTTTAATGTTTACACAACTGATTAATCAATTGTCTAAGTGATTCAAGCTTTGTCCAAGTTGACTTTCCATTTAGGGAAGAAAGTTCACACTTCCATTTTGGAAAAGTGACTTTAATCACAATGTCAACTCTTCTTGAGCCCATACATTATTGCTTATGACTTCAAAACATTTCAACACCAAGAAGAAACCATCTACAACCTTCAAAGCGTCCCTAAAGTCAGGCCATGCTCACATTGGAACCATAACTCTCATGTATCTTCACTTGCAATCCAACCAAGCCATAACTTGTTATCTTGCAAACCTGATCACTTCAGCTCTTCAAACCTCTTGCCTATTAATAAAATAATTATTTGTAATCTAAGGGACGAGTTTATAAGCCATCAAGAACCCTCATACTCTCTATAATCAGAAATTGCAACAAAAGCTCCAAAACTTGTCATTTCTGACTTTGAAATCTAAATACCAAATCTACTCATGAGTTTTCATTTTTAATCAATCACAAAGCTTCTAATACACATATAGAGGCCATCCCAATACCTGTTACACTTATGTAACTTCATCTTCATCATCCTTCATTTTCAAAAATAGTAACGTGCATCTTGACTCCTCCAGCGTGATTCATCCATCCTCAATCTAAAGATAGCATTGCAATAGCTTCCTGGAGGTTCAAGGAAGCTGTGATACGGTGGGAGAACTGACTTGAGGTTTCGCGTTTGTGTTCGCAAATGTTTCGGTTTAGCAAGAGTCGCCACCGACTTTTTATTTTATCCTAAGGAAAGGTCAAAAAGCACAGGAAAGACCTTTGAGATGTGTTCTTGGGTTCGGGGAGTAGATTATGAAAAGGGAAGGTATTAGCACCCTTTTCATCCATGGTTTTCCATGGGCTCTTAGTTACTTGTTTATATCACTTTCTTTGCTTTTCAATTGTTTGAAATGGTGCTCTTCAATTGTTTGAAATGGTGCTTTGTGTGTGGTCTTGAAAGATGTTTTGAAAAGAGGCCATCGTTGTGGCAACCTTTGTAATGATTCTTGTTTGAATGTATACAAAGGTGTTTTTGTATTTTGAAAAGTTTTCAAGGTTTGAAAATTGGATTTTTGAAATTGTGTTGTGAAGTGTGTTTGAAAATAGCAAGGATGTTTTGCAAGCTTTTGATCAAGTAACTAAGAGCTATCCACCCTATTTTGCTCAAAGATATTTCTTATGTTTTTAACCCTTTTAACAGTGTTGTTTCACCATTGTATTTGGTGAACAACCTTGTGTTAGGATGTTAAATGGGACAGGCGCGGGTCATCGTATAGACCATGATAGCAATTGTGTCAAGTATCTTTGGCAATTTTTCTTTAGGGACTTGATCATTTTGTTTAGGCAACTCAGATAGCGTCGTCGAGGGACTATGATCTTTTGTTTTATTTTTGTTTTGTCAAAGTACTTAACATACATACCGTGGCCCATTTTGGAAGGCAACAAGTGGATTGTAACCCTAGGGGTGCAAGTGTGCATTGTGTTTATTTTTCATATATTTTTGTCTTTGATTAGGTCAAACTATTTGTTGGTTTTGATTTTTGCATACAAACCCTAATTCTCTAATCATGGTATAATTGAAAGCGTATAAATGCGAGAATTTAAATTCTAAGCTATTACAACATGATTATGGGGATGGGGGTACAATTTTGAATTGGGGGTTATTTGACAAGAAATATAAAACCTAGTTACTATTACATCCAAATTGAATCTCAAATGCAATCAATATTTAAATGTACAATATTTAAATAAACAAGATAAATAAATATTAGAATAAAATGTATTATGCAAAAGAAGTTTTTATTTATTTATGTATGTAAAGTATTTTTATTGTGAAAAAGGTGTAAAGAATTAAAATAAAAAAGGCTAATTTCATTTAATTAAGGGGTAAATCCTAATTTTCCTTAAGAAATAATATTATATATTATTTATATACAAAAATATATTAATATGTACAAAAATGAAATATATTGAAGAAAAAGTATTTTTTAGTATAAAAAATAAAAAGGTAATATTTTTATATTTTTATTCTAACTATTCAATAAAATAAAAGTATATATGTACATATATATACATATTAAATATATTAAATATGTATAAAATAAAATAAAATATTTCCAAAAAAAATAAAATATATTCAAGCAAATATTTTCAGTGTGATAAAATAAGAAATGAAAAATAAAAGTATTATTTACATTATTTTTAAATCTAAACAAACAATAGAAAAGTATATAAAAATGTTTTAATGTTAGAAATAATTAAAATAAATACCAAATAAATGTAAAAAATTATGATAATATTTTTTAAGCATTTTTTATGTTTGGAAATAAAATATCAAAGTCAGAAAAGAAAATAAAAATGCAAAAATGTCAAAATACAAGAAAATGGGCCAGGGGGTGCATTTAGCAAAATGGGGGTGCAGGCAGCAAGAAGGCCAGGCCCAACCCAAGCCTTCATCTTCTTCCTCAGGCCATTGTCAAACGCGCGCGCGCCTGGTTCAAACTGTAACATCCTGGAAACGTGATCTTTTGCCAAAACTCACAACATCAAACTTGTAGAGAATTTAAATATGAATCTAAACATATAAAGCATTGAATCTAACTCTCAAAGACCAAAGAGAATTTCTCTGGCCCTAAAATCTAACCTAACTTTTTCAGCATGTTCAAGGATGAAATTCTCCTATCACACTTAATATAAATGAAAACTGAGCATATGTATGGTTTCAGGGCAATGAGTACTACATCTTTCATTCACAAACCTAAGGCTAAATGTTCCTAAATAGAGAGATAGAACTTGATGAAAAACCTGTTTCAGTTGGATTCGAGTTGGACAATGCAGCCACTTTCAGTGAGGCCTGACGTTCTTTTGAGCTTGCTTGATGTTCCCTGGACCTTTCCCAATGCTCAGTTTGTTTTGAAATGGCCTGAATCTCTCTACAGAACTCAACCTGCAAAGCTTCAAAATAAAAATGGTGAACACTGTAAATGGAGTTACAGTTGGTAATGGAGGATTGGGATAGCTTGAGTGAGTTGAATGGAAGGTATTGGAACAAGTTGCAAGCAAAACGCACGAGTGGATGTGAAAATGGAAGTGGTTCTGCAGGGCCTGCCCTGTTTTGCAAGAAAATATGGTTTTTGTGTACAAGGGTGTTTGAGGGATGAATGGCTCGTGTTTCTGGCTCCAAGGGATGTGTAAAACTTGTTTGAAATGTTGGCTTGAGTTGAATATATCAGATGTGTAAGTTATGGACTTTTGGCACAATGACTTGGTTTTGAAGCAAAAAGTGAGAGTTGACAATGCAATGGTTGTACTGGCTTGTAACCTAGCTGCACAAAGTTGTTGAACTTTGCCTGACATTAGGGAGCCTTGTTTGCAGCAAAGGGCTTGGTGCATGGCTCAAGAAATGAAACTTGACATAAAGCATTCTTTTTGTAAATGGAAGTGCTACCTTTATGCCCAAAATGGAATTATTCATTGTGCCAAGCTCTAATGATCAAAATAACACCAATGTCCAATGTATTTGCATTCAATTTTTGAGTGTAAATTGGTTTAGAGACCTGTAATCAAGTACAAAGTTAGTTAGTTCATATTTTGCAACTTGTATGAACATGTATTGGCCATGGTTATAAAGTGAGTTTTTGCCAACTTCAAGCATTCGATTCTCCCTAACCACAAATGTGTTTGAGGAGTTCTTGGACAATTTGGAAAGCTTGCAACAAGTAATATAATCCATCTTTGAAATGCAACTTGAGACTCCAAATGGAAATATGTGAAAAATGGCCAAGAAGATGGGTCAAAATCCTGCCTAAACTAGGGCAAAATTTCTCTAAGTTAAAAGTTTTTGGGACCCTTGTTCCAAAACTCATAACTTGAGATCCAAGCTTATTTTGAGAAAACTTTGTGAATCAAAGTTGTAGACTTTGTGGAGGACTACAACTTTCATGTTGTAAGTTTTGTTTGAATCCATTTACATCTTGGTGAAAATATGGGACAAAGTTAGGAAAAATTAAGAAAATTTCATAACTTAGAAAATTTCTAAGTTATGAAAAATTTCAATTTCAAACCCTAATTTGAAATTTTGGGTTTCTTGATGAACAAGTTTCATATTTTGACACATCTTGATGAAAAATGACCCTTGGCACTTGATTTTGACCAAAAAGTCAAAGTTTGACTTTTCAGTGTACGGTCAAAATTTGATCAATTGACTGAAAAATTCATCTGTCAATCTAATGCATTTGAGATCTTTTGAACTTTTTGAATATGCCAAGATAATGTCATTGAATCCTTGAGTCCATGGTTGAGCTTAATTTGCCATTGGCTAGGTTAAATACTCAAAAATTGCCTTTGTACAGTCAAAACCCTAAAAATGACCATTTTGCCCTTTTGGTGATCTGATCAAATTTCTTGTGGAGTTGTGATCCAAACTTGATCAAATGGTTCATATGAGTTCATAATGTTTATGTGGGTCAAAACTCATGCGGTTTGACTGTAAATTGGCCATATTTAACTTTTTCCCCAATACAGCTGGTTTCTAGGTCAACTGTCCAATTGATTGGGCAAAGATTTGATTAAAGGCTTGAAACTTGGTATGGGCAAACTAATGAGTCCAACATGAAGTATGAAAGTCACCTTGAGCATTGTAGGTCAAAACATCCCTGTGCTAACTCAAACCCTAATTTCAGGTCAACAGTGCAAGAGGATGTCTTGAGCAAAGCAAACCCTAGCTTGATCTTGAGTTCCAAGATCCTTGTGATGAGAAATGTTGATAAAATGAGAGAGAAAATTTTGGGGTACAACAGTTGCCCCTGTTCAATCTTCTTGAACCTGAAGAGTTAGATTGGCAAGTTTGCCTTTCGTGACTCGAAGGTAAAAGAGGATTGGACACTAGAGTGCCCGCAAATTTGCACTCGTCAAAATATTGTTGAGGGAATGGGCTTAAAGATGCCATTTGGAGATGGTAGAATCTTGCTGGAGATGGGCTTAAAGATGCCATCCAAGATTGGTTTGTTGAACATCAGAAGAATGAACATCAGAATGGTATCCGTATTTGGAACGTATCTGAGTTGTATCTGGACATTGGGTTTGTATGAGCAAGGGAATGGCGTCTTTGTTTAGAGCGTATCCGAGATGTAACTGTATTTGAACTTTGAATGGATATCAGAATGACTGCCGTGTCTGGAGTGTATCTGTATTGTGAATGGGTAACAGAGAAACATCTGTATATGGAGCAACTATGTGTTGGGGATAAGTTCTGAATAAGTGGCAGAATGGCAACCGTGTCTGGAGCGTATCTGGACTGTATCTGAAGTTGAGATCTGTATGAGTAGCAGAATGACTTTTGTGTCTGGAGTCTATCCATACTATAATTGGGATATGAATAAGTGACAGAATGACTTCCGTGGTGACTGCACTGGGGAGAATCAAACTTCTGGTGTAAGGGCCAGAAAGGCATCCGTGTTTGGAGCGTATATGAATTTGAAGTTGATAGTTGAATCTGAATGAGAGATAGAATGACCGTCGTGTCTGGAGCGTATCTAGTCTGTATCTGATTGCTGAAGTTTGAATGAATAGTAGAATGACCGTCGTGTCTGGGGTGTATCTGTACTGTATTTTGACTTGAAATTCTGAAGGAGTAATAGAATGACCGCCGTGTCTGGGGTGTATCTATACTGTATCTGAATAAATGTTAACGATAGCCTTTTAATCTTATCCTGAAAAGGGTAAAATGTTAGCTAAAATACCAAGTTATGTTGTATGATATGTATGATGCAATGAACTGTGTTCCATCAATGTTTATGATATATGAATGTAATGGATGTACATGTAAGCTGAGTATCTGTCTTGTTGAGGAAAATAAATCCTTCTTAACTGGAGATAATGAAATATTTGACTGCTGCCGGAGGAAATAAATTCCTGACCGATGCTGAGGATTCAAAAATCTTTGATTGTTGAAGATGAGAAACCCTTGCTGACTGCTTAGGGATTAAAGATCTTTGATTGTTGAGAATGAGAAATCCTGGGACAACTGCTGGGGATTGAAAATCCTTGGTGACTGGTGGGGATTAACAAGAGCTTTGACAACTTCTGTGGGGAATGAGAATCCTTCCTGACTTTCTTTGGAAATAAGGAAAACTCTGGAAATCTCTTTTGGGGAGTTAAAACCTGGGAGGCTTCTGCTGGAGAAATGAGACCGAGAATCTTCGATCTGCTGTGAAATAACTCTGGGGAGAATGTTTACTCGGCCGGTGAAATCAGGAGCTTGGGTTGTACGCCAATCTACTGGGGAAGTTGGGGAACACTGAATGGTTCTCACTGGGGATTGATAGTTGGAAATTTGACTTCGCTGGGGAAGAAGGTTTAGAACATTCTAGCTCCGCTAAGGATATGTATTTCAGGGTTTTCAGGCTTCACTAGGGATCGGGAGTTTGAGCTCTGATGGGAACTCTGAAACTTATCTCCGCTGGGGGATAAAGTTTAGAACACACTGGCTCAGTTGGGGATCTTGAAATTTAACTCCGCTAGGGATGTATACTTCAAGGTTTTAGCTTTGTTGAGGATCTGAATGATGTACTGTAGGGGATTTCTTCTGGAATAGCACAAAGATATCTTCCTACACCTTCAACCTATCAGTAATTATCCTTTCTCAATTTCGTTTTATTTGTAAGAAGTGATTATATTCAAATGCATATGCCTATTTAACAAAACTTTGGACGTTTTCAAATAAAACATAAGTGTAAAAAGAAAAAGAAAGGCAAGCAAATTTATGCACTTTGAAGTATCTTTGTATTAACTTTTGTAAGTATCTTTATACAAAGGAGACAAACATCCTAGTAAGAGAATGTTATCGTAAAAAATTTAAAAATTTTATACAAAAAGAAAGATGGCTATGTGTAACAATTCCATGGGGTTCCCATTCTGCTATAGCCTTCACAACTCTAAGTATCTTGTCCATTCGCTGCTTCGTCCGCCGATGATTGGATTGATCAGAAGCCTGGAGCTTGTTGGTGAACAGATTGTCCTTAAAGTGATCCGACGAGACATAGTCATACGCTTTAATTCCCTAACTTTTGCCTGGACCGCCCTTTCGGGTTTTCAGTCCACCAGGAAACCCTTTTTTTCCCAAGTCGCCCTTTAGGGTTTTCAACTTGCCGGGTGTACAGATTTTTTTTATTTATCCCTAATTTTTGCCTGAACCGCCCTTTCGGGTTTTCGATTCACCGAGATGCCCATTTTTGCCCAAGTCGCCCTTTCGGGTTTTCAACTTATCGGGTCGTTTTACGCGTAGTATCTTTTGACTATGTTTGCGTTCGCAGGATGCGGCAAGTCGTCGCCGTCCATGGTGGTAAGAATCATTGCCCCACCGGAAAAGATGCTCTTGATCACAAATGGTCCTTTGTAAGTAGGAGTCCACTTGCCCCTGGGATCACTTTGCGGCAAGATGATCCGCTTGATTACAAGATCTCCGAATTGATATATCTGACGCCTGACTTTCTTGTTGAAAGCCTTGATCATACGTTTATGATACGTCTGACCATGACAAATAGTAGTAAGTCGTTTCTCGTCGATCAAGTTAAGTTGATCAAGCCGGATCTGAATCCAATCGTCTTCACTTAAACCGGCATCTTTCATAATCCTTAAGGAAGGAATATGAACTTCCATAGGTAGAACAGCTTCCATGCCATATACCAGAGAAAAGGGGGTTGCCCCTGTTGAAGTACGCGTCGTGGTACGATATCCATGCAGAGCAAACGGTAACATCTCATGCGAATCCTTGTAGGTGACTGTCATCTTTTGAATGATCTTCTTGATATTTTTGTTCGCGGCTTCAACAACACCATTCATCTTTGACCGATAGGGAGATGAATTGTGATGATAAATGTTGAACTGCTCGCACAGAGTGGTGATCATAGTGTTATTCAGATTTGTACCGTTGTCCGTGATGATCCTGTCGGGGATACCATACCGGCATATGAGGTTCTGCTTGATGAAGTGGGCAACCACATTCTTTGTAACTGAGGCGAAGGAAGCTTCTTCGACCCATTTGGTGAAGTAATCAATAGCCACCAGGATGAAGCGATGTCCATTGGATGTCGTAGGCTTGATCTCTCCAATCATGTGGATGCCCCACATTGCGAATGGCCAAGGAGCTGTTAGAACATTGAAAGGAACATGAGGAATATGTACTTTGTCGGCGTAGACTTGACATTTGTGGCAAGTACGGGAATGTTGATGAGAATCAGCTTCCATGGTAGACTAGTAGTAGCCTGCCCTTAAAATCTTCTTAGCCATCGTATGCCCGCTCAAGTGGGTGCCAAATGCGGCACTATGTATTTCGGTCATGATCAACTCTGCTTCAACCTTGTCCATACAACGAAGTAGAACACAATCATGGCTGCGCTTATAAAGGATGCCATTGCTCAGGAAGAACTTGGAAGCAAATCTCCTTAAGAACTTTTTATCATTGACGGAAGCTCCTTCAGGGTATTCTCGAGTCTGGAGATACCTTTTGATTTAATAGACCAGGGTTGTTCCACTACTTCTTCAGTATTAATCTCATGACAGTGTGCAGGTTCGTCCATTCGCTCGATGGTGATTTAGGGAGCCTCATTATCCCAGTTGAGTTTAAACATGGAAGACATTGTAGCTAGAGCATCTGCTAACTGATTTTCTTCTCGTGGAAAATGCTCGAAGGTAATCTTCTCGAAATGAGGCAGCAATGTCTGGACACGTTCTTTGTATGGGATAAGATTAGGATGTTTAGTGTCCCACTCTCCTTTGACTTGACTGATAACCAAAGCGGAGTCCCCAAATACGACCAAAAATTTGATTCCCAAGTCTATAGCAGCCTTGAGACCAAAGATGTAAGCTTCATATTCAGCCATGTTGTTGGTACAGCTGAAGCAAAGTCGGGCAGTGAAGGGTGTATGGCAACCTTCCGGAGAAATGAGTACCGCACCGATACCATTGCCAAGTGCATTTGCAGCCCCATCAAAGTACATGGTCCATCGGGATCCTTGTTTAGGTCCTTCATACAGTCTGTTACTTTCAATGTTGTCCAATGTCATGATGTCCTCGTCAGGGAAGTCGAATCTCATAGATTGGTAATCTTCGAAGGCTTGATGAGCTAGATGGTCAGCTAGTACACTCCCCTTTATAGGTTTTTGGGTAGTATACTGGATATCATACTCAGTCAGGATCATTTGCCATCTAGCGATTCTTCCAGATAAAGCAGGCTTTTCGAAGATATACTTGATCAGATCCATCTTGGAAATCAACAAAGTGGTATGAGTCAACATATACTGCCTTAGCCGGCGAGCAGCCCATACCAAAGCGCAACAAGTTTTCTCGATCAGTGAGTAGCGAGTCTCACAGTCGGTAAACCTTTTGCTAAGGTAATAAATTGCATGCTCTTTTCGGCCAGACTCGTCATGTTGGCCCAGTACGCACCCCATTGAGTTATCCAAAACAGTCAGATACATAATTAACGACCTTCCTTCGATGGGTGGCATCAAGATAGGAGGTTCCAATAAATACTCCTTGATCTTATCAAAAGCAACTTGACAATCATTGTTCCATTCAACTACCTGATCTTTCTTCAACAGCTTGAAGATTGGCTCCCAGGTGGATGTCAGGTGAGAGATGAACCTTGCGATATAGTTTAAGCGTCCCAAGAAACCTCTAACCTCCTTTTCAATGCGGGGGGCAGGCATTTACTGTATAGCCTTGACTTTAGCATGATCAACCTCAATGCCTTTGTCGCTGACGATAAATCCCAAAAGTTTACCAGACCTGACTCCAAAAGTGCACTTGCTTGGGTTCAGTCTGAGCTTATACTCCTTCAATCTGACAAATAACTTTTGCAGATGATCAAGGTGTTCTTCCTCTGTCTGTGATCGGGCTATCATATCGTCTACGTAGACTTCGATCTCATGATGTATCATATCATGAAACAAGGCTACCATGGCGCATTGATAGGTTTCCCCGGCATTCTTCAGTCCGAATGGCACCACTTTGTAACAGAAGGTACCCCATTGCGTAACAAAAGTAGTTTGCTCCATGTCTTCAGGGGCCATTTTGATCTGGTTGTATCCCGAGAGTCCATCCATGAAGGAAAATACCTTGTGTTGAGCTGTGTTGTCAACCAAGATGTCAATGTGTGGTAGTGGAAAATCGTCTTTAGGGCTAGACCTGTTTAAATCCCGATAGTCCACACACATTCTGACTTTGCCGTACTTCTTAGGCACGGGCACAATGTTAGCAACCCATTGTGGATAGGAAGTAACAGCCAGAAATCCAGTGTTGAATTGCTTCATTACCTCAGCTTTGATCTTCTCAGACATGTCGGGCCTCATTCGGCGGACCTTTTGTTTGATCGGTGGACAGTCTTCTCTTGTAGGGAGACAGTGAACCACGATATCTGTATCTAGTCCCGGCATGTCTTCATAGGACCAGGCAAAGATCTCAACACACTCATTCAACAACTGTACTAAGCGCTCTTTGACACTTGGTTCCAGGTTGGCACCCACTTTTACCTCTTTCTTGTCTTCCTCTGTTCCTAAGTTGATGGTTTCCAGCAACTCTTCATGGGGTAGAATAGCCCTCTCTTCTTGTCACAAAAGTCTGGCTAACTCTCCTGGCACTTCACAGTCTTCATCACCTTCGTACTCGGCATGATTGACCAAATCTTCAGAGTTACCGAAGGCTAAAGCAGAATAGTCACCCATGGGATTCGGAGTGGATGGGTACCTGCATTTTGTGAGTGTGGGTGTGTGTAAGGGATATCCATCCTTAAACAAAACAAAAATGCAAAAGGAAAGAAAATGAACACAACAATTTATAGATGAAAACGTCCAATAATTCATTAAAACATGGCATATGATAATGAGGAAAATCAAGCCCTTACAAATGGACCTATATGCCCCGGGCAAGGCATAAGGTGAAAATAGTGTACGAATTGTTTAGTTATTACAGACCAAAATAGGAAATTGTTCAAAGATAAATTACTAGTTGATGAAAGTGATGGGAATAAAGTCCTTTGCTTCCCAGTTGCTTAATCCTCCTTCGATGGTTGGAAAGATCCAATCTTTAAAGTTGTCTTCTTCATCATCATCTTCTAAGGAATTAATTCCATGGTGAGTGATTTTTACGGGTGGTCCTCCAGCCCTGGAGCGACGCATAGCTTTCTGGCCAGCAGCAGTAAAACCTAGTCCGAACTTGTCCGTCTTGTGAGGAAAATCAGGCAGTTTCCCCCACACTGTACTCCTTCCTTCTTTGATTACAGCCTCTGCATCTTTAAGGCATGTCATCCTAGACACAGGCTTGGAAATAACAGGCACATCAACCATTGTCTTTGCAACTGCGACTTCAGGAGAAACTTCCTCAAAATGTTGGAAAGGCGTTTCTATGAATTCGCCATCCAACTCCACATAGCGGAAGGAGTTGAGGTGACTTATCATGTACTCTTCCTCACCGTGAACCATTATAATCTTACCCTGAACAGGATACTTTAGCATTTGGTGTAAAGAGGAAGTAACTGCCCCGACATAGTGGATCCACGGCCTTCCCAGTAAGCAAGAATATAAAGGACGGGTGTCCATCACATAAAAGGTGGAGTTGAAAATTTCTGTGCCCACTTTGATAGGAATGTCCACTTCCTAATGAACCATCCTCTTAGAACCGTCGAAGGCACTAACAACGATGTTACTAGGTTTCAGGGTCAAACCTTCACAGTCCAGTCTATCCAATGCCTTTTTCGATAGTACATTCAAGGATGAATCGGTATCAACTAGGACATGGGAAAGTGTGGTTCCCCTGCATTCTACTAAGACATGCAGCGCGTCATTGTTCTTCCTTCCCTTGGGGGTTAAATCAACATCGGAAAAACCAAGACCATTATCAACAGTAAGGTTGGCCACGCACTCTTGAAACTGGTCAGTCGAAGTTTCTTGAGGCACGTGTGCCGTCTTTAAAAATTTGATCAAGGCCTTAGCATGGGCCTCAGAGCAGAGTAGAAGAGCCAACATGGAGATTTTGGAAGGGGTTTGCCCTAGCTGTTCCACGACATCGTAGTCGCTCCTCTTGATTATCTTTAAAATTTCTTCCATCTCTTTCAGGGTGGTTTCGGGGATTACCATAGTCTGAGCCTTCATCCTGACAGGCACTTCTAGCATCCCCTTACCCTTATCGGTAGTAGCATCAGAGGGTCTAACTCCAGGTACATCAATTTCTTCAATTATCGGGCTTTGCACAAATGGCTTAACAGGCACAGAAGCTTTCGAGGGTCCGAAGACTTCTCGTGGAGGAGCAATCTCTGGAGAGAAGATCTGTCCGCCGCGAGTTATCTTGCTTGTTCCCGCAATGTTCCCTATATAAGGGGTTTCATCATCAGAATTCTCTTGGACTGATTCAATCTGTTTGATACCATGATAGAAGATTTCTCCTCCGTAGTTCCATGGTATCGTCTTGTTAGATTGATACGGGATAGGCCCTGGCATGGTGATTTTCAATGGCACAAACTTAGGATCAGGCGTAATCTTGACAGGCCTTTTGCAAGCCTTGGGAAGATTGTCGGAGATGGTTATTATTGCAATGTCATTGGTTGAAGTAACAAAGGTAGCAGGAGTAACAGGAGTGAAGGTATCAGCAGGAGTCTTTTGAAAGAGTATCTCTTGGGTATCCATCAGGCGTTGGATGCCTGATTTCAACAGGGGGCAGTCATCTCGTATGTTTAAACAAAAGTAACAGTCCTTTCCACAGCCTGGGAATATCCCGGATCTCATCAAATTCACTTTAATCACTAGTAACGGAGTCAAAAGGTCAGCAACATTGGTAACATGAAGGTCTTCCATAACGGCATGAACATTATGACCGTGCTTGGGCATTGGGGCAAAAATCACATTTGGCTTTTCGGGCGCATCGAATTCTACCTCCTTGGCGTCGATCAAGTCTTGGATTTTGTTCTTAAGAGCCCAACAGTTGTTGGTATCATGCCCTACACTGTCAGAGTGGTAAGCACATTTTACATTGGAGTGGTAATATGGAGAAGAGGTATTAGGGTTCTTCGGCGCTTCTTTCAAAGTGGTGAGATTTAGTTTTCACATATGAGGGAGTACTTAAGCCGGTGTCATGTTGATTCGGGTGAACTGCCGTTGTGGCCTTTCTACCCTTTGCTGATTAGATCTTGGCTGATTGCTGCGAGGTTGATCATTTGAAGAGTTTTGGATCATTACAGCCCCTACCGTTGGTCGGCGTCCCATTCCACCTTGGCTTTTCTGAGAATAAACAGCAGAAGCTTCCTTCTTAGCTGGGAAGGTCTTCTTAATAGCAGTGGATGCGGAGGCATCTTTCTGAATCTTACCACTTTTAATGCCAGCCTCGACCCTTTCACCGGTCAAAATTAATTCGGTGAATCCTGCAGAGGAACTCCCGATTAAATGATTGAAGAAAGGGCCGGATAGGGTCCCTAAAAACATGTCCACCAGCTCTCTATCCGACAATGGTGGCTGCACCCTTCCATCCAGATCACGCCACTTCTGGGCATACTCCTTAAATCCCTCGTTAGAAGCCATACCCATACTTTGTAGTTGAGTACGAGTGGGTGCTAAATCAGCGTTGTATTGGTATTGTCGATAGAAATCAGCAGCTAAGTCTTCCCAGTTATGAACCTCTGATCTCTCGAGTTGATAGAACCAGTCCAATTGTGTGCCTGAAAAACTGTCTTGGAAAAAATGGACCCAAAGATCCTTATCAGATGAGTGGGGTTGGATCTTTCGGACGTAGGATCTTAGATGCATCTTCGGGCACGACAGACCGTCATACTTAGCGAATGTAGGAACTTTGAACTTGGGAGGAATGACGATCCCAGCGACCAACCCTAGTTCTTCGAAATCTAAACCAGGTACCCTTTGCAACTCCATGGCTGCCAACCGATCCTCAAGATTTTTAAACTTAACATCCGCCGGGGGATATTGATGTTCGGAGTAATCTTCGTCTTCTTCCTCTTCCTCTTCTTCTCCTTCAATTTCATATTCAGAAGGCATTGTAGTTCCTTTTCCTTTACCAGCCCCTTCATCAGACGTCGAGGGGAACTCGAGAACTTTTCTAGCATTGCTTTCAAACCTTCTTCCCATGATGACTACACCAGGTCTTTTCTTCTTTTTCTCTTTATCTTTCTCCAACAGTGCTTTAAGATCCTCTTGACCCTTTTCTAAGGTCATGAGAAGTTGCTGGAATTGAGAATTTTGTGCTTGCAGATCCTTAACCGTCTGCTCCAAATCCATCTTGCTGAAATAAACAACAGAAAGATAAGGAAACCTGGTGTGAAGACATGTTTATGCATATGATGAATGGTATGTTATTCATGTAATGCATTCAAGGATTCAAAAATTCAAATTTGTTGCAAACAAAAAGAACACACGTCATATTAAGAAGAAATTTGTTAGTACATAAGTGCCCCATGGGAAAAAATATTACAAAATTCTTAATGTAAAAAGACATTGCGCATCCTTTTTGGCGCGATGTAAGTGTTGAGAGTTTCCTCCTCATGAAGTCGGCGGGTAAGTTCCAAAACCTTCTTCTCACTGGCATAGAAGCTGGCTTCAAAAGTATTCCATTCTTCTTTGAGTTGGATCTAACTCCTTTGCAATTCTTCCAATGATGTCGGTATGTCAGGATGTAGGAGGGTGTATGGAACCTCTCCTTCCATAACAGGCTCTTTGATCACGGGGAGAATGTGAGGGTATGGCATCATAAGATTTTGGGCGCGGGTTCGTACCCACTTGAGATAAGGCTCAAGGGGGATGGAATTCTTGTGCCCCAGTGTCTTACTATCCACTTTGTTGGGCATCCTCCAAGCTCTGATTAACCTTTGTCGAAGTCCTTGCGCATTGTTGTCGAAGTCAAAAACCAAGTCAGGAATCAACATGTCATGAGGGCCATCCCTTCTAGCATATCCAAACTGTCTTAGTGCTAAACAGAGGTTTTAGGTAATGCCTCCCCTAATGCCAAGTAGTGGGACATTAGGGAATTCCCCACAACGATCAATGATGATGACATTTTCTCTAGATTGAGAACACCAATGAACATCAGAATATGTGAGGGTCATCAACCGTTATGACCACCTTAAACCCTACTCATTCTTCAAAACTGATTGTGGAAGGTGAGAAATAAACCACCTTGCTAGGAGAGGAGTACAACACATGAGAACACCTCTTTTCCTCATTCTTCGTGTGTAAAATGAGTGTAAGATGTCCCCAAGCAATGTAGGCATAGGATTCCGAGATATGAAAATCTTGACAGCATTCACATCTATAAGTTTATCAGGGTTTGGGAACAAGACCAACCCATAGATGAAAAGTGCTACAATCTCCTCAAAAGCTTGTAGATCTAGAGAATTCCAGTAGTCTTGTGCCTTCTCAAACAGAAACTTCGCCAAGAAACCCTTAACACCACTTCTGGTTTCCCAATGACCTTTGATATCAGATGGTTGCAAGTGTAAGGCTTGAGCAACATCTTCAGAATTTGGTTCTTTTTCCGTACCGTTGTAGGGTAGTTGATGAAGAATAGGAATCCTCAGGAGTTGAGAAAATTCCTCCAAAGTAGGTATTAGTTGGTAATCAGGGAATGTGAAACAGTGGTGTAGGGGGTCAAAGAACTGGAAGAGAACTTTCATCATATCTTCTTCAATGTTGGAGTTGACCAAGTTGAGAAGTGTACCATGTCTTTCACTGAAGAGAGAATTCTCTGAAATCTTGGAAGTAAGCTCCTTGAGCTGAGGAGAGATTCTCACAAAAAAATTACTTACCATTTTATTTAAGTTCTCATAAATAATATTAATATGTTAAAGGATGAACGAAATAAATTTATATTTATGCCATAAATTAATAAAATAATAATCAATAAAAATGTAATCAATAAAAATAATGAAAGATGATTCAAAGTAGGTAAAGAAATGGAAGAAGATATTGACCATTAACATTTAAATAATTATATAGAGCACTAATATAGTATATATAAAATGATGAAAAAATATCCTACCAAAAAGAAATATAAAAAAATATAGAGTATTTATATATGAAAAAGGCTAATAAATTTACATTAAAAATCGATTGAAAAATAACAACAAACTAATAAAGGGTCTGATAATTCCAATAGACTTTTTATAGAATTTTTGAATTTTCATAGAATATTTTTTCATTTATTAGGGTGAAATTAGTAATTCTCTTTTCCAAAAAATTCTTTATTACCCCAAAGTAAAAACATTGGTCATTCAATCATTCCACTTAAACAACACAATCTTGTTTCCTAGTCCAAATTGAAAATGAAAAAAACCTCAGCTTTTATGTCATTTTTTCAAACTCTTCTCTTTTCTTGTTTATTTCTCCAACTCACTATATCCTCTACTCAAATGAATGATATAGTTCTTGATGATTTGGTGGATGACATGTGCAAAAAGACACCAAATTTCGACCTATGCAGCTCAACTATACATTCCAATCCTCAAGCAGGCAAAAGTGATGCAAATGGTATAGCCGTCATTATGGTTAATGACATTTTACAAAGTGTCACTAATAGAAGGTCTTGTGAAAGAAATCAAAGATCCTGAATTGCAAAGAAAATATGTGAGTTGTGCTGAGACATACATTCCATTAGAGAAAACCATACTTCCACAAGCAGTTGATTCTATAAACAAAAAAAAATATGGGCTTGCCATTTACTCTATGGGTTATATTGGAAAAGAAATTGATTCTTGTAACAAGAAATTCTCAAATGGTTCACCCTTGAATGAGAAAACTGGCAGTTTACACCAGTTGCTTGATATTGGAACAGCCGTTTTAAAACAATTATAAAATGGCTGATAATTTTATTTATTTATTTTGGTACAATAAACTAAATAAATAGTTGATTTTGCATACAAATTATTGTTACTATATTGCTCTTTATATGGGATTTCCATTACTTTAGTTGATACTGATGATAATATTCCTTTCAAACTTATGAAGTTAGATTGATAACTTGGTTGTACTTTTAAGTTGAGAAAGGAGGAAGAAGTAGCTAGATTGGTAGGCTTAGAAAGGAGGGATCGCTAGCAAAAAGTTGTTAGGTTATATAGGCGTCATATTTAGATGTTGATAGGAACTTTAATGTTCGTGGGTTATAGAGTTCTATTACGTATGAGGTTAAAGATCTTATCTCTTCTAAATTCACTAAGTTTGTGGTGATCCAAGATACTAAGCTTCATTAATTTGTGTTTGCCTCGCTGTGTTATCTTTAGGGAAATTAAGTGAAATTGAGATTTTCTCTATTTCTTCAAATAAATGGAGAGTGTCATTACTAATATTTACATTATATAAATATTAAAGTATACAAAATATATGACATATTTTTAAATAATATAAATTTATTATATTCTAAAACTTTAGTAATAACACTCTCTATTTCTCAAACCATTTCTTTTGAGAAATGAAGAGGATCTCAACTCTATTTTATGAGTGGAGTTTTGTCCTTGTAACTAGTAAAAGTAAAGGTATTCTCTCTATTTAGTGTAATGTGAAAGGAATATATTTGCTCTCTTTCTCTATTTAGAGTTTGTTTGAAATGGAGTATTTAAAAAACTTGAGCTCAATAGTCAATGTGTATCCTCGATGTTCTCTACATGAAGAAAGATTTATGTGGGATGAAATTTTTATTCATACACTAGTAACAAACCCGTGCTATCGCACGGGTCTCGTCTGGATTCACATTACATTTATAGATTATTAAATTATTAAGTATGTTACCATGTTTTCAGTTGAGTATATGTCTCATGTAAACCATGTTGGCATTTAACTCCATATTTGTAGCAAGCGTCGGTCCTATCAACAAATCACGTCTGCATGAACAAATAGGAAAAATTATATACTTCTTGAAATACATGGAAAATGTACATACTATATATTTTAATTCAAAATAGATTTTTAATTTGAATCGTAAAGTATAAGATATAAAGTTTACCAACTATCAAAGTGCTTGAAAGACTTCCTTGTACACAACATTAGTAGTAGTAGAACACGGTACATTCTCCTTGTCATGAATTAGGATTTTTAGCCCACTTTTGCTCTTAACTCTTGAAATTGCAACATATAATTGACCATGACTAAACACAGGAGTAGGAAAATACAATCCAACACTATCAAGAGATTGACCTTGTGACTTATTAATTGTCATTGCATAGGAGACAATAATCGGAAATTGTCTCCTAATCAACTTGAATGGCCAAGGTGAATCAGAAGGTGACATAGACATTCGTGGAATGTAAAAAATGTTACCTATGTTCTTTCCAGACATGATTTTTGCCTCAATGACATGATTTGCAAATCTTGTAACAATTAATCTTGTTCCGTTGCACAACCCATCGGCTTGGTCCAAATTTCTCATTAGCATAATAGGTGTACCAACCTTCAATTTGATCCTATGATTGGGAAGCCCCGACGTTCTTAATTTACTGAGAAATTCAGGAGTTAGAACTTCATATGCTTCAGTATAACTTGAATCTGTTCTATCAATGGAATCAAAACTCAAATACTCTTTCTCTTCTCCTAAAAAAAAGTTTAAAAGCAAAACATAAATAAATTAGTAAAACTATGTTCTTATATATATATATATATATATATATATATATATATATATATATATATATATATATATATATATATATATATATATATATATTATGAATGTAATAATACAGTAAATATAAAACACATGTACCTGGTATCAAGTCTAATACATAATGATTGATTTTGTCCATAACTTCAATGGTTGAAGCAAGAATAGCCTTTCCTTGTAAGAATTCAACATCTTGATATTTTTCCAACAAATTGGGATATGTGTTTTCAACAATTGCTCTTATAGGATCATCAAAATTTGATATTAATAGCTCTTGAGGAATTTCAATATCAACCAAACCATCATTGGGTTCACAAATCTTACCATCACCCACATTTAAAATCCATTTTGAAAATTCCGCTAGTTCATTAGAACTTGTGTTGTCTCTTCCCTCTTGAAGTCTCATATTTTTTGATAGTGTTAAAACCTGGCAATAATCCCATACATAAGATGAACTAATTGATGCATGAACAATATCAGAACGTCCAGCTCTTGGAGCAACAGGAAGAATCTGTCTAAAATCTCCTCCAAATACAACAACTTTTCCACCAAAAATAGTATTCTCAACACCCTTTTTGCTCATTACATCTTTAAGGGTTTTATCCAATGCTTTGAAGCAGTTCTTGTGAGACATAGGTGCCTCATCCCATATTATCACATCCGTTGCTTCAAATAATTGAGAATGTTCGGTGTCTTTGTCGATGTTGCAAGTTGAATTGTCAAGCGTTGGCACAGGTATTTTGAACTTTGAGTGTGCTGTTCTTCCACCCGGCAATAATAACGAAGCTATCCCACTTGAAGCAACAGTAAGAACAATTTTTTTTTGAGAACGAAGCGGAAGGATTGGAGTCCATATAAGGTGGCTGCGGATCTGTGCGTAAAGCAGAAGGAATTAGTACATTACCATCGAGAACTTACAATATACATTGTGAATACCTTCTTAACTCAAACAAATACCTTTAAAACTTTTATATTATATCATATTTACATATTTTTTTACAACCTATAATGTATAATAATTTCCCGTTAAATTACAATTATTTTTAAAAAGAACATAAAAAATAAATAAAATTTATAGATAAAACTATTGTATATTATTTTCTATATTTATTTAATAAATGAAATTTATTTTAGATGAATTTATTTTCTAATTTGTATTTAAAAATATAACTTAATTGTCATTTAAAATAGTACATTCAATTCTTTAACTTCAATTATCTGGTATGTCATAGATACATTTATTCTACCCGTGAATTTATTTCATGTACTCAGTTGGTTAATATTAATATAATTACAATATATAATCATTTATCAAATTTGAATTTCTCATTTATAAAAATAATTTTAAATTATTCTCGTTTATAAAAATGAACGTGTGTGTCTATTTATAAAAATATATGAAACTTATACTCTTTTATAAATATAATTGTATCAATACTTGAATTTTTCCGATTTATAAAAATATTTATAATTTATTCATGTTTATAAAAATTATTATAATTTATTTTTAGTTTGTAAAATTAATTATATTAATATGTAGACTTTTTCTCGTTTATAAGTGTCTTTAACCCGTGTGACAATTTATAAAAACATTTTAACTTATACATGTTAAAAACAATTACATCAATATTTAAATTTTGTTCGTTTATAAAAATATTTGTAAGTTATTTAAGTTTATAAAAATAATTGTAAAAATAAATATTTACCATATCATCTTAAATTTATTTATTCAACAGTGATAAATATGTGTCTCTTAGTTAATTATATTTATAAATAAATATCGTGTATTAGTGATATATATTAAATTTATTATCTTAATGTCTAACTAATTAAAATGAATTTATTATTGTCAATCAAAAATTATAATATTAAATAATAATATAATATTATTATTATATACGGGAAAAAGAATAAATTAAATCTAAGAATATCGGAAAATATATTATAATATTAAATAATAATTTAACATTTATTATTACAATGAATCATATATAACATTTCAAAATTATGTATTTATTTCTTATGTTTTATTATATTCGATTTGTAATAAATATTTTTCAATTTATTGCGAATTTTCAATAATTAAATATTAAGGATATTATATAAAATTAATTTCATGATTATCATTTATCATTAAATTTTCATGATTATCATTTATCATTAAATTTTCATGATGTACATTTAATATTTTTTTATCATGATTACAATTATAAAGTTAATTTGAAAAGATTATGATATATTTTAGTTATTTCATAAACTTAAAAAAATTATCAAATCTCAATTGATTTTGTTTTGTTTTATTAACCTTTTTATAGAAATTGAAATAATTTATTTTAGGTCAAATAAGGATCTAAATAATTACAAAATAATATTTATTCTTACATTTATAGAATGATAAATTAAATATTTAAGATAAACATTAGAGTTCTTATTTACTTTATCTTTTATATATTTATAATATACTTTTTTTGTTAATTTTATTAACAATATATTTATAGTTAACAATACATCCTTTAAACTACGTTATTTTTTTCAAGAATATAAATGTAACCTTTCAAAAAATATACACAAATATATTTAGAAGTCGGTAGAAAATTTTATTGGTTAAATTATAATTCCATTCAAAATTTATTGATCATAAATTTTTGAAATCAAATCATGCATAAAAATAAAATGTATTAATGTGACCATTCAAAATATTTTCTATATATAATAAAAATAAATAATATTAATACCTCCATTCAAAAGATATATTTGTAAAGTTTTGATTTAATTTTTTTCATATCTTTATATATTCTAATGTATATAATATTCCTATAATATGAAACAGTATCAAACCTATAATATTAAAAGAGAATTCAAATTTATTCAAATTTTATTGATCATGATAATAATGTGTCCATTCAAAAGATATATTGGTAAAGTATCGAATTAAATGGTACTCCAATATTTGATTAAAAAATTGTAATATTTGTTTTTAATATTGTATAAAAAAATATTAATTAGTCGTACTTTAAAAAAATAAATCGTAAATATTTTATTAAAAATTGTAATATTTGTTTCTAAAATTATAGCAATTAAAAATAAAAAAATATCAATACAAAATAAATAAATTAACCGTGGGAAGTTGTGATAAAAAAATAGGGTTTAGAATGCATGGGAAGTTGTGATATCTTGTAATATCAAAATAATCCATTCTAATTCCAATAATATACATTTAATCTTGTAGTGATAAATAGTGGGTATTTTTAAATCATGCAATGAATAATATTCCATTTAATTATAATAGATCTAATTTGGCCATTCCAATTCCTTCCTCATTAGCCGTGAGTCAAACATTAGAATTCAAATTCTGTCAAAAAAAACATTGGGATTCAAATATAAATAAATTAACCGTGAATGAAACATTGGAATTGGAATTCAAATATAAATAAAATTCAAATATAAATAAAATAAATTAAATAAATAAAAATTAGTGTAAAATTATGATAGATTGACATGTCAGCAAAATTAAATGTTTGAGTCGTTGATGTCTTTCATAGCTTCAATCGGTCGCGCCACCATTGATGTTAGTATTTAGACTTGTTACAAAATCTGTATTAAAATGGACACAGAGAATCAAAATATGGGAATGAAGAAGAATTGGAAAATAATACGTAACGAAGAAGATTGAGGAGTGAAAGAGTAAGGGTTTAGAATGGCTATATATAGAGTTTAGAATGGCTATATATAGGGTTTAGAATGCATGGGAAGTTGTGATATCTTGGAATATCAAAATAATCCATTCTAATTCCAATAATATACATTTAATCTTGTAGTGTAATGATAAATAGTGGGTATTTTTAAATCATGCAATGAATAATATTCCATTTAATTATAATAGATCTAATTTGGCCATTCCAATTCCTTCCTCATTAACCGTGAGTCAAACATTAAAATTCAAATTCTGTCAAAAAAATCATTAGAATTCAAATATAAATAAATTAACCGTGAATGAAACATTGGAATTGGAATTCAAATATAAATAAAATTCAAATATAAATAAAATAAATTAATAAATCAAATAAATAAAAAATAGTGTAAAATTATGATAGATTGACATGTCAGCAAAATTAAATGCCAAATGAATATGGTAACAGCATAGTGTTGATTAGTCTATTATACCCTTGGAATAAGAAAAGTTATAACATCTAATCAAAAAGTTAGACTTGGAATTTCTAGGTACTTTACTTTTAATAGATTGATAATAGATTACGTCATGAGGATGATGTGTGGTATATTCTTCGGGATTTGAATTCAGTGTGTTCTAGTTTTGAGGGAATTGATATAGATGTACTATTATAAATAACATTTTTTATGATAAAGCTTTCACCTCGAATATGCTAAAAAATGATAGTATAAATCCTGGGAGCACCATGATTGATTTTTTTAAGAAAATAATTAACATTTCCCCTCAGTTTTATCAAAAACCGAAGTAACATAAATATAAGTGAGCTCCATTTTCCATCTATAAAAATAATAATAAACCTATTCTCTCGTTTTTTTTTGGAAAACCGAGAAAATGTAGCTATAAGGGATCTCGCTTTGAATCGTTGTTAATGCATTTAAATTTTTTTTCAATGATTTCTCACTTAGCGTCTTTTCAGATTCTATTTTTTTCTTTGTTAATTAGTAATTCTCAAAATCTTTGTCATCAATAAACTAGAATATGCAATATTAAAAAAGGAAACATTTCATTGATAATAAAAAATGGACAACAAATAACTATTCCACATTGTTGGACACTTGCACCCCTAGAGTACTCCCCACTTGGTTGTCTCGAAAAACAATGGTCATGTCCCTCGAACGTAGGGATATCTTAGCAAAAGATTCTCAATCTAAAAATCATCATAAAGAGCATAGTCCCTTAATGTCCTTCGAGTTGCCTACGAAAAATGATCTTGTCCCTCGAGTTGCCTACGAAAAATGATCTTGTAATGATCTCACTAGTGCAGAAATGACTTTTTACATCGGGTGAAACTGACTTTTTACATCGGTTCTAGGTCCGATGTAAAGTCAGACGATATAGTAAATCAGATACTTTTTACATCGGTTCTGGGCCCGATGTAAAAAGTCCCTTTTTTACATCGGTTGTGATCTAAGAGTCATGTAAAAAACAATTATAACATTATTTTAAAAAAAATTGACGCAACTTTTTACATCGGTTAATCGTGTGGACCGATGTAAAAAGTCTCTTTTTTACATCGGTTGTGATCTAAGAATGATGTAAAAAACAGTTATAACATTATTTTTAAAAAAATGACGCAACTTTTTACATCGGTTAAACGTGTGGACCGATGTAAAAAGTCCCTTTTTTACATCGGTTATAATCTAAGCCCGATGTAATATATACAGTTTTGAAAGTTTTTACATCAGTTGGGAGTAATAACCGATGTAAAATGTAAGAAATTTTTTTAGAATAAATTATTTATTTTCTGGATGTTTCCCTGTACAAAAATAATTTGTACCCATTTTTTCATATTTTTCCAATATCACACAGACTATATTTATGTCGCTATATAGATTTCATAGCTTTCCAACATCACATAGACCACATCTAGGCCGATGTTTTCATATTTTTCACAACAAACTTACAAACTGAACAATTGTATTGCAAACTTGTATTGTATCACAATAAACAAACTCACAACAAACTTACAATTACATATTCTTCACAAAACATACAAAAATATTCAACTATTTATAAGTGTTTTTCCAAACTTGAATTACCAATATAAAATCCACAAGTAGATGAGTTATAGCTTCGGTAGACAACACCAAAATCACATTATCTGATAATAAATAATAACAATTAACATCAGCAAAAAAATCAAGAAACTCAATACATGTGCAAGAACCACATGTAATGTGCAAAAACTCAATAATAACAATTATGTGCAAAAACCACAACTTAGACAATTCTATAAAACTCACCAAGATAAACTTTATTTTTATATAACTCAAAGAAACATTTTGCCCAACGGAGTCGCAAATCATACAAATCATCTTGTGTTAATTCTTTTGGGTCATCAAATACCTATAATACATAAATATAACAATATAGAGTTATTTTAAAAAAATTCATATTAAGTCGAAAAACAAAAAGTAAATAACAAAGTAAAGTTATTTTTAGTACCTGCATCCAATTCTCGGTTATATTAGCAGAGACAATATCCAACATATTTTTCATCACATATTATCCACAATCATTAGAGTTATGTTGTTGCCTTGTCTACAATTGAATGACATAATTAGTGAATATTTATCATAAATTTAATTATAGAATTACAATTTACATCACACTTACATTGGGATGAAGCCATGTAGCCTTTTTTCTATTTCCATTTTCCATTTGATGAATCCCAAAAGAACTAATACAGAAATATAAACATCACATAACTAAATTTACTCGCCGATAAAAAATCACATAACTATTAGTTACCAATGAAAGTCACATGAAAGATAAACTTACTTTGTAATAATTTTCTTCGTGTTCTGGTCAATTTCCCGATGAAATGAACAAAATACGACAACTAAATTGTCTCTTGGACACATGACTATTAATTGCCAATGTCTCCTGTACGTGTGTGTGGAAACAGAAAAGTCACATAAAATATATATATTATCAAAATTAAATAATATAAAACACAATTTCATAAAAATTCTTATCCATGAATTAATGGTAGTAAGTGGCACACTCTGTTTTCATCACGTAACTTTTCTAGTACGTAATTTTTAACATCCTCTTAAGATTTCGCTCCATTATCATTATAAATACACCTAGCAGGGTCCATAAATCCATATAATTCTGAAATGGAATTCTCAAGACATACACGATGAATATACCTGAATAATTTTAAAGTAAACATTAGAATCAAAGTGATGAGAGATATAACATATTAATAGAGATTGACTTTAATAAAACAATAAAATGTACTTACGTGCACCAAATTTGTAGAATAGACACGTCAAGCCAATGACCTAAACCCACCAATAACTCTCTGATACACTTAGATGAAATATAAAAATTAGAGACACTCGCACAATGACTTAATTGTATTATCAAATGGTTATCATCCATTTTCAAAACCATGAGTAACAATCTCTGAACATCATTAACTTCCACGTCTTTTGTGCTTCCTTTTGTGCTTCCTTTTGCAGCTGAACAACTTCCTTTTCCGCTTCCATCGATAATTTCCATTTTTTCAATGCATTTAATATCATCTGTGCTTTGTGATAAACCCATAGACTTAAGTGTCTCCATTAATGATTGTTGAAACATCTTACGCTCTTCAACCAACTTTTCTTCAAGTTCAGCTCTAAGTTTTGTTTCTAATGTTGCAAGTTGTTCATTTACGTCAATATGTTGACGTGACCTTCCAAAGTAAGTGTTTTGTTTATGGCGTTTTCCAACACCACGAACACGACCTCCACGCTCAGATGTTCCAATGGATAATGTTAAGATATCGTTACGTCCATCTGGAACAATTGCACCTTTTTCAGCTTCTTGAACTAGAGAATCCTACAAAATGCAAAAACAACAATTAATCAATCACAAATATAATGATACTTGAATAATTTTTCATTGTTTACTTACAATTTTTTTCAGCAACCTCTTGTGTAGATTTTGATGTGTATTCTTCTCCTTTCTTTTGTCGTGCTCTCTTCTATAACTCATGGCGTGATGGTGGAGATGGACTACCATTATCATCTAATGTGGAATTATCTCTCGATGATGACTTTTCTTTCATAATTTTCTCCTCAAGAAAGCGATACCCTCCACGAGACAATAAGTGTGGGTATACATTATTAGCCACATTATCCTTACCCTTTTTACTTTTTTCCTATTATAAACTCAAACAAGTAATTAATCACTAAATATAATAAAAATGTTATGAACACAAAAACATATAACTCCTACTAACCTTAAATTCAGGGGTATCTCGAATCTTGAGAAACTCTTTCTATGCGTCTTTCGTAATAAAGTTATACTTGACATATGGAGGAGGATCATTTTCTATGGGATGATTAATATATCTATCTGTGAGTTGTGTCTTAAAACCTCTTCATCGTTCTCCCGCATATTTAATCCATTCTTTCTTCAACCTATCCTTCTTTGGATCTTTACATTCTGGAATAGTAAAATGAGCCTACAAATATAGTATATGTCATATGTTGTTAATTAGTATATGATTATAAAATATAATAAAGTATTGTATTTAAAATACCTGAATATCAGTTTAAATAGCATCTTTTACACCTTCATCTACTTCTTTCCAATCATTTTTCACAATACTACAGTACTGCCGAGCAAGACATGCTATATAACTCTTGAAATGTGTATCATTTTTACCAACACCAATACATTCATAGGTTCTTGCATTAAACTCGACCTTCATCTTTTCACCTGTTTGATGAACTTTGTCAATTTGTGTCATGAAAGTGGGACTTCTAACTCTTCTTTTATTGGAGTTACTAGATGAAGAAGGGTTGTCGTTTGAATCACCCATGTATATGTTTACACAAAATAAAAATAATTAGAAATAATATTAAGCACAAAATAAAAACAATTATAAATAAAATTAAGCATAAAATAAAAACAATTAGAAAATAAAGTAACATGGAATTAACTTATAAAAAAAATCTTACTAGTCCTCCCATATCCCTTCTTCATGGTCTATGCGAATAGCATGCACATCATCCCCATGAATGTAGTCACATTTGTTGAGAAAGGATGAGTTTCAGAAATATCAAGATTCTCATCATGATTTTCATCACTATCATGGACCTTTTCTTGTAAAACCACTGACCACTTTTTATTAGAAGAATCTGTGACATGAAACACTTGTTTTGCTTGAGATGCCATGATGAATGGTTCGTTCGCATAAGCTAACTTGCTAAGATCAACCAGTGTAACTCCAAATTCATTGATTCTTACACCACTGTTGATATCAATCCATTTGCATTTAAATACAGGAACTTTAAACACAACATAATTAACTTCCCAAATCTCTTCAATCACCCCAAAGTACGGTGTAGATGCCATAACCGGGTTTTTATCTTTAGCACTAGAGAAGTGCATGGACTCGGCCACAATCATTACCACACTATTTTGTGTGGTACTACAGTCATCCTTTGACTTTGTATAAAAAGAGGTTTTATTAATATCATATCCACTCCAAGTTATTATGTTACATTTAGGCCCATAAGACAACCACTTAATTGTATTAGAAACACTATCTTCATTAGCAATTCTTTCTTTAAACCACTCAGAGAAACTCTTATTATGCTCTTTTAACAACCCTCTTTCATTCATCTTGGGGTACTTTTTCTTTATGATGCTTTTGTGAGCAGATAAGTAAGGTTGAACTTCATCTATGTTATTCAATATATACAAATGCGCTTGAACAACCACATCAATACTTAAGCTCTTGACTTTTAAACCTTGTGTACCCACACCCTCATATCTTCCATCATGACGAGACCTGGGAACCCCTACAACATCCACTCCTGACAAATAGTTAGAACAAAACTCAATTGCTTCTTCTGCAATGCACCTCTCAATAATCGATGCTTCCGGACGATGTGGGTTTTTTGTATACCCTTTTAGAATCTTCATGTATCGCTCTATTGGATACATCCACCGTAAAAAAATTGAACCACATAATCTAATCTCCCTTACTAGATGAACAATCAAGTGAACCATAATGTCAAAAAATGAAGGAGGAAAATACATCTCTAATTGGCACAAGATAACTGCAGCCTCATTTTCCAAATCGTCTAACTTTAGTGGATCAATGGCTTTACAACAAATTGCATTGAAAAATAATCACAACCTAGTTATAGTCTTCCTAACGTTGTTAGGCAATATCCCACGAATAGCCAATGGTAGTAGTTGTTGCATTAAGACATGACAGTCGTGAGATTTTAAGTCAACTAATTTAAGATCTTTAACTGATACAAGCCTCTTGACATTTGATGAGTAACCATGTGGCACTTTGATACTTTGTAAACACTCATAAAAACTTGTTTTCTCTTTTTTAGACAAAGTGTAGCAGAAAGGAGGCAAATATGTCTTGTTACCTATATATTGTGGAGTTAACTCTTCTCGTATACCCATCAAACCCAAATCCATACGAGCATTAATACCATCTTTTGTCTTGCCTTGAATGTTGAGAAGTGTTCCGATTACACTATCGCATACATTTGTCTCCACATGCATCACATCAATATAATGTCTTACATCAAGACTAGACCAATATGGAAGATCGAAGAAAATCGATCTCTTTTTCCATACATTTTTCACAGTAGATCGTTTTTGGTACTTTCCAAAGACAACATCAAGTCCCTGTTGTCGCTGATAAACTTCCCCACCAGACAAGGGATTTGGAGCAACACCATGCTCTTGTTCTCCATTGAAAGCTTTCTGCAATCTACGATATGGATGATAACGTTTTAGAAATTTTCGATGCCCGAGATAAACGGTCTTCTTTCCTTTTTCAAGCTGATGGTAACATGTGTCTTTTTCACATATAAGAAACGCCTTATGCCCTTTAACTTTATACCCAGACAAATTACCATATGCCGGAAAATCGTTGATGGTGCAAAACAACATGGCATGCATATTGAACTGTTCTCCAGAATACGCATAAAAAACATCCACCCCTTCCTCCCACAACACTCTTATATCATTAATCAGTGGACTTAGATAAACGTCTATGTCATTTCCTGGTTGTTTTGGGCCCGATATCATCATCGATAACATAATATATTTACGCTTCATGCACAACCTAGGAGATAGGTTGTGAATCACCAGGAGAACAGACCAAGAACTATGGTTAGTACTCAGATTACCAAACAGATTCATTCCATCAGTAGCAAGTCCAAGTCTAAGGTTTCTCGACTCTTTGTCAAAATTTGGAAACAAATAATCTATTTTCTTCCATTGCAAAGAATCAGCTACATGACGAATTTGTCCATCATATTTTCTTTCTTCTGCATGCCATCTAAGATTCTTTGCGTCATCTGCATTGGCGAATAATCTCTTGAACCTTGAAATTATTGGTAGGCACCATACCACTTTCGCAGGAGGACCCTTTTTGACCACCTCATCATCAATTGATTCACCATCTTTCTTTTTGTAGCGTGAAGCCTTGCACTTCGGACAATGATTATAGTTTACATACTCTTTTCTGTATAATATGCAATCATTAGGACATGCATGTATCTTTTCATACTCCAAACTCATCGGACACAATATTTTCTTCGCCTCGTAATAACGACTTGGCTTTACATTACCTTATGGAAGCATTTCGGTCAACAATTCAAGCAACTCGGTAAAACTTTTGTCAATCCACCCATACTTTGCCTTCAGATTAAATAATTTTAACACGACTGACAGACGTGTAAATTTTTTGCATCCCGGGTACAATGGTTTATCCTTGTCACTGCATATAGTATCATACGTATGTGCCCTCTTAAATGAATCTTGTCCAATATCACGCATCATTTCTTCTAGACGATCATCCATTTCTACACTAATATCATCTCTTTGAGACACGTTTGACTTTGCTACTACTTTACCGTGCCATATCCATTCTGTATAACTTTGACAAATCCCTACACAAATTAGATGATCCATGATTTCTTTCTTACTACGTTTTGGTTCTTTATTTGCACAACGAACACATGGACAGAGAAAAAGCGTAGGAAGACTTTTTTCAGCATTGCTTTCAGCAAACTATAGAAATTCTATCACTCCATGTTCGTACTCGTCACTTAATCGATTAGCTCTCATCCAACTACGATCCATAACTATGTTCACACGGAGGAAGGTATGACGAAGGGTGTGCCCGCGGCTGCGCTACTTCACGGAGATTCCGAGATTACAAGTTGCGCTACTTCGCGGAGAAAGAAAAATAGAATCAAATTTCAATGGCAATGTGATAACTCTATTACGTTTGATAGGTTAAAGATAAACTGTGTGTTTTTGAGAGGACCATTAACACTTTTTCCGGAGGTTTCTAAATAGACAATTTCTCTAATGAAAAAGAATGACTAATTATACACAACATGTACTATATTCTTAACTTTATACAAAATATATACTATTTATAACTAATTAGACTTAATTAACCTCTCTAATAATAATAAACTGTTTAGTAATTAAAAAACATATATGAGCAAAGTAATGAATTCATAGTATAATCTTCTAATTATTTTTCTATGTACTTCTAATTTTTTATAATGAATCTAAGTAACAAACAAAGAAACAAGAATATCTTAAAAACTTTTTTGTATATATAACTCTTAGAAACTAAAACACAAAAGTTTGTCTTTGGAATACAAAAGTTGCTTGACATTAAGATATCAACTTACCCATGACCCTCTTCAACCTAGAAGACAACATCTTGGAAATAATTCTATATAAACTTTCAACCAATTCCTAGATATACAATGAAGTTGAACAAAATAGAAATTTTCGTACCGGAATCGTAGTTGGACGGCGGAGGATGTTTCGAAGACGGCGAACTGACGCGAATGGACGATGAAACAGACAGCGAATGGACGACGGAGGATGTCTTCATGCAGCCGGCGGCAAGGAGACGTGAAATCTGTGAGGAGCGGCGTAGGCGAGACGGCGGAACGGCGTGGGCGAGACACGCGGGACGGCGTAGGCGAGACGTGTGGGACAGAGAAGTTGAACAGTGACGAAATAATTTGCATTTAGGGGTTATTTCAACATTATATATATATATATATATATATATATATATATATATATATATATATATATATATATATATATATATATATATATATATGTGTGTGTGTGTGTGTGTGTGTGTGTGTGTGTGTGTGTGTTTTTACATCGGTGCAACCATTGGCCCGATGTAATAGATAGGGCGGTTATGTTTTTTACATCGGTTTAAAGAATGGCCCGATGTAAGGTTCGGGCGCTGATGTTTTTTACGTCGGTTTAAAGAATGGCCCGATGTAAGGTTCTTGATGTTTTTTACATCGATGGAATAAATGGCCCGATGTAAGGGTTAACATATTTTTTATATTACCAATCTGCCATGGACTTTTTTACATTGGTGGATTGCAGGAACCGATGTAATATCTGGCCAGTTTTTTATTTACAATTCTGCCACCTGGTTTGTTATTTACAAAAATGCCACCGTGTTTTTTTCACGAAACCTTTTACATCGGTGGATTAAATGGCCCAATGTAATAGATAGCGAAAAATATTTTTTTTATACTATTTATATCATTGCAAATAAATACCTGATGTAAAATGTTTTTAATTTTATTTTTTACATCGTATATTTTGATACCTGATGTAAAAACCTTTTCTCAAATGTCATTTTTTTAGTAGTGTCTTGTCCCTCGATGTTGCCTACGAATATATGATGACAGTCCCTTCGAACTGCTAAGGTATCCCTACATGTTGCCTTTAATGACCATAAATGTCCCTTTCGATAGTCCCTCGAACATCCAACGACTAGGGTTACCTACTCACTAATAGTAGGATAACACGGTCTAAAGGATATGAGGAAAAGAACGCCTTTTTTCGAGTAGGTAGATAACTGTTAGGTACTTACTCAAAACAACAAATCTTTTTCACACAAACACTTTTCAAACAAAGTTTTCAAAAACAACTTCATAACACTCTTGAGGACAGACACAAGGGTTAAAACGAAGTAAAACAAAACTTTTCAAAACAAACACACACAAGCAATTTCAAAATGAGCAAGTACCTAAAAGCCCATGGAAACCATGTATAGAAAGGGTGCTAACACCTTCCCTTTCTATAATCTACCCCGTACTCAGAAACATCTCGAAAAATGTTTTTTCTGTTCTTTTTCCTTTTTCTGATTGGATAAAATAAAAGTCGATGACGACTCTTGTTTACCGTGATATTTTACGAACAAAAAACACAAATCAGTATTAACAATCGATTCTGCCACCGTATCACAGTACCGTAACAAATTAAGAAGGAAATAATTTCAATATATATGTCATATAACTAATGAAAAAGGAAAGACAATTCAATAATAGTAAAGAAATGAATAAAGATATGAAATATTAGTATAAGTAAATGGCAGATGTATTGATAATAAAATATTATTTTAATATTAATAATAATTTTTGTTTTGAATATCCTCTATGCATAATTATATAATTTCGAACGGTTTAAACAAAAAAAAAATTACTTACCATTTTATTTAAGTTCTCATAAATAATACTAATATGTTAAAGGGTGAACGAAATAAATTTATATTTATGCCATAAATTAATAAAATAATAATCAATAAAAATAATGAAAGATGATTCAAAGTAGGTAAAGAAATGGAAGAAGATATTGACCATTAACATTTAAATAATTATATAGAGCACTAATATAGTATATATAAAATGATGAAAAAATATCCTACCAAAAAGAAATATAAAAAAATATAGAGTATTTATACATGAAAAAGGCTAATAAATTTACATTAAAAATCGATTGAAAAATAACAACAGACTAATAAAGGGTCGAATAATTTCTTTTTAGCATTTTTTTTAAAACTTTGAATACATACCAAAAGACTTTTTATAGAATTTTTGAATTTTCATAGAATATTTTTTCATTTATTAGGGTGAAATTAATAATTCTCTTTTCCAAAAAATTCTTTATTACCCCAAAGTAAAAATATTGGTCATTCAATCATTCCACTTAAACAACACAATCTTGTTTCCTAGTCCAAATTGAAAATGAAAAAAACCTCAGCTTTTATGTCATTTTTTCAAACTCTTCTCTTTTCTTGTTTATTTCTCCAACTCACTCAATCCTCAACTCAAATGAATGATATAGTTCTTGATGATTTGGTGGATGACATGTGCAAAAAGACACCAAATTTCGACCTATGCAGCTCAACTATACATTCCAATCCTCAAGCAGGAAAAAGTGACGCAAATGGTATAGCCGTCATTATGGTTAATGGCATTTTACAAAGTGTCACTAATACATTGAGTTTTATACAAGGTCTTGTTAAAGAAACCAAAGATCCTGAATTGCAAAGAAAATATGTGAGTTGTGCTGAGACATACATTCCATTAGAGAAAACCATACTTCCACAAGCAGTTGATTCTATAAACAAAAAAAAATATGGGCTTGCCATATTCTCTATGGGTTATATTGGAAAGGAAATTGATTCTTGTAACAAGCAATTCTCAAATGGTTCACCCTTGAATGAGAAAACTGGCAGTTTACACCAGTTGCTTGATATTGGGACAGCCATTTTAAAACAATTATAAAATGGCTGATAATTTTATTTATTTATTTTGTTACAATAAACTAAATAAATAGTTGATTTTGCATACAAATTATTGTTACTATATTGCTCTTTATATTGGATTTCCATTACTTTAGTTGATACTGATGATAATATTTCTTTCAAACTTATGAAGTTAGATTGATAACTTGGTTGTACTTTTAAATTGAGAAAGGAGGAAGAAGTAGCTAGATTGGTAGGCTTAGAAAGGAGGGATCGCTAGCAAAAAGTTGTTAGGTTATATAGGCGTCATATTTAGATGTTGATAGGAACTTTAATGTTCGTGGGTTATAGAGTTCTATTAAGTATGAGGTTAAAGATCTTATCTCTTCTAAATTCACTAAGTTTGTGGTGATCCAAGATACTAAGGTTAGTTAATTTGTGTTTGCCTCGCTGTGTTATCTTTAGGGAAATTAAGTGAAATTGAGATTCTCTCAATTTCTTCAAATAAATGGAGAGTGTCATTACTAATATTTACATTATATAAATATTAAAGTATACAAAATATATGACATATATATTTAAATAATATAATGTATTATATTGTAAAACTTTAGTAATAACACTCTCAATTTCTCAAACCATTTCTTTTAAGAAATTGAGAGGATCTCAACTCTATTTTATGAGTGGAGTTTTGTCCTTGTAACTAGTAAAAGTGGAGGTATTCTCTCTATTTGGTGTAATGTGAAAGGAAGATCTTTGCTCTCTTTCTCCATTTAGAGTTTGTTTGGAATGGAGTACTTAAAAAACTTGAGCTCAATGGTCAATGCGTACCCTCAATGTTCTCTACATGAAGAAAGATTTATGTGGGATGAAATTTTTATTCATACATGACGTCATGAGGATGATGTGTGGTATATTCTTCGGGATTTGAATTCAGTGCGTTCTAGTTTTGAGAGAATTGATGTAGATGTACTACTATAAATAACATTTTTTATGATGAAGCTTTCACCTTAAATATGCTAAAAACTGATAGTATAAGTCCTGGGAGCACCATGATTTATTTTTTAAAGAAAATAATTAACATTTTCCCTCAGTTTTATCAAAAACCGAAGTAACATAAATATAAGTGAACGCTGTTTTCCATCTATAAAAATAATAATAAACCTATTCTCTCGTTTTTTTGGAAAACCGAAAAAATGTAGCTATAAGGGATCTCGTTTCGAATCGTTGTTAATGCATTTAAAGTTTTTTTCAATGATTTCTCACTTAGCGTCTTTCCAGATTCTATTTTTTTCTTTGTTAATTAGTAATTCTCAAAATCCTTGTCATCAATAAACTAGAATATGCAATATTAAAAAAGGAAACATTTTATTGATAATAAAAAAAACAGGACAATAAATAACTATTCCACTTATTCAAACTTCTGACTCCACTCAACTTCAACATTATCCCCATTAACTATCTCTAACTGAGAGAAAAGATCAGAAAGAACTCTTCCATATGGTATGAGGAAAGTCATTTCCTCCCGAGAGATGCTTATCATTTCCTTTAAAAAGGTAAAAATTGTAAGAGAAAGATTAACTCTAAGATTGAAGGTAAGGAAGTACAAGAGATATATGTCATCCCAAGTAACTATTTCCAGTTGTTTCTCTCTTGGACGGAGTTTTGACACAAGAAGTTGATACAAAACTTTTGCAATTGAGAGTAGAGTAGCAGGACTGGTCGGCTTATCTTTATTGGCATAAATTAGGTGAAGATGGTTTGGGTAAACATTATTGAATCTATAATGTTCAACACAACTACCAATCTCTCCACGGTTTATTGTCTTAGCAATAAGTGATGGAGTGACATAGGAATGAATTTACTCAGCATCATGACCAGATGGCACAACAGAGACATTTAACCAGAACTCTTTAACAAGATTAGTGCAGATGGGGCCATGAAGAATGTCAAAATAACCATTCAACTTTTGTTTCGATAAAGTTTTCCTTAGATCAAAACCTTTTTTCTTTCAAATCATCGGAATCAACAAATTTTTCATTGATAACGAACGTAAGATTTTCATCCATTTTTGCTTAAAAGGAAAGCCTTTGAATCAAGGTTTAAAGATACAAAGAGTTCGAAATGAGATGTTGAAAATAGGAAAAGACTTTGAAACAAAGTTTAAATAGCTCAAAAGTCTCCTCGAAAATTCAAAAGATACATTACATTTTGAATATAGATGATCATTGATATTCTAGTGGTATGATTCCAATACGCGTGTGCCCCGTTTTAGAAATAAAATGATATCTTACCTCATATTTTATTATAACCGATGGGAAAAATAATTCAGGAAGCTTTCTTTTTATTATATTTTTTTGTAAACTAAACGATCTATCTCGTCGGTTTTCTTAATAACTGAGGGATAAAATAATCAGATTTTACTATAATAGCACTCCTTAAATATATTTTACCCTAATCCTAACTTGTACGCATCATTATTTGGGATGGATTGCAAGATAATCAAATCTTGGAATTTAAGAAGCTTGAAAAAGTTCTCAAAGATGGATTGCAAGCGCAGCAAAATATTTTCCAATGGTTGGAATATATATCTCCTTTAGAAGTTGAATGCATTTAATCCATATAACATTTTCTAATGTTTGGAGTAGATAACTCCTTACAACAAAGATTTGTTGTTCTCCAAGAATCTTGATTTGTTATAATATTGTGTTTTAATATTTTGTGTAAACATTGTAATGTAAAAAAAAGCTTTATCACCTCGACTTTTAACAAAACTAAGGGGATAATTAAGCTTTATAATTGAGGATATTGATCACTGTCCATAAACAAATTTGTGTCGTCTATTTCATGAGTATCAACACTCAAGACACTAACATTAGTGATTTGTGTGAAACCTAAATAACTTTATTATAAAAGAATTCTGATATCTAAAATAGATAATGAAATATCATGAATAACTTGAAACTATCTACATCCTCAGCTTTAAAATTTGCAAGAGTATTTTCCATGAAACTATCTCTATGATGGATTGCAAGAGCAGAAAATTATTTGGATTTAAGGTTTGTGTTCTTAAATATTTATTTGAGCAAAAAATTATTTATTAATCTAACCTTTTTTATCTAATCCTCTTTTTGTTTATATCAGAAACATATGCATAAAAAACAATTGAGAATATATTAGAACCCGGTATTTGATCTTGCCTAGAATATCAAGGAATTGAAGATCTAATATATAATCTTCAGTGATAAATTAATTTTTATTTTAATATTCTGTGTAAACAATGTAATATTCTAAGTAAATAATGTAGTTTATAAATAAATTAATTTATTAATATTATGTGTAAATAATATAACGAGTTTTAAAAAAATCTATCTTACCCCTCGATATTATTAATTAACCGAGATGTATGAGGCACTACTTTTGTAAATAATAAAAGTGTAGATGATGGGGTTCGAACTCATAAGAAAATAAATTTTCCCCTTGGTGTTTAAAAAACCTAGGTGTTAAGTCGTTACTTTTCATGACGTCCTTCTTTACCTCGCTTCTTTAGCCGAGGTAAAATGTATTTCGCGTCCGAGGTTAAAAGTGTTTTTTGTAGTAGTGATGATTTGCATTGATAACATGGTACGTATGATTGTATTGAGTTTTATAACTTCATTTCCTATATCGACCTAATTGATTTACCTCTCTTTG
Source organism: Vicia faba (assembly GCA_948472305.1). Classification (NCBI taxonomy): domain Eukaryota; kingdom Viridiplantae; phylum Streptophyta; class Magnoliopsida; order Fabales; family Fabaceae; genus Vicia; species Vicia faba. The sequence goes on along the minus strand of OX451739.1, from coordinate 1,358,249,276 downwards.
AAAGGAACTTTACCTGGTTTTAACATAATGGTGTCAAATGCATGATGTGAGAGGTAGGGATCGATGTCTCAATGGGCCTTTCCTAGATATTTATCTAATAATTGCCATGTAATATTTTATTATATGAATTTGTTGTTGGGACCTAAACTTTTAGATTTAATAGTCATTGTCTGGACCATAAGAAATTCATTAAGGTGGTTCATTCTAGTTGGTCCAACTTTATATCCTTGCAGTGGAAGGCATTTTTTCTTAAAGATAAGCTTAAGACGCTTAAAAGGGTCCTAAAAGATTGGAAAAAGAAGTTTTTGATAATTTGGTTCACTGTATTGATACCCTTAGAGGAGACTGAGAAACTATATGTGAAAGTGGAACATAGTTTTTCCCTTTACTAAGAGCAAAGAAAAAAATTTGTTAACTCTACCGATGTTGGCCGATCAGAGTCACAAGAGAATCACAATAATGACTTTTCTATTGGAAGATTAGAGTCTATCTTTCTCCTCTCCAGTGTATTACCTTATATAGTTATTTCCTTATACCTGATACGAGATAAGGACTTTAAATGCAGTTAATCGATTTAATGGAAATTAACAACTATTGGTTAGATAATTATCACACGATGGAACATGTCTGAATGTCTTCGTAAATGTCCATAAGTGCATGTTTGTGGTTGTCTCATCCATGGGTGATATATACCACGTCATATCTAGGATACGAGTAATATCTGAATTATCCACCTAGATTTCGCTTGTATTCCTGCATTATCCCGCCCATTGATCGGGATGAGATATCTGGGATGATTAAAGATTGTAAACTGGCCTTGAGATCTAAGGTGAGGTGGTTGTGAGATGGGGATGCTAACACATGGTTCTTTCACGCTAGTGTAAGCAGAAAGAGTACGAGAAACTATATATTTACTCTCAGTGTTGGGGACATTTTGTAGGAGGATGTGCTCGATATTAGGTAACATGTGATGAGGTTTTTCATTGATAAGTATCAAGAAATGTTTTTTGATTACCCTTGTTTGAATGGTGTCGTTTGTCAGTTTATTTCTTAGGAGGATAATCAAAAAATTCATCACCTTTTATTCCCTTTGAGATTGACTTAACATCCTTTAAGTGTGATGGTTATAGGATTTCAAGTCCTAACAAGTTTAATTTCTCTCATTTCAAGAGATTTTAAACTCTTATTAGTAAGTATTTAAGCCTTATGTTTGAGTATTTCCATAGATTCACATCTCTCCCACCTAGTTTCTCTTCCTTCTTTGTTACTTTTGTTCTCAAGGTTGATGGTGGTAATATCTTTAAGTAAGGCTAAGAGAATCAAGAAATAATGTGTCATCCTTAAGGTGGAATTTGAAAAGGCTTGTGATTTTGTTAGTTGGGTTTTTTGAACAATATTCTTTCTATATTTAATTTTAATGATAACTGGCACACTTGGATGTCTTCTTGTGCGTTTCGAGGAAATTTAGCTTTCCTAGTTAACAAGTTCTTTGCTTTGGGAGCTTAGTATTTAGATAGGATTGATGCACGGATACCTTTTTGTACCATTTCTGTTTATACGGGTTGCAGAGGGGCTTAATGGTCTCTTTAGTTGGGTTGTGGAGTTGGATCTCTTTACTGTTTATTCTTATGAATTACCCATTTCTTAATTGTAGTACACCAATCATACTCTTATCTTAGAGGAGGCTATAATAGATAATATTTATAATATTAAATCCATTCTCGAGGGATTAATTTTTTTAAGAGTAGTCTTATTAAAGTAAATGTTGATCCCGTCTTTTTGGATCTATCTAGTGATTCCTTAACTATAATCGTCAATATATTCCCTTCTTGTACCTACGCTTTATGGTGGAAGAAAACTCCCTTCTAAAGGCCAATTTAGGATTCTATCTGGTGTAGTCGGGCTCTATCTAGAGTAATAGTATTCTCTTGGTAGTTACTCCAAGATAAGATATTGCTACTCGTAAGAATTTGTTTAGATGATAGATCATTCTTGACCCAGGTGGTCTTTCATATGGGTTGTATCTAAGGCTTGTTAGATCTATTTCTCACTTGTTTGTTACATTTGATATGGTAGCAAACCTTTGGTATAGCGTATTTTTATGGATTAGGAAGAAATATCTCTTACCTGACATATTACCTTGCTCTTCGAGCTTTTCACTTCATTAGGGGGACTGATGAGGGTTAGAGGAGGCCTTGCAATAATTTTGCGTTCGATAATTTGGACTATTTAGAAATCCCGAAATGACTCTATTTTTCCAGGAACACAAATAAACAAAGAGGACATGGAAGATAAGAGTGTTTTATTTACTTAGAAATTATATACTGGTACGTAATTGATTTTCTCATGTACTATTTTTACATGTCTTGCAAACCATGTTCTCTTTTTGAGCTAATAGATGCCTAAGATTATTTTACTAGGATCCTAGAATTTGTGTTCCATTTTTTTGGTGGATTTGGAGGAAGTTGTTCGATTAATGGTGACTCTCGCTTCACGAGTTCTAGTTTAGGGCCATGTGGTGGTGATGGTGTTTGTAGGTGATTTTTTGTTTTTTTTGTTTTCTTTATTTTTTTCTATGATTAGGTTGTTGGGCCCCTCTCGTGCTTTTGTTTTTCTTCCATAGTTTCTTTCACGTTTTTGTTGTATTATGGTACTCGTTTGAGTTATATTTCTTATATATATATATATATATATATATATATATATATATATATATATATATATATATATATATATATATATATATATATATATATATATATATATATATATATATATATATATATATATATATATATATATATATATATATATATATATATATATATATATATATATATATATATATATATAAGTTTAAAAAAAAGAAGAAGCTTTATTCCTGAAGCCTACAAAGAAAATACAAGGTTGTTCATGTCGCAAGAAAGATATCCTTCCATAATCTACCTCCTTGCTCATTCAAAGATGGAGCAATTGCCAAAGGATTTTGCATACAACAACAACTTTCAACAAAACAAAAACAACATAGATAGTTCAATAGAAGGTCTAGAACAAAAACTGAACTTTGATCTTCCTAAGCTCTTCATCAAAATATTGAAGACCTAGTAGAAAGGCTCAATCATGAATAAGCCCAATAGAGATGATCCAAGGTATATATTCAGCACATGTAAAATCCAAGGTAAATTTTACTAATATCCACTTTTCACTATACTCATCTTGGACTCTGTAATTGACCTAGGTGTTGGAGTTTTAACCTTGCAGGTCCACCCCGTGCCACCATAGAGAATTTCAGCACCATTGATTCCATAGTCTTACATCATAAATCAACACCAATTCTAGTTCCAGCACTAAATAATGGCGTCTTCTTTGGGAAACTACATTGAATTCATGTGAAATTCCATGATCAAAATCCATGTTTAAATCATTCTTGATGTAAAGTCAGATCTCTATTGTAGCCACTATAAGATGGAAGGTATAACTTCCTGTGTTACACCAAAGAGATCTATCGATTTTTCTGATCTTTCACCACATTATTCTCTTCATCAATGAGATATGCACAAAAGCAAATATTTGTCACCAGATAACTTCATCCAAACAACCATAGACACTAGAACATAGAGTAAAGACAAAATGATGCTAAGATTTCAAGATAGTAAGAAGGTCATATACAATTTGAAGGTAGAGAAAAACACAAGAAAAGGGGGGGGGGGGGGGGGGTGGAATTGGGTTTTAAGAAAATATTCCCCTTTAGAAAATTATTTGATTGAACTATGAAATAATATAGAATGCAATAAATATAAAGAGACACATTCAATTATCCAGGTTCACCGTTAACTAGGATACTCATGTCCACCCTCCTAAGGTGATTTAGCCTTCAACAAGGACTTAATCCACTATAACCAAACTGAATACAGATGCACATTGTGATACGGTGGGAGAACTGACTTGGGATTTTGCGTTTGTGTTCGCAAATGTTTCGGTTTAGCAAGAGTCGCCACCGACTTTTTATTTTATCCTAAGGAAAGGTCAAAAAGCACAGGAAAGACCTTTGAGATGTTTTCTTGGGTTCAGGGAGTAGATTATAAAAAGGGAAGGTATTAGCACCCTTTCTATCCATGGTTATCCATGGGCTCTTAGTTACTTGCTTAGATCACTTGCCTTTGCTTTTCAATTATTTGAAATGGTGCTTTGTGTGTGTGGTTTTGAAAAATGTTTTGAAAAAGATGCCTTGTCTAGGCAACCTTTATAATGATTCTTGTTTGAATATATACAAAGGTGAGTGCCTTTTTGAAAAGATATTCCAATGTTTTGAAAGTTGTTTTGAAATTGTTTTGAAGTTGTGTTGTGAAGTGTGTTTGAAAATGGCAAGGATGTTTTGCAAGTTTTTTGATCAAGTAACTAAGAGTTGTCTACCCTATTTTTATTCAAAGATCTTTCTTATGTTTTTAACCCTTTTAACAGTGTTGTTTCACCATTGTATTTGGTGGACAACCTTGTGTTAGGATGTTAACGGGACATGCGCGGGTCATTGTATAGACCATGATAGAAATGGTGTCAAGTATCTTTGGCAATTTTTCTTAAGGGACTTGATCATTTTGTTTAGGCAACTCAGACAGCGTCATCGAGGGACTATGATATTTTTGTTTGTTTTTGTTTTGCCAAAGTACTTGACGTGCAACCATGGCCCATTTTTGAAGGCAACAAGTGGATTGTAACCCTAGGGGTGCAAGTGTGCATCATGTTTGTTTTTCATGCATATTTATCTTGGATTAGGTCAAACTAATTGTTGATTTTATTTGCATACAAACCCTAGGTTTAAGCATGGCATATTTGAAAGCTTTTAAATGTGCGAGAATTTAAATTCTAAGCTATTACAATATGATTATGGGGATGGGGTACAATTTTTGAATAGGGGGTATTTGACAAGAAATATAAACCCTAGTTACTATTACAACCATATTTAATGTACAAAGCAATATTTAACATTTAAATAAATACAATTAAATAAATATCAAATAAAATGTATTATGTAAAAAAAGATTTTTGTGTATGTAAAAAGTATTTTTCAATGTGAAATAAAAGAAAGTCAAATTTAATTATTTTTGTTATTTTAGGGCAAAAACCTTAATTCTTAAATAACTAGTATTATTTAATAATTATATACAAAAATATATTAATTTATACAAAAATAAAAGTATATTGTAAAAAAATGTTTTTAGTGTTAAATATAAATAAAAATAAAAAATGAAAAGAAGTATATTTTTTTGCATTATTTTTGAGTTTTAATAAAAAGAAATTAGATTATTTACATATTTATACTTAGTAAGATAAAAATAAATGTCAAATAAATATGAAAAATATAGAAAATAATTTTTTGGTGTTTTTTATATTTAGACAAAAAATAATAAAGTCAGAATAAAAAATAAAAATGTCAAAATAATGAATATTCAAATAAATGGGCCAGGGGGGTGTAAACTGAAAAGTGGGGTGTTAGAAGGGAAAACAACCAGGCCCAGCCCAGTCAGACTTCTTCTTCTTCCTCTTGTTCACAAAAACGCGTGTTCTGTTCATCAATGGCTATCTCCTGATTCTTTGATTTTTTGACAAAACTCATAACATGAAAATTGTAGAGCATGAAACAACGAATTCAACCATATAAAAAACTTGAACTAACTCTCAAAGACCAGAGAGAATTTCTCTGGCCCTAATTTCTAACCTAGTTTTTTCAGAAAGTTCATGAGTGAAATTCTCCTAGCACGATTAATGTAAATGAAAACTAAGCATATGTATGGCTTTAGGGCTATGAGTACAACATATTTCATTCACAAACCTAAGCCTAACCATTCCTAAATAGAGAGATAGAAGTCCATGAAATACCTGTTTCAGTTGACTTCGAGCTGGACAATGTATCAACCTTCAATGGTGTTTGAGCTTCTTTTAAGCTTGCCTGAGGTCCAAGGAAGCTTTTCCAATGCTTGGCTTGTTTTGAAACAGCTTGAATCGTGCTGTAGAACTCAACCTGCGGAGCTTTGAAACAAAAATGGCAAAGTGTGTTAGAGGTGTTACAGCTTGCAATGGAGGCCTGGGATAGTTCAGGTGAGTTGATTGGAAGGTGTTTGAACTATCTTTGGACAAAACGCACGATGGAATTTGGTTATGGCTTGCAAAATGCAGAACTGACTCTGTTTTGCAGAAAAATGGAGGTTTTGAGTATGAGGAGGTTTGAGTGATGAAGGGGTCATGTTTCTGGGTTGTTGGGAAGTATGAAACTTGTCTACAATGTTTGTGTAAGCTATATTTTTCAGATGTGTGTTATGGCTTGTATTTTGCAAGTTTCTTCCACTTGAAGCAAAAGAATGGAAGTGATGTTATAGCCCTGTACAAGCCCTCCTATCAACCTGCACACAACACTCTTGGCCCCCTCTAATTCATGGATTTGGTTTGCAGTCTCAGATTTTTCCCAAGGCTCAATGCTTAGTGTTTTGACATAAAGTAACTTTTGCAAAAATGGCAATATACCTTTTACCATTTAGGGCTTAATTTTGCATGTAATGTCCATATGAACAAGATAATACCTTAACTCAATGGTTATGCATTAAATTATGGAGCATAAACTGGTTTTGAGGCCTGCAAGCTAGCACCAAACATGCTGATTTGAAAATGCAAGTTTGTATGAACATGCATTGGCCATGGACAAAAGTGAGTTTTTGCCAACTTCAAACATTCGATTCTATCTAACCACAAGGGTGTTTGAGGAGTACTTAGACAATTTGGAAAGATTAGAACATGTACTATAATCCATATTTGAAATGAAACTTGAAACTCCAAGTGGAACTATGTGAAAAGTGGCCAAGAAGATGGGTCAAAATCCTGCCTAGATTAGGGCAAATTTTCTAAGTTAAAAGTTTTAGGTACCCTTGTTCAAAAAATCATAACTTGAGCTACAAGCCTCTTTTGAGAAAACTTTGTGAATAAAAGTTGTAGACTTTGTGATGAACTACAACTTTCATGTTTCAAGTTTTCTTTGAATCCATTTGCATCTTGGTGAAAAAATTTCCAAGTTATGAAATTTTCCCATTTTAAATCCTAATTTGCATTTTTGGGTTTCTTGATGAACAAGTTTCATAATTTGACATGTCTTGATGAAAAATAACTCTTGGCACTTGATTTTGACCAAAAAGTCAAAGTTTGACTTTTCAGTGTATAGTCAAATTTTGATCAATTGACTGAAAAATTCATCTGTCAATCCTATGCATTTGAGATCTTTTGAACTCGTTGAATGGGTCAAGACAATGTCATTTAGTCCTTGATTCCATGTGAGAGCTTGATTTGCCATTGGCCAGGTCAAAAAGTCAAAAATAGCCTTTGTGCAGTCAAAACCCTAAAAATGACCATTTTGCCCTTTTGGTGATCTGATCAAATTTCTTGTGGAATTGTGATCCAAACTTGATCAAATGGTTCATATGAGTTTATAATGTTGATGTGGGTCAAATTTCATAAGGTTTGACTATCAATTGGCCACAGTTGACATTTTCCCCAATACAGTTGATTTCTAGGTCAACTGTCCAATTGACTGGGCAAAAATTTGAATCAAGGCTTGAAACTTGGTATGGGCAAACTTGTGAGTCCAACATGAAGTATGAAAGTCACCTTGGGCATTGTAGGTCAAAACATCCCTGTGTAAACTCAAACCCTAATTTGGGTCAACATTGCAAGGAGGTGTCTTGAGCAAGGCAAACCCTAGTTTGATCTTGAGTTCCAATGGTCTTGTGATTGAGAAAATGTTGATGAAATGAGAGGGAAAATTTTGGGGCACAACAATTGCCCCTGTTCAATCTTCTTGAACCTGAAGAGTTAGATTGGCAAGTTTGCCTTTCGCGAGTCGAAGGTAAAAGAGGATTGGACACTAGAGTGCCCGTAAATTTGCACTTGTCAAAATAATGTTGAGAGAATAGGCTTAAAGATGCCATTTAGTGTTGGTAGAATATTGCTGGATATGGGCTTAAAGATGCCATCCAAGAATGTTTGTTGAAATGCAATGTTGTAGGTCAGAAGAATGAGTATCAAAGTGGTATCTGTGTCTGGAATGCACTTGAACTGTATCTGGAGACTGAGTCTGTATGAGCAAAGGAATGGCGTCTATGCTTGGAGCGTATCTGAGTTGTAACTGTATTTGAGACTTCAAATGAATATCAGAATGATTGTCGTGTCTGGAGTGCATCTGTATTCTGAATGGGTAACAGAGAAACATCTGTATGCGGAGCAACTGTGTGCTGGGGATAAATTCTGAATGAGTGATAAAATGGCAACCGTGTCTGGTGCGTATCTGGACTGTATCTGAAGTTAAGATCTGTATGAGTAGAGGAATGGCGTCCGTGCTTGGAGAGTATCTGAGCTGTAACTGTATTTGAGACTTCGAATGAATATCAGAATGACTGTCGTGTCTGGAGTGTATCTGTATTCTGAATGGGTAACAGAGAAACATCTGTATGTGGAGAAACTGTGTGCTGGGAATAAATTATGAATGAGTGACAGAATGGCAACCGTGTCTGGTGCGTATCCGGATTGTATCTGAAGTTGAGATCTGTATGAGTAGCAGAATGACTTCCGTGTCTGAAGTGTATCTGAGACGGTAACTGGGATCTGAATAAGTGGCAGAATGACTTTCGTGGCGACTACACTGGGGAGAATCAAATTGCTGGTGTAGGGGCCAGAATGGCATCCGTGTTTGGAGCGTATCTGAACTTTGAGTTGAGAATCTGACAGAGAGATAGAATGGTTGCCGTGTCTGGAGCGTATATAGTCTGTATCTGATTGTTGAAGTCTGAATGAGTAGTAGAATGACCGTCGTGTCTGGGTGTATCTGTACTGTATCTGAATAATTGTTAACAATAGCCTTTTAATCTTATCCTGAAAAGGGTAAAATGTTAGCTAAAAACATAAAGTTATGTTGCATGATATGTATGATGCAATGAACTGTATTTCATTGATGTTTATGATATATGAATGTAATGGTTATGCGTGCAAGCTGAGTATCTGTCTTGCTGAGGAAAATAAATCCTTGATAGCTGGAGATAATGAAATCTTTGACTGCTGTCGGGGAAAGTAAATCCTTGACCGAAGCTGGGGACATCAAAAATCTTTGATTGTTGAAGATGAGAAATCCTTGTTAACTGCTTGGGGATTAAAGATCTTTGATTGTTGAGAATGAGAAATCCTAGGACCATTGTTGGGGATTGAAAATCCTTGGTGACTTGCGGGGATTTTAACAAAAGCTTCACCAACTTTTGCAGGGACTGAGCATTTTTCATGACTTCCCTGGGGAATAAGGAAAACTCTGGCGACCTCTACTGGGGAATTGAAACCTGGGAGACTTCTGCTGGAGAAATGAGACTGAAATTCTTCAATGTGCTGGGAAATGACCTTGTGGGGAGAATGTTTACTCAGCCGGTGAAGTCAGGAGTTTTGGATTGTATGCCAATCTACTGGGGAATCATCCTAGCTGCTGGGGAAATTGAGGGAGTTTGATCAGTTGGAAATTTGACTTTGCTGGGGAAGGGGATTTAGATTATTCTGGCTCCATTAGGAATCGGGAGTTTGAACTCTGATGGGAACTTTGAAGCTTGACTCGGCTGGGGACATGTACTCCGAGGTTTCAGCTTTGTTGAGGATCTGAACAAAGTAATGCAGGGGATCTCTTCTCGAATGGCATAAAGATATCTTCCCACACCTTCAACCTATCAGTAATTATCCTTTCTTAATTTCGTTTCATTTGTAAGCAGTGATTATATTCAAATGCATATGCCTTTTCATCAAAACATTAGACGTTTTCAAATAAAACATAAGTGTAGAACAGAAAAAGAAAGGCAAGCAAATTTCTGCACTTTGAAGTATATTTGTATTAATTTTTGTAAGTATCTTTGTATAAAGGAAACAGACATCCTAGTAAGATAATGTCGTCGTAAAACTGATAAAAAATTTATACAAAAGGAAAGATGGCTATGTGTAATAATTCCATGGGGTTCCCATTCTGCTATAGCCTTCACAACTCTGCGCATCTGTCCATTCGTTGCTTCGTCCGTAGATGATTGGATTGACCATAAGCTTGGAGATTTGTTGGTGAAGAGATTGTTCTTAAAGTGATCCAACGAGACATAGTCATACGCTTTAATTCCCTAACTTTTTCCTGGACCACCCTTTCGGGTTTTCGATCCACCGGGAAACCCTTTTTTGCCCAAGTCACCCTTTCGGATTTTCAACTTGCCGGGTGTACAAATTTTTTTTGTTTTATCCCTAATTTTTGCCCGAACCGCCCTTTTGGGTTTTCGATTCACCGGGATGCCCATTTTTGCCCAAGTCGCCCTTTCTGGTTTTCAACTTGTCGGGTCATTTTATGCGTAGTATCTTTTGACTATGTCTGTGTTCGCAGGGTGCGGCAAGTCATCGCCGTCCATGGTGTTCAGAATCATTGCCCCACCATAAAAGATGCTCTTGATTACAAATGGTCCTTCGTAAGTAGGAGTCCACTTGCCCCTGGGATCACTTTGCGGTAAGATGATCCACTTGATTACAAGATCTCTGACTTGATATACCTGACGCCTAACCTTTTTGTTGAAAGCCTTGATCATCTGCTTTTGATACGTCTGACCATGACAAACAGCAGTAAGTCGTTTCTCGTCGATTAAGTTAAGTTGATCAAGTCAGGTCTGAATCCAATCGTCTTCACTCAAATCGGCATCCTTCATAATCCTCAAGGAAGGAATCTGAACTTCCATAGGCAGAACAACTTCCATGCCATATACCAAAGAAAATGGAGTTGCCCCTGTTGAAGTACGTGTCATGGTACGATATTCATGCAGAGCAAACGGTAACATCTTGAACTGCTCGCATAGAGCGGTGATTATAGTATTGTTCAAATTTGTACCGTTGTCTGTGATGATCCTGTCGGGGATACCATACCGGCATATGAGGTTCTGCTTGATGAAGCGGGCAACCACATTCTTTGTAACTAAGGCATATGAAGCTTCCTCGACCCATTTGGTGAAGTAATCAATAGCCACCAGGATGAAGCGATGTCCATTGGATGTCGTGGGCTTGATCTCTCCAATCATGTCAATTCCCCACATTGCGAATGGCCAAGGAGCTGTCAGAATGTTGAGAGGAACAGGAGGAATATGTACCTTGTCAGCATAGACTTGGCAATTGTGGCAGGTACGGGAATGTTGATGACAATCAGCTTCCATGGTAGACCAGTAGTAGCCTGCCCTTAAAATCTTCTTAGCCATTGTATGTCCGCTCAAGTGGGTGCCAAATGTGCCGCTATGTATATCGGTCATGATCAACTCTGCTTCAACCTTGTCCACACAACAAAGTAGAACACAATCATGACTGCACTTATAAAGGATGCCATTGCTTAGGAAGAACTTGGCAGCAAATCTCCTTAAGAACTTTTTGTCATTGACGGAAGCTCCTTCAGGATATTCTCTAGTCTGGAGATACCTTTTGATTTCATGAAACCAGGGTTGTTCCACTACTTCTTCGGTATTAATATCATGACAGTGCGCTGGTTCGTCCATTCGCTCGATGGTGATTTGGGGAGCCTCGTTATCCCAGTTGAGTTTAAACATGGAAGACATTGTAGCCAGAGCATCGGCTAACTGATTTTCTTCTCGCGGGAAATGCTCGAAGGTAATCTGCTCGAAGTGAGGCAACAACGTCAAGACATGTTCTTTGTATGGGATAAGATTAGGATGTTTAGTGTCCCACTCTCCTTTGACTTGACTGATAACCAAAGCCGAGTCCCCAAATACGACCAAAGATTTGATTCCCAAGTCTATAGCAGCCTTGAGACCAAAGATGTAAGCTTCATATTCAGCCATGTTGTTGGTACAACTCAAGCAAAGTCGGGCAATGAAGGGTGTATGACAACCATCTGGAGAAATGAGTACTGCACTGATACCGTTTCCAAGTGCATTTGAAGCACCATCGAAGTATAGGGTCCATCGGGATCCTTGTTCAGGTCCGTCATACGGTCCATTACTTTCAATGTTGTCCAATGTCATGATGTCCTCGTCAGGGAAGTCGAATCTCATAGACTGATAATCTTCGACGGCTTGGTGAGCTAGATGGTCAGCTAGTACACTATCCTTTATAGCTTTTTGGGTAGTATATTGGATGTCATATTCAGTCAGGATCATTTGCCATCTAGCGATTCTTCCAGATAAAGCCGACTTCTCGAAGATATACTTAATTGGATCCATTTTGGAAATCAGCAAAGTGGTGTGAGTCAACATATACGGTCTTAGCCGACGAGCAGCCCATACCAAAGCGCAACAAGTTTTCTCGAGCAGTGAGTAGAGAGTCTCACAGTCGGTAAACTTTTTGCTAAGGTAATAAATGGCATGCTCTTTTCGGCCAGACTCGTCATGTTGGCCCAGTACACACCCTATTGAGTTATCCAAAACAGTCAGATACATGATCAATGGCCTTCCTTCGACGGGTGGCATCAGAATAGGAGGTTCTAGTAAGTACTCCTTGATCTTATCAAAAGCAACTTGACAATCATCGTTCCATTCAACTACCTGATCTTTCTTCAGCAGTTTGAAAATCGGCTCGCGGGTAGATGTCAGGTGAGAGATGAACCTCGCAATATAGTTCAAGCGTCCCAAGAATCCTCTAACCTCCTTTTCAGTACGGGGGGCAGGCATTTCTTGTATAGCCTTTACTTTAGCTGGATCAACCTCAATGCCTTTGTTGCTGACAATAAATCTCAGAAGTTTACCAGACCTAACTCCAAAAGTGCACTTGCTTGGATTCAGTCTGAGTTTATACTCCTACAACCTGGCAAACAGCTTTTGCAAATGTTCAAGGTGTTCTTCTTCTGTCTGTGATCGAGCTATCATGTCGTCTACGTAAACTTCGATCTCATGATGTATCATATCATGAAACAAAGCTACCATGGCGCGTTGATAGGTTTCCCCTGCATTCTTCAGTCCGAACGGCATCACCTTGTAGCAGAAAGTACCCCATTACGTGACAAAGGTAGTTTTCTCCATGTCCTCGGGGGCCATTTTGATCTGGTTATATCCCGAGAATCCATCCATGAAGGAAAATACCTTGTGCTGAGCTGTGTTGTCAACCAAGATGTCTATATGTGGCAACGGAAAATTGTCTTTTGGGCTAGCCCTGTTCAAATCCCGATAGTCCACACACATTCTGACTTTGCCGTCCTTCTTAGGTAAGGGCACGATATTAGCAACCCATTATGAATAGGAGGTAACAGCCAGAAAGCCAGCGTCGAATTGCTTCATTACTTCAGCCTTAATCTTTTCAGACATGTCAGGCCTCATTCGTCAGACCTTTTGCTTGATCGGTGGACAGTCTTCTCTTGTAGGGAGACGGTGAACCACGATATCTGTGTCTAACCCTGGCATGTCTTCGTAAGATCAAGCGAAGATTTCATCATATTCGTTCAACAACTGCACTAAGCGCTCCTTGACACTCGGTTCCAGGTTGGCACCCACTTTCACTTCTTTCCTGTCCTCTTCTGTCCCCAAGTTGATGGTTTCTAACAACTCTTCATGAGGCAGAATAGCCCTCTCTTCTTGTTGCAAAAGTCTGGCTAACTCTCCCGGCACTTCACAATCTTCATCAACTTCGTACTTGGCCTGATTGACCAAATCTTCAGAGTTATCGAAGGCTAAAGTTGAATAGTCACCCATGGAATCCAGAGTGGATGGGTACCTGCATTTGTGAGTGTGGGTGTGTGTAAGGGATAGCCATCCTTAAACAAACAAAAATGCAAAAGGAAAGAAAAGGAACACAACAGTTTATAGATGAAAAACTTCCAATGATTCATTAAAACATGGCATATGATTATGAAGAAAATCAAGCCCTTACAAATGGACCTACATGCCCCGGGCAAGGCATGAGGTGAAAATAGTGTGCAAATTGTTTAGTTATTACAGACCATAAAAATGGGAAATTGTTCAAAGGTAAAATTACTGGTTGATAAAGGTGATAGGAACAAAATCCTTTGCTTCCCAATTGCTCAAACCCCCTTCGAAGGTCGGGAAGATCCAATCTTCAAAGTGGCTCTCTTCATCTTCATCTTATATAGCATTAATTCCGTGATGAGTGATCCTTACGGGTGGTCCTCCAGTCTTGGAACAATGCATAGCCTTTTGTCCTGCAGCTGTAAACCCTAGTCCAAATTTGTCCGCCTTATAGGGAAAATTAGGCAATTTCCCCCATGTTGTACTCTTCCCTTCTTTGATCACCGTCTCTGCGTCCTTGAGAGATGCCATCCTAGATACGTACTTTGGAGTAATAGGCACCTCAACCATTGTCTTCGCAACTTCTACCTCAGGAGAAACTTCCTCAAAATGCTTGAAAGGCGTTTCGATGAACTCGCCATCCAGCTCCACATAACGGAAGGAGTTAAGGTGGCTTATCATGTACTCTTCCTCGCCGTGCACCATTATAATCTTACCCCTAACAGGATATTTTAGCATCTGGTGCAAAGAGGAGGTAACTGCCCCGACATAATGGATCCACGGTCTTCCTAGAAAACATGAATATGATGGTCGGATATCCATCACGTAAAAGGTTGAGTTGAAGAACTCTGTGCCTACTTTGATAGGAATATCAACCTCTCCATGAACCATTCTCTTGGAACCATCAAAAGCCCTAACAATGATGTTACTAGGCTTGAGAGTCAGTCCTTCGCAGTCCAAGCGGTCTAAGGCTTTCTTTGGCAGCACATTCAAGGAAGAACCAGTATCAACTAAGACATGGGCGAGAGTGGTTCCCCGGCATTCGACTGAAACATGTAATGCATCGTTGTGTTTCCTTCCTTTGGGAGTTAAGTCAGCATCGGAAAAGCCAAGGCCATTATCAGCAGTAAGACTGGCCACACATTCCTGAAACTGGTCAGCCGAAGTCTCTTGGGGAACATGTGCCGCCTTCAAGAATTTGATCAGGGCCTTAGCGTGGGCCTCAGAATAGAGCAGAAGAGCCAACATTGAAATTTTAGAAGGGGTCTGCCCTAACTACTCCACAACGTCGTAGTCACTTTTTCTGATTATTTTCAAGATTTCATCCATTTCTTTCTGAGTGGTTTCGGGGATAACCACAGCACGGGCCTTCGTCTTGACAGGAACTTCCAGTATCCCCTTACCCTTGTCGATAGTTTCAGCAGATGGTCTTACTTCAGGAGCATCCAAATCTTCAATCACTGGGCCTTGCACAGAGGGTCCAACAGGTGCAGAAGATTTTAAGGGTCCGAAAACTGCCCGAGGGGGAGAAATCTTCGGAGAAAAGATCTGGCCACTGCGGGTTATCTTGCTTGTACCTGTGATGTTCCATATATCAGGGTCTTCTTCATAAATCTCTTGGACTGTTTCGATTTGTTTGATGCCGTGGTAGAAGATTTCTCCCCCATAGTTCCACGGTATCGTTTTGCTGGATTTGTACGGGATAGGTCCCGGCATGGTGATCTTTAAAGGTACACATTCAGAGTTGGGTGTAATCCTGACAGGCCTTTTGCAAGCCTTGGGAGGATTGTCGGAAATGGTTATGATAGCAATATCGTTGGTTGAAGTATCACAAGTATCAGGAGTAATAGGATTGAAAGTGTCAACAGGGGTTTTCTGGAAAAGTATCTCTTGAGTATCCATCAGGCGTTGGACACCTGACTTCAACATTGGACAATCACCTCGTATATTCAAACAAAAATAACAGTCTTTAACACAACCAGGAAAGATCCCGGCTCTCAACAAATTTTCCTTAATCACAAGTAAAGGCGTCAGCAGGTCAACAACATCAGTAACATGAGTGTCCTCCATAATAGCATGAATATTGTGGCCGTGTGTTGTACCCCAAAATTTGCCCTCCCATATTCTTCAAGGTTTATCAAGAATCATCTTCAAATGGTTCAAGATTTCTCAAGGGTTGCACAGTCCAATTGCCTCCTAAGCCAGTCAAAATTAGGGTTTTGGTTCCTTCAATGAATTTGGGGTTTTCAATGGTCCAATAAAGTCCCATAGGCCTATATACATTGCCAAGCATCTACATGTCAAGTCTCAAGACTCACAGTGTTAAATTGCACAGTCAAAAGCCCTATTTGCTCAATAGTCAACTGTAGGGGCAAAATGGTCATTTTGCAGTCAAAAGTCAGAATTTTTGGTCAAAATCTTATTTTGAGCTCACAATCATCATTTGATCAAGTCTTGATCATGATTCCACAAGCATGGCTCAAAAATCATCAAGATGCAAAAGTTACTATTTTTGGACAGCAAAAAAGTCAATTGTATCTTGACCAAGGCATAACTTTTTCATGGTTCATCAGAAAAATCCCATCCAATGCTAATTTTTAAGGGGATGGCATTTCCTACAACTCGTCTTCACATTCCAAGTCCAAGAAATGCTCTCACAAAAAGTATCAATTTCTACATTATAGGTCAATTTCAAAAGTCAACAAAAATGCACTTTAAGTCAAAGACCATAACTTGATATTGGTAAATCAAAATGACATGGGACCAAAAGCATTGGTTAGAGGACTTCAAGACCTTTCCAAAATGTCCAAGAACATGTTCATGTGATCAAAATTGAGCAAGATATACATTGGAGAAGTTGGAAAAGTTTTGTGAATTTGCAAAAGTCAACTTTGCACAAAACACATCATTTTTGCTAAATGGGCCTCAAATTCCTTCTTGAAACTTTGTCCAAGGCTTATGCACGACCCATTGAGATTAAATTGAATTATTTTCTTATTTTTTATTAATTAATTGGATTTTTAATTGATTTTAACTCATTTAATTAATTTAAAATGTAGGAAAATATCAAGACATGGTTTTTCAATCTTTTCATGAAGCAAATATGACCTACATGTGCTGGAGATTTCGTGTACACATCAAGGGGACAAGAATCTCTCAATTTAGCAAGTTTTCTCAATAAAAAAGATTGAAAAATATTTGATTTTCAATCAAATATTGGAACATCAATTTCATGGATTTCCTTGCAAGATTTTAACCTAAATCCATTCTACTATATATGCACAACTCAACCCTAATGCCACACACGTGAGAATTGCTGCAGAAAGCCATAAGCAACTTTGGAAAAATCAAGAAAAACTTGAAAACTATTTTCAATCTTCCAGGCCAATTCAAAGCCTTTTCTTGATTCAAACACATTGCTAGGCTTCCCAAGAACGATTTGCAATCAGAACCAAGCTTCATAGCTCAAGAAATCTCCACAAACAGTTTCACGGTTTGGTCATTTTTTTTTTGAAACGCATATCATTATTCATGCATATTTAACATATTTTGTGGATTGTTTTGTGTTAATAGGACTCTTACAAAGCTATTGGTGTGATTTAATTGCATTAAAACGCCTTGAAACGCAAGTTGCCATTGGAGAGTTATAGGTTTTCCAAGCTCTAAAATTGGGGTTTTCTTATTGAGGAAAAATCAGACCTTGAGACGCATATGGGTGGATTCGTCAAGGCCAGACGAATCAAACCCAACCCTCGCGCCCTATTTATATAGCTTACAGACCTAATCTCTATTTTTGGCCATGCTATTTTGTGGGGGTTAAAAACCCCCGCTATCTCTTTGTCTTTTTCACAGGTAAACGAGGAAGACGATGAGCTGTACGTATATGGTTGGGTAATTCAAACTTACGCGCATGATTTTGTTTTATGCAGCATGTTGATTTGTTTCTTAATAATATATTTATGGTGTATAATACTAACAAAGCGTGCAAAGTGGCTGAGTGGCTAGTGAGGTGGACATCAACCATTGGGACCCGGGTTCGATTCCCAGGTCCCCCCAAACGCTTCTTTCTAGTTTTTCTAATAGGTTCCCATGCAGGCATCCTCAAAGTGTCACACCATACATATCCAAATCCCAGACGCCAAGTGTCTTCCCACTCAAAACCAATGGCCAAAGATGAAAGGCTATGGTGTTCTCTAGTCAATGAACACGCACCTGATCCAGAAAGTCAAACGTGGCTTGTGTGTTAGTGGGCCAGATTAAACAAATTCACCTCCTATGGGCCCAGCATACCCCCCTGGTTTAATTACTTCTTTTCTTTTATTTTATTTTGTTTTCTTTTAATTATTTCATTACTAATTATTATTACTATTTATTGAACTAACAAATAATTTTTTTTATCATTAATTCAGAAAACAACAATTTCCTATTATTATTATTATTTATTAATTATTATTATTTTTGTAAATAAAATATAAATTAATTAAATTAGCTAAATTAGGTTAACTTTAATCGTTTTTTATAATAAATAAAATCAACTTAGACTTAGGTTCTTTTTGACACTTTTAATTTCCTTTTTATTTTTATTTTCATTAAAAACTTAAAAAACACAAAAAACATTTTTCTTTTAATTAATTTAGTAAATTAGGTTTAATATTTAAATTAATTGCAAAAAAGGGACAAATTACATTCTTTTCTCAAAAAGGGTCAAAACCCTAAGGACGTCCCGATTCGATTATTTCGCGCTTTAATTTATTTTAATCATATTTATGTAACTGTTTCCAAGGATGTAATAGTTAATTAGGATTTTACCGCTTTCTTTAATTTCTCGCATTTTTGTTTTCCAAACGGGTTATGTTTTTGGCGATGTAAATACCCGACGCCTTGTAATAGCGTAGATTTACTTTCCGCAATTTATTTTCCGCACAATTATTAACTGTTAATTATGCATGCAAGACTTGTATGAAAAATAAAATCAAAACGTAGCTCACAAATAACATGTACAAGATAATCTTAACTGAATTTGACACACGTGCACATGCCACTCTTAGGGTACGCCTCACTTGGTTGCCTCGACGTGGTCATCAAGTATAGGGTGTTTTAGAGGTCGCCCTCCTGTCTAAAGATCCAGTTGCCTCGAAACGCTTGCCTCGGATAAAAAGGATCTAGGACATTAGGGTTACCGCTAAGGCGTCCTACTATTGCTTTGGTGACCACACATGTCCCTATAATCGAATTGACCCGAATAACTCCAACGACGGTGCTACCTACTTCTCAATAGTGGGATAGTACTGTCTAAAGGACTCTTACACAGCTTAATTCCTTAGAGTAGGTAGATTTCTCCTGGGTACTTGCTCTTTCAAAAACAAAAAACAACTTTTCGCACCTACACTTTCAAAAAGTTTTCAAACAAACACTTCATACACTCTTGAGGACTGATACAAGAGTTACCTAGAAGTTTTCAAACTAAACTTTTTCAAAACCCACAAACACTTGAAAAGCAAACAATTTTTGAAAACATAGTGAGCAAGTACCTAAGAGCCCGTGGATAACCACGGATAGAAAGGGTGCTAACACCTTCCCTTTCTATAATCTACCTCCCGAACCGAGAAACATCTTGAAAAGGAATTTTGCTGTGATTTTGTCCTTTCCATATTGGAGAACATAAAAGATGGAGGCGACTCTTGCTTACCGCGACATTTCGCGAACCAGCTTTAAAACAGTCAGTTCTATTTCCACCGATCACAGAACTGGCGACTCTGTTGGGGATAATAATAAGTGAGGTGTACCTTAGGATTAGATCACTCTTATGTTTTCAATTGTGTGCCTTGATTGCTTTTATATTTGTGGGCTTGCATCGGAGTTTCATAGATCCTAACCCGGATCTGGGGAATACCCTTTAGGTAGCATAAGTTGTGAGGGACCTGTCCGGCATAGACCGACACGGGTGAAGCAGTAGCTACGTTGGTGTGACACCTTGGTCTGTACCGATATCCCTTGTGTTGGAACGAGGAGAATATGGGTCTTCTGAGGAGTCATTAAGCACCAACCAACCTTATGGCCCTAAATTGACCCAACTTGGCCATAGAACAGTAGCAGTATGCTACACCCATTGAGGCTAAACTCTCGCGATGGTTCTGGCCGCAAGAAAAGATTGCGATGCTGGAGTTATGACCGATTGAGGGTAGTTAGTGATATTGAGATCCTCTAGAACCCGGTTACTATTTTCTAGGACAGGTCTTAACCAACGAAACTGAAAGAGGGTAGTACCTAAACTTCATGCTGGCCTAAACTCTAAGGGCTGTCTTGTGTGACTTGTGTGCCTTCAAACTTGAACTACTTGCACATTCTTGTTATCTGACACATGAATTCCGTGCAGGTTTTGTTTACAGTCCTTAATCTGGGCTTATAACAGGGTTTACTTACATCGCTCCACGCATAGCATAACATCATACCATCATACCATTGCATACATCCTACATAAGGACTAATCCATTTCAAGGATCTCAAGGGTCTGTGATGCAGGTCATGATGAAGCAGATGTCTAGCGAGGGGCAAAGAGGATTTATTTTCCTCTAGCCAAGGATGTCAGGGGCTATGACCCACTCGATATGGTGAGCCTTGACTCTTGAAGAAGGACTCTCCACAACATGAAGTTCCTTCAATCAAGCCACCAGATTAAAATTCTAACAATTTTTCTTGTTTACCCCGCGAGATCCTTGAAAACATTGCATGCATGCATACACATCATTGCATTACAGGTACCCTTTGTACAGGTCACTTACCTTCCTCGCTGTTTATTTCAGTAATGGCTTGCCAACAAGACAACCAGGATCTTCATGCTCAAGAGACTCAGTTCGGGGAAATCCTCATGAATCTATCCAAGGGGCAGGAAGAGCTGAGAACACTCCTCATGGGGACTTTGGTCAAGAACAGTCCGAAGACAGTAAGGACGAACGGCTGAAACATCTGCAAGCTGAGGTGGATGCAATGAGAACCCAGATGCTGGGGCAAATGGCTCTTATCCAAGGCTTGGCTCGGGAGAAAGAAGAGTTGAGAACCATGGTTAACCAGCTTCACCAAGAGAGATACAACATGAAGCAGATAGTCCAAGTCAGAGACCAGGTCATTGATCAGCTTCCAAGAGGACAAGAGTCTGGTATGGTGAAGAATAGACCTCTCTAAATTGCTACCACTTCACAGGTCCAACCACAACCTCGCCCAGAGCAACGGGCTGATCAGAGCAAGCCAGACAAGCCTAAGAGGCAATTCACCCAGCTCAACATGTCGCTGTTTCAAGCCTTACAACGCCTGTTGAGATTGAATCTGATCACACTAAGGGACCCTCATAAGAATCCCAACAAGACACCTTCAAGGTACAACCCCAACGCCCGCTGCGCTTATCAATTCTGACAGCCCGGGGCATGCTACAAACGACTGCTGGTCTCTGAAGAACAAGATCCAGGACCTGATTGATGGAGGAGCAGTGGAATTCACCCCAGATGGGCAAGTCGAGTTCTTCTACTATCCCTAGACGAGAAGACCTTTTGTTCATTGGAATGTTCAAGTTGTATTTTTCTTTGATTTTTCAAACAATTAATGTCATAGCAAACTTGTTTATTCCATTAATGCATCGCATATGTCTGTTTGAATTAATCTATTCGTATTCATTATATTCAAAACTGCTTTCATTTTTTGTGATGATCAAACTCTCAATTAATAATTCTAAGCCTCTTGAGGGAGCATGACGAAAACGATACCATAATCTACAGTATGCTTTTGAACAAACCCCGCTGATGAAGTACAGGCATTGTTTCAATTCCTAAACACCGGAGTTATAAGGAAGATAATCCCTCGTCAACCCCTTCGAGCCAAAGAAGTAGGAGTTTTTTCTTTTCGAAAATTAAAACCCTTAATCATAACCTGGGGCAGGGTAGTTCTCTCAGTTGATCCAAGTGCACAACGAAGAAGCCCTTACAAAACAAAAGACGGTGATGGTTCTGAATAATCATAAAGACAGGCAGTCATTATCTCTCAGAAAAAAAGCCTAATAATTCAAAACCTATGAAGGAGACTTACAAAACTGGGGCATCCCGCTGACTGTAATCACAAAAGAAACAGTTCAGGCAAAAAAACAGGGATAACAAAATCAAAAAAGAAAAGAGGTCCTACAGACTCTCAACAAAAGATGACTTCCTATTCAAAATAAACTGTAAATATCCGAACCATCACTGGAATATCAAAGCAAAGACTCAAACAAGGTCTAACGCACGATCAGCTGAGTTTAGGTTTGAAGAACATCACGAAGAACGGGTGGGCACAAACAAAATTTGGGCCTTTATCCTTTGTTTCTTGAACCGTGAACCAGGCCACGTTACGACCCTTAAAAGTCCTAGCTGAAGCATGGGTTAGTTCGAAAGCATACTGTTACGAAAGGTATCCTGACTCCTTAAGGCTTGCTGTGAAATACTGAGTTGACATCACATTTTTACAAAATTTGCTTGTTTTACTGAAAAATGCATTTTCAAAAACTTCAAAACAGACATAGGCTTTGCATTCTTAATATAACACTGTTTGCATATGACTATTTGTTCGAACAGCAGAGAAATTCGCACGACGAATATCTAAGTGAAAAAAAGTACTTCCAATCAAGGGGCACGGCATGATCATTGTCCATCATCTGGGGCAGTTAAGTCAAGATTCAGAGAATCTCTCAAAAGCCAAACAGCCAGGGGCAGATCTCCATCTGAGTCACTTGGGGCATTGGGCCTGAATTCCAGCGACAAATCTGTTACGATCAAACATCTTCTGATGGTATGGAAACATGACACTACCGGCAGTGACAACTCCCTACATCCTAAGAGCATGGGCATAGTCGAAAAAATACTACGCATAATCAAAGACCCGCTAGGTCGACTGGCCTAGGCAAAAATAAGGGCTTCCCGGCGAACCAAAAGGGTTCGGGCAAAAATAAGGGATGAAAATAAAAAATCTGTATACCCGGCAAGTCGAAAACCTGAAAAGGCGGCTTGGGCAAAAATGGGTATCCCGATGGACTGAAAACCCGAAAGGGCGGTCCAGGCAAAAGTTAGGGATCACAGTGTACGACTATGTCCCGTTATCTCGTCATTTGCCTACCAGAAGAAGATTTGTCAATCGACAGTTATCAAGCACCTCCTAGGTATCTTCTCCCGCAGAAACTAGGGCAATAAGAATTGTTCGAACTGTATAAGCTGCTCTGTCCTCCAGGTACAAGGTAGATTCGGATGAAGAATTTAACCAGGATACCTTCACTCCCCGCAGAGTAAGACAAGATTCAACCATACTCTCCCCAAGCAGAGGTGGTCTCCAATCAGCCCGAAAAGGCACAGTATCTCCAGCAAGTCATCGATACTCTCCCCAAGCAAAGTTAGTCTACTGTCAGCCTTAAGGAAGTTGGGTATCCCCAAAAGATCTCAATATTCCCCAGCGGAGTATACAGGTGTTCCTAAGCAAGCATCCCCGACAGTCTTGATAAAAGATTGTTCCCCGGCGGAATAACAGACACCCCAGTGGAGCCATTTTCCCAGTACAGTCCAAAAGTTTCCCCAGGAGAGTTGAACCATCTCCCCAGTAGATTCTGGAAGCTTATCCCTAGTAGATTCTGGAAGCTTATCCCCAGTAGATTCTGGAAGCTTATCCCCAGTAGATCCTGGAAGCTTGTCCCCTGCAGAGTACATACGTCTCTCCCCGACCATATTCAAAGGTCATTCCCCACCAAGGGCTTATAACTGGGTTATCCTCAGCTAATTTCAAACGGAAAGTTCATCCTCGGCGAAGTTCTTCCTATCCCCCAGCGGAGTCCACCAATTCCCCCAACATAACATATCAACGGTATCCCCAGCGGAGTTATCATCAAATCTCAGCGAAGTATCTCTTCCCACAGAGTAATTCCCCGCAGAGTAATCTCTCCAACAAGTTTATTCCCCAACGGAGTCATCTTCTCCTACCGGTTTATTCTTGCAATCATCATCCCCAGCGGAAATGAAGAACTCCACTCTTCAAACATCAGCCCAGGATTCCACAATTTCTCGGCATTCGTCAAGGATTTATTTTCCTAGACGAAAATATATTCATAAACATCACATTATCATACACCATGACACATGCATATACGCATCATAAGCACACAATCTCATTTATTCTTGAGAACATCATGACATCATGCATTTCATACATCATGACATTGCATACAACTGATGTTTTGCCTTTTCAGGAAAAAGGTCAATTCAAAGATGATTACTATCAACTGTCGCAATTCCAGATTCGATACCTGTATCTAGCCAGGGCATATCTGTGAGCGATTGATTGTGGATTCGATACCTGTATCCGGCCAGGGCATATCTACGTTAAATAGATTTCAGAGATAGCTTAGAAATGCTCCAGATATGGATGCTGTTCTTTTGCTTATTCAGAGTTTCCTTTCAGATATAGCTTAGAGATGCTCCAGATATGGATGCTATTCTTTTGCTTATTCAACGTTTCTTCTCAGAGATAGCTTAGAGATGCTCCAAATATGGATGTTATTCTTTTGCTTATTCAGAGTTCCCTTTCAGAGATAACTTAGAGATGCTCCAACCACGAATGTTATTCTATTGTTTATTCAGAGTTTCGCTTCTAGAGATGGTTCAGATGCGACCCAGATATGGCTACATTCTGATACTTATTCCAGATTCCGTTCTAGAGATGGTTCAGATGCGACCCAGATATGGCTATATTCTGATACTTATTCCAGATTCCCTTTCAGAGATAGCTTAGAGATGCTCCCGACGCGGATGATATTCTGTTGCTTATTCAAAGTTTCTTCTCAGAGATAGTTCAGATATGCTCCAGAATCGGATGCTATTCTGTTGCTTATTCAGAGTTGCTTTTCAGAGATGGCCTAGAGATGCTCCAGATCCGGATGCTATTCTATCGCTTATTCAAAGTTTCTTCTCAGAGATAGCTTGGAAATACTCCAGATATGGATGCTATTCTTTTTCTTATTCAGATTTCCTGTCAGATATAGCTTAGAGATGCTCCTGACCCGGACGTTATTCTATTGCTTATTCAGATTCAAACTTCCAAAGACAACTTAGAGATGCTCCAGGCCCGGAGGCTATTCTGTTGTTTAGTCCAGATTCATTCAAAATAAATTCCATATACGATCCAGATTCGGATGACACTCTTTCACTCACTCAGATACAGTAAGGATATACCCCAGACGCGGCAGTCATTCTATTGTTTATTCAGACATCAGCAATTAGATATAGACTAGATATGCTCCAGACACGGAAGCTATTCTATTTCTTATTCAGATTTAACTATCTATTACATTTCCAAATGGCATCTACAAGCCCATTCCCGACAAGATCCTGTTATATCTCCAGATGGCATCTATAAGCCCATCCTCCTATCCACCATCTTTCCAAATGGCATCTGTAAGCCTATTCCCGACATCACATTGCTGATACCACACTATGTGAGTGCAAATTTCTGGGTACTCTAGTGTTCAATCATCTTTCACCTTCAGATCACGAAAGGCACACAAGCCAATCTACATCCTCAGGTCTAAGAAGATTGAACAGGGGCAACTGTTGTACCCCAAAATTTGCCCTCTCATATTTCTCAAAACATTTCAAGAAAAATTCACAAGTCCAACCCGGCGCGTCATATTCAGGTGTTCTTTCGCCAAGATATCTCTGATAATGTATTCTCAAATTCAGGTTCGGCTCAAGAGATAATTCTTTAAAGAAGGTATCCGAATGTGTGAGTTTTCTTGAAGAAATACGGTGAAAAAGTGTGCTGAAAGTGCAGTTTTTACGCGCTAAAAAATTCATTACTTGAAGATCGTGGCTCGTTTTGAACCCGTTTCAGTGGCCAAAATTCCGTCTTGATGTCATCTATGTTTTCATCTCTCACGGCTGGAAGCCAATTTCGATCAGAACGTCTTCAAAAATGTGGATTTATCAAGTATTTTCATACAGAAAATTTGTGACAGAAGTTTATTTGCGTCATGTTCAGAAAATCATAACTTGGTCGATTTTCATCGTATCGAGCTGGTTCCGGCGCCAAAATTTCACAAATTGAGTTGGCTACATTTTCACAAAAGGTATTAAGTTCAAACGGTATTCAAAAGGCCTTCGTTTTTTGCTCAGAGTGCGTGACACGCTGAAAATCCTGAATGCTGAATATTATTTCATCTGAGTCGAAACTTCGAAAATTCATAACTCGGTCAATTTTTATCGCATTGGGCTCATATTTTTACACAAGGTCACTGACTCATAGATCTACAACTTTGCTTCAAAAGTCGAGACCGGATTATGCTCCGATCAATACCAGTTTTTTATTGAAGAACGTGTCAGAGTCGACACTGGAGCCCAAAATAAATTTGTTTGAGCTGAAACTTCAAAAATTCATAACTAATTCACTGTTTATCCGATTGAGCCGATTTTCGGACAGGAGTTAGTTATCAATGTCGGCTACATTTTGTTTTCATATTTCAACTTAAAAAATTACACTTAAGTCCCTGCGATTTAGCCTGGAAAGTGACGAACTCAAGTGAACATTGGAGGCCCAATTGCACATTCAAAGCCCATTTTCTTTACCCTAATTTCCATTATATGATCACATTCTTTTCACACAAACCAAAAGGAGAAAAGAGAAAAAAACCTTGCCACAACATTTTCAGAATATCAAATTCTTTTAAGAATCCTAAAACCTTGAAATCCTTATTACAAATCTCTCTCTCACTACAAACAAGCCATCCTAGTTACAAACCAACATCTCACTACAAACAAGTCATCTCAGTTACAAACGAACATCTCACTACTTCTTCAGTAAGGGTAAGGCTGGCTTGATCTCCATGATCAAAAGGGCATAAAAGCATTCATGTCACTACTTTTCCAGTAAGGGTAAGGTTGAATTGATCTCCATGATCAAAAGGGTATAATCATTCATACATGTCATATTGGCCTAAACATTAAATTTCTTCATATATTGGCTTTATTTGTATTTTATGATATATAGTAATTTATTTAATGTGTTCATAAGATTCAACACTGGAGATTTAGACAGGATCCCATGCAGGTTCATTAAGGAACGTTGAGGCCAAAACACAAATGGCCAAAAGTCAAAAGCCAAATGGCCAAAACAGAACAGCTTACACATGACACCAATACATGGCGAGGCAGACATCTTGAGAAGGTTAAGGAAAGTTGAGGCCAGAACACAAATGGCCAAAAGCCAAAACACAAATGGCCAAAAC
Organism: Vicia faba; assembly: GCA_948472305.1. NCBI lineage: Eukaryota > Viridiplantae > Streptophyta > Magnoliopsida > Fabales > Fabaceae > Vicia > Vicia faba. The sequence goes on along the minus strand of OX451739.1, from coordinate 1,358,222,219 downwards.
AAAACAGTTTACACATGACGCCAATAACTGTTTCACCCCTCCAATCAGACTCGTATACTCCTAAACTCTCTCTCTATTTGTATTATGTTCCTTTAATTAATTAATCGTTATTATTTTTATTAATCACTAACCAATTAACATTTTTTCCTAATAAAATCAAAAACACACAAAAAATATTTTCTTTATTAAAATTAACTTCATCACTTTTATTTTTGTAAATAAATTAATTTAATCAATTTAGCTTTAATTAGACTTAACTTTTAATATTTTTTGCAATATTTAAAATCAATTTAGAATATTAGGTTTTTTTTAGCATTAATTCAATTTATTTTATTTCTTTAAAAAACTCAAAAATCCAAAAATATTTTCATTATTTAATTTAATTGTTCATTTAATTTAATTCCATTTAATTCAAAAATAACCAAAAAAATCACTTCCTTTCAAAAAAAGGGTCAAAACCCAAAAAACTCGCATCCGATTTAATTTCTCGCACGCAATCCATTTTATCATATTATTGTATCTGTTTCCCGGAATGTAATAGCTTTTAATTAGGACTTTAATTATTTACCGCTTTATTTTACTTTCCACAATTTAAATTAAAGGGTTTGTTTTTGGCGATGTAAATACCCGACGCCTTGTAATAGCTTAGATTTAATTTCCCGCAAATTATTAAACTGTTAATTATGCATGACAAGACTTGTATGACAAATAAAACCAACTCGTAGCTCACAAATGCATGTTCAAAGATAAATCTTAACTGAAAAACAACACACATGCACATGCCACTCCTAGGGTACGCCTCACTGGTTGCCTCGAACGTGGTCGTCAAGTATAGGGTGTTTTAGAGGTTGCCCTCCTGTCTAAAAATCAAGTTGCCTCGAAACGGTTGCCTCGGATAAAAAGGATCTAGGACATTAGGGTTACCGCTAAGGTGTCCTACTATTGCTTCGGTGACCACACATGTCCCTTATAATCGAATTGACCCGAATACCTCCAATGACGGTGCTACCTACTTCTCAATAGTGGGATAGCACTGTTTAAAGGACTCTTACACAGCCTAATTCCTTAGAGTAGGTAGATTTCTCCTAGGTACTTGCTCTCTCAAAAAAAACAAAAACAATCTTTTCGCACTGACACTTTCAAAAGGTTTTCAAACAGATTTTTCATACACTCTTGAGGACAGATACAAGAGTTACTTAGAAATTTTTCAAACGAAACTTTTTTCAAAACCCACAAACACAAGAAAAGCAAACAATTTTTGAAAACATAGTGAGCAAGTACCTAAGAGCCCGTGGATAACCACAGATAGAAAGGGTGATAACACCTTCCCTTTCTATAATCTACCTCCCGAACCGAGAAACATCTCGAAAAGGAATTTTGCTGTGCTTTTGTCCTTTCCATGTTGGAGAACATAAAAGACGGTGGCGACTCTTGCTTACCGCGACATTTCGCGAACCAGCATTTCAAAAACAGTCAGTTCTATTTCCACCGATCACACTTAGCATCGATCAAATCCTGGATTTTGTTCTTAAGTGCCCAGCAATTATTGGTATCGTGCCTAGCACTGTCGGAATGGTAGGTACACTTGGCATTAGAGTGATAGTATGGAGAGGAGGTGTTAGGGTTCTTTGGCGCTTCCTTCAAACTGGTCAGATTCAGCTTCAACAAATGGGGAAGTACCTGAGCGGGTGTCATGTTGATGTGGGTGAACTGCCGTTGTGGCCTTTCCACCCGTTGTTGATTAGGTCTCGACTGATTGTTACGAGGTTGATCATCTGACGAGTTTTGAATCATCACGGCCCCTACAGTCGGTCGACGCTCAGTTCTTCCCAATCCCTTCTGAGAATACACAGCAGATGCTTCCTTCTTTGCTGGGAAAGGTTTCTTAACAGTTGTGGATGCAAAAGCATCCTTTTGAATCTTTCCACTTTTAATATCGACGTCAACCCTTTCGCCGGTCAAAATCAGTTCAGTAAATCCTGCAGAAGAGCTCCCGATTAGATGGTTGAAGAAGGGGCCAGACAGGGTACCCAGAAACATATCAACTAAATCCCTATCTGATAACGGCGGATGCACCCTTCCAGCCAGATCACGCCACTTTTGAGCGTACTCTTTGAACCCTTCATTGGAAGCCATCCCCATACTTTGTAACTGAGTATGAGTGGGTGCCAAATCAGCATTGTATTGATACTGACGGTAAAAAGCAGCTGCCAAGTCTTCCTAATTGTGGACCTCTGACCTCTCGAGCTGATAAAACCAATCTAGTTGCGTGCCAGACAAACTGTCTTGGAAAAAGTGTACCCAGAGGCCTTTATCGGATGAATGGGGTTGGATTTTTCTGACATACGACCTCAGGTGCATTTTAGGGCAAGACAGGCCGTCGTACTTGGAAAATGTTGGCACTTTGAACTTGGGAGGGATAACAATTCCAGCTACCAGCCCTAGTTCCTCAAAATCCAATCCGGGCACCCTCTGCAACTCCATAGCTGCTAATATATCTTCAAGGTTCTTATATTTGTCGTCCGCTGGTGGATACTGTTGCTCGGAGTAGTCTTCGTCTTCTTCCTCCTCTTCCTCTTCAACCTCAGATTCAGAAGGTACAACAACACATTTCCCTTTACCGGCCCCTTCGTCAGACGTTGAGGGGAACTCAAGAACCTTCCTAGCATTGCTCTCAAACCTTCTTCCAAAAGTGGCTACCCCAGGTCTCTTTTTTTTTCTCTTTATTCTTCTCCAACAACACTTTGAGGTCCTCTTGACCCTTTGCCAAGGTCATGAGGAGTTGCTGGAACTGTGAATTTTGTGCTTGTAGATACTTTACCGTTTGCTCCAAATCCATCTTGCTGAAATAAACAGCAGAAATATAAGGAAATCTGGCGTGAAGACCTGTTTATGCATATGATGAATGGTATGCTATTCATGTAATGCATTCAAGGGTTCAAAAATTCAGATTTGTTGCAAACAAAAAGAACGCACGTCATATTAAGAAGAAATTTGTTAGTACATAAGTGCCCCATGGGCGAAATATTACAAAATTCTTAATGTAAAAAGACATTGCGCATCCTCTTTGGTGCGATGTAAGTGTTGAGAGTTTCCTCCTCGTGAAGTCGGAGGGTGAGCTCCAAAACCTTCTTCTCACTGGCATAGAAGCTGGCTTCAAAAGTATCCCGTTCTTCCTTGAGTTGGATCCAACTCTTTTGCATTTCTTCCCATGATGTTGGCATATCAGGATGTAGGATGGTGTATCGAACCTCTCCTTCCATAACAGGCTCTTTGATCAAGGGGAGAATGTGAGGATATGGCATCATAAGATTCTGGGAGCGGGTTCGTACCCACTTGAGGTAAGGCTCAAGGGGGATGGAATTCTTGTGCCCCAGTGTCTTACTATCCACCTTGTTAGGCATCCTCCAAGCTCTGATGAACCTTTGTCGAAGTCCTTGCGCATCGTTGTCGAAGTAAAAAACTAGGTCCGGAATCAACATGTCATGAGGGCCATCCCTCCGATCATATCCAAATTTTATCAAAGCTAGACAGGGGTTGTAGGTGATGCCTCCCCTAATGCCAAGTAATGGGACATTAGGAAATTCCCCACAACGATCAATGATGATGATATTTTCTCTGGACCGAGAACACCAATGTACATCAGAATGTGTGAGGGTCATCAATCGTTGTGACCATCTTAAACCCTGCTCATTCTTCAAAACTGATTGTGGAAGGTGAGAAATAAACCACCTTGCTAGGAGAGGAGTACAGCACATGAGAGCACCTCTTTTCCTCATTGTTCGTGTGTAAAATGAGTGTAGGATGTCCCCAAGCAATGTAGGTATAGGATTCCTGAACATGAAAATCTTGATAGCATTCACATCTATAAGCTGATCAAGGTTTGGGAACAAGACCAACCCATAGATGAGGAGTTCCACAATCTCTTCAAAGGCTTGTAGATCAAGAGAATTCCAGCAGTCTTGTGCCTTCTCAAACAGAAACTTTACCAAGAAACCCTTGACACCACTTCTGGTTTCCCAGTGCCCCTTGATGTCAGATGGTTGCAAGTGTAATGCTTGAGCAACATCTTCAGGCTTTGGTTCTTTTTCCGTACCATTGTAGAGTAGTTGATGAAGAATAGGAATTCTCAGGAGTTGAGAAAATTCCTCCAAAGTAGGTACTAACTGGTAATCAGGGAATGTGAAACAGTGGTGTAGGGGGTCAAAGAACTAGAAGAGAACTTTCACCATGTCTTCTTCAATGCTGGTGTTGACTAAGATGAGGAGTCTACCATGTCTTTCACTGAAGAGAGGATTCTCTGGAATCCTGGAAGTAAGCTCCTTGAGTTGAGGAGGGATCCTCACAAGGTTGACTTGAATTGTTTTCATGCGAAGAGATTCCATGACCTACAAAACAAGAACAAAGATGAAGATCCAAACCCTTGAAATGGTTAGTGGATGCATATGATGCTTTATGATGTTCATGATGTATGTACAAGCACATGTACAAGAAAATCACACAAAACCCTAGTTTCAGGCTTGCATGAAGTTTCATAGGTAAGTACCCTCTTGAGTTTAGTTGGCTCAAAAACTGTCCTATAAATAGTAACCGGGTTCTAAGGAGCTCAATATCATTGGATTGTTTTCTATGTTCATTGTTTTGGTTTAGCCACTTAACTAGCGACCAAAATATTCCAAGAAAACAACCCTCAATGAGTGTAATATCGAGTATCTACCAACTTCGGACTGCACCAAAGCCGGTCATCTCACTACCCCTAATAAAAGGCCAAGATGGTCAAGTAAGGTTCTAGTTCATTAGTGCTTCATGACATCACTCAGCGGCCCCGTATTCTCTTTGATTGACTCAAAGGCTACCGGTACTCACAAATATGTCGCACTAATATAGCAATTTCTTCAACCGTGTCGGTATACCCCGCACAATTTCCAAAACATATTGCTATTTACCTATGAATGTTTCCCAAATCCGGGTGGAGGATTTCAAGCCCAAACAAGAGAACAAAATGTAAAGCAATCAAAGCAGACAATAATCATGCAAAGGGTGATCTAAGCCCTAAGGTTACTCCACTTTTAAAGTTTTCCCCAGTAGAGTCGCCAGTTCTGTGATACGGTGGGAGAACTGACTTGGGATTTTGCGTTTGTGTTCGCAAATGTTTCAGTTTAGCAAGAGTCGCCATCGACTTTTTATTTTATCCTAAGGAAAGGTCAAAAAGCACAGGAAAGACCTTTGAGATGTTTTCTTGGGTTCGGGGAGTAGATTATAGAAAGGGAAGGTATTAGCACCCTTTCTATCCATGGTTATCCATGGGCTCTTAGTTACTTGCTTAGATCACTTGCCTTTGCTTTTCAATTGTTTGAAATGGTGCTTTGTGTGTGTAGTTTTGAAAAATGTTTTGAAAAAGATGCCTTGTATAGGAAACCTTTGTAATGATTCTTGTTTGAATATATACAAAGGTGTGTGTCTTTTTGAAAAGATATTCCAATGTTTTGAAAGTTGTTTTGAAATTTTTTTGAAGTTGTGTTGTGAAGTGTGTTTGAAAATGGCAAGGATGTTTTGCGAGTTTTTTGATCAAGTAACTAAGAGTTGTCTACCCTATTTTTATTCAAAGATCTTTCTTATGTTTTTAACCCTTTTAACAGTATTGTTTCACCATTGTATTTGGTGGACAACCTTGTGTTAGGATGTTAACGGGACAGGCGCGGGTCATCGTATAGACCATGATAGCAATGGTGTCAAGTATCTTTGGAAATTTTTCTTAAGGAACTTGATCATTTTGTTTAGGAAACTCAGACAACGTCATCGAGGGACTATGATCTTTTTGTTTGTTTTTGTTTTGCCAAAGTACTTGACGTGCAACCATGGCCCATTTTTGAAGGCAACAAGTGGATTGTAACCCTAGGGGTGCAAGTGTGCATCGTGTTTGTTTTTCATGCATATTTATCTTGGATTAGGTCAAACTAATTGTTGATTTTATTTGCATACAAACCCTAGGTTTAAGCATGACATAATTGAAAGCTTTTAAATGTACGAGAATTTAAATTCTAAGCTATCACAACATGATTATGGGGATGGGGGTACAATTTTTGAATAGGGGGTATTTGACAAGAAATATAAACCCTAGTTACTATTACAACCATATTGAATGTACAAAGCAATATTTAACATTTAAATAAATACAATTAAATAAATATAAAAAAAAATGTATTATGTAAAAAAAAAGATTTTTGTGTATGTAAAAAGTATTTTTCAATGTGAAATAAAAGAAAGTCAAATTTAATTATTTTTGTTATTTTAGGGCAAAAACCCTAATTCTTAAATAACTAGTATTATTTAATAACTATATACAAAAATATATTAATTTATACGAAAATAAAAGTATATTGTAAAAAAATGTTTTTAGTGTAAAATATTAATAAAAATGAAATGTATTATTTTTGTATTTTTTTTGTTCTAATTATTTAACTAAATAAAGTATATATATATATATATATATATATATATATATATATATATATATATATATATATATATATATATATATATATATATATATATATATATATATATATATATATATATATATATATATATATATATATATATATATATATATATATATATATATATATATATATATATATATATATATATATATATATATATATATATATATATATATATATATATATATATATATATTAAACATATTAAATATATGGAAATAAAAATTAATTATTTACAAAAAAATGTGTATATTCAAGAAAATGTTTTTAAATATAAATAAAAATAACAAATGAAAAGAAGTATATATTTTTGCATTATTTTTGAGTTTTAATAAAAAGAAATTAGATTATTTACATATTTATACTTAGTAAGATAAAAATAAATGTCAAATAAATATGAAAAATATAGAAATCAATTTTTTGGTGTTTTTTATATTTAGACAAAAAATAATAAAGTCAGAATAAAAAATAAAAATGTCAAAATGATGAATATTCAAATAAATGGGCCAGGGGGGTGTAAACTGAAAAGTGGGGTGTTAGAAGTGAAAACAACCAGGCCCAACCCAGTCAGACGTCTTCTTCTTCCTCTTGTTCACAAAAACGCGTGTTCTGTTCATCAATGGCTATCTCCCGATTCTTTGATTTTTTGACAAAACTCATAACATGAAAATTGTAGAGCGTGAAACAACGAATTCAACCATATAAAAAACTTGAACTAACTCTCAAAGACCAGAGAGAATTTCTCTGGCCCTAATTTCTAACCTAGTTTTTTCAGAAAGATCATGAGTGAAATTCTCCTAGCACGATTAATGTAAATGAAAACTAAGCATATGTATGGCTTCAAGGCTATGAGTACAACATATTTCATTCACAAACCTAAGCCTAACCATTCTTAAATAGAGAGATAGAAGTCCATGAAATACCTGTTTCAGTTGACTTCGAGCTGGACAATGTATCAACCTTCAATGGTGTTTGAGCTTCTTTTGAGCTTGCCTGAGGTCCAAGGAAGCTTTTCCAATGCTTGGCTTGTTTTGAAACAGCTTGAATCGTGCTGTAGAACTCAACCTGCAGAGCTTTGAAACAAAAATGGCAAAGTGTGTTAGAGGTGTTACAGCTTGCAATGGAGGCCTGGGATAGTTCAGGTGAGTTGATTGGAAGGTGTTTGAACTATCTTTGGACAAAACGCACGATGGAATTTGCTTATGGCTTGCAAAATGCAGAACTGACTCTGTTTTGCAGAAAAATGGAGGTTTTGAGTATGAGGAGGTTTAAGTGATGAAGGGGTCGTGTTTCTGGCTTGTTGGGAAGTATAAAACTTGTCTACAATGTTTGTGTAAGCTATATTTTTCAGATGTGTGTTATGGCTTGTATTTTGCAAGTTTCTTCCACTTGAAGCAAAAGAATGGAAGTGATGTTATAGCCATGTACAGGCCCTCCTATCAACCTGAACATAACACTCTTGGCCCCCTCTAATTCATGGATTTGGTTTGCAGTCTCATATTTTGCCCAAGGCTCAATGCTTAGTGTTTTGACATAAAGTAACTTTTGCAAAAATGGCAATATACCTTTTACCATTTAGGGCTTAATTTTGCATGTAATGTCCATATGAACAAGATAATACCTTAACTCAATGGTTATGCATTAAATTATGGAGCATAAAATGGTTTTGAGGCCTGCAAGCTAGCACCAAACATGTTGATTTGAAAATTCAAGTTTGTATGAACATGCATTGGCCATGGACAAAAGTGAGTTTTTGCCAACTTCAAGCATTCGAATCTCTCTAACCACAAGGGTGTTTGAGGAGTTCTTGGACAATTTGGAAAGCTTGGAACATGTAATATAATCCATCTTTGAAATGAAACTTGAAACTCCAAGTGGAACTATGTGAAAAGTGGCCAAGAAGATGGGTCAAAATCCTGCCTAGATTAGGGCAAATTTTCTCTAAGTTAAAAGTTTTAGGTACCCAAGTTCCAAAAATCATAACTTGAGCTAAAAGCCTCTTTTGAGAAAACTTTATGAATAAAAGTTGTAGAATTTGTGATGAACTACAACTTTCATGTTGCAAGTTTTCTTTGAATCCATTTGCATCTTGGTGAAAAAATGGGGCAAAGTTAGGAAAAAATAAGAAAATTCCATAACTTAGAAAATTTCTAAGATGAAATTTTCCCATTTTAAACCCTAATTTGCATTTTTGGGTTTCTTGATGAACAAGTTTCATAATTTGACATGTCTTGATGAAAAATAACTCTTGGCACTTGATTTTGACCAAAAAGTAAAAGTTTGACTTTTTAGTGTACAGTCAAATTTTGATCAGTTGACTGAAAAATTCATTTGTCAATCCTATGCATTTGAGATCTTTTGAACTTGTTGAATGGGTAAAGACAATGTAATTGAGCCCTTGAGTCCATGTGAGAGATTGATTTGCCATTGGCCAGGTCAACCAGTCAAAAATTGCCTTTGTGCAGTCAAAACCCTAAAAATGACAATTTTGCCCTTTTGGTGATCTGATCAAATTTCTTATAGAATTGTGATCCAAACTTGATCAAATGGTTCATATGAGTTTATAATGTTGATGTGGGTCAAATTTCATGAGGTTTGACTATCAATTGGCCACAATTGACTTTTTCCCCAATACAGCTGATTTCTAGGTCAACTGTCCAATTGACTGGGCAAAAAATTGAATCAAGGCTTGAAACTTGGTATGGGCAAACTTGTGAGTCCAACATGAAGTATTAAAGTCACCTTGGGCATTGTAGGTCAAAACATCCATGTGTAAACTCAAACCCTAATTTGGGTCAACAGTGCAAGGAGGTGTCTTGAGCAAGGCAAACCCTAGTTTGATCTTGAGTTCCAAGGGTCTTGTGATTGAGAAAATGTTGATGAAATGAGAGGGAAAATTTTGGGGCACAACAGTTGCCCCTGTTCAATCTTCTTGAACCTGAAGAGTTAGATTGGCAAGTTTGCCTTTCGCGACTCGAAGGTAAAAGAGGATTGAACACTAGAGTGCCCGTAAATTTGCACTTGTCAAAATAATGTTGAGAGAATGGGCTTAAAGATGCCATTTGGTGTTGGTAGAATATTTCTGGATATGGGCTTAAAGATGCCATCCAAGAATGTTTGTTGAAATGCAATGTTGTAGGTCAGAAGAATGAGTATCAAAGTGGTATCCGTGTCTGGAATGCACTTGAACTGTATCTGGAGACTGAGTCTGTATGAGCAAAGGAATGGCGTTCGTGCTTGGAGCGTATCTGAGCTGTAACTGTATTTGAGACTTCGAATGAATATCAGAATGACTGTCGTGTCTGGAGTGTATCTGTATTCTGAATGGGTAACAGAGAAACATCTGTATGCGGAGCAATTGTGTGCTGGGGATAAATTCTGAATTAGTGACAGAATGGCAACCGTGTCTGGTGCGTATCTAGACCGTATCTGAAGTTGAGATCTGTATGAGTAGAGGAATGGCATCCGTGCTTGGAGCGTATCTGAGCTGTAACTGTATTTGAGACTTCGAATGAATATCATAATAACTTCCATGTCTGGAGTGTATCTGTATTCTGAATGGGTAACAGAGAAACATCTGTATGCGAAGCAACTGTGTGCTGGGGATAATTCTGAATGAGTGACAGAATGGCAACCGTGTCTGGTGCGTATCCGGATTATATCTGAAGTTGAGATCTGTATGAGTAGCAGAATGACTTCCGTGTCTGGAGTGTATCTGAGACGGTAACTGGGATCTGAATAAGTGGCAGAATGACTTTCGTGGCGACTGCACTGGGGAGAATCAAACTGCTGGTGTAAGGGCCAGAATGGCATCCGTGTTTGGAGCGTATCTGAACTTTGAGTTGAGAATCTGACCGAGAGATAGAATGGCTGCCGTGTCTGGAGCGTATCTAGTCTGTATCTGATTGCTGAAGTCTGAATGAGTAGTAGAATGACCGCCGTGTCTGGGGTGTATCTGTACTGTATCTGAATAATTGTTAATAATAGCCTTTTAATCTTATCCTGAAAAGGGTAAAATGTTAGCTAAAAACATAAAGTTATGTTGCATGATATGTATGATGCAATGAACTGTATTTCATTGATGTTTATGATATATGAATGTAATGGTTATGCGTGCAAGCTGAGTAGCTGTCTTGCTGAGGAAAATAAATCCTTGATAGCTGGAGATAATGAAATCTTTGACTGCTGCCGGGGAAAGTAAATCCTTGACCGAAGCTGGGGACATCAAAAATCTTTGATTGTTGAAGATGAGAAATCCTTGTTGACTACTTGGGGATTAAAGATCTTTGATTGTTGAGAATGAGAAATCCTAGGACCACTGTTGGGGATTAAAAATCCTTGGTGACTTGCAGTGATTTTAACAAAAGCTTCACCAACTTTTGTGGGGACTGAGCATTCTTCATGACTTCCCTGGGGAATAAGGAAAACTCTGACGACCTCTACTGAGGAATTGAAACCTTGGAGACTTCTGCTGGAGAAATGAGACTGAGAATCTTCAATGTGTTGGGAAATGACCTTGTGGGGAGAATGTTTACTCAGCCGGTGAAATCAGGAGTTTTGGATTGTATGCCAATCTACTGGGGAATCATCCTAACTGCTGTGGAAATTGAGGGAGTTTGATCAGTTGGAAATTTGACTTCGCTGGGGAAGGGGATTTAGATTATTCTGGCTCCGCTGGGAATCGGGAGTTTGAACTCTGATGGGAACTTTGAAGCTTGACTCGGCTGGGGACATGTACTCCGAGGTTTCAGCTTTGTTGAGGATCTGAACAAAGTAATGCAGGGGATCTCTTCTCGAATGGCATAAAGATATCTTCTTACACCTTTAACCTATCAGTAATTATCTTTTCCCAATTTCGTTTTATTTGTAAGCAGTGATTATATTCAAATGCATATGCATTTTCATCAAAACATTGGACGTTTTCAAATAAAACATAAGTGTAGAACAGAAAAAGAAAGGCAAGCAAATTTCTGCACTTTGAAGTATATTTGTATTAATTTTTGTAAGTATCTTTGTATAAAGGAAACAGATATCCTAGTAAGAGAATGTCGTCGTAAAACTGAGAAAAAATTTATACAAAAGGAAAGATGGCTATGTGTAATAATTCCATGGGGTTCCCATTCTGCTATAGCCTTCACAACTCTGCGCATCTGTCTATTCGTTGCTTCGTCCGTAGATGATTGGATTGACCAGAAGCTTGGAACATTGTTGGTGAAGAGATTGTTCTTAAAGTGATCCGACGAGACATAGTCATACGCTTTAATTCCCTAACTTTTTCCAGGACCGCCCTTTCGGGTTTTCGATCCACCGGGAAACCCTTTTTTGCCCAAGTCGCCCTTTCGGGTTTTCAACTTGCCGGGTGTACAGATTTTTTTGTTTTATCCCTAATTTTTGCCTGAACCGCACTTTTGGGTTTTCGATTCACCGGGATGCCCATTTTTGCCCAAGTCGCCCTTTCGGGTTTTCAACTTGTCGGGTCGTTTTATGCGTAGTATCTTTTGACTATGTCTGTGTTCGCAGGGTGCGGCAAGTCATCACCGTCCATGGTGGTCAGAATCATTGCCCCATCATAAAAGATGCTCTTGATTACAAATGGTCCTTCGTAAGTAGGAGTCCACTTGCTCCTGGGATCACTTTGCGGTAAGATGATTCGCTTGATTACAAGATCTCCGACTTGATATACCTGACACCTAACCTTTTTGTTGAAAGCCTTGATCATCCGCTTTTGATACGTATGACCATGACAAACAACAGTAAGTCGCTTCTCGTCGATCAAGTTAAGTTGATCAAGCCGGGTCTGAATTCAATCGTCTTCACTCAAACCGGCATCCTTCATAATCCTCAAGGAAGGAATCTGAACTTCCATAGGCAAAACAGCTTCCATGTCATATACCAAAGAAAATGGAGTTGCCCCTGTTGAAGTACGTGCCGTGGTACGATATCCATGCAGAGCAAACGGTAACATCTCATGCCAGTCCTTGTAGGTGACTATCATCTTTTGAATGATCTTCTTAATATTTTTGTTCGCGGCTTCAACAACACCGTTCATCTTCGGCCGGTAGGGAGATGAATTGTGATGATAAATCTTGAACTGCTTGCATAGAGCAGTGATCATAGTATTGTTCAAATTTGTACCGTTGTCTGTGATGATCCTGTCGGGGATACCATACCGGCATATGAGGTTCTGCTTGATGAAGCGGGCAACCACATTCTTTGTAACTGAGGCATAAGAAGCTGCCTCGACCCATTTGGTGAAGTAATCAATAGCCACCAGGATGAAGCGATGTCCATTGAATGTCGTGGGCTTGATCTCTCCAATCATGTCAATGCCCCACATTGCGAATGGCCAAGGAGTTGTCAGAACGTTGAGAGGAACATGAGGAATATGTACCTTGTCGGCGTAAACTAGGCATTTGTGGCAGGTACGGGAATGTTGATGACAATCAGCTTCCATGGTAGACCGGTAGTAGCCTGCCCTTAGAATCTTCTTAGCCATTGTATGTCTGCTCAAGTGGGTGCCAAATGTGCCTCTATGTATATCGGTCATGATCAACTCTGCTTCAACCTTGTCCACACAACGAAGTAGAACACAATCATGACTGCGCTTATAAAGGATGCCATTGCTTAGGAAGAACTTGGCAGCAAATCTCCTTAAGAACTTTTTGTCATTGACGGAATCTCCTTCAGGATATTCTCTGGTCTGGAGATACCTTTTGATTTCATGAAACCAGGGTTTTTCCACTACTTATTTGGTATTAATCTCATGACAGTGTGCCGGTTCTTCCATTCGCTCGATGGTGATTTGGGGAGCCTCATTATCCCAGTTGAGTTTAAACATGGAAGACATTGTAGCCAGAGCATCGGCTAACTGATTTTATTCTTGCGGGAAATGCTCAAAGGTAATCTGCTCGAAGTGAGGCAACAACGTCAAGATATGTTCTTTGTATGGGATAAGATTAGGATGTTTAGTGTCCCACTCTCCTTTGACTTGACTGATAACCAAAGCCGAGTCCCCAAATACGACCAAAGATTTGATTCCCAAGTCTATAGCAGCCTTGAGACCAAAGATGCAAGCTTCATATTCAGCCATGTTGTTGGTACATCTGAAGCAAAGTCGGGCAGTGAAGGGTGTATGACAACCATCTGGAGAAATGAGTACTGCACTGATACCATTGCCAAGTGCATTTGAAGCACCATCTAAGTATAGGGTCCATCGGGATCCTTGTTCAGGTCCGTCATACGGTCCATTACTTTCAATGTTGTCCAATGTCATGATGTCCTCGTCAGGGAAGTCGAATCTCATAGACTGATAATCTTCGAAGGCTTTGTGAGCTAGATGATCAGCTAGTACACTCCCATTTATAGCTTTTCGGGTAGTATATTGGATGTCATATTCAGTCAGGATCATTTGCCATCTAGCGATTCTTCCAGATAAAGCCGGCTTCTCGAAGATATACTTAATCGGATCCATTTTGGAAATCAGCAAAGTGGTGTGAGTCAACATATACTATCTTAGACGGCGAGCATCCCATACCAAAGCGCAGCAAGTTTTCTCGAGCAATGAGTAGAGAGTCTCACAGTCGGTAAACTTTTTGCTAAGGTAATAAATGGCATGCTATTTTCGGCCAGACTCGTCATGTTGGCCCAGTACACACCCCATTGAGTTATCCAAAACAGTCAGATACATGATCAATGGCCTTCCTTCGACGGGTGGCATCAGAATAGGAGGTTCTAGGAAGTACTCCTTGATCTTATCAAAAGAAACTTGACAATCATCGTTCCATTCAACTACCTGATCTTTCTTCAGCAGTTTGAAAATCGGATCGCAGGTAGATGTCAGGTGAGAGATGAACCTCGCAATATAGTTCAAGCGTCCCAAGAATCCTCTAACCTCCTTTTCAGTACGGGGGGGGGGAGGGGCAGGCATTTCTTGTATAGCCTTTACTTTAGCTGGATCAACCTCAATGCCTTTGTTGCTGACAATAAATCCCAGAAGTTTATCAGACCTAACTCCAAAAGTGCACTTGCTTGGATTCAGTCTGAGTTTATACTCCTTCAACCTGGCAAACAGCTTTTGCAAATGTTCAAGGTGTTCTTCTTCTGTCTGTGATCGAGCTATCATGTCATCTACGTAAACTTCGATCTCATGATGTATCATATCATGAAACAAAGCTACCATGGCGCGTTGATAGGTTGCCCCTGCGTTCTTCAGTCCGAACGACATCACCTTGTAGCATAAAGTACCCCATTGCGTGACAAAGGTAGTTTTCTCCATGTCCTCGAGGGCCATTTTGATCTAGTTATATCTTGAGAATCCATCCATGAAGGAAAATACCTTGTGCTGAGTTATGTTGTCAACCAAGATATCGATATGTGGCAACGGAAAATCGTCTTTTGGGATAGCCCTGTTCAAATCCCGATAGTCCACACACATTCTTACTTTGCCGTCCTTCTTAGGTACGGGAACGATATTAGCAACCCATTATGGATAGGAGGTAACAGCCAGAAAGCCAGTGTCGAATTGCTTCATTACTTCAGCCTTAATCTTTTCAGACATGTCAGGCCTCATTCGTCAGACCTTTTGCTTGATCGGTGGACAGTCTTCTCTTGTAGGGAGACGATGAACCACGATATCCGTGTCTAACCCTGGCATGTCTTCGTAAGACCAAGCGAAGATTTCATCATATTCGTTCAACAACTGCACTAAGCGCTCCTTGACACTCGGTTCCAGGTTGGCACCCACTTTCACTTCTTTCTTGTCCTCTTCTGTCCCCAAGTTGATGGTTTCTAACAACTCTTCATGAGGCAGAATAACCCTCTCTTCTTGTTGCAAAATTCTGGCTAACTCTCCCGGCACTTCACAATCTTCGTCAACTTCGTACTCGGCCTGATTGACCAAATCTTCAGAGTTTTCGAAGGCTAAAGTTGAATAGTCACCCATGGAATCCGGAGTGGATGGCTACCTGCATTTGTGAGTGTGGGTGTGTGTAAGGGATAGCCATCCTTAAACAAACAAAAATGCAAAAGGAAAGAAAAGGAACACAGCAGTTTATAGATGAAAAACGTCCAATGATTCATTAAAACATGGCATATGATTATGAAGAAAATCAAGCCCTTACAAATGGATCTACATGCCCCGGGCAAGGCATGAGGTGAAAATAGTGTGCAAATTGTTTAGTTATTACAGACCATAAAAATGGGAAATTGTTCAAAGGTAAAATTACTGGTTGATAAAGGTGATAGGAATAAAATCCTTTGCTTCCCAATTGCTCAAACCCCCTTCGACGGTCGGGAAGATCCAATCTTCAAAGTTTCTCTCTTCATCTTCATCTTCTATAACATTAATTCTGTGATGAGTGATCCTTACGGGTGGTCCTCTAGTCTTGGAACGATGCATAGCCTTTTGTCCTGCAGCTGTAAACCCTAGTCCAAATTTGTCCGCCTTATGGGGAAAATTAGGCAATTGCCCCCATGCTTTACTCTTCCCTTCTTTGATCACCGCCTCTGCATCCTTGAGAGATGCCATCCTAGACACGTGCTTGGGAGCAATAGGCACCTCAACCATTGTCTTCGCAACTGCTAGCTCGGGAGAAACTTCCTCAAAATGCTGGAAAGGCGTTTCGATGAACTCGCCATCCAGCTCCACATAACGGAAGGAGTTGAGGTGGCTTATCATGTACTCTTCCTCGCCGTGCACCGTTATAATCTTACCCTTAACAGGATATTTCAGCATCTGGTGCAAAGAGGAGGTAACTGCCTTGGCATAATGGATCCACGGTCTTCCTAGCAAACATGAATATGATGGTCAGATATCCATCACGTAAAAGGTTGAGTTGAAGACCTTTGTGCCTACTTTGATAGGAATATCAACCTCTCCATGAACCATTCTCTTGGAACCATCAAAAGCCCTAACAATGATGTTACTAGGCTTGAGAGTTAGTCCTTCGCAGTCCAAGCGGTCTAAGGCTTTCTTTGGCAGCATATTCAAGGAAGAACCAGTATCAACTAAGACATAGGCGAGAGTGGTTCCCCGGTATTCGACTGAAACATGTAATGCATCATTGTGTTTCCTTCCTTTGGGAGTTAAGTCAGCATCGGAAAAGCCAAGGCCATTATCAGCAGTAAGACTGGCCACACATTCCTGAAATTGGTCAGCCGAAGTCTCTTGGGGAACATGTGCCGCCTTCAAGAATTTGATCAGGGCCTTAGCGTGGGCCTCAGAACAGAGCAGAAGAGCCAACATTGAAATTTTAGAAGGGGTCTGCCCTAACTGCTCCACAACGTCGTAGTAACTTTTTCTGATTATTTTCAAGATTTCATCCATTTCTTTCTGAGTGGTTTCATGGATAACCACAGCATGGGCCTTCATCCTGACAGGAACTTCCAGTATCCCCTTACCCTTGTCGGTAGTTTCAGAAGATGGTCTTACTTCAGGAGCATCCAAATCTTCAATCACCGGGCCTTGCACAGAGGGTCCAACGGGTGCAGAAGCTTTTAAGGGTCCGAAAACTGCGCGAGGGGGAGAAATCTCCGGAGAAAAGATCCGGCCACTGCGGGTTATCTTGCTTGTACCCGTGATGTTCCATATATCAGGGTCTTCTTCAGAAATCTCTTGGACTGTTTCGATTTGTTTGATGCCGTGGTAGAAGATTTCTCCCCCATAGTTCCACGGTATCGTTTTGCTGGATTTGTACGGGACAGGTCCCGGCATGGTGATCTTTAAAGGTACACATTCAGAGTTGGGTGTAATCCTGACAGGCCTTTTGCAAGCCTTGGGAGGATTGTCGGAAATGGTTATGATAGCAATATCGTTGGTTGAAGTATCACAAGTATCAGGAGTAATAGGATTGAAAGTGTCAACAAGGGTTTTCTGGAAAAGTATCTCTTGAGTATCCATCAGGCGTTGGACACCTGACATCAACATTGGACAATCACCTCGTATATTCAAACAAAAATAACAGTCTTTAACACAACCGGGAAAGATCCCGACTCTCAACAAATTTTCCTTAATCACAAGCAAAGGCGTCAGCAGGTCAACAACATCAGTAACATGAGTGTCTTCCATAATAGCATGAATATTGTGGTCGTGCTTGGGCATCGGAGCAGATATAACATTGGGCTTCTCAGGAGCATGAAATTCTACTTCCTTAGCATCGATCAGATCCTGGATTTTGTTCTTAAGTGCCCAGCAATTATTGGTATCGTGCCCAGCACTGTTGGAATGGTAGGCACACTTGGCATTAGAGTGATAGTATAGAGAGGAGGTGTTAGGGTTCTTTGGCGCTTCCTTCAAACTGGTTAGATTCAACTTCACCAAATGGGGAAGTACCTGAGCGGGCGTCATGTTGATGCGGGTGAACTGCCGTTGTGGCCTTTCCACCCGTTGTTGATTAGGTCTCGACTGATTGTTATGAGGTTGATCATCTGACGAGTTTTGAATCATCACGACCCCTACAGTCAGCCGACGCTCAGTTCTTCCCAATCCCTTATGAGAATACACAGCAAATGCTTCCTTCTTGGCTGGGAAAGGTTTCTTAACAGTTGTGGATGCAGAAGCATCCTTTTGAATCTTTCCACTTTTAATATCGGCCTCAACCCTTTCGCCGGTCAAAATCAGTTCAGTAAATCCCGCAGAAGAGCTCCCGATTAGATGGTTGAAGAAGGGGCCAAACAGGGTACCCAGAAACATATCAACTAACTCCCTATCTGATAACGGCGGCTGCACCCTTCCAGCCAGATCACGCCACTTTTGAGCGTACTCTTTGAACCCTTCATTGGAAGCCATCCCCATACTTTGTAACTGAGTACGAGTGGGTTCCAAATCAGAATTGTATTGATACTGACGGTAAAAAGCAGCTGCCAAGTCTTCCCAATTTTGGACCTCTGATCTCTCGAGCTGATAAAACCAATCTAGTTGCGTGCCAGACAAACTGTCTTGGAAAAAGTGTACCCATATGCCTTTATCGGATGAGTGGGGTTGGATTTTTCTGACATACGACCTCAAGTGCATTTTAGGGCAAGACAGATCGTCGTACTTGGAAAATGTTGGCACTTTGAACTTGGGAGGGATAACAATTCCAGCTACCAGCCCTAGTTCCTCAAAATCCAATTCAGGCACCCTCTGCAACTCCATAGTTGCCAATTTATCTTCAAGGTTCTTATATTTGTCGTCTGCTGGTGGATATTGTTGCTCGAAGTAGTCTTCGTCTTCTTCCTCCTCTTCCTCTTCAACCTCAGATTCAGAAGGTACAACAGCACCTTTCCCTTTACCGGACCCTTCGTCAGACGTTGAGGAGAACTCAAGAACCTTCCTAGCATTGCTCTCAAACCTTCTTCCAAAAGTGGCTACCCCATGTCTCTTTTTCTTTTTCTCTTTATTCTTCTCCAACAACACTTTGAGGTCCTCTTGACCCTTTGCCAAGCTCATGAGGAGTTGCTGGAACTGTGAATTTTGTGCTTGTAGATCCTTTACCATTTGCTCCAAATCCATCTTGCTGAAATAAACAGCAGAAAGATAAGGAAATCTGGCGTGAAGACATGTTTATGCATATGATGAATGGTATGCTATTCATGTAATGCATTCAAGGGTTCAAAAATTCAGATTTGTTGCAAACAAAAAGAACGCACGTCATATTAAGAAGAAATTTGTTAGTACATAAGTGCCCCATGGGAGAAAAATTACAAAATTCTTAATGTAAAAAGACATTGCGCATCCTCTTTGGTGCGATGTAAGTGTTGAGAGTTTCCTCCTCGTGAAGTCGGAGGGTGAGCTCCAAAACCTTCTTCTCACTGGCATAGAAGCTGGCTTCAAAAGTATCTCGTTCTTCCTTGAGTTAGATCCAACTCTTTTGCATTTCTTCCCATGATGTTGGCATGTCAGGATGTAGGATGGTGTATGGAACCTCTCCTTCCATAACAAGCTCTTTGATCAAGGGGACAATGTGAGGATATGACATCATAAGATTCTGGGAGCGGGTTCGTACCCACTTGAGGTAAGGCTCAAGGGGGATGGAATTCTTGTGCCCCAGTGTCTTACTATCCACCTTGTTAGGCATCCTCAAAGCTCTGATGAACCTTTGTCGAAGTCCTTGCGCATCGTTGTCGAAGTCAAAAACTAGGTCCGGAATCAGCATGTCATGAGGGCCATCCCTCCGAGCATATCCAAATTTTCTCAAAGCTAGACAGGGGTTGTAGGTGATGCCTCCCCTAATGCCAAGTAATGGGACATTAGGAAATTCCCCACAACGATCAATGATGATGACATTTTCTCTGGACCGAGAACACCAATGTACATCAGAATGTGTGAGGGTCATCAATCGTTGTGACCATCTTAAACCCTGCTCATTCTTCAAAACTGATTGTGGAAGGTGAGAAATAAACCACCTTGCTAGGAGAGGAGTACAGCACATGAGAGCACCTCTTTTCCTCATTGTTCGTGTGTAAAATGAGTGTAGGATGTCCCCAAGCAATGTAGGTATAGGATTCCTGGACATGAAAATCTTGACAGCATTCACATCTATAAGTTGATCAGGGTTTGGGAACAAGACCAACCCATAGATGAGGAGTGCCACAATCTCTTCAAAGGCTTGTAGATCAAGAGAATTCCAGCAATCTTGTACCTTCTCAAACAGAAACTTTGCCAAGAAACCCTTGACACCACTTCTGGTTTCCCAGTGCCCCTTGATGTCAGATGGTTGCAAGTGTAATGCTTGGGAAACATCTTCAGGCTTTGGTTCTTTTTCCGTACGGTTGTAGGGTAGTTGATGAAGAATAGGAATTCTCAGGAGTTGAGAAAATTCCTCTAAAGTAGGTACTAACTGGTAATCAGGGAATGTGAAACAGTGGTGTAAGGGGTCAAAGAACTGGAAGAGAACTTTCACCATGTCTTCTTCAATGCTGGTGTTGACTAAGTTGAGGAGTCTACCATGTCTTTCACTGAAGAGAGAATTCTCTGGAATCCTGGAAGTAAGCTCCTTGAGTTGAGGAGGGATCCTCATAAGGTTGACTTGAATTGTTTTCCTGCGAAGAGATTCCATGACCTACAAAACAAGAACAAAGATGAAGATCCAAACCCTTGAAATGGTTAGTGGATGCATATGATGCTTTATGATGTTCATGATGTATGTACAAGCACATGTACAAGCAAATCACACAAAACCCTAGTTTCAAGCTTGCATGAAGTTTCATAGGTAAGTACCCTCTTGAGTTTAGTTGGCTCAAAACGTGTCCTATAAATAGTAACCGGGTTCTAAGGAGCTCAATATCATTGGATTGTTTTCTATGTTCATTGTTTTGGTTTAGCCACTTAACTAGCGACCAAAATATTCCAAGAAAACAACCCTCAATGAGTGTAGTATCGAGTATCTACCAACTTCGGACTGCACTAAAGCCGGTTATCTCACTACCCCTAATAAAAGGCCAAGATGGTCAAGTAAGGTTCTAGTTCATTAGTGCTTCATGGCATCACTCAGCGGTCCCGTATTCTCTTTGATTGACTTAAAGGCTACCGGTACTCACAAATATGTCGCACTAATATAGCTATTGCTTCAACCGTGTCGGTATACCCCACACAATTTCCACAACGTATTACTATTTACCTATGAATGTTTCCCAAATCCGGGTGGAGGATTTCAAGCCCAAACAAGAGAACAAAATGTAAAGCAATCAAAGCAGACAATAATCATGCAAAGGGTGATCTAAGCCCTAAGGTTACTCCACTTTTAAAGTTTTCCCCAGCAGAGTCGCCAGTTCTGTGATACGGTGGGAGAACTGACTTCGGATTTTGCATTTGTGTTCGCAAATGTTTCAGTTTAGCAAGAGTCGCCACCGACTTTTTATTTTATCCTAAGAAAAGGTCAAAAAGCACAAGAAAGACCTTTGAGATGTTTTTTTGGGTTCGGGGAGTAGATTATAGAAAGGGAAAGTATTAGCACCCTTTCTATCCATGGCTATCCATGGGCTCTTAGTTACTTGCTTAGATCACTTGCCTTTGCTTTTCAATTGTTTGAAATGGTTCTTTGTGTGTATGGTTTTGAAAAATGTTTTGAAAAAGATGCCTTGTCTAGGCAAACTTTGTAATGATTCTTGTTTGAATATATACAAAGGTGTGTGTCTTTTTGAAAAGATATTCCAATGTTTTGAAAGTTGTTTTGAAATTGTTTTGAAGTTGTGTTGTGAAGTGTGTTTGAAAATGGCAAGGATGTTTTGCAAGTTTTTTGATCAAGTAACTAAGAGTTGTCTACCCTATTTTTATTCAAAGATCTTTCTTATGTTTTTAACCCTTTTAACAGTGTTGTTTCACCATTGTATTTGGTGGACAACCTTGTGTTAGGATGTTAACGGGACAGGCGCGGGTCATCGTATAGACCATGATAGCAATGGTGTCAAGTATCTTTGGAAATTTTTCTTAAGGGACTTGATCATTTTGTTTAGGCAACTCGGACAACGTCATCGAGGGACTATGATCTTTTTGTTTGTTTTTGTTTTGCCAAAGTACTTGACGTGCAACCATGGCCCATTTTTGAAGGCAACAAGTGGATTGTAACTCTAGGGGTGCAAGTGTGCATCGTGTTTGTTTTTCATGCATATTTATCTTGGATTAGGTCAAACTAATTGTTGATTTTATTTGCATACAAACCCTAGGTTTAAGCATGGCATAATTGAAAGCTTTTAAATGTGCGAGAATTTAAATTCTAAGCTATTACAACATGATTATGGGGATGGGGGTACAATTTTTGAATAGGGGGTATTTGACAAGAAATATAAATCCTAGTTACTATTACAACCATATTGAATGTACAAAGCAATATTTAACATTTAAATAAATACAATTAAATAAATATCAAATAAAATATATTATGTAAAAAAAAAGCTTTTTGTGTATGTAAAAAGTATTTTTCAATGTGAAATAAAAGAAAGTCAAATTTAATTATTTTTGTTATTTTAGGGCAAAAACCCTAATTCTTAAATAACTAGTATTATTTAATAATTATATACAAAAATATATTAATTTATACAAAAATAAAGTATATTGTAAAAAAATGTTTTTAGTGTAAAATATTAATAAAAATGAAATGTATTATTTTTGTATTATTTTTGTTCTAATTATTTAACTAAATAAAGTATATAAGTATATATATATATATATATATATATATATATATATATATATATATATATATATATATATATATATATATATATATATATATATATATATATATATATATATATATATATATATATATATATATATATATATATATATATATATATATATATATATATATATATATATATATATATATATATATATATATATATATATATATATATATATATATATATATATATATATATATATATATATATATATATATATATATATA
The DNA here is from genome assembly GCA_948472305.1 of Vicia faba. Classification (NCBI taxonomy): domain Eukaryota; kingdom Viridiplantae; phylum Streptophyta; class Magnoliopsida; order Fabales; family Fabaceae; genus Vicia; species Vicia faba. Next base: position 1,358,199,328 of record OX451739.1, on the reverse strand, counting down.
TATATATATATATATATATATATATATATATATATATATATATATATATATATATATATATATATATATATATATATATATATATATATATATATATATAAGTATATATATATATATATATATATATATATATATATATATATATATATATATATATATATATATATATATATATATTAAACATATTAAATATATGGAAATAAAAATTAATTATTTACAAAAAAATGTGTATATTCAAGAAAATGTTTTTAAATATAAATAAAAATAACAAATGAAAAGAAGTATATTTTTTTGCATTATTTTTGAGTTTTAATAAAAAGAAATTAGATTATTTACATATTTATACTTAGTAAGATAAAAATAAATGTCAAATAAATATGAAAAATATAGAAAATAATTTTTTGGTATTTTTTATATTTAGACAAAAAATAATAAAGTCAGAATAAAAAATAAAAATGTCAAAATGATGAATATTCAAATAAATGGGCCAGGGGGGTGTAAACTGAAAAGTGGGGTGTTAGAAGTGAAAAGAACCAGGCCCAGCCCAGTCAGACATCTTCTTCTTCCTCTTGTTCACAAAAACGCGTGTTCTGTTCATCAATGGCTATCTTCTGATTCTTTGATTTTTTGACAAAACTCATAACATGAATATTGTAGAGCATGAAACAACGAATTCAACCATATAAAAAACTTGAACTAACTCTCAAAGACCAGAGGGAATTTCTCTGGCCCTAATTTCTAACCTAGTTTTTTCAGAAAGTTCATGAGTGAAATTCTCCTAGCACGATTAATGTAAATGAAAATTAAGCATATGTATGGCTTCAGGGCTATGAGTACAACATATTTCATTCACAAACCTAAGCCTAACCATTCCTAAATAGAGAGATAGAAGTCCATGAAATACCTGTTTCAGTTGACTTCGAGCTGGACAATGTATCAACCTTCAATGGTGTTTGAGCTTCTTTTGAGCTTGCCCGAGGTCCAAGGAAGCTTTTCCAATGCTTGGCTTGTTTTGAAACAGCTTGAATCGTGCTGTAGAACTCAACCTGCAGAGCTTTGAAACAAAAATGGCAAAGTGTGTTAGAGGTGTTACAGCTTGCAATGGAGGCCTGGGATAGTTCATGTGAGTTGATTGAAAGGTGTTTGAACTATCTTTGGACAAAACGCATGATGGAATTTGGTTATGGCTTGCAAAATGCAGAACTGGCTCTGTTTTGCAGAAAAATGGAGGTTTTGAGTATGAGGAGGTTTGAGTGATGAAGGGGTCGTGTTTCTGGCTTGTTGGGAAGTATGAAACTTGTCTATAATGTTTGTGTAAGCTATATTTTTCAGATGTATGTTATGGCTTGTATTTTACAAGTTTCTTCCACTTGAAGCAAAAGAATGGAAGTGATGTTATAGCCCTGTACAGGCCCTCCTATCATCCTACACACAACACTCTTGGCCCCCTCTAATTCATGGATTTGGTTTGCAGTCTCATATTTTTCCCAAGGCTCAATGCTTAGTGTTTTGACATAAAGTAACTTTTGCAAAAATGGCAATATACCTTTTACCATTTAGGGCTTAATTTTGCATGTAATGTCCATATGAACAAGATAATACCTTAAATCAATGGTTATGAATTAAATTATGGAGCATAAACTGGTTTTGAGGCCTGCAAGCTAGCACCAAACATGCTGATTTGAAAATGCAAGTTTGTATGAACATGCATTGGCCATGGACAAAAGTGAGTTTTTGCCAACTTCAAGCATTCGATTCTCTCTAACCACAAGGGTGTTTGAGGAGTTCTTTGACAATTTAGAAAGCTTTTAACATGTAATATAATCCATCTTTGAAATGAAACTTGAAACTCCAAGTGGAACTATGTGAAAAGTGGCCAAGAAGATGGGTCAAAATCCTGCCTAGATTAGGGCAAAATTTCTCTAAGTTAAACGTTTTAGGTACCCTTGTTCCAAAAATCATAACTTGAGCTACAAGCCTCTTTTGAGAAAACTTTGTGAATAAAAGTTGTAAAATTTGTGATTAACTACAACTTTCATGTTGCAAGTTTTTTTTGAATCCATTTGCATCTTGGTGAAAAAATGGGGCAAAGTTAGGAAAAAATAAGAAAATTCCATAACTTAGAAAATTTCTAAGTTATGAAATTTTCCCATTTTAAACCCTAATTTGCATTTTTGGGTTTCTTGATGAACAAGTTTCATAATTTTACATGTCTTGATGAAAAATAACTCTTGGCACTTGATTTTGACCAAAAAGTCAAAGTTTGACTTTTCAGTATACATTCAAATTTTGATCAGTTGACTGAAAAATTCATCTGTCAATCCGATGCATTTGAGATCTTTTGAACTTGTTGAATGGGTCAAGACAATGTCATTGAGTCCTTGAGTCCATGTGAGAGCTTGATTTGCCATTGGCCAGGTCAAACAGTCAAAAATTGCCTTTGTGCAGTCAAAACCCTAAAAATGACCATTTTGCCCTTTTGGTGATCTGATCAAATTTCTTGTGGAATTGTGATCCAAACTTGATCAAATGGTTCATATGAGTTTATAATGTTGATGTGGGTCAAATTTCATGAGGTTTGACTGTCAATTGGCCACAGTTGACTTTTTCCCCAATACAGCTGATTTCTAGGTCAACTGTCCAATTGACTGGGCAAAAATTTGAATCAAGGCTTGAAACTTGGTATGGGAAAACTTGTGAGTCCAAAATGAAATATAAAAGTCACCTTGGGCATTGTAGGTCAAAACATCCCTGTGTAAACTCAAACCCTAATTTGGGTCAATAGTGCAAGGAGGTGTCTTGAGCAAGGCAAACCCTAGTTTGATCTTGAGTTCCAAGGGTCTTGTGATTGAGAAAATGTTGATTAAATGAGAGGGAAAATTTTGGGGTACAACACACATCGTTGTACCCCAAAATTTGCGCTCTCTTTTCTCAAAACATTTCTCAATAGCTCTAGTTCGCATAAGTGTTGGCTAGGTCAAATCATCTCCCAAGCACCAAGACTCAAATTAGGGTTTTGATTTTCACAAGGACAATTGGACTTCTAATGCCTCAAATGACTTTCATGGATCATTATAGACCTCTAATAATACTCATGCCAAGTTTTAAGTCTTGGATCATAATTTTGCTCAGTTCATTGATCAGATGACTGAAAATCAACTATATTGGGTAAAAAGTTAAATGTGGTTAACCTATTGTCAAACTTCAATATTTTTTACTAATATCAACATTTTAAAGTCATATTCATCAATTGATCAAGTTTTGATCACAATTCCTCAAGAAAAGTGTTTAATTCATCAAAAGGGTAAAATGGTCAAAATTGGGGTTTTGATAAGAATCACTGATTTTTTACTTTTGACCTAATACACGACTTATTGGTTTGAAACATGATATCAAGGATTCAAGTACATCATTTTGACCTAATTTCATGACTCAACTCTTCTCTCAAGATCAAATGATTGATAGTTTAAATTTGGTCAACTGCTGAAAAGTCAACTGATACACCAAAAGTCAAATTTTAACTTTTTGGTCAAATTTGAGTTTCAAAGATCAAAATCATCAATACATTCAAAAATATGAAGCTTGATCATCAAGGAATCAATAAAGTCAAATGTCAATTTGAAAAGTCAAACTTTTCAAGACTTAGAAATTTTTCTAAGTGTTTTTGTACATGATAATTTCACTACTTCATGCCATTTTTTAACCAAGATGAAAGATGATTCAAGGAAAACTTTCAACATGGATGATATACTTGACAAGTTTCAAGATGGACATCCAACTAACCACTAATTTCTAACAATTGAATTACTTGGTGCTTTTATTTATTTTTTATGTTTTATATACCATTTACATTTAGCATTTTACATTTTATGTTATTTTCATCTTTGCTCACTTGAGCATTTATTTTCATGTCATTTTTATTTTAATCACTTGAGATTTTTCTTTTCCTTTTAAATACACCTAATAATCAACATGAACCATAAAAAACTTTAATGATACTTGGACTATTTGGTCACTATCTTTAGCATTATGGAGCATGAGACTTTTTTCTTGGACTTAGGATTAGAGACCTTGGCATATCTTGGAGACTTTGTGACAATGTGTAGCATCCTACTTTTGGCATGAGGCTACTGTGTTCCACTTTATTTGTGGAACACAACTTATTACACTGACACTGTTTTGTGTTTGGCATGTTTGATATTCCATGCAGGATATATACATGATATTTTGAATACTATACCTTGCCCTTGGGGATCTGTTCATATCTGATGATCTCATTACTTACATCCTTATGGCGTAATTTCTGACTTGATTTGTCTACTGATTCCAGCTTGCTTGAAGTTCTCTGGGTTTATTTTTATTCTTGCTCGTTTGCTACAGATAGTTATCCGTTTGGTATTGCACTATCTTCTTTCTTCCATTTTCATTTTGCATAGTTCTCTGATTGCATGATGGGACCTCTGTTGCTGATATATGTCAGGAGGCCCTATGTTTTTTTTGTCTAATACCTATGTTGTTTTTGTGTTGATCGATGAGTCACTCAATTTAGACATTGAGATCACGACTTCGCTCTCATTGCATGTTCCCTATAGAATGTTTATTGCTTTTCTTCTTTAATTGTTGATTGATGAGTCACTCAATTTAGACATTGAGATCACGACTTCGCTATTATTGCATGTTCCCTATAGGATGCTTATTGCTTTTCTTCTTTAATTGTTGATCAATGAGTCACTCAATTTAGAAATTGAGATCACGACTTCGCTCTCATTGCATGTTCCCTATAGGATAGTTTTGTTAAGCTTTCTTTGACATGTTAATTAAGGTAGGAATCCATGTATGCTAACATAGGATAGGATTTTCCTTTAACCTCAACCTTAGGGTCAACCATTGTATGATAACACTAGGGATAGTGCTAGGCTAGTTTCCCTTAGTTGTTTTTCCTTCTTTTGCATTCTGCATCTTAAAACAAAAACTTGCTTTCTCGGCAAATCATAAGACACCTCTAATGAACCCAAACTCTTCTTCAAAGTAAAATATACAAACCAATATTACTTTGTTTTTATCTTGAAGCCGATGTTTCGCCATCGCACATGTTTGTTATCCTACTTTAATTCTCAATATCATTGTTAGGTGTGATGTTTTGTCATCTATTTTATCGATGTTTCGCCATCTTTTGCCATGATATCTTGTTATCTTGAAGTCGATGTTTCGCCATCGCACATTTTTCTTATCCTACTTTGATTCTCAATATCATTGTTAGGTGTGATGTTTTGTCATCTATTTTATCAATGTTTCGTCATCTTTTGCCATGATATCTTGTTATCTTGAAGCTGATGTTTCGCCATCGCACATGTTTGTTATCCTACTTTGATTCTCAATATCATTGTTAGGTGTGATGTTTTGTCATCTATTTTATTGATGTTTCGCCATCTTTGCCATGATTTCTTGTTATCCTTTAATCGATGTCTCGCCATCACACATTTGTTTAAAGCCGATGTTTCGCCATCGCACATTTTGTTATCTTACTTTGCTTCCTAATATCATTGCTAGGTGTGATGTTTTGTCATTCATTTACCATTTGATGTTTCGCCATATTTGACATGTTATCTTGTTATTATTTAGCCGATGTTTTACCATCTCATTTGTTTGATTGCTTTACTTGATATTTTTCCATCTTGATTATCTTTGTTTGTCTAAACTAAAAAACACAAACCAACGAAAACACTTAAGCCGAGCTACGGCTGCTCTGATTCCTTAAAAGGGATACGTAGGCAATGGGGTAGGGCCCAACCGAGCACAACTTTTATTTTCCCTACATTATTTTCTTTTCTTTTGCATGCATTCCCTTTTCAATTTTAAGCCATAGACATAGGATTTGACCACACCCATTTAGAATAGACAACAAGAGTGGATACCGTAGAGTACTACGGGCGCGTGGGGTGCTAATACCTTCCCCTCGCGTAACAGACTCCCTTAATCGATCTCTTGGTCGAAAGACCGTGATTTCTCCCTTTTCAGGTTTTCTCAATGTTTACCTTTCCCTCTCGGCGGGATAAAAGACGTTCGGTGGCGACTTCATTTGTTTCGATGATTTCCGACCGGTTGTTTCACTAAGTACTTCTGATCAGCGCTTGCTTTCAAAGTACTTCTGAACATGGAAACCTGCTAAGCGTTAGAAGATGCATAAAATAATTTCTTATCAGAGTCAGCATCAGAACTTGCACTAAAACAAATAGTTCTTTCATCAAAGAACTTCTTCATTTATTTTCAGCTCAGAACGTCAAAATGCTTCTGTCAGAAAATTATCTGAAACAATCAAATATGTCCATCAGAGTATAAATTATATAAAATATAATTTATTTTTATCATCAAAACTCTGAGATATGATCAGAACCAATCTTGTTCTAACAATAAGTAGTCTAAGCAGAATACAGAGAGGAGGGGCAATTTTCTGGACAAAGAGATGGAGACAAAGAAGAAATTCAAACCATGTTTTGTTGTTGAAGACCGAAGAGAACACGATTAGGGTTTCAATATCTAAAACCCTAATCGCATTGTCACTCACCCTTCAAGCACCATCATAGCCTTCATCGCCATTCGTCATTAAACACATCTCTGAATCATCGCCCTTGCTGGAACCTACGAACAAAGTAAAGTGAGAAAGATTAGAATCCTCCATCGATCGAGAACTTGAACTCATAACACGAAGTCACAAAGAGGTATACAACTAAACTTTTGTTTTGTGTTTTGTTATATTATTATTGATGGGTTGTTTAGGGTCGGGTTTGCGATAGAAGGGGAAGGGTGGAAGCATGCGCTGCCGCGGTGATGTTTGGTTAGGGTTAAAGGGAAAATGGTTTGATAAGGGTTGGATGAGAGAAGAGTGGTGAATGAAAATGAAAACAAAATGTATTAAAATAAATTTTATTTTGTCATTATCATGTATACGCGCGTTTACGATTAATAGCATGCGCCTTCATTTGTGACCATCTGATTCGTATTGGACAACCGTAAGGCCAAGTCCCACCATGATTCTACGCGCCCTCGCGTACAATGTCTATTCATGCCCTCTCAAAAACGTGTACTTGGTCTATCCCATTTATGTTAACCCCCCCCCCCCCCAATTTCTGTAATTACTAAGCAAACTTGAACAACATACCCCCTACCACTGGGCCCAGTTCAATATCTGAACTCGGGCCCAGTTTCTCAACAAACCCCCTATTTTGCTCGTTAGTTAGAAAATGTGCCCCAGGCCAACTGGGTCTGAATTCAATATCTGAATTTAGGCCCTCACTATCTACACCATCACCCTTTTACTTCCTAACTCAAAATACACCCCCTCAAAATTATTTAATTTTTCTGATTTTTTTTTTTTTTCTTTCTTTATTTCTTTGTAAATTATTACTATTATTTTTTTAATATTCTTATTGTTATTATCATTAAATAATTATTTTTCTTTAAAAATTCATGTACATATTTTATTATTGTTGCATTAAATCTTTCAATCATGCATTAATTAGAGTTTTTACAATTAATATATTTAAAATAATTCCCAACAAATATTAAATCTCCTTTTCACAATAAAATAATCTAACAAACAATTTTTTGCAAAAGGGTTCCAAATATATTTTGACTAATCGCGCGTTCAGTCCAAAATTCTGCTATCTCTACACCCAGTCTAAATGCGAGGCAATTCAAAATACTTTTGAAATTCATAAAAAACACAAACCCATACGAACTACGAATTGGGACTCTGATTCCTCATAAGAGGATAGGTAGGCATACAACTAAAATCGTGGCGAGTTCCCCTATTAAAAAATTAAAACCCCTTTGTACATAACTGTTAAACCTAAACCCCCTAAACCTAGTATCTTTAAGAATAAGGTAGATGAAAGGTTCCTAACACCTTTCTTTCGTCTAAAGAAGTCCGAAACTTAGAATCTCTATTTTAGGAATTAGGGTTTCCTATTAGATTCCCTTTCTTAGGATAAAAACTAGTAGTGACGACTCCGATTTTAAAACCAGTTGCAACAACTTCAAAATATATAGAGCCTTCCTTAATCTATATACTTTCGACTCCTGCCCTTTGACGTCGAATCCTGGTGGTTGAGTAACGTAGATTTCTTCATCCATTGGACCATTCAAAAATGTTGAATTTACAACTAATTGGTGCATTTTCCATCCTCTATATGCTGCTGTCAAAACAACAATTCTGATTGTTTCTAACCTCGCAACAGGCGCATATACTTCGTCAAATTCAATAACAGGTTTTTGTAGAAAACCTCTGGCAATCAATCTAGCTTTACACTTCGCAATCTCACTATTTGGCCTTTACTTCACCTTGTAAATCCACTTTACGTCGATTGGTTTCTCGTTGGTTCTTTTGACAAGCTCCCAAGTCTTTTTCTTCTCAATAGCTCTAAGTTCTTCCTTCATGGCTTCACACCAATTCAAATTGCTCAAGGCTCCGCTCAAGTAAATTGGTTCTGCTTCAGCCATCATCATGGCTTCTTCGATCAAGTCACCATTTGCATCGACTGCTTGATCTGGAAACCATTCATATCCAGTTAGCCTGGTCGACTCATTTCTTGTTCTTGTCGACTTCATTTCATTCTGCACATGTGGTTCTTCATTTCGACTAGCCGAAGTATCACCTTGTTCATTTCGACTTATCGAAGCTTCGTTCTGTTCATCTTCGTCGAACACAGTTGTGATTGTGTTTGATTCTTATGGAACTGAATTTTGACTTCAGTCCCACCCTTTGCTTTCGTCTACAAGAACATATCGACTGATCACTAGTTTATCTTTGTTTGGCGAATCCAACTTGTATGCACCAGTCAAATGATAACCTATGAGCACCATGACTTCACTCCGATCATCCAGCTTCTTTCTCAATTATTCAGGTACATACCTGAAGCACATTGATCCAAAAACTCTAATATGAATCACATCTGGCTTCGACCTTGTCCAAGCCTCATGTGGTTTTTTTTACCATCTTATTTGTTGGGCATCTATTTAGAATATATACTGTTGCGGAAGCTGCTTCAGCCCAAAATCTCTTAGGCATATCTTTAGCTTTCAACATACTTCTCGTCATGTTCAATATACTTCTATTCTTTTTCTCAGCTATGCCATTATGCTGAGGCGTATATCGTGCAATATTCTCATGATATATACCTTCCTCATTGCAAAATTTAGCAAATCCAACAGAAGTATATTCACCACCACCACCAGTTCTTAACTTCTTCAATTTGCAGCCACTTTGTTTCTCAGCATACAACTTGAATTGTGTGAATACCTCACTCTTCCTTTCAATAAGGTAAATCCACACATGTCTGGTGAATTCATCAATGAAAGTAAGGAAATACCTCTTACTTCCATTTTATTTTACTTCAAAGGGTCCACACACATCAGAATGAACCAGTTCCAGTTTTTGCTTTGATTTTACAGGAAAGTAATGTTTTAACGCCTTCCTTGCCTATTTTGCTTTGCAGCATTCCTCGCATACCTGCTTTGGTTCCTTTACATACAGCAACCCAAACACCATCCTTTTCTGATTGAACATGCATAAACTTTTGAAGTTTAGATGTCCATATCTGTGATGCCATAGCCAGATTTTTTCTTCTTCTGTAGTTGAAGCAAGATATTTGTAATCTGATGTGTTGAGTTCAACTTTGAATGTTTTGTTCTCCGCCAATGGTCCTTTCATTATTAGACACCCATCAGCCCTATATACCTTCATTTGATTTTTCTCCAGCTTCATATTGAAGCCTTTTTCAAGTAATTGACCTACACTTATCAAGTTACTTGTCATAGAAGGTACATATAGTACTTCAGTGATAGTAGCTTTTCGACCATCTTTCCTGACAATCGAAATATCTCCTTTACCACCTGATTTGATGTGTCTACCATCTGCAAACTTTATCACCTTTTCGACTGACTCATCTAACTTGGTAAACCAGTTTTTATTTCCAGTCATGTGGTTGCTGCATCCTGAATCCAGATACCACATGTTATTTTTCTCAGTGTTCGACTGAGTGTTCACCATGAAAAATACATCATTTGAATCACTATCTCCAGCTCGTGCATATTGAGCTTCATCATTATCTTTTGCCCTCGTAGCTTTCTTTCTTCGATAGTCTCTAACATAATGACCAAAACCTTGACAATTGTAACATTGCACCTCTTTCGTGTCAACTTTCTTCCTAGAATACTTGTTTCCCACACCTTTTTTTATCGAATCAGTATTCTTGCTTGACTTCTCATCACTAGCAAGATTCTTTCCCTGCTTCGACTTCTCTTTTCCAGCTTTCTTGCTGAATCTTGATTGCAATGTCTGTTCAGTCACCTTCTCTCTTTCTAATTTTCTCTGCTTCAACCTCATTTCATGAGCCTCCAATGAAGCTTGAAGTTCTTCCAAATTCATCTCAAATAGATTCTTGGCCTCTTCAATTGTCACAACAATTTAGTCAAAATCTGCAATTAAAGATCTCAACACCTTTTCTATCTTCTGCAGATCCGTAACCGATTCACCACATGCTTTCATTTGGTTTGTTATCGTCACAACTCTTGAGAAATATGCAGAGATTGATTCATCTTCTTTCATCTGAAGCATCTTGTATTGCGTCCTTAGTGTCTGCAACTTCACCTTCTTCAATTTCTCATCTCCACCATACAAGGTTTTTAGCTTTTCCCAAGCTCCTTTTGTTGTTTCTTCTTCAATTATTTTCTCAAATACATCACAATCCACACACTGGTGAATCAAGAACAGTGCTTTACCATCCTTCTTCCTCTGATCTTTGTGCGCAGTTTTCTGGGCTTCTGTCGCATTTGCTTCTAGTTTTGGTATTCCATCATTCAAGATTTCAACAACATCTTGAAATCTGAAAATAACCTTCATCTGCATAATCCACCACTGATAGTTTTCACCTTTGAAAATCGGTAGATTCGTTGGAAACTGTGTTGATGTTGTTGTTCCGTTTGCCATTTAGATTCTCTCTGAATCACAACCGAGCTCTGATATCAATTTGTTGGAACAACGGATTTTCAAGAAATATGATTTAGGAAAGAGAAGAAGAAGAAGAAAAGAAGAGAGAGAGAGAGAGAGAGAGAGAGAGAGAGAGAGAGAGAGAGAGAGAGAGAGAGAGAGAGAGAGAGAGAATTGAGAGTTTGTTATTTTGATTGCCTTCTGCTTATTCACATATGTAATTACAAACTCAGCAACCCTTTATATAGACAAACAATGCCCAGACCCAATTAGACAAAATGTTAAAGCCCAAAATATGATTTCGAGAGACTGCAATATCTGTTGTATTCGACTCTGTCGAATACAACTTACAACCTATACAAAAACTATTCGTCATACACTACAAACATTTCGACAGAACAAGAATTATACATCTAACAAATATAGAATATGAACAAAAAAATATTTCTAAAATCGTACTACAAAATATTATAAAATAAATTAGTCGCAATTTAATTACATATTAAAAATAGAACATAAATTAAGAACTAAAAAAATGTTATATTGATGATTGTGCACTGATTTTAATAAAAAATATAATTAATTTTTATATTATTATTTTTAATATAATTTTTTTATAAGCAAATTTTTTAATTTGTGCCTTTAAGACATAAGTTAGCATTACCTTAAAAATTATCCTCGGGATATTAATAATAACTATTTTATAATAGCTATTGATTTTAACATATTAATCATATTTATTGCATTGACTAGATATATTTTCAATTACACAGTTGATAAGTTTTATTTCCTCCGTCTTATCTTATGATAGATGTTTTTTTTTAAGTTTTACACATTTTTTAAGAAAATAATTAATTGTATTAATTTTTTTAAAAAAATAATTATTTAAGTTAAAATTTTCATCTTAATTATTCATTTAAAAATTACAGAATACAATTTAATTTTGATAAAAAAAGATATTATTTAATCTTTTATGAAATTTAATCGGATTATATTAGTCGCTCTGTTAATATATTTTCAAATCAATTATTTTTTTTAATTGTGATTATACTGTTATGTGTATTATACCACATGCATTTTTTTAATAATTAATGTTGAATTTTATTTTTTATTTTTACTTTTTAAATTCTAAATTAATTTTTAATTTTAATTTTAAACAATTCAAATTTTAAAATATAAAAAAAAAGACAAAATTTATTTGTAGAAGAAATTGAAACTAAAACCTTTAAATCACATCCTATACCTTTACATCATAGATAAATAATTTATAGTAATGTTAAACAATTTTGAATTTAAAATATAAAATATAAAATTTGTACACATAAGGATCTAGATTCTTTCAAATTAAATAATCAACTAATTATTCAAAGTATTTAATTAATTTAAATTAAATTATAATCAATTAATTTAATAGTAATTCAATTAAATATTAATTAATTTATTTTTATTTAAATAATTATATTTAAGATTTACATTTGATCAATTTAATTTTAAAATTTATGTACTATTTAAAATAAGGAAATATTTATTTGTGTGGTTTTTTTTTGTTTGGTTTTCACCTCTAGTTGTTAGGGAAATAAGACCTTAATAATTTAGAGTTTAACTGAGAGATAAGTACGGTTTGATCAAGCATTTTTGTGTTATTTAAAATAAATAAATAAATAAATAAATAAATAAATAAATATTTAATTATTAGTTTAAGTAATCATGATTAGAAATATTAATAATAGATAAATTGATTGGTCTAGTTGTAAAGTTACTATCAAATAGTTTGAAGGAACCTTGGTTCAAGTACAAATTTTGTATTTTTTTGTTTAAATTATTTTTTTTAATATTAATATAAATCATGAGAATTATATATTATTGTTCACAGTGATTTCTGGTGAACAACCGCTAGTCTTCCAAACTATCAAATAAACTTAATTACTGTTATTCAATCTCTCTGTTAACTTACAGGATCGACTAGATTGATCCTATGGAACATAGTTGTTTGGTTAAGTCTAATTGTAAAATTGACATTTGTATTTAGGATTTAGAATTAGAGTTGTTCCAAAGATATCCAATCCGCTTCGATTACTATACTGAATGGTTCGAAGGATAACTTCTATATGGTATTAGGAATATTCATGAGAAAAGTTTAAAGACTTGAAATTGGATAAATGACAGGATTAAATGGGTGGATGTAAAAGTTACTAAATGTTTAGAGGTTTCGACCATAAGAAAAGTATTTAAATGCAGAAAGGAATAAATGACTTCGAGTACAAGGCTTTAATGTAAAGGCATAAACATAAAATTGCTTGAAACACAAATGAAACGGAAGTGAAAGATAAAATTGGAAAATGTAAAGAGTTTTCATTGAATTGTAAATGCTGGTGTTATCATACGTACATCTTTTGAGCATTCGTTTCCCTATCCATGCGGTATTTTGAATGTTTATTGAATTTGTACAACAGATATGACACACTAAATCCTAACAATAAGACTTCTATTTATACTATTCGACCATAACGGTCTTGCTATCAGAATCTGCCACGTTCGAAGCATGCAGATCATTGCTTCCCTCTAGCCTCCACGCGTCTTCGAACACTCTTATGCTTGTGTATTTGAATATCCAATATCCCGCTCATGTTTGAATTTCAAATGTTTTGGAACTTTTCGTTTCGAGTTTGTTCATAGGTTATTTCCAAAAATGACCTTCACAAATATCCTCTTATGATTATTTCGAACAAGGCTTTAGACTCACACTCCACAACTTATCATTTGAAATCTTGAACTCTAATATTTCCATTCGAAACAAACATTCTCTTCCATTCCAAATCATCAAATTTGCTTTATTCAAACAAAGCTCAACCATAGTGATTTCATTTCGAATCACAGTATCAAAATCTTCAGCCAACAAAATGCCCCTTTAAAATATGTATTTCGAACCCTTTGAGAAGTACTTATTTTAAATAGATTCACAAGATTTTGATAACCCTTTTTGAAGAATCATGACACTTACTGCACATGATTTTACCCACGTCAATCAAGACGCCTTTTTGAGTACTCAACCGTCTTGGACCAGTTACCACAGCATGGTGCGGTTTAAAAATAATGATTATTATTAATCACACTTATTATCAACACTGGATCTTACGCCACCTCCCTCTGAATCCAATCAACAACTTCCACGTACTCCTAGTCCTTTTAGTGGGTGCTTACACTCACTCTATAAAACCTATCAGTTTAGTCTTTTCTTCTTTTTCTCCAAAATTTCTGAAATCCCCCTCCTTTTTGGTAAACCCTAAAACTTCCAGCAATCTTAACAATGTCTTCATCAACATCATCACAATTGAAGAAATTATCAAAGAAGAAGAACAAGAAAACTGTTGGTGTAAGCCCTAGAGGCCAATACTTTTGGTACTTGTATCGAATTATTTATTAATAATAAAAGGCATTTCTTTATTATGTTTGTTTTCCAAAATAATAAAGTCCCTAGAATGGTTTATTGGTTTAATGAAATGTTAAGTGTGACTTAATCATGAGATCCCATTAAACATAAGAAACTATTCTTAAAGTATCCGTAGTCAAGCTTTAATGTGAAGTGGGATAACATTAAAGCATTAAGATTATTATGAAGATAGATTGATGATCACATCTCATGGATCATAGATAAGGAGTTATCAAGTCTTGACATAGGTATGAATATTAGGAGTAATATTTATACTGGATTGACCCGTTATGAGAATACTACATAGAATGTTATGCAAAGTGTCATAAGTTATTCTCATGATGATAATGGTGTATACCACCCTTCGACCTGAAACCACTATGGACCCTAGATGTAGAGTCAAGTACTTTATTGCTGATCAAACGTCATCCGTAACTGGATGACTATAAAGATGGTTGATGGGTACTTCACAAAGCATGCTAAGGGACATGAGTGACCTAGATGGAATTTGCTCATCCTGCATAACAGGATAAATGTCTAAGGGCCCAATATTGAACTGGACAAGGGTGACACAGTGTATGCCTTGTGTTCAATATAGACATGAGGGCAAACGGGTAATTGTACAACACAAATATTATCACGGAAAAGGTTTGGTCAGATCACATGACATTTTCGTGACTTGGGTAACAGTGATGTGTTGCTAGATACCGCTCACTGTTTATTATATTAAATGTGTGATTTAATATAATTGCCAACGTCGCGAAAACCTATAGGGTCACACACATAAGGACAGGTTGATGAGAGATAGAATAAATAAGGAACACCGTAAGGTACGGTGCACTTAAGTGTAATACGGAAAATGGTAAGGTACCACGTGGATAAGTGATATATGGTACATCATAAGGTATGATGTCCATAAGCTTAATTGGGCTTTTAGCTTATAGCCTTAATTGGGCTTTTAGCTTGTAGCCTACACGAGTGATTCTATAAATAGATCCCTTGTGATGAAGCAATTTCACTTGATGCATTTTCGTTTTTGACTCTCTATCTCACTCAAGGTTTCCGTTCGTGATCAGCTAGCACTGTGACTGGAAGCGATCTGTTTGTGTGGACTGAGTAGAGGCGTTGTTCTTCATCAACGCTCGTGATCACAACATCAAAGTTCTGAATCGCCACAAGAGGTAAATATTTCTATCACTGACCATGCTCATTCGTAAGGATCGCTAAAGGAAAATTTTTATATTCCGCTGCGTTTTGTTCGCAATTTTCCTTCAGTGGTTTCAGAGCCACTTACGAAACCATGGATCTGATAGTTGTTTATGTTCTATATTTTCTGTTTTGATTCGATTAAAACCAGAATGAATTGAATAATAAACGATTAATTAAATTTGGCATCTGTTGTGTACGATTTGGATGATTGATGTTGACTATGCTTCGGAATCCGACATTAGTATGGTGAAGCAGCGATACATCGATCGTCCATAGGTTACACAAATAAGATCGATCACTTTTATATATGATATAAGTAAATCTGATGCAACGATGGTATATGTGATATACTGTTTCTGTTTCGTTCATTCAAACACTTGATGATTGTTATTCCTTTGACCGATCACTGTTCATATGCTTCGGAATCCGACATTAGTATGGTGAAGCAATGGCATGTGATTAATCATACTGAATTATCAATCGAGATGTGTTTGACAGCATGAAACTGTTGCATTAGGGTTCATGACGGCATAAGGGTTGTGTTGTTGCAGAGTTATGCGATTAGGGTTGTGAAAGAGAAGAATACAATATCAAAGGAGGATAACCTTGGAGATCTTGCTTGGAGAAGTTTAGATCGTTATTAGGTTAGCTTAGGTTCTCTCATTGGCTTGGGAGAACAATTGCGCTAGGGGCCATAACTGTATCCTTTTATGTATATTGATGCATGTGTTTGTATGTTGATGCATGAGAGAGACGAATTGCATGTTAAGCCGGTGAGATCAAACTAATAACAAAATCCCTCAAGTTAAATATTAAGTTCATGCTTTCCAAGTTTTAGCACTCATCAAGACTAGTATCGAACAATGTAGGTTTCGCCTACGCGAGGTGCATGTTCTATATTAGTAAGGTGCGATGGGATAATTGTAATATCCAACTGCTAAAACAATGGGTCAAACTTAACTAAACACATTATAATAAGATTATACATGTTTAGAAGCAAGAGTTGGGAATGATTCATATGATGAATTAGAATAAGGAGTTATTCACCCAACTGAAAATATTCGAGAGTTGTATGAGATACAATTGGAAGGAGTTCCTACCTAAATAACCTAGTTTTGTGTAATCAGCCTAACGCTGACTTAGAACGAAGTGAAATGTGGATCTCGACCCACTAGAAAGTCTTCCAACGGGATTTTCCGAATCAAATGATGAGGGTCATTTGGTTTGAGTAAAATAGTGGGAGCATATTTGATTAAAGGCCTAATTAAATATGTTGTTTTAATGATACTTATATTTTCATTTTTTTTGTAGATTACCATGACAACAAACAACCATATTTTGCGATCAATCCTAGATAAGGAAAAATTGTCTGGGACAAATTTCCTAGATTGGCACCGAAATCTGAGGATTGTCCTCAAGCACGATAAGAAGCTGTATGTCTTGGAGACACCTGTTCCTGAACAGGAACTGCCTAGTTCGGCACCTAAGGCAGAAAGAGATGCTTATAAGAAGCATCTTGATGATGCTAACAAAGCCGCTTGTCTCATGCTAGCTACTATGAACTCGGACTTGCAAAAGCAACACGAGAACATGTCAGCGTTCGATATGATCGGACATCTGAAAATGCTCTATCAAGAGCAGGCAAGAAATGAGAGGTTTCAGGTTTCAAAGGCCCTTTTTAACAGCAAGTTATCTGAGGGAAACCCTGTAGGTCCCCATGTACTCAAAATGATTGGGTATGTGGAGAACCTTGAAAGGTTAGGGTTTCCGCTTGGAAAGGAACTTGCAACTGATTTTATCTTGCAATCGTTGCCAGATAGCTTTAATCAGTTTGTCATGAATTTCAACATGAATGACATGGATAAGAGTCTTCCAGAATTGCTTAGCATGTTGAAAACTGCTGAGCAGAATATGAAGACAAAAGGGAAGTCCATTCTGATGGTCAGTAATGGAAAGAAGCTGAACAAGAGGCCTACCAAGCAGGTTGGTAAAGGGAAAGGAAAGGAAGTTGCCAAGCCTAAACCTACTGTTCCTGCTTTGAAGCCTAGTGGAGGCATAGCAAAGGAGGGCACTTGCTTCCATTGCGGTAAGACCGGACATTGGAAGAGAAACTGCCCAAAGTACCTGGAAGATAAGAACAATGGAGTAGGGACTTCAAATTCAGGTATTTTTGTTATTGAAATTAATTTATCTACTTCTGCATCATGGGTATTAGATACTGGATGCGGTTCTCACATTTGTACTAATGTGCAGGGGCTAAAAAGGAGTAGAGATTTGGAAAAAGGTGAAGTTGACCTACGAGTTGGAAATGGAGCAAAGGTTGCTGCTTTAGCCGTAGGAACTTATGTTTTGACTTTACCTAGTGGTTTAATAATTCAGTTAGAGAACTGTTATTATGTACCTGCAATTAGTAGGAATATTATTTCCGTTTCTTGTTTGGACAAGTTTGGTTTTTCATTTATAATAAAGAACAATTGTTGCTCTATATATTTGAATGATATATTCTATGCTTCTGCACAAATGAACAATGGGCTATATGTCCTTGATCTTGAAATGCCAATTTATAACATTAATACTAAACAGATTAAACCTAATGAGTTAAATCCAAGCTACCTTTGGCACTGTCGCTTAGGCCACATAAATGAGAAACGCATTTCCAAACTCCATAAAGATGGACTCTTGGACTCTTTTGATTATGAATCATATGATACATGCAGATCTTGTTTAATTGGAAAGATGACAAAGTCCCCATTCACAGGAAAAGGTGAAAGGGCTAATGATCTTTTGGCCCTCATACATACTGATGTATGTGGACCACTGAACATACCAGCCAATGGAGGTTTTCAATACTTCATCACATTTACTGATGATTTCAGTAGATATGGTTATGTGTATTTAATGAAACACAAATCTGAAACCTTTGAAAAATTCAAGGAATTCAAGAATGAAGTACAAAACCAACTAGGTAAGAATATTAAAGTTCTTCGATCAGATCGAGGCGGTGAATATTTAAGCCTAGAGTTTGATGACCATCTAAAGGAATGTGGGATTTTATCCCAACTTACTCCTCCTGGAACACCACAATGGAATGGTGTATCTGAGAGAAGAAATCAAACCTTGTTAGACATGGTCCGATCCATGATGAGTCACACCGATCTTCCGAACTCCTTTTGGGGACATGCACTATTGACTGCAGCTTACACACTTAACCGGGTTCCATCCAAAAAGGTTGAGAAGACACCATATGAGATATGGAGTGGTAAGAAACCACATATGTCTTACATGAAGATTTGGGGTTGCGAAGTTTATGTGAAACGACAAATTTCAACTAAGCTTGAGCCCAAATCTGACAAATGCTTATTTGTGGGGTATCCTAAAGAAACAAGAGGGTATTACTTCTACAATCCCTCTGAGGGCAAAGTGTTTGTCGCTCGAACTGGAGTTTTTCTGGAAAAGGATTTTATTTCCAAAAGAATCAGTGGGAGGAAAATAGAGCTTGAAGAAATTCAAGAACCACAAAGCATTGATACACCTATGGAGGAATTAGAGCAGGAAACACAAGTAGTTGTGGAAGAGCAACCTGCTCAAGTAGAACAAGACCAGCGTAGGTCAAGCAGGATACGTCAACAACCTGAGAGATATGGATATCTCATAAGTGATCAGGGTGATGTATTACTCATGGATCAAGATGAGCCTGTGACCTACCAAGAGGCCATAACTGGTCCTGAGTCTGAGAAGTGGCTAGAAGCCATGAAATCTGAAATGGATTCCATGTACATAAACTAGGTTTGGACCTTGGTAGAGCCTCCTATAGGAGTTAACCCTATAGGATGCAAGT
This sequence comes from Vicia faba, assembly GCA_948472305.1. NCBI lineage: Eukaryota > Viridiplantae > Streptophyta > Magnoliopsida > Fabales > Fabaceae > Vicia > Vicia faba. The sequence continues at coordinate 1,358,179,864 of OX451739.1, read as the reverse complement.
GGGTCTTCAAAAAGAAGACTGACATGGATGGTAAGGTACATACCTATAAGGCAAGACTGGTTGCAAAAGGCTATAAACAAATTCATGGGGTGGACTATGATGAAACCTTTTCACCAGTTGCAATGCTTAAATCTGTTCGGATTTTACTTGCTATCGCTGCATATCATGATTATGAAATATGGCAGATGGATGTCAAAACTGCTTTCCTTAATGGGAATCTTCTTGAGGATGTGTACATGACACAACCTGAAGGATTTGACATACCAGAGGAAGCCCAAAAGATATGTAAGTTACAACGATCAATTTATGGATTGAAGCAAGCTTCCAGAAGCTGGAATCTTCGTTTTGATGAAACAGTAAAACAATATGGATTCATCAAGAATGAAGATGAGCCTTGTGTCTACAAGAAGGTTAGTGGGAGCATGATCGTATTCCTGGTATTATATGTAGATGACATATTACTCATTGGAAACGATGTCCCTACCTTGCAACAAGTGAAGACTTGGTTAGGGAAATGCTTTTCAATGAAGGACCTAGGTGAAGCAGCCTATATATTAGGAATCAGGATCTATAGAGATAGGTCACAAAAACTGCTTGGCCTAAGTCAGAGTACATACATAGAAAAAGTGTTGAGACGCTTTAATATGCATGATTCCAAGAAAGGATTCATACCTATGCAACATGGCATGTGTCTGTCAAAAACACAATCCCCTTCAAGTAAGGAAGAAAGGGATCGCATGGATAAGATTCCATATGCATCTGCAATAGGATCTATCATGTATGCCATGCTATGTACTCGACCAGATGTCTCGTATTCTTTAAGTGCAACGAGTAGGTACCAGTCTAATCCCGGTGATGCTCATTGGGTAGCTGTCAAGAATATCCTTAAGTACTTGAGAAGGACTAAGGATTCATTCTTGATATATGGAGGTCAGGAAGAGCTTGCTGTAATTGGATACACTGATGCTAGCTTCCAGACAGATAAGGATGACTTTAGATCGCAATCTGGTTATGTGTTTTGTTTAAATGGTGGCGCTGTGAGCTGGAAAAGTTCAAAGCAAGATACAGTTGCTGATTCTACAACCGAGGCTGAGTATATTGCTGCCTCAACTGCAACAAAGGAAGCTGTTTGGATCAAGAAGTTCATTAGTGAACTTGGCATAGTCCATAGCATTGTGGATCCCATTGATCTCTATTGTGATAACAATGGTGCTATCGCACAAGCTAAGGAGCCTAGATCTCACCAACGATCCAAACACATACTTAGGCGTTATCATCTCATTCGAGAGATAATCGATCGGGGAGATGTGAAAATATGCAGAGTACCTACACTTGACAATGTTGCTGACCCATTAACAAAGCCTCTTGCACAACTGAAGCATGATGGACATACTAGATCTATGGGTATTAGGGGTATGCCTGATTGGCTCTAGTGCTAGTGGGAGATTGTTGGTGTAAGCCCTAGAGGCCAATACTTTTGGTACTTGTATCGAATTATTTATTAATAATAAAAGGCATTTCTTTATTATGTTTGCTTTCCAAAATAATAAAGTCCCTAGAATGGTTTATTGGTTTAATGAAATGTTAAGTGTGACTTAATCATGAGATCCCATTAAACATAAGAAATTATTCTTAAAGTATTCGTAGTCAAGCTTTAATGTGAAGTGGGATAACATTAAAGCATTAAGATTATTATGAAGATAGATTGATGATCACATCTCATGGATCATAGATAAGGAGTTATCAAGTCTTGACATAGGTATGAATATTAGGAGTAATATTTATACTGGATTGACCCGTTATGAGAATACTACATAGAATGTTATGCAAAGTGTCATAAGTTATTCTCATGATGATAATGGTGTATACCACCCTTCGACCTGAAACCACTATGGACCCTAGATGTAGAGTCAAGTACTTTATTGCTGATCAAACGTCATCCGTAACTGGATGACTATAAAGATGGTTGATGGGTACTTCACAAAGCATGCTAAGGGACATGAGTGATCTAGATGGAATTTGCTCATCCTGCATAACAGGATAAATGTCTAAGGGCCCAATATTGAACTGGACAAGGGTGACACAGTGTATGCCTTGTGTTCAATATAGACATGAGGGCAAAAGGGTAATTGTACAACACAAATATTATCACGGAAATGGTTTGGTCAGATCACATGACATTTTCGTGACTTGGGTAACAGTGATGTGTTGCTAGATACCGCTCACTGTTTATTATATTAAATGTGTGATTTAATATAATTGCCAACATCGCGAAAACCTATAGGGTCACACACATAAGGACAGGTTGATGAGAGATAGAATAAATAAGGAACACCGTAAGGTACGGTGCACTTAAGTGTAATACGGAAAATGGTAAGGTACCACGTGGATAAGTGATATATGGTACATCATAAGGTATGATGTCCATAAGCTTAATTGGGCTTTTAGCTTATAGCCTTAATTGGGCTTTTAGCTTGTAGCCCACACGAGTGATTCTATAAATAGATCCCTTGTGATGAAGCAATTTCACTTGATGCATTTTAGTTTTTGACTCTCTCTCTCACTCAAGGTTTCCGTTCGTGATCAGCTAGCACTTTGACCGGAAGCGATCTGTTCGTGTGGACTGAGTAGAGGCGTTGTTCTTCATCAACGCTCGTGATCACAACATCAAAGTTCTGAATCGCCACAAGAGGTAAATATTTCTATCACTGACCATGCTCATTCGTAAGGATCGCTAAAGGAAAATTTTTATATTCCGCTGCGTTTTGTTCGCAATTTTCCTTCAAAAACCAACACGGAAACCATCATGGAGAGCAAAGTGGGTATTTATCAGAATCAATTTGTACTCAATCCTCAAATGATCTCCAAGGAGAAATAAATGATGTATGCCTCTCAGGTATTAATCCCTACCACTGTTGCTGGAAAAAGGTTTGCCCTAATGGGTCCTTTAACAATTTTTGAAATTCTGAAAGATACTAGGAAAATTTTCCCTGTTTGCTATAAATTCAAACCCCTATTCAACAAAATGGATGCCCCTAGGGCAGGAACTGAAGTCCTAAGCGAATCATCTGATTCGAAAACAACTGAAACTCCGGCCTTACCTCCAAAAGACCCTTTTATCTTAGATTATATCAAAAGTAATTTCAAACCATTTCGATCCTTCCCCACTTCAGACATACCATACCAAAACTGGTTCACCAAGGTGGAATCCAAAAAGTCTCAACAATGGGAAGAATTAGGGATTTATAACTTAATCAAACTGTCGAAACCAGGCTTTACCTACAGTCACCCATTGCTATTCGCTTCATTGTACTTCTGGGACAGTACTTACAACACTTTCCATCTTCCAGGCGGAATGATAACACCCACATTCTTTGTTATAGCTGCCATCACTAGTCTCTCACCAGTGGGGGAAATTTACATTCCTGACAATGAAGAACATTCCAACATTATTTACTTCGACGTCAAACTGGCTAGCTTGTCAAAATTTATCAGCCATTATCACACTGAAGGGGATGAGGTCTCAGATGTAGAACATATCGCTTTCCTCACCCTGTGGCTATCACGATATGTGTTTTGTAGTAGATCTTTGCAAGTAGCAAGTAGGTCCATTCCCCTAGCCAGGGATTTCCATGAAAATAGGAAAGTCTGTCTGAGCGAACTGTTACTTGTCGACCTTTATGAGAGTTTAAGGTCAGCAGTTTCTAGTTTAAAATCCCATACTCCAAAAAACATTCTTCTGGCTGGACCCTTTTGGTTGCTTCAATTATGGCTTAATGCCATGTTTGAATCTTCTTTATCAACCGCTGATACCATCATTGAACAAGATCCAGAAATAGCTGACAGGAGCATCGAAGGCACGAGACTTTGAAAGCTCACCCCGAATGATGACAAGGATGATTTCAAAATCCAATTTTCTAAATACATCATGATCTTCTCCAAAAGACACAAGTTTGAAGAGTCCATGGCACCTTTTGCTCAAAGGACTTGTGGACCTTCATGGTTCACAATGCCTCTCTCAGAAGCTGCCAAGAGCAAAGAGATGCAAAATATCTGGAAAGCGTTTCTTCTTCCTAGGTTAATCTCCTCAAGAATTACCCCAAACAAGAATCAGATTTTCCTCCTAGCTTATCAACCCAATTTTGTTTCTAGACAATTTGGCCTGTGCCAATTAATTCCTGAACCTTTGTTCCAAACACAAAGTGCCATCACCTTAGGCAAAACGTTCAAAGCAAGAGAGGCCAAGTTGTAACAGGAACAATACCAAGATTTCGCTCAGTTCGAGCTTTTACCTTTCGAGCCAACATACTTCACAGCAAAAGGATTTCTTGAATGGTGGACTAAGTTCTACCAGACCTATATGTTTGACACACTCACCATTCAAGAAAAGCTAACTGATGCGTTCAATGTGCAGGTACACTCCAAGAAAGGTATGTTCACTCACGTCAAAGAAATTAGGGCTTTTCAAAATTATTTCGAAACCACTTATGATCCCACACACTTGGAAACCACTATACATCAAGCGGCCGAGACCTTGAAAGAAAAATTTAAAGAAAAAATTTCTAAGCTCAAACTTCCTTCAGGGTTGTCACCTGAGGATAGGTATAGGTTGGCACTCGAAATGCACCCACCTAAATTTCCTAGGTTGCCTACCTCAGAACTGGCTCTGGCTTGGTTTCCTCCATACCCTTGGTGGTTCACTTGCAAAGAAATGTTCAAATACCAGTCTCTAAAGAAATTAAAGCCATCTGAGACTGTGACATGGGCTCGCTACTGGCTTCATAATTTCCCAGGACATCTTCGCTATGACCTTCCTGCCATTTCGATTACATCTAATCAAGGCACAGGTGTGAATGCTTGGAAAAATTCCAATTGTATCCTAATTCCCTTATCCTTAACACTTTACCTTAATTGTTTCACTTTTCAGCTATTAGGATAAAGAGTGTTACTTCAAAATCCAAGGAAGGGAACACTTCTCAACAGGCTATTGAAGTTAGTGATGATGCAACTCTAACAATACCAACAACAACAACAACTACTATAACAACAACACCGGCTGCAGCAGAAATTTCCATTCCAAAGGTAATCAACTAACCCTGTTGTTTCGAGTAAATTGAAGTTTATGAATTAGATCTAACTTTTGTCTAACCCTTTTCACACTAGCAAACTTCCACCAACAACTCCTAAGAAAAGGAAACAAAGCTCCACTGAAAAGAACCCCAAATCTGGGGAAAATTCTCCAACAGCTTCTAAGAAGAAGAAGAAGAAAGAAAGCTCCAAAGGCCATGAGCCTACTAACGTTCTTGGGCTTGATCCCAAAGACGTTGCTCCCTCAACAACATCCAAAATTCCACCTTCGACCTCCAATGTAACATTGGAACATATTGACAGCAACATTCCTTCCGATAACCCACAGGTAATTAAATTCGAATTCATAACAAAGATAATTATTCATACCTTAGTGCATACTCTTAATTAATTTTGTTTATGCAGGACACTTCGAATGCAAACCCCACTGCTTCAAATCCTCTAACCGGGATTCATGCTCCAATCACTTCCTCTATTCATGGGGACTCCAGCAACTATGTGCAAAACAAAGGATGCTCCAACATGGCGGTCCTGACTGGAGCTTCGGAGGCACACGATAATCAAGGCACCTCGCCCCCTTTGAAGGAAGCAAACGAAGGGTCATCCCACAAGTCCAAAGAAAATCCACCAGAAACTTCCCTTCTGAAATCTCCTCTTGAAACCCTTCAAGAGAATCCAACAATCACTCATGCTGAAAAGGACAAGACGGATTCTTCTCAAGAGAGTGAAGAAACTGCAGAAGAAAGTTCTGGTGAAGACGAAACCCAAAGTGGTTCAGCTGGTGGAACGAAATCTGATGCTATTAGCAGCGAGACCAATACCATCGATGTGGTGGATCCGTGCGACGAAGGAGAAAGCGATGAGCAAGGTAAGGATGAAGATGATGAGGGTAAGACTAAAGAAACTATGGAGGTCGAAATGGACGTGACTCCTTTAAACAAGGAACTTTCCCCAACTTCCCAGCCTCGACTGACTGAAGAGGAACTAGCTCTCCTAAAGCTCAATGACCCAATTGGGTACATGAAAATTAAACTGGCTCAGAAGGACGTTCCTCTCACTAGGGTTGGCACAAGTTCAACTAGCAACACAATGTCCCCAGATGCTAGAGCTGAACTTCTTAACCAAGTCAGGAAAACAATCCTTGATGTAGACCTATTCGAAGTTCTTAAAAAGGATAGCACCGCTTGCTATACTATGAAGGAACTTCTTACTCAGGTTAATTCTACAACTTGCTCCTTGCCAATCAGCACTATTCTGTTCGATCTCCAAGTTTTATTGGACGATGTAACTGGATGTCTCCTACAAGATGAATTGGTTGCTGCTAAAGTTCAAGAGAAACGAAACGCCATGGATGCTGCTTATGAGCGCGCTTCAAAACTTTCTACAGAGGATGAAGACCAAGAAACGCGTTTAAAACAAGCTAAGGCTGACTATGAAGTTCGAGCGCGGTCTATTCTATTTTGGGAAGGACAAATTCAAGAGCTCCAGCAAAAGATCAAAGAAGCTCAACAACAGCAATTGGCTTACGAAACTGGCAGCGTTAGTAACCAATTCGAAGAACTTCTTAACAGGGGCCTTTCCGAAACAGAAGCAGCAGAGCGCATCAAAGGGGAAGTAAATACTCTGGAAGGAGCGAGACGTTACACCCAGCAAAGGCTTGAGTCTTTCAGAAGCACCTTCGCAAGACTGAGAAACAACGTTTATTTTTAAACATTTGCTTATTTGAATTGATTTACACTTGGTTTTGTAATATTTAAACAATGCCATTTTGGCAATATATGACACCATTTTGGCATCTCCTTGTGATATTTCGACTATGTTGCTATTATTCGAATCTCTTGCAGGCGAGGTCTATATTTTTTCAAATACTTTCCGTTAACCTTTAAGATTCGTTTGTCATCAGTTAACTCTTCGATTTCATACACATTGTTTGAGAATCTCTTTAGTATTCGAAAGGGTCCTTCCCAATGAGGTGACCATTTACCTAATGCTTTATTCTTCTTGTCCATGGGCAATATGACTTTCCAAACTAAGTCATTAACAGTGAATGTTTTACCTTTCACCCTTTTGTTGTATGCCCTGGCTACCCTTTCCTTTTGCCTCATCAGGATTTCCAATGCATGCAATCTAACTTCGTCTAACTCAACTAACTCATTCATCATCATCTCCCAATATAATGCAGATGGGATCTCACTTTGCCTTTGAATTCGAACTGACTGTAGATGAATTTCCACTGGTAAAAAAGCATCATGGCCAAATGTTAGTTGGAAAGGCGTGGTGTTAGTAGCCTCTTTAGGATATGTTCTACAAGCCCAGAGTATTTGGTCCAAAGTCTTATGCCAATTTTTTGGCTTCTTACCCACATGTTTTTTGATTAACCCTATTATCACTTTGTTTGCTGCTTCGACCTGGCCATTTGCTTGAGCGTAATATGGCGTTGATGTTAATAACTTGAAACCCATCTCCTTAGCAAATTCCCGCATCTTTCTACCAGTAAACACAGAACCTTGGTCTGTGGTTATACTCTCAGGTAATCCGAACCTATAAATTATCTATTTCTGTATGAACCCAATAATAGCCTCTTGATCAGCAACTATTAATGGTATTGCTTAGATCCATTTGGTGAAATAGTCAATTCCCACTAAGATATATTTCTGTCCTTTAGACGAAGCAGGATTGATCTCTCCTATTAAATCTAATGCCCATCCTCTAAAGGGCCATGGTTTAATGATCGAATGTAACTCACTTGCAGGAGCATGTTGAATTCCTGCATGTTTCTGGCATTCTTCACACCCTTTAGCAAAATTTATATAGTCTTTGAGCATGCTGGGCCAATACATGCCATATCGGAATAACAACCATTTCATCTTATGGCCTGCTTGGTGTGCCCCACATGCCCCATTGTGGACCTCTGATAATGCTAAGTATGCCTCATCTTCTCCTAGGCACTTCAGTAATACGCCCTCCTGGGTCTTCTTGAACAATTCATTTCCCATGAGGACGTATGATAACGCTCTATATTTTATCTTCCTATCAACATTCAGAGTTGGGTTTTTTAAATAACTCACTATTGGACTTCGCCAATCTGCATCTGTTAACGTGTCTATGGCAAATACTCTAAATCTCTGTTTGTCAGCACAACCTAACTTTACATTCTCTAAATTTGATGGTATGAGTCTAGTAGCCATAACTCTTCCTCTCAATTCAACCAAATCTTCTAATTTTTTAGTGGAAACTTTATATCCTGAAGCCAACTGTGCTAGGTCATTTGCCTCTTGGTTTTCTATTCTTGGAATATGTTTAATATCCATATATTCGAATTTTTTGAGTAGCCTATTAGCTATGACGAAATATGTAATCAAATTGTCTTTTATGCATTTGTATTCCTTTGTTATTTGCTTAACCACTAACTCCGAATCTCCTCTAATTTCGACTCTAGTTGCCCCCAATTCCAACAAAGCTTCAAGTCCAATCATAAGCGCTTCGTACTCAGCTTCGTTGTTCGAGCAACGAGGACTGTCTAGCTTATACTTGAATTTTGTTGGAATTCCTTCAGGAGAAATTATAAGAACTCCAACACCACTACCATCTCTATGGGTCGAACCATCAAAGTACAATTTCCAAGGTTGCATTTCAACGTAACCCATGACAGTATCTTTGCTCAGTGAATGATCAACAATGAAATCAGAAATTATTTGACCTTTCACAGCTCTTAAAGGCATGAAAGTCAAAGAATACCCTGTCAAGGCCAAAGCCCATTTACCAATTCTGCTATGCATTATTGGTTTCGAAAGCATGTGCTTGATAACATCGAAATGAGATGAAACATAAACATCAACGGGCTTTATATAATATTTATGTTTCATACAAGAGAAATATAAACAGAGACATAGCTTTTCTATGTTGCTATATCTGGTTTCTGCATCATTCAACACCCTACTTAAATAGTACACGGCTCTTTCGATGCCATTGCTATCTTCTTGTGCTAACATACTACCTATAGTAAATTCAAAGGTGGATATGTACAATCTCATGGGTTTTCCCCACGAAGGTGGAGACAAGATAGGAGGCTGAGTAAGATATCTTTTTATATTGTCAAATGCCTCCTGATGTGCTTTGTTCCATTCGAAAGCTTGTCCTTGCTTCAAATGAAGCAACAGAGAGAAAGCCTGGGTTCTTCCACTTAAATTCGAAATGAACCTTCTTAAAAAGTTTATTTTGCCTAGCAAAGACTGCAACTCCTTTTTTGATGTAGGTGCTTTCGTTTCAACAATGGCTTTGGTCTTGTTTTGGTTGATTTCAATGCCTTTCTTATGAACCACAAAACCAAGAAAATCTCCAGCCTACACGAAAAACGCACACTTAAGGGGATTCATTTTCAAGCCATGTTTTCTCATTCTTTTGAATGATTGGCTCAAATGACGCAAATGAGTTTCTGCAGATACTGACTTAATGACTATATCATCAATGTACACCTGCATAAAAGTCTCAATGAAATCATGAAAAATTGAATTCATTGCCCTTTGATAAGTTGCTCCAGCATTTTTTAAGCCAAAAGGCATTACTACCCATTCGTAGGTGCCTAAGGCTCCTGGGCAACAAAATGCTGTCTTAGCAACATCTTCTTCAGCAATAAAGATCTGGTTATACCCAGAGTATCCATCTAACATACTTAAATACTCAAATCCTGCAGCCGAATCTATTAACATTTCTTCCACAGGCATGGAATACTCATCTTTGGGGGTAGCAGTATTTAAATCTCTAAAATCTATGCAAATTCTCAGAGAGCCATTCTTCTTAATAACAGGTACTATATTTGCTAACCATTCGACATACCTTGTGGTCCTGATGAATTTGCAGCGCAACAACCTTTCAATTTCAGCTTTGATCTTCGTGAGAACTGCTGGTGCGAACCTTCTAGGGGTCTGCTTGATGGGCTTCTTGCCATCCTTGATTGGAAGTCTGTGTTCCACTAACTCCCTCTTCAAACCAGGCATTTCATCATAATCCCACGCGAAACAATCTTTGTTCTTCCTAAGGATTTCGATCACTTTCTGCTTGAGGCTTGAATTGAGTTTTACGCTCACGTAAGTTATTCTTTTTGTGTTTTCATCCCCCAAGTTCACCTCTTCTAATGGATCCTGCGCTAACATTTTAGCACCTGAGTCTGTGGGATCCCTCTCGAAGCCTAAAGGTTCTTTATCATAAATGGCATCTAGCCTTTGATCTATATCAATTATTTCTTGTTCTTCTAAGGGTGAGCCTTTTGAGCCATCCCCATCTGTTTTGTTTACTTCTGCAGCCGTACTATCTACTTCAGCTTCTAAGGCCGCTTTCCATTCGTTCTCAGCCATGTAGGCCGAAATCTTTTCGAAGAAAGAGGACTCAGTCATGAGCAGGATTATCGAATTCCCAGCCTGCTGGCCGTCTTTGTGCAGCGCCTCCGACTTCTCCATCTCCCTTGATTATCCTTCGATCCCAATACATTCCATCATGGCGAAGGGTCATGTAATAATGCGCATTCCTGGTCTCATTGATCTCTTCGTTAGGGGTACAAGGAGCAATTTTGGCCAAGTGTTTTTCATAATTTCTCTCATCAACTAAGTTGACTGCTGTCATGAAGTAGCTTTGGTCAGCTTCTATATTCTCAACAATGCCATCTTCTCTCCATAATACTAACCTCTGATGCATTGATGAGGGGACTGCTCCAACGCCATGGATCCTTCTCTTCCCAACAGCAAATTGTAGTTGGCTTTAGCTTCGATCACCATGAACATAGTGGGTCTGCAGCTTGATCCTACTGTCAGATCCACTTGAATCACCCCCAATGTGTGGCCTACTTTACCTTCATAATTTGACAGTACCATATTGTGTGGTTTTATGTCAACATCTTGTATCCCTAACTTCTTCAACATGAAATGAGGCATCAGGTTCACTGCAGCGCCTCCATCCACCAGGACTTTGTTTACGCCATGTGTACCAACTTTTGCTCGAATAAACAATGGCTTTAGGTGATTTTGCATGGCTGGTTCTGGGTATTTGAAGAAGGCATTTTGCTCTTCGACAGCCCCATTATCCATCACATAATAGCATACTGGCCTGTGTTTTGTCAGGTCTATTGCATCATCCTCTTCGTGTTCTTCGACTTCAGTCTCTTGCCCAAATTCGCAAGGTAACACAGATACCACATTGCAGTTGATGTTGAGTGAAGATTCCCCTTCTGATTCGAAATTGTCAGTCAGCATATCCTTATTCTCCTCTGGACCTGGCGTATATTCCTTTGATTCATTTTGCTTTGTTTCAAAGAAAAGTCTCCTGCTAACCGGAGGTTGGTCCCCAGGTTGATTGTTTGGTGCAGTTTTGTTGGTGCTTGATTCCTCTTTGTCTTTGCTCGAAGCCACTCCTTTGTTTAGCGCAACATCTCTCTCAGCTTTTCGAACTCTTTGTTGCCTTCGCCATTGTGACCTGGACATAGGGTTCTTTCCCTTGTAGTTTTCCAACCTTACTTCTTCTCTTTTTCCATATTGAATTGTCTTCTGTATGTCATGGCATGGCGTGTGTTCCTTTCATTATTCCTCCACTTGTCTCTCCCATTGTCAGCTCTAACTTGTAGCCACTTGTCCGTTGGTGCGTCAGCAGGAACTTTAAATGTTACCCTTCGAGCGCCTCTAGGATAAGGGCTGTCAGGCCTCCGTTGGGTGTAGTTATTCTCGAAACGTTGGCCCATTTGACCAATTTCTCTGTGGTTCCAACATGGGGCGAAAGGGGTTGTTTCGAAGGTCTCAGCCACTTTCTGATCATATACTGCAGAACATCTTGGACACACTAAGCATTTGGTTACCCCCTTGTGACAACGAACTAAAAACCCCATAAGACTTTCTCCAGCCTTAGGGTAGCATCTGAACAGCTGGTTATCCTGGCGCCAGTTAACGCATGTTCGCGCCCTTTGTCTTTTTTCAAAGTCTGCAGTAATTCTCTGATTATAAATGATGCTACATCTGGGACACAACATCATTGCAGCATTCTCTTTGTGGCACATCATAAGGTAATCTTTGAGACTGGCATCCCTAGCATACCTGTCTTCCATCTTGTATTTTTCTTTCTCTAAGTACCTTTCCATTTCTTCCATTTCAGAACAAGGTTGATCCATGTTTACCATGTTAACATCCACATCTTCTCCCTTGATATCAGTATCTCCCCAACCTGTAGGTTTGATGTCTTCAATTCGGGTCTTTTAGCTTTCTGGGGAGGAATACTTCACCATGTAATCGAACTTTCCGCTGGGTTTCCCCAAAGTATCCCATATTTCCTTCTGAGGAAGAACTGGCAATGTGATTTGTACTTTCTCCAACTTTTGCCTCAAGCCTTCAGTGGCCTGTGTCAAATTTTGTTTCTGGTTTTCCTGGCCTTCAGTAGCCTGGATCTCTTTCGAAATAATCAAAGGAACTTCTTCGATCGAAGCCTCTTGTTCCTTATGTAAATCCTCAGTAACTTCCTTTTCGACTTCCACTAACACGCAGTTCTTATCTTCGGTGTTTTCCTTATCTGATGGAGCGTCACCTTCATCTACTCCAACCATGTTTATCTCTCCAATGTATGCAGGTTCAGAGTAGTTGGTGTCAACAACATCTAAAGGGTCATCATCCACCTTCATTTTTGGCTTGTCAGCGAACCTTAGTCTACCATCCTTGATTGCATTCTGAATTAGATCCCTGAAAAGAAAACATTGTGAGGTTTTGTGGCCTAAGAAACTGTGATACTTACAAAATCCTCTTTTCTTTCTTTGATCTAAAGGTGGTAATTTGACATTTGGTGGCACTATTAGTTGGCTATCTTTGACAAGCAAATCAAAAATTTCATCACATTTCGTTACGTCGAAGGTATAAGCCTTCTTTGGGAACTTGTCACTTTTCTCATTTTCAATAATTTCTTTCCCTTTTGTGGGAACTAGTAATTTACATGAATAAGGGGGAGCCTGTTTCAATTCAGCAAGATCAATTTCGACCTCTTCGAATTTAGGGTAATCTTCTGCTTCCTCAGTTCCGACATAGGAGACCCTTTCTTTCTTATTATTTTTAAAAACCCTGGCCTTCTCGGCTTTTAGTCTTTCGACTTGTCGAACCCTGTCTGCTAGTTGGGCCATATCCCTCAAGTGTTGTGTATCTAATTTCTTTCGAATGGAGTAGTCCAGGCCACCAGCAGCCATTTCGACTAACTCATGTTCAGGAACTACTGTGAAACATCTAGACTTCAAGAGTCTGAACCTATTTAGATAATCATCTATGGGTTCAGTAAACTTCCTCTTGACACTGGCTAACTCTTTCAGGCTTATTTTAGATTGTCCCATGTAGAATTGTTCATGAAATAACCTCTCCAAAAGAGTCCAAGTATCTATGTGTAGGTGTTTAGGTATTGGCTTGCATTTTTGGTAAATCCCAAGTGTATGTGTGAATGTCATGACTGATGTCATAACATTCTAGTTCAGTTTGTACTGGTTCATTAGGTACCTTTGCAGAAAAATATTGTAATTCAAATACTGATGCTTATAAGTGTGTATCTGAGCATTTTTGCAAAATGATCACATTTTGCTAAATCAGTAGACAGGTTTTCTCAGATGTCATAACAGATGTTATGACATCCTGTTCTGAACTAACAGGTTTGCAGGATTGGATAAGTTTGAGTTTTTTCAGGAAATAACTCAGTCCTTTCTGAACAGAATCCTGCGTTTTCTGAGGGGTAACCTAGCTCAACCCTAACCTGGTTAATAAAGTCCTGTGACCTGGTCTTTAGGTCAAACGGAATTAACCCTAGGTTTTTGGAAACCCTAACTGAAGTTGCAGCTGCTATATATTCAACAGAGCTGCTGTTTTTCAAGGAACCCTGCTGATTAATTAGAAGATCATTTGTAATCTGTATAGATTTGTTTATTGTACTCCAAGCAATTATCATTGTGATAAGTGCCTTGGAATAGGTTTCTATTTGTAAGGGTTGTGTAGCACTCAAAGCTTTGAAGCAAGAGTGTTTGAATGTCCCTTGACTAAAGCTGTGAAGCAGAGTCAAGTTAGTTGTGTACATCACTCAAAGCTGTGAAGCACGAGTGATTGTGTTGCTTGATTAAAAAGCTGTGAAGCTTAATCAAGTGTGTGTTTTTTGAAGAGTGTCTTCATCAATTCTTAAGTCAAATTGGTTTATGTATCACTGCTGTGATTGAGGGGGAGTGAGTAGGAACTCAGGTTTAAGTTGTACTTAGATTAGAATTGCATTGGGTAGGTCTTAAGTGAAGGAGATAAACTGGTTGGTTTATTCCTGAATTAACATCTCTTATAGTGGATTCTCTCCCTGGCTTGGTAGCCCCCAGAGTAGGTGTTGTTGCACACTGAACTGGGTAAACAATTGACTGTGTTCTTTATTGCTTTTGTATTTACTGTCATATAGTAAGTCAGATACAGTGTCATAACATTGAACGTGACATTGAGTATCTGCAGCCAGAATTTCAATTGGCATCAGAGCAGGCACCCTGCCTGTATTACTGGGTGAGATCTAGGGATATCACTTTCTGGCACTATGGACAAAGAAGGAGTTTTTGGAAATAGACCACCCATTCTGGATGGAACTAATTATGACTACTGGAAACCTCGTATGATTGCCTTCCTAAAATCTCTGGACAAAAAGGCTTGGAGAGCTGCTGACAAAGGATGGATTCATCCCACCATAACTGAGGAAGATGGGACAATCAGTCTGAAGCCTGAGGAAGATTGGAGTAAAGAAGAAGATGAGTTAGCCCTGGGAAATTCCAAAGCTCTAAATGTCTTGTTCAATGGAATTGATAGAAACATTTTCAGATTAGTTCATCAATATGAACTGGCCAAGGAAGTTTGGGACACTCTCAAAACTACTCATGAGGGAACTTCCAAAGTAAAAATGTCAAGGCTTCAGATGTTGACCACTAAGTTTGAGAATCTAAAAATGATGGAAGATGAAACCATTCATGAGTTTCACATGAACATCTTGGAGATTGCCAACACCTCAGGAGCACTGGGAGAAAAAATGTCAGAAGAAAAACTGGTGAGGAAGATTCTCAGATCCTTGCCTAAAAGATTTGCAATGAAGGTGACTGCCATAGAGGAAGCCCAGGACATTAGCAAGTTGAAAGTGGATGAACTTATTGGGTCTCTTCAGACTTTTGAGATGGGAATCACTAATGATGATGTCAAAAAGAACAAGAGCATAGCACTTATGTCCAACACTGATGTTGAAGAAAACATTTCAGAATCTATAGCCATGCTCGGAAGACAGTTCAACAAAATCATCAAAAGAATAGATCCAAAGTCAAGGTCTAATGTTCATAACATTTCCTCTAACATTGACAGTTCCAGCAGAAGACCAAGGTCAGATGAGAAGGGAGTGCAAGGCAGAGGAATTCAATGCCATGGTTGTGAAGGATATGGGCATATTCGAGCTGAATGTCCTACCTTTCTTAAGAAACAAAAAGGAATGACAGTTACTTGGTCTGACTGTGATTCAGAAAGTAATTCTGAAGAAGAGACTGCCAAACGAGTTACTGCTTTAACTGGTGTTTGTACCTCTGAAAGTGACATCAGTGATGAAGAGGTGACTTTTGAAGAACTGACTGATACGTACAAGGAATTGTGTATCAGAAGTACTGAAGTCTGTGTGCAGAATGAGAAACAATCAAAACTCATCATAAAGATGGAGGCTGAAAAACGGGCAAACCTTGAAACTATAAGTCATCTAGAAGGAGAAGTTCAATTGCTGAACTCACAACTGAATCAAATGACCAAATCTGTCAAGATGTTGACAAATGGAACTGACAAATTGGAAGAGATCCTACAGGTTGGACAAAATGTGGGAAATAAATCTGGTCTAGGATTTATGAAAGCAACGAAATCTGGTTCTGGTAGGCAAATGTCAAAACAGATGTCTCAACACAACTCTCGACATCAGGAACAGAAACATATGAGGAAAAGGTACCAAAGATGGAAATGTCATCATTGTGGTAGATATGGCCACATAAAGCCCTTCTGCTTTAGATTACATGGATACCCTAATCAGAACTCAAGTGTCAAACCTAAGTCTAAAAAGGTACCACATGCTCCTCAATGGAAGAAAAAGGCTACTGCACTGATAGCTCACACTTCCCTGAGGGTCTATGCAAAGGAAGACTGGTACTTTGACAGTGGATGTTCCAGACATATGACTGGAATCAAGAACCTCCTCAATAATGTTAAGCCTCACACCACCAGTTTTGTGACCTTTGGAGATGGGGCTAAAGGTGAAATCAAAGGAGTTGGTGATTTGGGCTGCCCTGGAGTTCCAAGTCTGAATGAAGTACTGCTGGTGAAAGGACTGACCGCTAATCTCATTAGTATCAGTCAACTGTGTGATCTAGGATTCAAGGTCAATTTCTCAAAATCTGAATGCCTTGTAATCAATGACAAACAAGAGATAGTAATGAAAGGAGTCAGATCCAAAGACAACTGTTACTTGTGGGAGGCTGAGAACACCAATTTCTCATCTGTGTGTTCCATTGCAAAAGATGAAAAAGAGGTGAAACTGTGGCACCAAAAACTTGGCCATCTTCATCTAAGGGGTATGAAGAGGATTATCTCCTTGGAGGCAGTCAGAGGGATTCCAAAACTGCAAATTGATGAAGGAAGAGTTTGTGGTGAATGTCAGGTGGGTAAGCAGACTAGGATGTCACATCCAAAGTCAAGACATCTGACCACCTCTAAGGTTCTAGAACTCCTCCATATGGATCTGATGGGACCAATGCAAGTAGAGAGTCTTGGTGGTAAAAGATATGCCTATGTGGTTGTGGATGATTTTTCCAGATTCACCTGGATTAATTTCATTAGGGAAAAATCAGATGCATTTGAAGTTTTTAGAGAACTGTGCAAGAGAATTCAAAGAGAGAAGGAAGGATGTATTGTCAGAATCAGAAGTGATCATGGCAAGGAATTTGAAAACAGCAAGTTTGATGACTTCTGTGCTTCAGAAGGAATCAGTCATGAGTTTTCTTCTCCCATAACACCTCAGCAAAATGGAGTTGTGGAAAGAAAAAACAGGACCATACAAGAATCTGCCAGAGCAATGTTACATGCCAAAAGACTTCCTATGTATTTTTGGGCTGAAGCTATGAATACAGCTTGCTATGTTCATAACAGGGTCACCTTGAGAAAGGGAACCTCATCCACCATATATGAACTCTGGAAAGGAAGAAAACCAACTTTGAAGTACTTCCATGTGTTTGGCAGCAAATGCTATATCCTATCTGATCGTGAACAAAGAAGAAAACTGGACTCCAAAAGTGATGAAGGCATATTTCTAGGATACTCCTCAAACAGCAGAGCTTATAGAGTATTCAACTCCAGAACCAAAACCATGATGGAATCAATAAATGTTATAATTGATGACTATCATGAAGAAATAGATGTTCCGTGTACTGTTGAGACATTCTTTGAGACTTCAACCCAACAGGATGATCTACCCAACTCCACCACAACAGAATCTGAATCAAAGGAAGCTAGCGAGACTCCTTCCATCAGAATTCAGAAGGATCATCCAAAAGAGCTCATCATAGGAGATCCCAATAGTGGAGTCATCACAAGATCTAGAGAAATCATCTCAAACTCTTGTTTTGTGTCCAAAATGGAACCAAAAAATGTCAAGGAAGCCTTAACTGATGAATATTGGATTGGTGCAATGCAAGATGAACTGAACCAATTCAAGCAACATGAAGTTTGGGAACTGGTTCCTAGACCTGAAGGAACTAACATCATTGGGACAAAATGGATATTCAAGAACAAGTCAGATGCTGAAGGAGTTGTCACCAGAAATAAGGCAAGACTTGTTGCTCAAGGATACACCCAGGTTGAAGGGGTTGATTTTGATGAAACCTTTGCACCTGTAGCCAGGTTGGAATCAATCAGACTCTTGTTGTCAATTGCTTGTCTTCTGAAGTTCAAGTTATTTCAGATGGATGTGAAAAGTGCCTTTCTAAATGGGTACTTAAATGAGGAAGCTTATGTGGAACAACCTAAAGGTTTTGTGGATCCAACCCATCCTGATCATGTCTACAAATTGAGGAAAGCTCTATATGGGCTGAAACAAGCTCCTAGAGCATGGTATGACAGGTTAACAAAGTTTCTCTCAGACAAAGGCTACAGAAAAGGAGGCTTGGACAAAACTCTATTTGTCAAAACTGAAGGAGGGAAGTTGATGGTTGCCCAAATATATGTTGATGACATAGTGTTTGGAGGAATGTCAGAACATATGGTTAAACACTTTGCTGACCAGATGCAGGCTGAATTTGAAATGAGTCTCATGGGAGAACTAACTTATTTTCTTGGACTACAAGTCTCACAGATGGAGGACTCAATCTTCTTATCTCAAAGCAAGTATGCTAAGAATATTGTAAAGAAGTTTGGTATGGAGAATGCAAGTCACAAAAGGACTCCTGCTCCTACTCATCTAAAGCTTTCCAAAGATTCAAGTGGGGTTAAGGTGGATCAAAGTCTGTACAGAAGCATGATAGGAAGCTTGTTGTACTTAACTGCCAGCAGACCTGATATTGCCTTTGCAGTTGGAGTTTGTGCTAGATACCAAGCTGATCCCAAAGTCAGTCATATCAATCAAGTAAAGAGAATTATGAAGTATGTAAGTGGTACTTACAACTATGGATTGTTGTATACTCATGGCTGTGAACCAGCTCTGACTGGCTACTGTGATGCTGATTGGGCTGGTAGTGCTGATGATAGAAAAAGCACCTCTGGAGGATGTTTCTTTTTGGGAAGTAATATGGTTTCCTGGTTCAGCAAGAAACAGAATTGTGTGTCTCTTTCAACTGCTGAAGCTGAATACATTGCAGCTGGTAGTAGCTGCTCTCAAATGATATGGATGAAACAGATGCTCACTGAGTATAATGTCACACAAGATGTTATGACATTGTACTGTGACAATCTGAGTACAATCAACATATCCAAGAATCCCATTCAGCATAGCAGGACCAAACATATTGACATACGACATCACTTTATTAGAGACCTTGTAGAAGAGAAGACAATCAAATTGGAACATGTTGCCACTGAGCTACAGCTGGCTGACATTTTTACCAAGGCTTTGGATGCAAACCAATTTGAAAACTTAAGGGATAAGCTGGGTATTTGCCAACATGAGGAATTGTAGCAATTAATTTTGCTTAAAACAAAGACCAAAGGACTTATGCCTGTTCTGATTGGTTTAAAATTGTATTTTCTCATTTCCTACAATTCTTTTAAGAAGTTGAATAGACACTCCTTTGCTTCCTTCCTCTCTAGTCTCCTCAAAACCCAGTCTCTCAATCAGAAATTTCTCCTCATTTGCTGTTGGTCCTTCAAAACTGACGAAATGTCTCAAACACCATCATCATCCAATACGACCATCTCAACCTCTTCCTCTGATCAAGATTCTGGGACAATCTCTTCCTGTATGGACTCTGACGTTCTGGAGATATGTTCTCATAGAACTAACCCCACCAAGGCCAAAGAGTTGAGAACAAGACATCCATCTCATCCTTCCTCTTCAGTTCCCCCTGAAATTGCAAATAGGGAAGGGACAGCCTATGTTAATCAAGCAATAGCAAAAATTGTTTCAAGAATTCTGAACGAGAACCACTCAGTTCCTGGCATTTCTGTTCCTCTGAACCAAGAAAGCTCAAATGCTGAAACAAATCCAAATGTCTCTAAGAATGTTGAGACATCAAACAAAGAGAAGAATGCTGACATTGCTCACAAGAAAAGAAAGAAGCCTGAATCCTCTGGATCTGATGACAGTACTTGAAGGATGGTTGCTTATTTCTGGTGAAGTTTGGAAGTGTATTCTGGTGTTTTCTGCCGCTGCTCTTATTATTTTGTTTTGGAAAACTGTATAAATTTATGAACATGTAACTTTGGCCCATTTGTGGCTAAAGAGGGGGAGAATATTTTGGTACTTGCTTAATTAGTACTTGACATTCTATTTTTCTGCTGTCACTTATTTCTGCTGCTATCTATCTCTGATTGTTTAGGGTCTTTAGCCAAAAATCTGCCAAAGGGGGAGTTTGTAGGTGTTTAGGTATTGGCTTGCATTTTTGGTAAATCCCAAGTGTATGTGTGAATGTCATGACTGATGTCATAACATTCTAGTTCAGTTTGTACTGGTTCATTAGGTACCTTTGCAGAAAAATATTGTAATTCAAATACTGATGCTTATAAGTGTGTATCTGAGCATTTTTGCAAAATGATCACATTTTGCTAAATCAGTAGACAGGTTTTCTCAGATGTCATAACAGATGTTATGACATCCTGTTCTGAACTAACAGGTTTGCAGGATTGGATAAGTCTGAGTTTTTTCAGGAAATAACTCAGTCCTTTCTGAACAGAATCCTGCGTTTTCTGAGGGGTAACCTAGCTCAACCCTAACCTGGTTAATAAAGTCCTGTGACCTGGTCTTTAGGTCAAACGGAATTAACCCTAGGTTTTTGGAAACCCTAACTGAAGTTGCAGCTGCTATATATTCAACAGAGCTGCTGTTTTTCAAGGAACCCTGCTGATTAATTAGAAGATCATTTGTAATCTGTATAGATTTGTTTATTGTACTCCAAGCAATTATCATTGTGATAAGTGCCTTGGAATAGGTTTCTATTTGTAAGGGTTGTGTAGCACTCAAAGCTTTGAAGCAAGAGTGTTTGAATGTCCCTTGACTAAAGCTGTGAAGCAGAGTCAAGTTAGTTGTGTACATCACTCAAAGCTGTGAAGCACGAGTGATTGTGTTGCTTGATTAAAAAGCTGTGAAGCTTAATCAAGTGTGTGTTTTTTGAAGAGTGTCTTCATCAATTCTTAAGTCAAATTGGTTTATGTATCACTGCTGTGATTGAGGGGGAGTGAGTAGGAACTCAGGTTTAAGTTGTACTTAGATTAGAATTGCATTGGGTAGGTCTTAAGTGAAGGAGATAAACTGGTTGGTTTATTCCTGAATTAACATCTCTTATAGTGGATTCTCTCCCTGGCTTGGTAGCCCCCAGAGTAGGTGTTGTTGCACACTGAACTGGGTAAACAATTGACTGTGTTCTTTATTGCTTTTGTATTTATTGTCATATAGTAAGTCAGATACGGTGTCATAACATTGAACGTGACATTGAGTATCTGCAGCCAGAATTTCACTATGGACCCAGGAGGCAAAGTGGTGAACCATGTGAAAGCGTTCTTAGTTAGGGAACTTGGGAAATATTTAATCCTAAGGTCTTCATTATTTGCTATATCTCCTGCTTCGGTTAGATACATGGCTATGTGTTCGACTGTTGACTCATTGGTGTCTCCAGCGAACTTTGTAAATTTAGGGACTTTATATCCCCTTGGTAAATCAGTATACATCACATAATCTATTATGGGAGAGGAATAGTTTGGCCTTCTAATACCTGTATTGAGACTGTTTTGAGCCATAATCCTTTCTATCATGGTGGTTAAATTATTTTCTACCAAGATGTTGTTATTTCGAATTCTATGAACGACTTCATCAGCATCTTGGTGTCGACCCACCATGACAACTCCTCTAGGTTGTTCTTCTCGAAACTCTGGGACCTCTAACCTTTCGACCCTTGCCCCTGGTTCTATACCTCCCCTTTGTGGTTCTCGAATCACTGGGGCTTCTAACCTTTGTGCCCTTTCCCCCAAGTTAACCCCCTCTCTGGCTGGTCTATAGGGTGGGTCATCAGCAATTTGTTCTATGATGGGTATGTTCGCTCGAACCCCCGCCTGATTCTGCCTACGCCTTTCTGGCGGAGCAAAAAAATCTGCTATTCGACTCATGTTGTCCGCGTTTTCTCTGTTGGTTACAGTTACATTTTGTACTATTGGGGCAAAGATTTCTTGCATAGTCTGCGCTAACACTCCTATCATATTATGGTTACTATCATCCATTAATTGTCTAAAGGCCATCTGATTTTCTGTGGTTAAGATAGGCAATGTATTGTGACCCACTGAACCTTGGGTATTTGTCATAAATTGGTTGGCCCCAGATCCGGATCCAAATTGTGGTGACGCATTTGATGTGGAATTGTGTAAACCTGCCATAAAAGATGTTGGCATCCCATAAGAGGGATTTCCGTGTCTGTTGCCATCGAAACCGGGTGGTCTAGTTAGTGGGGTGGCGAAATGGGTTTGTGTCCCTGATGGTGGGACAAATCCCGCAAGATAACCAGTGGTCCCTGTATTTCCTAGGGTCGAACCGTTGGTTGTCATGCCACTTGCTCCATTTGTGGCCACACTACTGGTAGAAGATGCAACAAACTGTGCATTCGTAGGGATCGCGTTAGACGTCCCTGTCGAAACAGACGCATTGGTGCCTGTTCCATGTGGGATATTTTGTTCCCCTTGTTGATTATTTGGATTAGACATCCCACCACTACGTTTTCTTCTGGGTAAGGGTTGGTTACTATTAGTTGTTTTACCACTTCTAAGGTTCATATAACAGCGAAATTGATATCCAGAAAAGAACTTACGCAACAAGATTATATCCTAAAAAATCTTTACTTTCAACTTTCTTAACAACGAGTCCCATCAGGTGTGCCAATTTGTTCACAGTGATTTCTGGTGAACAACCGCTAGTCTTCCAAACTATCAAATAAACTTAATTACTATTATTCAATCTCTCTGGTAACTTACAGGATCGACTAGATTGATCCTATGGAACATAGTTGTTTGGCTAAGTCTAATTGTAAAACTGACATTTGTATTTAGGATTTCGAATTAGAGTTGTTCCAAAGATATCCAATCCGCTTCGATTACTATACTGAATGGTTCGAAGGATAACTTCTATATGGTATTAGGAATATTCATGAGAAAAGTTTAAAGAATTGAAATTGGATAAATGGCAGGATTAAACGGGTGGATGTAAAAGTTACTAAATGTTTAGAGGTTTCGACCATAAGAAAAGTATTTAAATGTAGAAAGGAATAAATGACTTCGAGTACAAAGGCTTTAATGTAAAGGCATAAACATAAAATTGCTTGAAACACAAATGAAACGGAAGTGAAAGATAAAATTGGAAAATATAAAGAGTTTTCATTGAATTGTAAATGCTGGTGTTATCATACGTACATCTTTCGAGCATTCGTTTCCCTATCCATGCGGTATTTTGAATGTTTATTGAATTTGTACAACAGATATGACACACTAAATCCTAACAATAAGACTTCTATTTATACTATTCGACCATAACGGTCTTGCTATCAGAATCTGCCACGTTCGAAGCATGCAGAGCATTGCTTCCCTCTAGCCTCCACGCGTCTTCGAACACTCTTATGCTTGTGTATTTGAATATCCAATATCCCGCTCATGTTTGAATTTCAAATGTTTTTGAACTTTTCGTTTCGAGTTTGTTCATAGGTTATTTCCAAAAATGACCTTCACAAATATCCTCTTATGATTATTTCGAACAAGGCTTTAAACTCACACTCCACAACTTATCATTCGAAACCTTGAACTCTAATATTTCCATTCGAAACAAACATTCTCTTCCATTCCAAATCATCAAATTTGCTTTATTCAAACAAAGCTCAACCATAGTGATTTCATTTCGAATCACAATATCAAAATCTTCAGCCAACAATTATTAATGTATATTAATTTAGTGGTAAACTCATAAGATATGAGTGAAAAATTTTAGGATTTGATTCTTTCTATGTTAATCAAAGATATTGAGTTCGAATTCAATTCTGAAAACACAACAAATATCTTGAAAAAGAATTTTACTGCCTATTATAGTCTTACATATCCGATTTTAAAAAAAAATTGAATAAAATAATATCTCACCCTTATCATTATTATTATAATAAAATAATAATTTGTTAGCTTTGCATGGAATAAGATAAAGGTAATAAAACAATGTATTATTATATATGTAACGTAACAAATTAAGAAGGAAATAATTTCAATATATATGTCATATAACTAATGAAAAAGGAAAGACAATTCAATAATAGTAAAGAAATGAATAAAGATATGGAATATTAGTATAAGTAAATGGCAGATGTATTGATAATAAAATATTATTCTAACATTAATAATAATTTTTGTTTCGGATATCCTCCATGCATAATTATATAATTTCGAACGGTTTAAAAAAAAAAATTACTTACCATTTTATTTAAGTTCTCATAAATAATATTAATATGTTAAAGGGTGAACGAAATAAATTTATATTTATGTCATAAATTAATAAAATAATAATCAATAAAAATGTAATCAATAAAAATAATGAAAGATGATTCAAAGTAGGTAAAGAAATGGAAGAAGATATTGACCTAAATAATTATATAGAGCACTAATATAGTATATATAAAATGATGAAAAAATATCCTACCAAAAAGAAATATAAAAAAATATAGAGTATTTATATATGAAAAAGGCTAATAAATTTATTGAAAAATAACAACAAACTAATAAAGGGTCGAATAATTTTTTTTAGCATTTTTTTTAAACTTTGAATACATACCAAAAGACTTTTTATAGAATTTTAGAATTTTCATAGAATATTTTTTCATTTATTAGGGTGAAATTAGTAATTCTCTTTTCCAAAAAATTCTTTATTACCCCAAAGTAAAAATATTGGTCATTCAATCATTCCACTTAAACAACACAATCTTGTTTCCTAGTCCAAATTGAAAATGAAAAAAACCTCAGCTTTTATGTCATTTTTTCAAACTCTTCTCTTTTCTTGTTTATTTCTCCAACTCACTCAATCCTCAACTCAAATGAATGATATAGTTCTTGATGATTTGGTTGATGACATGTGCAAAAAGACACCAAATTTCGACCTATGCAGCTCAACTATACATTCCAATCCTCAAGCAGGCAAAAGTGACGCAAATGGTATAGCCGTCATTATGGTTAATGGCATTTTACAAAGTGTCACTAATACATTGAGTTTTATACAAGGTCTTGTGAAAGAAACCAAAGATCCTGAATTGCAAAGAAAATATGTGAGTTGTGCTGAGACATACATTCCATTAGAGAAAACCATACTTCCACAAGCAGTTGATTCTATAAACAAAAAAAAATATGGGCTTGCCATATTCTCTATGGGTTTTATTGGAAAGGAAATTG
Source organism: Vicia faba (assembly GCA_948472305.1). NCBI lineage: Eukaryota > Viridiplantae > Streptophyta > Magnoliopsida > Fabales > Fabaceae > Vicia > Vicia faba. The sequence goes on along the minus strand of OX451739.1, from coordinate 1,358,154,635 downwards.
ATTCTTGTAACAAGCAATTCTCAAATGGTTCACCCTTGAATGAGAAAACTGGCAGTTTACACCAGTTGCTTGATATTGGGACAGCCATTTTAAAACAATTATAAAATGGCTGATAATTTTATTTATTTATTTTGTTACAATAAACTAAATAAATAGTTGATTTTGCATGCAAATTATTGTTACTATATTGCTCTTTATATGGGATTTTCATTACTTTAGTTGATACTGATGATAATATTTCTTTCAAACTTATGAAGTTAGATTGATAACTTGGTTGTACTTTTAAGTTGAGAAAGGAGGAAGAAGTAGCTAGATTGGTAGGCTTAGAAAGGAGGGATCGCTAGCAAAAAGTTGTTAGGTTATATAGGCGTCATATTTAGATGTTGATAGGAACTTTAATGTTCGTGGGTTATAGAGTTCTATTAAGTATGAGGTTAAAGATCTTATCTCTTCTAAATTCATTAAGTTTGTGGTGATCCAAGATACTAAGCTTCGTTAATTTGTGTTTGCCTCGCTGTGTTATCTTTAGGGAAATTAAGTGAAATTGAGATTCTCTCTATTTCTTCAAATAAATGGAGTGTCATTACTAATATTTACATTATATAAATATTAAAGTATACAAAATATATGACATATTTTTAAATAATATAAATGTATTATATTCTAAAACTTTAGTAATAACACTCTCTATTTCTCAAACCATTTCTTTTGAGAAATGGAGAGGATCTCAACTCTATTTTATGAGTGGAGTTTTGTCCTTGTAACTAGTAAAAGTAAAGGTATTCTCTCTATTTAGTGTAATGTGAAAGGAAGATATTTGCTCTCTTTCTCTATTTAGAGTTTGTTTGAAATGGAGTATTTAAAAAACTTGAGCTCAATAGTCAATGTGTATCCTCGATGTTCTCTACATGAAGAAAGATTTATGTGGGATGAAATTTTTATTCATACATTACGTCATGAGGATGATGTGTGGTATATTCTTCGGGATTTGAATTCAGTGTGTTCTAGTTTTGAGGGAATTGATATAGATGTACTATTATAAATAACATTTTTTATGATAAAGCTTTCACCTCGAATATGCTAAAAAATGATAGTATAAGTCCTGGGAGCACCATGATTGATTTTTTTAAGAAAATAATTAACATTTCCCCTCAGTTTTATCAAAAACCGAAGTAACATAAATATAAGTGAGCTCCATTTTCCATCTATAAAAATAATAATAAACCTATTCTCTCGTTTTTTTTTTTTGGAAAACCGAGAAAATATAGCTATAAGGGATCTCGCTTCGAATCGTTGTTAATGCATTTAATTTTTTTTTCAATGATTTCTCACTTAGCGTCTTTTCAGATTCTATTTTTTTCTTTGTTAATTAGTAATTCTCAAAATCTTTGTCATCAATAAACTAGAATATGCAATATTAAAAAAGGAAACATTTCATTGATAATAAAAAATGGACAACAAATAACTATTCCACATTGTTGGACACTTGCACCCCTAGAGTACTCCTCACTTGGTTGTCTCGAAAAACAATGGTCATGTCCCTCGAACGTAGGGATATCTTAGCAAAAGATCCTCAATCTAAAAATCATCATAAAGATCATAGTCCCTTAATGTCCTTCGAGTTGCCTACGAGAAATGATCTTGTCCCTCGAGTTGCCTACGAGAAATGATCTCACTAGTGCAGAAATGACTTTTTACATCGGGTGAAACTGACTTTTTACATCGGTTCTGGTTCCGATGTAAAGTCAGGCGATATAGTAAATCAGATACTTTTTACATCGGTTCTGGGTCCGATGTAAAAAGTCCCTTTTTTACATCGGTTGTGATCTAAGAGTCATGTAAAAAACAATTATAACATTATTTTAAAAAAATTGACGCAACTTTTTACATCGGTTAAACGTGTGGACCGATGTAAAAAGTCCCTTTTTTACATCGGTTGTGATCTAAGAATGATGTAAAAAACAGTTATAACATTATTTTAAAAAAAATGACGCAACTTTTTACATCGGTTAAACGTGTGGACCGATGTAAAAAGTCCCTTTTTTACATCGGTTATAATCTAAGCCCGATGTAATATATATAGTTTTGAAAGTTTTTACATCAGTTGGGAGTAATAACCGATGTAAAATGTAAGAAATTTTTTTAGAATAAATTATTTATTTTCTGGATGTTTCCCTGTACAAAAATAATTTGTACCCATTTTTACATATTTTTCCAATATCACACAGACTATATTTATGTCGCTATATAGATTTCATAGTTTTCCAACATCACATAGACCACATCTAGGTCGATGTTTTCATATTTTTCACAACAAACTTACAAATCGAACAATTGTATTGCAAACTTGTATTGTATCACAATAAACAAACTCACAACAAACTTACAATTACATATTCTTCACAAAACATACAAAAATATTCAACTATTTATAAGTCTTTTTCCAAACTTGAATTACCAATATAAAATCCACAAGTAGATGAGTTATAGCTTCGGTAGACAACACCAAAATCACATTATCTGATAATAAATAATAACAATTAACATCAGCAAAAAAAATCAAGAAACTCAATACATGTGCAAAAATCACATGTAATGTGCAAAAACTCAATAATAACAATTATGTGCAAAAACCACAACTTAGACAATTCTATAAAACTCACCAAGATAAACTTTATTTTTATATAACTCAAAGAAACATTTTGCTCAACGGAGTTGCAAATCATACAAATCATCTTGTGTTAATTCTATTGGGTCATCAAATACCTATAATACATAAATATAACAATATAGAGTTATTTTAAAAAAATTCATATTAAGTCGAAAAACAAAAAGTAAATAACAAAGTAAAGTTATTTTTAGTACCTGCATCCAATTCTCGGTTATATTAGCAGAGACAATATCCAACATATTTTTCATCACATAGTATCCACAATCATTAGAGTTATGTTGTTGCCTTGTCTACAATTGAATGACATAATTAGTGAATATATATCATAATTTTAACTATAGAATTACAATTTACATCACACTTACATTGGGATGAAGCCATGTAGCCTTTTTTCTATTTCCATTTGCCATTTGATGAATCCCAAAAAAACTAATACAGAAATATAAACATCACATAACTAAATTTACTCGCCGATAAAAAATCACATAACTATTAGTTACCAATGAAAGTCACGTGAAAGATAAACTTACTTTGTAATAATTTTCTTCGTGTTCTGGTTAATTTCCCGATGAAGTGAACAAAATACGACAACTAAATTATCTCTTGGACACATGACTATTAATTTCCAATGTCTCCTGTACGTGTGTGTGGAAACCGAAAAGTCACATAAAATATATATATTATCAAAATTAAATAATATAAAACACAATTTCATAAAAATTCTTACCCATGAATTAATGGTAGTAAGTGGCACACTCTGTTTTCATCACGTAACTTTTCTAGTACGTAATTTTTAACATCCTCTTGAGATTTCGCTCCATTATCATTATAAATACACCTAGCAGGGTCCATAAATCCATATAATTCTGAAATAGAATTCTCAAGACATACACGATGAATATACCTGAATAATTTTAAAATAAACATTAGAATCAAAATGATGAGAGATATAACATATTAATAGAGATTGACTTTAATAAAACAATAAAATATACTTACGTGCACCAAATTTGCAGAATAGACACGTCAAACCAATGACCTAAACCCACTAATAATTCTCTGATACACTTAGATGAAATATAAAAATTAGAGACATTCGCACAATGAATTAATTGTATTGTCAAATGGTTATCATCCATTTTCAAAACCATGAGTAACAATCTCAGAACATCATCAACTTCCACGTCTTTTGTGCTTCCTTTTGTGCTTTCTTTTGCAGCTGAACAACTTCCTTTTCCGCTTCCATCGATAATTTCCATTTTTTCAATGCATTTAATATCATCTGTGCTTTGTGATAAACCCATAGACTTAAGTGTCTCCATTAATGATTGTTGAAACATCTTACGCTCTTCAACCAACTTTTCTTCAAGTTCAGCTCTAAGTTTTGTTTCTAATGTTGCAAGTTGTTCATTTACGTCAATATGTTGACGTGACCTTTCAAAGTAAGTGCTTTATTTATGGCGTTTTCCAACACCACAAACACGACCTCCATGCTCAGATGTTCCAATGGATAATGTTAAGATATCGTTATGTCCATCCGGAACAATTGCACCTTTTTCAGCTTCTTGAACTAGAGAATCCTACAAAATGCAAAAACAACAATTAATCAATCACAAATATAATGATACTTGAATAATTTTTCATTGTTTACTTACAATTTTTTCCAGCAACCTCTTGTGTAGATTCTGATGTGTATTTGTGATACAGTGGGAGAACTGACTAGGGTTTTGCGTTTGTTTTCGCAAATGTTTCGGTTGAGCAAGAGTCGCCACCGACTTTTTATTTTATCCTAAGGAAAGGTTTAAAAAGCACAGCAAAAACCTTTGAGATTTTTCTTGGGTTCGGGGAGTAGATTATAGAAGGGGAAGGTATTAGCACCCCTTCTATCCATGGTTATCCATGGGCTCTTAGGTACTTGCTTAGATAAACTTGCCTTGGTTTTCAATTGTTTGAAATGGTGCTTTGTGTGTGGTTTTGAAAAGGTTTTAAAAAAGATGCCTTGTGTAGGCTACCCTTGTAACAATTCTTTACTCGAATGTTTTACAAAAGGTGTTTGTCTTTTTGAAAAGGTATTTCAAGATTTTTTGAAGATTTGTTTTGAAAGTGTTTGTGAAGTGGATTTTGAAATAAGGCAAGTGTTTTCTCGGAAAGTTGACAAGTACCTAAGAGTTCATCTACCCTAAAATTTTCTCAAAGATTTTTGTTATGTTTTAAACTTTTTTGACAATTTTGTTCCACCATTGCATTTGGTGGACAATCTTGTTTTAGGAGATGAAAGGGACGGGCGCGGGTCATCGTTTAGACCATAGTTGCAATAGTGTTAAATGTCTTTGGGCAATTTTCTTTAAAAGGGACTTGATCATTCATTTAAGTAACATTTTGAGGGACTATGATCATTTGATTGTTTGTTTTTACCCAAAGAAATTCAACATACAACATGGCCCTATTATTTGAAGGCAACAAAGTGGAGTACCCTAGGGGGGTGCAAGTGTGAAATGTGTGTCCATTTTCATGCTCATTTATCTTGTATTAGGTCCAACTATTTTGTTCATTTTTATTCGCATACAAAACCCTAATTCTAGCATAGTATGTTTAGAAAGCGATAAAGTGCGAAATTTAAATTCCTACGCTATTACATCACAATAATATAGGGAGGGGGGTACAATGTTCAAATGGGGATATATTTTGACAAGAAATTAAACCTAAAACTATTACATCAATTTTGAATTTATACAATTTAATTAAGGTACAATAATTAAATAAAAAAAATGGAACAAAATATGCAAGATGCAAAAAATGTTTTGTATATGTATGACAAAAAAGTATTATTTATAAAGAAAAAAAATAAAAAAGTATTATTTTTTTTGGAGTATTTTTTAAATTTAGGGCAAAAACCCTAATTCTATTAAATATAACATACCATTTATTTATTATGAACAAATATTTATGTATATATACAAAAATAAAATAAAATGAGGTATTTGTCAAAAATGCATTTTTTATATTAAATATTAATAAGAAAAAATAGAAGGGGTATATATTTTGTATTTATCCTAAATATATTAATGAGTATATGTATATATGTATTATTTTAAATATGTATTATATATATAAATAATAATAATATTTAATATTTTAGAAAATAGTATTTTTTCATATAAATATTTTCAGAAGGCAAAAATGAAAAATAAAAATGAAAATAAATGTGTTTTTACATATTTCTTAATATTTTAACAAAATGTATATATTTCTTTATTTATGTATAAATTAGAAGAAAATCAAATAAATACCTAATAAATTAAAAAATGGTGAGGAAAAATATTTTTATGTTTTTAATATTATTAACAAAAATAAATAAGTCAGAAATAAAAAAGAAAAGTCAAAAAATCAAGCAAATGGACAAAATGGGCTCAGGGGGTGCAATATCAAAAACATGGTGTGAATAAAAAAAATGACACAGGCCCAGCTCACATAGCATCTTCTTCAACCTTCAGCCAAAAATGTATCAAAAACGCGCGCTTCTAACAGGGATTCAAACATCCTGATTCTTTGAGCTTTTGCACAAACTTCCAACACAAAAGATGTTAAGCATGAAACCAAGATTCCAAATATATAAAGAACATCTCCTAACTCTAAAAAATGAGAGAGAATTTTAATGATCCCAAATCCTAACCTAAGTTTTCTGTCATTTTCAAACTCCAAATTCTCTCTACTCATGCAAAAGAAATGAAAAGTAAAAGAATGTACATGTTCAGTGGCATGAATAGGACATTGTTTCTTCATAAACTTAAGACTAATGATGCATAATAAGAGAGATACGAGTTCATCAAAATACCTGTTCAGCTGGATTTCTAACTGGCAAATGGGGAGCTTACAGTGCAAGATACTGATTGCTATAGCTTCCTTGAGATGTGGTGATGCTGTTCCAATATCTACTTTGCCTTGAGACACCTTGAACTGAGCTGTAGAACTTCAACTGCAAAATGAAAAAGTGAAAATGGTGGAACTTGTTAGAGGAGTTACAGGTCGTGTTTCAAGGCATGGTTAGCTTGCATATGTGCTAGGGAATGTGTATGAACTGATTTTTGCAAAAGAGCTTGAAGGAAATGGAAGATAGCACTCAAACTGCAGGCTTTGCCCTGTTTGTGCAGTTTGAGGGTGATTATGGCAATGGGAGTGTTTGAGAGGTGCAAGGGTAGTGTATCAGCTTGGTTATGATCTGTGTAATGTGTTTGATAACTTAGTTCTTGTGTGTCTAAGCTGAGATGGATGTTGTGTGTTGTTATGGCACTTTTCTTCACTCTTAAGCAACAAAATGCAACTTGATGGTTTAGGTCAGTAGGGGACCTCTAATCCTGCTGCAAAGCTTCTCTTGATCAGAGCAATTTTGTCCATAATCTTGTGCCAAAGAGATTTAGCTTGTACTTGCTTGATTTACCAATTAGACATAAAGTGAACTTTTGCAAAAATGGATAGTTCACTTTATCTAAAAATGGATTAGGCTTGTGTACAATGCTTGAACTCATAGAATAACACTTTGACACAATGAACAAGCATTAAATTATTGAGTGTAACTTGGTTTAAGGACCTGTAATCTAATCTAAAGCATGCTGAGTTCAAATGGCAAGGTTATGAACATGTAACTTGGTTATGAACAAAGTGGTTTTTTGCTATATTGTGAAATTCGATTCTCTCAAGTTATGAGGTTGTTTGATGAGTTCTTGGACATTTTGGAAAGCTTGGAATGTGTACTACAATCCATCTTTGAAATGCAAATTGAAATTCCAAGTGGAAGTGTATGGAAAATGGCCTTGAAGTTAGGTAGAAAAACCTTGTCAAAATAGGTCAAAAATTCACTAAGTTAAGAATGATTTAGTGCCCTTATTCAAAAAATTGTAACTTGAGATACAAGCTTCAAATGAGAAAACTTTGTGAATCAAAGTTGTAGATTATGCAACAAGCTACAACTTTCATGTTTTGACTTTTGTTTGAATCCCAATGGATCTTGGTGAAAAAGTGGGGCAAAGTTGGAAAAAAAATTAGGGTTTTCCATAACTTAGAAAAATTCTAAGTTATGAAAAATTCTAATTTTTAACCCTAATTTGCATTTTGTGATTTCTTGGTGAACAAGTTTCATGATTTGGCATGTTTTGATGAAAAATGAATCTTGACTCTTGATTTTGACCAAAAAGTCAAAGTTTGACTTTTCAGTATACAGTCAAAATTGATCAATTGACTGGGAAATTCAACTGTCAATCCTGTGTACTTGGGATCTTTTGAGTTTGTTGATCATGCCAAGATAATTCCATGGGGTCCTTGAGTCCATGTGTGAGCTTGGTTTTCCATTGGCTAGGTCAAACAGTCAAAAATTGCCTTTGTGCAGTCAAAACCCTAAAAATGACCATTTTGCCCTTTTGGTGATCTGATCAAATTTCTTGGGGAATTGTGATCCAAACTTGATCAAATGATTCATATGAGTTCATAATGTTGATGTGGGTCAATTTTCATGAGATTTGACTGTCAATTGGCCACAGTTGACTTTTTCCCCAATACAGCTGATTTCTAGGTCAACTGTCCAATTGACTGGGCAAAACTTGGAATCAAGACTTGAAACTTGATATGGGTAAACTTGGGAGTCCAATATGAAACATGAAAGTCATCTTGGGCACTTCAGGTCAAAGAATCTTTGTGCAAACACCAACCCTAATTTGAGTCCACAGTGCAAGGAGAGGTCTTGAGTAGATGAAACCCTGATTGGATCTTGAGCTTCAAAGGATTTGTGGTGAGAAATCAATGAGAAATGGGAGGGCAAATTTTGGGGTACAACAGTTGCCCCTGTTCAATCTTCTTGAATCCTAAGAGTTAGATTGGCAAGCTTGCCTTTCGTGACTCGAGGGTAAAAGGAGATTGGACACTAGAGTGCCCGGAAATTTGCACTCGTCGAAGCAATGGATGCGGGAATGGGCTTAGAGATGCCATTTGGAGATGGGCTTAACGATGCCATCTGGGAGAGTGACATAAATCTTGTCGGGGATGGGCTTAGAGATGCCATTTGGAAGGGAATATCAGGAAAGTGTCCAAGCTTTGGACCATCTCTGAACTGAGAGTCTGAACAAGCAATAGATTAGCATCCGTTGTTGGGAGGAATCTGTAAACCGTTTTAAGTGGTTTGGAGAAGAAACTGAACAAGCGATAGGTTAACATCCGTTACTTGGAGAACCCGTAAGCTGTTTTCAGTAATCTTGAAGTTGAATAAGCAATGGAGCAGCATCCGTTGTTGGGAAGCGTCCGTAAACTGTTTTCAAAAGTTGCATCTGAACAAGTCGATAGATTAACATCCGTTGTTGGGAAGAATCCATAAACTATTTTCAGAAGTCTTGAAGAAGAATCTGAACAAGTGACAGGTTAACATCCGTTTACTTGGAGAACCCGTGAACTGTTTTCAGAAATCTTGAAGTTGAATAAGCAATAGAGCAGCATCCGTTATTGGGAAGCGTCCGTAAACTGTTTTCAAAAGTTGCATCTGAACAAATCGATAGATTAACATCCGTTGTTGGGAAGAATCCATAAACTATTTTCAGAAGTCTTGAAGAAGAATCTGAACAAGTGACAGGTTAACATCCGTTTACTCGGAGAACCCGTGAACTGTTTTCAGAAATCTTGAAGTTGAATGATTTTAGTCTGTCGACTGATCTTTCCTGAAAAGGTAAAGAGTTAGTTGTATGCAATGTTATGATGCATGATGCAATATGTGTGACATCAATGTTTATGACATGAATGTGATGAATGCGTATGTAAGCTGACGAGCTATCTTGCTGAGGATAAATGAATCCGAGGTGGCTGAAGATAAAAGCATCTTGACTGCTGCCGGGAAAATAAATCCTTGGCTGCCGTTGGGAAAGAGAATTCCTGATGACCTCTACTGGGGAGTTCCAATCTAATAGGCTCATGCTGGGGAGGTAAGATCGAGAATCTTCAGCTTGATGGGAAGTAACCCTGGCGACCTCACTGGGGAACTCAAGATTTCTTTTCCTAAGACTCTGGGGGGAGAAGGCTCATTAGTCTGGCTCCGCTGGGGATTGACAATTTGAAGTTTTAGCTCGGCTGGCGATACTGAAACTTAAACTCTGGGGGGAAATGAGTCCTAGAGGATCCTCTGGCTGGGGATAACAAGGATAAGCTCCTCTGGGGATCATATTGATAAGTTGTGCTGGGAGACTCTTGATGAACTCCGCTGGGGATAGGACGAACTTTGGCGAGTGCGATCTTCCGTGGTTGTTAGCTGAGGATAACCCAGTTATGAGCCTTTGTGAGGAATAACTTTGAATAAAACTCGGGAGAGACGTTCGTGCTCTGCGGGGAGATACCTTCAAGAACCTTACTGGGGATAAGCTTCGAGAGTCTGCTGGAGATAAACCTCAGGGTTTGCTAGGGATGTGGATTCCAAATCTCTTGAGGGGTTTCCTTTGAAAGGGTGTCAAGATATCCGTCTGTACCTTCATCCTATCAGTAATCCTCTTTCTTAGGTTCATTTAGGAAGTGATTATGTTTCAAATGCATATGCCTATTTAACAACACGTTGGACGTTTCTCAAAATAAAACAATTAGTGCAAGAGAAAAAGAAAAGGGAAATGACACAAATTTTTGGGAAGAGTATTTGTATTGATTTTCTTTGAGTATATTTGTACAAAGGAGACAATCATCCTAGTAAGAGGACTTTGTCGTAAATACAAAATAAAGGATGGCTATGTGAAATAATTCCATGGGATTCCGTTCTGCTATAGCTTTCACAACTCTGAATATCTGTCCATTCAATGCTTCGTTTGACGATGGCTGGATTGATCAGAAGTCTGGAACTGGTTGATGAAGAGATTGTCTTTGAAGTGATCCGACGAGACATAGTCATACGCTTTAATTCCCTAATTTTTGCCTGAATCGCCCTTTCGGGTTTTCGATCCACCGGGAAACCCCTTTTTGCCCAAGCCGCCCTTTCGGGTTTTCGACTTGCCGGGTATACAGATTTTTTCGTTTTTATCCCTAATTTTTGCCTGAACCGCCCTTTCGGGTTTTCGGTTCACCGGGATGCCCATTTTTGCCCAAGCCGCCCTTTCGGGTTTTCGACTTGTCGGGTTATTTTATGCGTAGTATCTTTTGACTATGTCTGTATTCGCAGGGTGCGGCAAATCGTCGCCGTCCATGGTGGTCAGAATCATTGCACCACCAGAAAATATGCTCTTGATCACAAATGGTCCTTCATATGTAGGAGTCCATTTGCCCCTGGGATCACTTTGCGGCAAGATAATCCGCTTGATTACGAGATCCCCGACTCGATACACTTGACGTCTGACTTTCTTATTGAAGGCCTTGATCATCCGCTTTTGATACGTCTGACCATGGCAGATAGCAGCGAGTCGTTTCTCGTCGATCAGATTGAGTTGATCAAGTCGGGTCTGCATCCAATCATCTTCATTCAAACCCGCATCCTTCATAATCCTTAGAGAGGGGATCTGGACTTCCATAGGCAAAACAGCTTCCATGCCATAAACCAAAGAAAATGGGGTTGCCCCTGTTGAAGTACGTACCGTCGTACGGTATCCATGCAGAGCAAGCGGTAACATCTCATGCCAGTCTTTGTAAGTGACTGTCATTTTCTGAATGATCTTCTTAATGTTTTTGTTCGCAGCTTCAACAGCACCGTTCATCTTCGGCCGATAGGGAGATGAATTGTGATGATAAATCTTGAACTGTTCGCATAATGCAGTGATCATTGTGTTGTTCAGATTTGTACCGTTGTCCGTGATGATCCTGTCTGGAACACCATACCGGCATATGAGATTTTGCTTGATAAAGCGGGCAACCACATTTTTGGTGACAGAGGCGAAGGAAGCTGCTTCGACCCATTTAGTGAAGTAGTCAATGGCAACCAGGATGAAGCGATGTCCATTGGAAGATGTGGGCTTGATCTCTCCGATCATATCAATGCCCCACATTGCAAAGGGCCACGGAGCAGTCAGGACGTTGAGGGGAACTGGAGGAATATGAACTTTGTCAGCATAGACTTGACACTTGTGGAAAGTACGGGAATGTTGATGGCAGTCAGCCTCCATGGTAGACCAATAATAGCCTGCCCTTAGGATCTTCTTAGCCATTGTATGCCCGCTCAAGTGAGTGCCAAATGTGTCGCTGTGTACATCAGTCATGATCAACTCTGCTTCAGCTTTATCCACACATCGGAGTAATACACAATCATGGCTTCGTTTGTAAAGGATGTCGTTGCTCAGGAAGAACTTAGCAGCAAATTTCCTTAAGAACTTCTTGTCATTCACGGAAGCTCCTTCAGGATAATCTTTAGTCTCGAGATACCTTTTGATTTCATGGAACCAAGGTTGTTCCACTACTTCTTCGGTATTAATCTCGTGGCAATGCGCAGGTTCGTCCATTCGCTTGATGGTGATTTGGGGAGCCTCGTTATCCCAGTTGAGTTTAAACATGGAGGACATTGTGGCTAGAGCATCTGCTAGCTGATTCTCTTCTCGCGGGAAATGCTCGAAGGTAACTTGCTCGAAATGAGGCAACAATGTCAAGACATGTTCTTTGTATGGGATAAGATTAGGATGCTTGGTATCCCACTCTCCTTTGATTTGACTGATAACCAAAGCCGAGTCCCCAAATATGATCAAAGATTTGATCCCCAAGTCTATAGCAGCCTTGAGACCAAAGATGCAGGCTTCATACTCAGCCATGTTATTTGTGCAGCTGAAGCAAAGTCGGGCCGTGAAAGGAGTGTGGCAGCCTTCCGGAGAAATGAGCACCGTGCCAATACCGTTTCCAAGTGCGTTTGAAGCACCATCAAAGCACAGGGTCCATCGGGATCCCTTTTCGGGTCCGTCATACGGTCCGTCACTTTCAACGTTGTCCAAATTCATGATGTCCTCGTCTGGGAAGTCAAATCTCATGGGTTGATAGTCTTCGATAGCCTGATGAGCCAGATGGTCAGCTAGTACACTCCCTTTTATAGCTTTTTGGGTGGTATACTGGATGTCATACTCGGTCAAGATCATTTGCCATCTAGCTATCCTTCTAGATAAAGCGGGCTTCTCGAAGATATACTTGATAGGGTCCATCTTGGAAATCAACAAGGTAGTATGAGTCAACATATACTGTCTTAGTCGGCGAGCAGCCCATACCAAAGCGCAGCAAGTTTTCTCGAGCAGTGAGTAGCGAGTCTCACAATCGGTAAACTTTTTGCTAAGGTAATAAATAACATGCTCTTTTCGACCAGACTCGTCATGCTGGCCCAAAACACACCCCATTGAGTTATCCAAGACGGTCAAATACATGATCAATGGTCTTCCTTCGACGGGTGGCATCAGAATAGGAGGTTCTAGTAAATACTCCTTGATTCTATCAAAAGCAGCTTGGCAGTCGTCGTTCCATTCAACTACCTGATCTTTCTTCAAGAGTTTGAAAATTGGCTCACAGGTAGAAGTCAGATGTGAGATGAATCTGGCAATATAGTTTAAGCGCCCCAAGAATCCCCTAACCTCCTTTTCAGTACGGGGAGCAGGCATCTCTTGTATTGCTTTTACTTTTGCCGGATCGACTTCAATGCCTTTGTTACTTACAATGAATCCCAAGAGTTTACCAGACCTAACTCCAAAAGTGCATTTGCTTGGATTCAGCCTGAGCTTGTATTCTTTTAACCTGGCAAACAACTTCTCCAAATGCTCAAGGTGATCTTCCTCTGTTTGTGATCGAGCTATCATATCGTCTACGTAAACTTAAATCTCATGATGTATCATGTCATGAAATAAAGCTACCATGGCGCGTTGATAAGTTGCCCCTGCGTTCTTGAGCCCGAACGGCATCACTTTGTAACAGAAAGTGCCCCATTGTGTGACAAAAGTTGTTTTCTCCATATCCTCGGGAGCCATTTTAATTTGGTTGTAGCCCGAGAATTCGTCCATGAAGGAAAACACTTAATGCTGAGCTGTATTATCGATCAAGATGTCAATATGAGGTAGCGGGAAATCATCTTTAGGGCTGGCCCTATTCAAATCCCGGTAGTCCACACACATTCTGACTTTGCCATCTTTCTTTGGTACCGGTACAATGTTAGCGACCCATTGAGGATAGGACGTAACAGCCAGGAAGCCAGCATCGAATTGCTTCATTACCTCTGCTTTGATCTTTTCGGACATGTCATGCCTCATTCGGCGAACTTTTTGCTTGATTGGTGGACAGTCTTCTCTTGTGGGGAGACGGTGAACCACGATGTCAGTGTCTAGACCCGGCATGTCTTCATAGGACCAAGCGAAGATTTCAACATACTCATTCAGCAACTGTACCAAGCGCTCCTTGACTTTTGGTTCCAGGTTGGCACCCACTTGCACCTCCTTCTGATTCTCCTCGGTTCCCAAGTTAACAACTTCCAATGGTTCTTCATGCGGTAAGATGGCCCTTTCCTCTTGTTGCAGAAGTCTGGCTAGTTCCCCGGGTACTTCACAACCTTCATCATCTTCATGCTCGGCTAGATTGACCAGATCTTTAGAGTTATTGAAAGATACAGCAGTATAGTCACCCATGGAATCCGGAGTGGATGGGTACCTGCATTGGTGAGTGTGGGTGTGTGTAAGGGATAGCCATCCTTAAACAAAAAATGCAAAAGGAAAGAAAATGAACATAAGCAGTTTATCAAATGAAAAACGTCCAATGAATCATTAAACATGGCATATGAATATGAAAAATAGTCAAAGCCCTTACAAGTGGACCTACATGCCCCGGGCAAGGCAGGAGGTGAAAAGATAGTGTACGGATTGTTTGAAAGTAAAATATTACAGACCAAATAAGAAATGTTTAACAGATAAATTACTGATGAATAAAAGTGATGGGGACAAAGTCTTTAGCCTCCCAATTGCTCGATCCTCCTCTGACAGTTGGATAAATCCACTCTTCAAAGTTGCTTTCCTTGTCTTCATCTTCCAGGGCGTTGATTTGGTAAGGAGAAATTTTGATCGGCGCTCTTTCAATCTTTGACTGGCGCATAGCTTTCTGGCCAGCGGCTGTGAAACCTAATCCAAACTTATCAGTCTTATGCGGAAAATCGGGTAACTGCCCCCACGCTGAATTCTTCCCTTCTTTGATTGCGGCTCTTGCATCCTCCAGAGATGCCATCCTGGCCATCTGTCTCGGTGCCTCGGCTGCCAACTTTGTTACTGCTATTTCAGGAAGAACTTCTTCGAAATGTTGAAACGGCGTCTCAATGAAACTCTCCTTCAACCTCCACATACCGGAAAGAATTTAAGTGACTAATCATGTACTCTTCTTCGCCGTGGACAGTGATGATCTTTCCCTTGACAGGATACTTCAGCATTTGATGCAAGGAGGAGGTGACTGCCCCAACATGATGTATCCAAGGTCTACCCAGCAGGCAGGAGTATGATGGACGGATGTCCATTACATAGAAAGTGGATTTAAACACCTCAGTACCTATCTTGATGGGAATTTCAACCTCTCCATGGACCATTCTTTTCGACCCATCGAAAGCTCTGACGACAATATCACTTGGCTTCAATTCTAACCCTTCGCAATCTAGCCGGTCCAAGGCCTTCTTAGGCAAAACATTCAGTGACGAACCAATATCAACCAAAACATGTGCAAGGGTGGTTCCGCAACACTCGATTGAAATATGCAAAGCATCATTGTGGTTTCGGCCTTTAGGGGTTAGGTCGACATCAAAAAAACCTAATCCATTGTCCGCAGTCAGGCTAGCCACGCAATGTTGAAATTGATCCGCAGAGGTTTCCTGGGGCACATGAGCTGCCTTCAGAAACTTAATCAAAGCTTGAGCGTGCGCTTCTGAGCAAAGCAATAGTGCCAGCATGGAGATCTTGGAGGGCGTTTGCCCCAACTGTTCCACCACATCGTAATCACTTCTCTTGATTATCCTCAAAATCTCGTCCATTTCTTTCTTGGAGGCTTCCGGGATCACCAAGGGTTGAGCCCTCGTCCTGACGGGCTCATCCTGTATTCCCTTTCCTTTATCGGCAACGGTAGGAAAGACAACACTAGGAAAAACAACCTCTTCGATCAAAGGAGTTCTGGCAGAGAGCTTTACTGGTGCAGGGATGACTTCTTTAGCTGATGAGGGTCCAAAGACTGCTCTTGGAGGGGCAATCTCTGGAGAAAATATTCTCCCGCTCCTGGTGATTTTGTTGGTGCCCGCAATGTTACTAATGCTGGCTTCTTCATCATCCGAACTTTCTTCAATTACTTCGATTTGCTTGATACCATGGTAGTAGATGTCACCACCATAGTTCCAAGGTATAGACTTCTCAGAAACATAGGGAACAGGCCCCGGCATTGTTATCTTCAAAGGTATAGATTTTGCAGCTGGTGTAATCTTAACTGGCTTTTTGACGGCCTTGGAAAGATTGGTGTGAATGGTTATGATTGAGATATTTTCAACATGAACTGGAACAGCAGAAACTTTTTCGAACAAAATTTGTCGGCTATCCATAAGGCCTTGGATGCCTTTCTTCAGTAGCGGACAATCAATCGGCAGAGAGTGGCAACAGTAGCAGTCCTCTTTACATCCCGGGAAGATCCCGACCCTTAACAAATTCAACTTAATGGTTAGCAGTGGAGTAGTCAGATCACTGACGTCAGCAACATACAAATCCTCTTCAATGGCATTGATATTTCGGCCGTGCTTCGGCATAGGTGCAGATATCACATTGGGCTTCTCTGGAGCGTCAAACTCTACCTCCTTAGCCTCTATCAGGTCTTGGATCTTATGCTTGAGTGCCCAACAATCATTGGTGTCGTGTCCAACACTGTCTGAATGATAGGCGCAGTTAGCATTGGCATGATAATGCGGGGAGGACGTATTTACATTCTTTGGCACCTCCTTGATGGTGGCAAGATTCAACTTCAATAGATGGGGAAGCACTTGCGCTGGAGTCATATTAATACGGGTGAACTGCCGTTGTGGCCTTTCCACCCGTTGTTGATTTGGTCTGGACTGGTTATAGCGAGGCTGCTCACTCGGAGTGTTTTGAATCATTACGGCCCCCACAGTTGGCCGACGCTCCATCTTCCCTGCTCTTCTCTGAGAATATACCATAGCTGTCTCCTTCTTAAAAGGCTTCTTCTCAACACTTGCAGCAACACCCTTCTGGATCTTTCCTGACTTGATGCCAGCTTCTAT
Organism: Vicia faba; assembly: GCA_948472305.1. Lineage (NCBI taxonomy): Eukaryota > Viridiplantae > Streptophyta > Magnoliopsida > Fabales > Fabaceae > Vicia > Vicia faba. Next base: position 1,358,137,755 of record OX451739.1, on the reverse strand, counting down.
TCTTTCGCCTGTTAAGATCAAATCGGTAAACCCCGCGGAAGAGTTACCAATTAGATGATTGAAAAATGGCCCAGATAGGGTCCCAAGAAACATATCAACGAGCTCACGATCGGTTAAAGGAGGCTGCACCCTGCCAGCCAAATCCCTCCATTTTTGTGCATACTCTTTGAATCCCTCACTTGTTCCTAGTGACATACCCTGAAGTTGGGTACGAGTAGGAGCAAGATTAGAATTATACTGGTATTGTTTGTAGAAAGCGGTGGCCAAATCTTCCCAATTTCTGACACTGGTTCCTTCTAGCTGATAAAACCACTCCAACTGAGCTCCCGACAGGCTGTCTTGAAAGAAATGAATCCAGAGATTTTTATCTGCCGTATAGGGTTGAATTTTTCTCACGTAGGACCTGAGGTGCATTTTGGGACAGGACAGCCCATCATACCTCACAAACACTGGCACTTTGAATTTTGGGGGAATCACAATTCCGGCAACCAAGCCCATGTCTTCAAAATCCAAACCCGGTACCCTTTGCAATTCCATGGCAGCCAATCTGTCTTCTAAACCTTTATATTTGTCATCAGCCGGAGGATACTGCTGGTCAGAACAATCTTCATCCTCTTCAACCTCTTCCTCCTCTGCATCAGACTCGGAAGGCACCGCAACTCGATCTCTTTTACTAGTCCCTTCATCAGAAGTAGGAGGAAATTCAAGCACTCTCCGAGCTTCTCTGTCAAATCTTCTCCCCAAAGTAGCCACTCCGACCCTCTTTTTCTTCTTCACTGGGTCCTTATTCTCCAAATGAGCCTTGATGTCCTCTTGACTCTTAACCAAAGTCATCAAGAGTTGCTGGAACTGTGCATTCTGGGCTTGTAGGTCTTTGACTGTTTGCTCGAGATCCATCCTACTGAAATAAACAGCAGATAGATAAGGAAACCTGGAGTGAGACCTGCTTATGCACATGATGAATGGTATGCTGATGTATGCAATGCATTCAAGGATTTAGGACATTCAAAATTGTTTCAGACAAAGAAGAACGCACGTCATATTAATAAGAAGAAATTTGTTAGTACATAAATGCCCCATGGGCCAAATGTTACAAAATAAACTTCTTAAGGCAAAAAGACATTGCGCATCCTCTTCGGTGCGATGTAGGTGTTGAGGGCCTCTTGCTCATGGAGTCGGCGGGTAAGCTCTAGAACCTTCTTTTCACTGGCGTAGTAGCTAGCTTCAAAAGTGTTCCGTTCCTCCTTGAGCTGAATCCAACTTTTCTGCATTTCCTCCCATGATGTAGGCATGTCTGGATGCAGGATGGTGTAGGGAACCTCTCCTTCATTGACGGGCTCTTTAATCACTGGGAGTACATGAGGATAAGGCATCATTAGACTTTGGGATCGGGCTCGTACCCACTTGAGATAGGGCTCAAGAGGGATGGAGTTCTTGTGTCCCAGAGTCTTGTTATCAACCTTGTTGAGTTTTCCCCAAGCTCTGACGAATCTTTGGCAAAGTCCTTGCGCATCGTTGTCGAAGTCAAAAACTAGGATAGGAATCAACATGTCATGAGGGCCATCCCTCCGTGCATATCCAAATTGCCTCAAAGCTAGGCAAGGGTTGTAGGTGATACCTCCCCTAATTCCAAGTAAAGGAACATTAGGAAACTCTCCGCAACGATCGACGATGATGACATTTTCTCTGGACCGAGAACACCAATGCACATCAGAATGAGTAAGAGTCATCAATCGCTGGGACCACCTTGTACCTTGGTCATTCTTCAAGACAGATTGTGGAAGGTGCGAAATAAACCACCTTGCGAGGATAGGAGTACAGCACATGAGAACACCCCTCTTTCTCATTGTTCGTGTGTAAAATGAGTGAAGGATGTCCCCAAGCAATGTTGGTATTGGATTTCTGGACAAGAAGATTTTGACGGCGTTGACATCTACTAATTGGTCAGGATTTGGGAACAAGACCAACCCGTAGATAAGGAGTGCCACAATTTCTTCAAAGGCTTGCAGGTCCAATGAGTTCCGGCATTCTTGTGCCTTTTCAAACAAGAATTTTGCTAAGAATCCTTTGACGCCACTTCTGGTTTCCCAATGCCCCTTGATGTCAGATGGTTGTAGATGTAATGCTCGAGCAACATCTTCCGGCTTTGGTTCCTTTTCCGTACCGTTGAAGGGTAGTTGATTAAGGATAGGGATTCTTAGGAGTTGAGAAAACTCCTCCAAAGTGGGTACCAACTGGTAATCTGGGAAAGTGAAGCAGTGGTGAAGAGGGTCAAAGAATTGGAATAGCACTTTCATCATGTCTTCTTCAATGTTGGTGTTGACTAGGCTGAGCAGTCTACCATGTCTTTCACTGAAGGATGAATTTTCCGGAATTCTTGAGGTGATCTCCTTGAGTTGAGGAGAGATTCTCACAAGGTTGACTTGAATGGTATTTCTGCGAGGGATTTCCATGTCCTACAAAACAAGAACAAAGATGAAGATCCAGAACCCTTGAAATGGTTAGTGAATGCATATGATGCTTTATGATGTTTATGATGTATGCACAAAATATATGTACAAGCAAATCACACCAAACCCTAGTTTCAGGCTTGCATGGGGTTTCATAGGTAAGTACCCTCTTGAGTGTAGTTGGCTTAAAAACCTGTCCTATAAATAGTAACCGGGTTCTAAGGAGCTCAATATCATTGGATTGTTTTCAATGTTCATTGTTTTGGTTTAGCCACTTAACTAGCGACCAAAATATTCCAAGAAAACAACCCTCAATGAGTGTAGTATCGAGTATCTACCAACTTCGGACTGCACCAAAGCCGGTCATCTCACTACCCCTAATAAAAGGCCAAGATGGTCAAGTAAGGTTCTAGGTCATTAGTGCTTAGTGACATCACTCAGCGGCCCCATACTCTCCTTGATTGAACTCAAGGGTTACCGGTACTCACAAATATGTCGCACTAATATAGCTATTGCTTAGACCGTGTCGGTATACCCTGCACAGTTTCCACAACGTATTGCTATCTATGAATGTTTCCCAAAATCCGGGTGGAGGATTGTAAACCCAAACAATAGAGCCAAAGTATAAAGCAAGCAAATCAAACAATTAGTCATGCAAGAGGGTGATCTAAGCCCTAAGGTTACTCCACTTTTAAAATCTCTTCCCCAACAGAGTCGCCAGTTCTGTGATACAGTGGGAGAACTGACTAGGGTTTTGCGTTTGTTTTCGCAAATGTTTCGGTTGAGCAAGAGTCGCCACCGACTTTTTATTTTATCCTAAGGAAAGGTTTAAAAAGCACAGCAAAAACCTTTGAGATTTTTCTTGGGTTCGGGGAGTAGATTATAGAAGGGGAAGGTATTAGCACCCCTTCTATCCATGGTTATCCATGGGCTCTTAGGTACTTGCTTAGATCAACTTGCCTTGGTTTTCAATTGTTTGAAATGGTGCTTTGTGTGTGGTTTTGAAAAGGTTTTAAAAAAGATGCCTTATGTAGGCTAGCCTTGTAACAATTCTTTACTCGAATGTTTTACAAAAGGTGTTTGTCTTTTTGAAAAGTTATTTCAAGATTTTTTGAAGATTTGTTTTGAAAGTGTTTGTGAAGTGGATTTTGAAATAAGGCAAGTGTTTTCTCGGAAAGTTGACAAGTACCTAAGAGTTCATCTACCCTAAAATTTTCTCAAAGATTTTTATTATGTTTTAAACTTTTTTGACAATTTTGTTCCACCATTGCATTTGGTGGACAATCTTGTTTTAGGAGATGAAAGGGACGGGCACGGGTCATCGTTTAGACCATAGTTGCAATAGTGTTAAATGTCTTTGGGCAATTTTCTTTAAAAGGGACTTGATCATTCATTTAAGTAACATTTTGAGGGACTATGATCATTTGATTGTTTGTTTTTACCCAAAGAAATTCAACATACAACATGGCCCTATTATTTGAAGGCAACAAAGTGGAGTACCCTAGGGGGGTGCAAGTGTGAAATGTGTGTCCATTTTCATGCTCATTTATCTTGTATTAGGTCCAACTATTTTGTTCATTTTTATTCGCATACAAAACCCTAATTCTAGCATAGTATGTTTAGAAAGCGATAAAGTGCAAAATTTAAATTCCTACGCTATTACATCACAATAATATAGGGAGGGGGGTACAATGTTCAAATGGGGATATATTTTGACAAGAAATTAAACCTAAAACTATTACATCAATTTTGAATTTATACAATTTAATTAAGGTACAATAATTAAATAAAAAAAATGGAACAAAATATGCAAGATGCAAAAAATGTTTTGTATATGTATGACAAAAAAGTATTATTTATAAAGAAAAAAAATAAAAAAGTATTATTTTTTTTGGAGTATTTTTTAAATTTAGGGCAAAAACCCTAATTCTATTAAATATAACATGCCATTTATTTATTATGAACAAATATTTATGTATATATACAAAAATAAAATAAAATGAGGTATTTGTCAAAAATGCATTTTTTATATTAAATATTAATAAGAAAAAATAGAAGGGGTATATATTTTGTATTTATCCTAAATATATTAATGAGTATATGTATATATGTATTATTTTAAATATGTATTATATATATAAATAATAATAATATTTAATATTTTAGAAAATAGTATTTTTTCATATAAATATTTTCAGAAGGCAAAAATGAAAAATAAAAATGAAAATAAATGTGTTTTTACATATTTCTTAATATTTTAACAAAATGTATATATTTCTTTATTTATGTATAAACTAGAAGAAAATCAAATAAATACCTAATAAATTAAAAAATGGTGAGGAAAAATATTTTTATGTTTTTAATATTATTAACAAAAATAAATAAGTCAGAAATAAAAAAGAAAAGTCAAAAAATCAAGCAAATGGACAAAATGGGCTCAGGGGGTGCAATATCAAAAACATGGTGTGAATAAAAAAAATGACACAGGCCCAGCCCACATAGCATCTTCTTCAACCTTCAGCCAAAAATGTATCAAAAACGCGCGCTTCTAACAGGGATTCAAACATCCTGATTCTTTGAGCTTTTGCACAAACTTCCAACACAAAAGATGTTAAGCATGAAACCACGATTCCAAATATATAAAGAACATCTCCTAACTCTCAAAAATGAGAGAGAATTTTAATGATCCCAAATCCTAACCTAAGTTTTCTGTCATTTTCAAACTCCAAATTCTCTCTACTCAGGCAAAAGAAATGAAAAGTAAAAGAATGTACATGTTCAGTGGCATGAATAGGACATTGTTTCTTCACAAACTTAAGACTAATGATGCATAATAAGAGAGATACGAGTTCATCAAAATACCTGTTCAGCTGGAGTTCTAACTGGCAAATGGGGAGCTTACAGTGCAAGATACTGATTGCTATAGCTTCCTTGAGATGTGGTGATGTTGTTCCAATATCTACTTTGCCTTGAGACACCTTGAACTGAGCTGTAGAACTTCAACTGCAAAATGAAAAAGTGAAAATGGTGGAACTTGTTAGAGGAGTTACAGGTCGTGTTTCAAGGCATGGTTAGATTGCATATGTGCTAGGGAATGTGTATGAACTGATTTTTGCAAAAGAGCTTGAAGGAAATGGAAGATAGCACTCAAACTGCAGGCTTTGCCCTGTTTGTGCAGTTTGAGGGTGATTATGGCAATGGGAGTGTTTGAGAGGTGCAAGGGTCGTGTATCAGCTTGGTTATGATCTGTGTAATGTGTTTGATAACTTAGTTCTTGTGTGTCTAAGCTGAGATGGATGTTGTGTGTTGTTATGGCACTTTTCTTCACTCTTAAGCAATAAAATGCAACTTGATGGTTTAGGTCAGTAGGGGACCTCTAATCCTGCTGCAAAGCTTCTTTTGATCAGAGCAATTTTGTCCATAATCTTGTGCCAAAGAGATTTAGCTTGTACTTGCTTGATTTACCAATTAGACATAAAGTGAACTTTTGCAAAAATGGATAGTTCACTTTATCTAAAAATGGATTAGGCTTGTGTACAATGCTTGAACTCATAGAATAACACTTTGACACAATGAACAAGCATTAAATTATTGAGTGTAACTTGGTTTAAGGACCTGTAATCTAATCTAAAGCATGCTGAGTTCAAATGGCAAGGTTATGAACATGTAACTTGGTTATGAACAAAGTGGTTTTTTGCTATATTGTGAAATTCGATTCTCTCAAGTTATGAGGTTGTTTGATGAGTTCTTGGACATTTTGGAAAGCTTGGAATGTGTACTACAATCCATCTTTGAAATGCAAATTGAAATTCCAAGTGGAAGTGTATGGAAAATGGCCTTGAAGTTAGGTAGAAAAACCTTGTCAAAATAGGTCAAAAATTCACTAAGTTAAGAATGATTTAGTGCCCTTATTCAAAAAATTGTAACTTGAGATACAAGCTTCAAATGAGAAAACTTTGTGAATCAAAGTTGTAGATTATGCAACAAGCTACAACTTTCATGTTTTGACTTTTGTTTGAATCCCAATGGATCTTGGTGAAAAAGTGGGGCAAAGTTGGAAAAAAAATTACGGTTTTCCATAACTTAGAAAAATTCTAAGTTATGAAAAATTCTAATTTTTAACCCTAATTTGCATTTTGTGATTTCTTGGTGAACAAGTTTCATGATTTGGCATGTTTTGATGAAAAATGAATCTTGACTCTTGATTTTGACCAAAAAGTCAAAGTTTGACTTTTCAGTATACAGTCAAAATTGATCAATTGACTGGGAAATTCAACTGTCAATCCTGTGTACTTGGGATCTTTTGAGTTTGTTGATCATGCCAAGATAATTCCATGGGGTCCTTGAGTCCATGTGTGAGCTTGGTTTTCCATTGGCTAGGTCAAACAGTCAAAAATTGCCTTTGTGCAGTCAAAACCCTAAAAATGACCATTTTGCCCTTTTGGTGATCTGATCAAATTTCTTGGGGAATTGTGATCCAAACTTGATCAAATGATTCATATGAGTTCATAATGTTGATGTGGGTCAATTTTCATGAGATTTGACTGTCAATTGGCCACAGTTGACTTTTTCCCCAATACAGCTGATTTCTAGGTCAACTGTCCAATTGACTGGGCAAAACTTGGAATCAAGACTTGAAACTTGATATGGGTAAACTTGGGAGTCCACTATGAAACATGAAAGTCATCTTGGGCACTTCAGGTCAAAGCATCTTTGTGCAAACACCAACCCTAATTTGAGTCCACAATGCAAGGAGAGGTCTTGAGTAGATGAAACCCTGACTGGATCTTGAGCTTCAAAGGCTTTGTGGTGAGAAATCAATGAGAAATGGGAGGGCAAATTTTGGGGTACAACAGTATTCTTCTCCTTTCTTTTGTCGTGCTCTCTTCCATAACTCATGGCGTGATGGTGGAGATGGACTACCATTATCATCTAATGTGGAATTATCTCTCGATGATGACTTTTCTTTCATAATTTTCTCCTCAAGCAAGCGATACCCTCCACGAGACAATAAGTGTGGGTATACATTCTTAGCCACATTATCCTTACCCTTTTTACTTTTTTCCTATTATAAACTCAAACAAGTAATTAATCACTAAATATAATAAAAATGTTATGAACACAAAACATATAACTCATACTAACCTTAAATTCAGGGGTATCTTGAATCTTGAGAACCTCTTTCTATGCGTCTTTCGTAATAAAGTTGTACTTGACATATGGAGGAGGATCATTTTCTATGGGATGATTAATATATCTATCTGTGAGTTGTGTCTTAAAACCTCTCCATCGCTCTCCCGCATATTTAATCCATTCTTTCTTCAACCTATCCTTCTTTGGATCTTTACATTCTGGAATAGTAAAATGAGCCTACAAATATAGTATATGTCATATGTTGTTAATTAGTATATGATTATAAAATATAATAAAGTATTATATTTAAAATACCTGAATATCAGTTCAAATAGCATCTTTTACACCTTCATCTACTTCTTTCCAATCATTTTTCACAATACTACAGTACTGCCGAGCAAGACATGCTATATAACTCTTGAAATGTGTATCATTTTTACCAACACCAATACATTCATAGGTTCTTGCATTAAACTCGACCTTTATCTTTTCACCTGTTTGATGAACTTTGTCAATTTGTTTCATGAAAGTGGGACTTCTAACTCTTCTTTTATTGGAGTTACTAGATGAAGAAGGGTTGTCGTTTGAATAACCCATGTATTTGTTTACACAAAATAAAAATAATTAGAAATAATATTAAGCACAAAATAAAAACAATTAGAAATAAAATTAAGCACAAAATAAAAACAATTAGAAAATAAAGTAACATGGAATTAACTTATAAAAAAAATCTTACTAGTCCTCCCATATCGCTTCTTCATGGTCTATGCGAATAGCATGCACATCATCCCCTTCATTTTCTTCAATGAATGTAGTCACATTTGTTGAGAAAGGATAAGTTTCAGAAATATCAAGATTCTCATCATGATTTTCATCACTATCATGGACCTTTCCTTGTAAAACCACTGACCACTTTTTATTAGAAGAATCTGTGACATAAAACACTTGTTTTGCTTGAGATGCCATGATGAATGGTTCGTTCGCATAAGCTAACTTGATAAGATCAACCAGTGTAACTCCAAATTCATTGATTCTTACACCACTGTTGATATCAATCCATTTGCATTTAAATACAGGAACTTTAAACACAATATAATTAACTTCCCAAATCTCTTCAATCACCCCAAAGTACGGTGTAGATGCCATAACTGGGTTTTTATCTTTAGCACTAGAGAAGTGCATGGACTCGGCCACAATCATTACCCTACTATTTTGCGTGGTACTACGGTCATCCTTTGACTTTGTATAAAAAGAGGTTTTATTAATATCATATCCACTCCAAGTTATTATGTTACATTTAGGCCCATAAGACAACCACTTAATTGTATTAGAAACACTATCTTCATTAACAATTCTTTCTTTAAACCATTCAGAGAAACTCTTATTATACTCTTTTAACAACCCTCTTTCATTCATCTTGGGGTACTTTTTCTTTATGATGCTTTTGTGAGCAGATAAGTAAGGTTGAACTTCATCTATGTTATTCAATATATACAAATGCGCTTGAACAACCACATCAATACTTAAGCTCTTGACTTTTAAACCTTGTGTACCCACACCCTCATATCTTCCATCATGACGAGACTTGGGAACCCCTACAACATCCACTCCTGACAAATAGTTAGAATAAAACTCAATTGCTTCTTCTGCAATGCACCTCTCAATAATCGATGCTTCCGGACGGTGTGGGTTTTTTGTATACCCTTTTAGAATCTTCATGTATCGCTCTATTGGATACATCCACCGTAAAAAAATTGAACCACATAATCTAATCTCCCTTACTAGATGAACAATCAAGTGAACCATAATGTCAAAAAATGAAGGAGGAAAATACATCTCTAATTGGCACAAGATAACTGCAGCCTCATTTTCCAAATCGTCTAACTTTAGTGGATCAATGGCTTTACAACAAATTGCATTGAAAAATAAGCACAACCTAGTTATAGTCTTCCTAACATTGTTAGGAAATATCCCACGAATAGCCAATGGTAGTAGTTGTTGCATTAAGACATGACAGTCGTGAGATTTTAAGTCAACTAATTTAAGATCTTTAACTGATACAAGCCTCTTTACATTTGATGAGTAACCATGTGGCACTTTGATACTTTGTAAACACTCACAAAAACTTGTTTTCTCTTTTTTAGACAAAGTGTAGCAGGCAGGAGGCAAATATGTCTTGTTACCTATATATTGTGGAGTTAACTCTTCTCGTATACCCATCAAACCAAAATCTAGACGAGCATTAATACCATCTTTTGTCTTGCCTTGAATGTTGAGAAGTGTTCTGATTACACTATCGCATACATTTTTCTCCACATACATCACATCAATACAATGTCTTACATCAAGACTAGACCAATATGGAAGATCGAAGAAAATCGATCTCTTTTTCCATACATTTTTCACAGTAGATCGTTTTTGGTACTTTACAAAGACAACATCAAGTCCCTGTTGTCGTTGATAAACTTCCCCTCCAGACAAGGGCTTTGGAGCAACACCATGCTCTTGTTCTCCATTGAAAGCTTTCCGCAATCTACGATATGGATGATAACGTTTTAGAAATTTTCGATGCCCGAGATAAACGGTCTTCTTTCCTTTTTCAAGCTGATGGTAACATGTGTCTTTTTCACATATAAGAAACGCCTTATGCCCTTTAACTTTATACCCATACAAATTACCATATGCCGGAAAATCGTTGATGGTGCAAAACAACATGGCATGCATATTGAACTGCTCTCCAGAATACGCATCAAAAACATCCACCCCTTCCTCCCACAACACTCTTAAATCATCAAGCAGTGGACTTAGATAAACGTCTATGTCATTTCCTGGTTGTTTTAGGCCCGATATCATCGATAACATAATATATTTACGCTTCATGCACAGCCTAGGAGATAGGTTGTAAATCACCAGGAGAACAGGCTAGGATCCAATCATTATCTTCCAGAGCTTCATCAATAGAAGTTGGCTCAATCAGAGATACCAATCCAAACAATGATTCTTCATTGATTCTGAGAGAGGATCTTGTTATGATGGGATCTTCTTTCCTTCCAATAATCACGTCTTCTTTATGAGCTGAAGAGATTCTAGGAAACCTTTTCTGAGTGGGTTGTTCAGAGATTCTGAGATTATCCAGAGCATTGTCAAGAGGATGATCTTTTGAGTCTTCCTTTGCTTCTAAAGTTTCAGATTTTAAGGGATGATCTTCTGTACCTACAGAAATATCAATTTGCTTTGGCTGTTGCTGGACAAGCTTATCATTAAACCTGACTTTGATTGATTTTTCAACAATCAGAGTTTGTGTTGTATACTCTATAGCCTTTTGAGTGTTCAGAATATCCAAGCAGAAAACACTTTTATGCTTTAGAATCAAACTTGTTCAGATTTTCTTTAGTGTTCAGAATAAAACAAGTACATCCAAAAGGATGGAAATAAGAAATGTTGGGTTTTCTGTTTTTCCACAATTCATAGGGAGTCTTTTCAAGAATAGGTCTTATAGAGATTCTATTCTGAATATAACATGTTGTGTTCACAGCTTCTTCCCAAAAGTTCTTTGCCATATTAGTTTCATTGATCATGGTTCTGGCCATTTCTTGTAACGTTCTATTCTTTCGTTCTACAACTCCATTTTGTTGGGGAGTTCTAGGACAAGAGAAATTATGAACAATACCATTTTCTTTAAAATATTTTTCAAAATAATGGTTTTTAAATTCACCACCATAATCACTTCTGACTTTTATAATTCTAAAATCTTTTTCGTTTTGCACTTGGTTACAAAAGTCAATGAACACATAATGTGACTCATCCTTGTGTTTTAAAAACTTAACCCATGTCCATCTGCTGAAGTCATCAACAATGACCAATCCATACTTCTTGCCTCTGATGGATGCAGTTTTAACTGGCCCAAACAGATCAATATGAAGTAGTTCTAATGGCCTAGAGAAAGAAACAACATTTTTGGATTTAAAGGAAGGTTTTGAAAATTCTCCTTTTTGACATGCTTCGCACAGAGCTTCTGAGTTGTACTTCAGATTGGGAAGTCCTAATGCACATACACTCTGGGTTCCATATCAATCTAAGACATCATACATATACATCATACATGACATTCCTCAAGACATATATCGGGCAGAATCATTATCTCTCGAACCTATCAAATTTTTCACCGGCCAATCTCACCCTCGATTCAGCTATCCAAGGGTTGATCATCAAAACACATTCCTTCTACAAATTCGACCCGTCACCTAAGACTCCATGCAGTGATGTGTTCTTTATAATGTAGCTCATTACTTAATACTCCATACAGTAATGTGAAAAACCCAGTACATTGCCTAAGACTTCACGCCACAATGTTCGAAAGCCAAATAAGATCCATCACCTAAGACTCCATGTAGTGATGTGTTCTTTACAACGTAGATCATTACCTAAGACTTCATGCAATAATGTGCCAAACTCAGTATATTGCCTAAGAATCCATGCGAAGATGTATTTTCCTCTACTTACCCATTACCTAAGAGTCCATGCAGTAATGTGCAAAACTTAGTTAATTACCTAAGACTCCATGCAGTAATGTGCGACACTCCCAATATAAATTATTGCTTAAGACTCCATGCAGTGGTGTTCGAAATCTAAATTTAACCCATTGCTTAAGAGGTCATGCAGTAGATTGCCTCATCATTTCGTGATATAGACCATTGCCTAAGACTCCATGCAGCGGTGTTCGAAATCTAAATTTAGCTCATCGCCTAAGACTCCACGCAGCAATTCGCAAACATAACTCATTGCCTCAGTCTCCAAGTAGCCATGCGTTATCAAGTGTTGTTTTATTCATCCCCCAAGTTGTGATGAATAAGTAAAGTCAAAACAAAAACATACTATATTAGTCTCCCAAGTTCTAAATCATCAGCCTCGTCTTCAAATCCTGGTAAGCGATACATCATCAACTTTGCCTATTTTTTCACAAGACTCTTAAGGGTATGCTATATCAGCGTAACCTTATGTTTGTCACATAAATTTCGGGGTATTCCAAGTATTCAATAAACTCTTAATCAGAATGCACGAAACTTGTGTATTCTCGCATTATTCGATCGGAAGATAATTAAATAGGGACAGCTGTCATACCCCAAATTTGCCCTACCTTCATGATTATATTTATGATTACATCATTGTGTGATTTCTGAAGTTAAAAATAAAGTGTTTCGATTGAAAATGATCCATCAATATCTAATGGCCCATTATTAAGAATTCAAGTCAACAGAGGGGTGTATCCTAGTTCAAGGGAGTGAGGCTTTCTAAATAAAAAAGACCCATATGCCCGTGGACCTATTTATGAAGCATGTTGGTCAATGGCCCATGAGAGTCTGATATGAAGGACTATTTTGTAAAGAAGAGGTAAGATTTTGCTTATAAAAGTGAGAAGGCCCATAAAGTTGTTTTGATGTTTTTAGTAAAGAAAGGGGGGTACGATTTCAAATTGTAAGCCCATTGGAGATGGCCCATTTCGTTTGGTGAGTAAATAGCAAAAGCGAGGGGTTTGATTACAAACTGCAGGCCCGTTAAGGCTTTTAAAGCTAGCCCGTTTGTCATTTTTTGTTATTACTGTTTTATTTTAAAACATTATTATTAAAGATTTTCTATTATTATAATTATTTTTTACAAATTATTAAGAGATTTATTATAATGATTTTATTATTTATTATTAAAATATTTTAAAACTTTTGTATTAGATATTTTTTTTATATATAATTTATTTATTAAGAGTTTTGTTTGGGAAAGATTTGTTTTATATCAAATTTGTTAAAGTCTAATATTAGGCCCAGTACCGTATTCGAAAAATGAATAATGTTGTTTGCAAAGAAAAAAGAAAAAAAAAAGAGACAGTTTTGGTGTTGGGCAGCTTAAGGCCCAAAACCATTAAGTGCATCGTAGTAAACAAATGTAACATTGTTAAGCCCAAATTCAGTAAACACTTGCTGGGCAGAAGAGAAACAACGCAAGCCAAGAATTAAGAAAATAGATAATGTACCAATTATGCAGGAAATGTGCACGCTTTCAATCCAATTAACAATTACTGTATAGATCTTAACTAAATCAAATCAATCTTATTACATTTTAAATCTAAAAAAATACATAATCTCTAATTCATATCGAATCTCAGAAAATCAGTCCCAATTGCATTCATTCAAATAACTTACAAAATAAATCCAGTCTGAAATCATATGTATTACAGAAACAGATCAATATATTACAAATTAGAATCAATTACAATGATTTCAAATCCCTAATTTTCTCTAAATCTAAGCCTTAATCAAAATTATAACGACAATACCAAATCTGTAAAAAACCCTAACCCTATAACTGAAGGGTGAGAAAACACTTAGAAGGGGGGGGGGGGGGGGGGTTGAATAAGTTTCTCTTTTTCTTTTTCTTAAAGGCTCAACAATAATGGAAAGACACGGTTATTTTTATCCTAGTTCGTTTGAACTCAAACTACTCCAGTCCACCCACCAAGGTGATTTCGCCTTTCTCAACAAAGACTTAATTCACTATAATCAACTGATTACAATCACACAACAACTGTTGTGACTAACAATGCACAAGTAATATTACAAGTGACTAACACCACTAAGACTTAAAATAGTCCTAGTCTACTTGAGAAATCTGACCAAACTTGGTCTCTCAAGGAACAATTACAAGAGTTAAATCTTTACATATAGTGAAACAAATTTGCTTCTAAGAAAGCTATATCACAACTGTGATTTTTCACTAAGATTAGTATTGCACAAAGTGTATATAAAATGATTTGTGAGCCCCGAATATTTTCACGTAGTTCTTGCTTCTTTTGAATTTATGGAGTAGTTGGCTTGCAATAAATGTTCTTCTATATATAGTAAGAAGAAAATGACCGTTGTTGCCTTCAAAAGTGGAGAGCAATAAATGTTTGCGTGTTTGCTTGCAGTATTGCATTTTCCAATGAACTAGCGTAGACACTTGAGTGCATGTAGCCGTATTTGCATTAAATGAGCAAACGACACTTTGTCAGAGCATGTTTCTTGAAAATTGACAAGACTTGTTAGCTTTTACATTCTTTCAGAACTAGTTTCACGTCTTGGTTCAGAACATGCTTGCATATCTTCTTATCAATGCTTGCTTGCTAAGTACTTCTGATCAACGCTTGCTTTCAAAGTACTTCTGAACATGGAAACCTGCTAAGCATTAGAAGATGCGTAAAATAATTTCTTATCAGAGTCAGCATCAGAACTTGCGCTAAAACAAATTGTTCTTTCATCAAAGAACTTCTTCATTTATTTTCAGCTCAGCACGTCAAAATGCTTATGTCAGAAAATTATCTGAAACAATCAAATATGTTCATCAGAGTATAAATTATATAAAATATAATTTATTTTTATCATCAAAACTCTGAGATATGATCAGAACCAATCTTGTTCTAACAATAAGTAGTCTAAGCAGAATACAGAGAGGAGGGGGGATTTTCTGGACAAAGAGACAGAGACAAAGAAGAAATTCAAACCATGTTTTGTTGTTGAAGACCGAAGAGAACACGATTAGGGTTTCAATATCTGAAAACCTAATCGCGTCATCGCTCACCCTTCAAGCACCATCGTAGCTTTCATCGCCATTCACCGTTGAACACATCTCTGAATCATCGCCCTTACTGGAACCTACGAACAAAGGAAAGTGAGAAAGATTAGAATCTTCCATCGATCGAGAACTTGAACTCATAACACGAAGTCACGAAGAGGTATACAACTAAACTTTTGTTTTGAATTTTGTTATATTATTATCGATGGGTTGTTTGGGGTCGGGTTTGCGGTAGAAGGGGAAAGGTGGAAGCATGCGCTGCCGCGGTGATGTTTGGTTAGGGTTAAAGGGAAAAGTGTTTGATAAGGTTTGGATGAGAGAAGAGTGGTGAATGAAAATGAAAACGAAATGTATTAAAATAAATTTTATTCTGTCGTTATCATGTATACGCGCGTTTACGGTTAATAGCATGCGCCTTCATTTGTGATCATCTGATTCGTATTGGACGACCGTAAGGCCAAGTCCCACCATGATTCTATGCGCCCTCGCATACAATGTCCATTCAGGCCCTCTCAAAAACGTGTACTGGGTCTAGCCCATTTATGTTAACCCCCCCATTTACTGTAATTACTAAGCAAACTTGAACAACATACCCCCTACCACTAGGCCCAATTCAATATCTGAACTCGGGCCCAGTTTCTCAATAAACCCCCTATTTTGCTCGTTAGTTAGAAAATGTGCCTCCCAGGCCAACTGGGTCTGAATTCAATATCTGAATTCAGGCCCTCACTATCTACACCCTCACCCTTTTACTTCCTAACTCAAAATACACCCCCTCAGAATTATTTAATTTTTCTGATTTTTTTTCTTTTTTCTTTATTTCTTTTCTTTATTTCTTTGTAAATTATTACTATTATTTTTTTAATATTATTATTATTATTATCATTAAATAATTATTTTTCTTTAAAAATTCATGTACATATTTTATTATTATTGCATTAAATCTTTCAATCATGCATTAATTAGAGTTTTTACAATTAATATATTTAAAAAAATTCCCAACAAATATTAAATCTCCTTTTCACAATAAACTAATCTAACAAACAATTTTTTGCAAAAGGGTTCCAAATATATTTTGACTAATCGCGCGTTCAGTCTAAAATTCTGCTATCTCTACACCCAGTCTAAATACGAGGCAATTCAAAATACTTTTGGAATCCATAAAAAACACAAACCCATACGAACTACGAATTGGAACTTTGATTCCTCATAAGAGGATAGGTAGAAATACAACTAAAATCGTGGCGAGTTCCCCTATTAAAAAATTAAAACCCCTTTGTACATAACTGTTAAACCTAAACCTAGTATCCTTAAGAATAAGGTAGATGAAAGGTGCCTAACACCTTCCTTTCGTCTAAAGAAGTCCGAAACTTAGAATCTATGTTTTACGAATTAGGGTTTCCTATTAAATTCCCTTTCTTAGGATAAAAACTAGTAGTGACGACTCCGATTTTAAAACCAGTTGCAACAACTTCAAAATATATAGAGCCTTCCTTAATCTATATACTTTCGAATCCTGCCCTTTGACGTAGAATCCTGGTGGTTGAGTAACATAGATTTCTTCATCCATTGGACCATTCAAAAATGTTGAATTTACAACTAATTGGTGCATTTTCCATCCTCTATATGCTGTTGTCGAAACAACAATTCTGATTATTTCTAACCTTGCAACAGGCGCATATACTTCGTCAAATTCAATAACAGGTTTTTATAAAACCTCTGGCCACCAATCTAGCTTTATGCTTCGCAATCTCACTATCTGGCCTTTGCTTCACCTTGTAAATCCACTTTACATCGATTGGTTTCTCGTTGGTTCTTTTGACAAGCTCCCAAGTCTTTTTCTTCTCAATAGCTCTAAGTTCTTCCTTCATGGCTTCACACCAATTCAAATTGCTCAAGGCTCCACTCAAGTCATTTGATTCTGCTTCATCCATCATCATGGCTTCTTCGATTAAGTCACCATCTGCATCGACTGCTTGATCTGGAAACCATTCATATCCAGTTAGCCTGGTCGACTCAGTTCTTGTTCTTGTCGACTTCATTTCATTCTGCACATGTGGTTCTTCATTTCGACTTGTCGAAGTATCACCTTGTTCATTTCGACTTATCGAAGCTTCGTTCTGTTCATCTTCTTCGAACACAGTTGTGATTGTGTCTGATTCTTATGGAACTGAATTTTGACTTCAGTCCCACCCTTTGCTTTCGCCTACAAGAACATATTGACTGATCAATAGTTTATCTTTGTTTGGTGAATACAACTTGTATGCACCAGTCAAATGATAACCTATGAGCACCATGACTTCACTCCGATCATCCAGTTTCTTTCTCAATTATTTAGGTACATTCCTGAAGCACATTGATCCAAAAACTCTAATATGAATCACATCTGGCTTCGACCCTGTCCAAGCCTCATGCGGTGTTTTTTTTACCATCTTATTTGTTGGGCATCTATTTAGAATATATACTGTTGCGGAAGCTGCTTCAGCCCAAAATCTCTTAGGCATATCTTTAGCTTTCAACATACTTCTCGTCATGTTCAATATACTTCTATTCTTTTTCTCAGCTATGTCATTATGCTGAGGCGTATAGCGTGAAATATTCTCATGATCTATACCTTCCTCATTGCAAAATCTAGCAAATCCAACAAAAGTATATTCACCAACACCACCAGTTCTTAGCTTCTTCAACTTGCAGCCACTTTGTTTCTCAGCATACAACTTGAATTGTGTGAATACCTCACTCTTCCTTTCAATAAGGTAAATCCACACATGTCTGGTGAATTCATCAATGAAAGTAAGGAAATACCTCTTACTTCCATTTTATTTTACTTCAAAGGGTCCACACACATCAGAATGAACCAGTTCCAGTTTTTGCTTTGATTTTACGGGAAAGTCATGTTTTAACGCCTTCCTTGCCTATTTTGCTTTGCAGCATTCCTCGCATACCTGCTTTGGTTCCTTTACATACATCAACTGAAACACCATCCTTTTCTGATTGAACATGCATAAACTTTTGAAGTTTAGATGTCCATATCTGTGATGCCATAGCTAGTTTTTTTCTTCTTCTGTAGTTGAAGCAAGACATTTGTAATCTGATGTGTTGAGTTCAACTTTGAATGTTTTGTTCTCCGCCAATGGTCCTTTCATTATTAGCCACCCATCAGCCTTATATACCTTCATCTGATTTTTCTCCAGCTTCATATTGAAGCCTTTTGCAAGTAGTTGACCTACACTTATCAAGTTACTTATCATGGAAGGTACATATAACACTTAAGTGATAGTAGCTTTTTGACCATCTTTCCTGACAATCGAAATATCTCCTTTACCACCTGATTTGATGTGTCTACCATCTGCAAGATTTATCACCTTTTCGACTGACTCATCTAACTTGGTAAACCAGTTTTTATTGTCAGTTATGTGGTTGCTGCATCCTGAATCCAGATACCACATGTTATTTTTCTCAGTGTTCGACTGAGTGTTCACCATCAACAACACATCATCTGAATCACTATCTCCAGTTGGTGCATATTGAGCTTCATCATTATCTTTCGCCCTCATAGCTTTCTTTCTTCGACAGTCTCTAACATAGTGACCAAAACCTTGACAATTGTAACATTGCACCTCTTTTGTGTCAACTTTCTTCCCGGAATACTTGTTGCTCATACCTTTTTTGATCGAATCAGTATTCTTGCTTGACTTCTCATCACTAGCAAGGTTCTTTCCCTGCTTCTACTTCTCTTTTCCAGCTTTCTTGCGGAATCTTGATTGCAATGCTTGTTCAGTCACCTTCTCTCTTTCTAATTTTCTCTGCTTCAACCTCATTTTATTAGCCTCCAATGAAGCTTGAAGTTCTTCCAACTTTATCTCAGTTAGATTCTTGGCCTCTTCAATTGTCCCAACAATTTAGTAAAAATCTGCAATTAAAGATCTCAACACCTTTTCTATCTTCTACAGATCCGTAACCGATTCACCACATGCCTTCATCTGGTTTGTTAGTGTCACAACTCTTGAGAAATATGCAGAGATTGATTCATCTTCTTTCATCTGAAGCGTCTTGTATTGCTTCCTTAGTGCCTGTAACTTCACCTTCTTCAATTTCTCATCTCCACCATACAAGGTTTTTAGCTTTTCCCAAGCTCCTTTTGTTGTTTCTTCTTCAATTATTTTCTCAAATACATCACAATCCACACACTGGTGAATCAAGAATAGTGTTTTACCATCTTTCTTCATTTGATCTTTGTGCATAATTTTCTGGGCTTCTGTCGCATTTGCTTCTAGTTTTGGTACTCCATCATTCAAGATTTCAACAACATCTTGAAATCTGAAAATAACCTTCATCTGCGCAACTCACCGCTGATAGTTTTCACCTTTAAAAACTGATAGATTCGCTAGAAACTGTGTTGATGTTGTTGTTCTGTTTGCCATTTAGATTCTCTCTGAATCACAACCAAGCTCTGATACCAATTTGTTGGAACAAAGGGTTTTCAAGAAAGATGATTTAGGAAAGAGAAGAAGAAGAAGAAGAAGAGAAGAGGAGAGAGAGAGAGAGAGAGAGAGAGAGAGAGAGAGAGAGAGAGAGAGAGAGAGAATTGTGAGTTTATTATTTTGATTGCCTTCTGCTTATTCACATATGTAATTACAAACTCAGCAACCCTTTATATAGGCAAACAATGCTCAGGTTCAATTAGACAAAATGCTAAAACCCAAAACATGATTTCAACAGACTGCAATATCTACTATATTCGACTCTGTCGAATACAGCTTACAACCTATACAAAAACTATTCGCCATACACTACAAACATTTCGACAAAACAAGAATTATACATCTAACAAATATAGAATATGAACAAAAAAATATTTCTAAAATCCTATTACGAAATATTATAAAATAAATTAGTCGCAATTTAATTACATATTAAAAATAGGACATAAATTAAGAACTAAATAAAAAATGTTATATCGATGATTGTGCACTGACCATGTATATATTCAATTACGTAGTTGAAAATTTTACTCTCTCTGTCTTTGTCTTATAATAGGGGTCTCTCTTTGAGTTTTACACATTTTTTAAGAAAATAATTAATTATGTTAATTTTAAAAAAAGTAATAATTATTTAAGTTAAAATTTTCATCTTAATTATTCATTTAAAAATTACAGAATACAATTTAATTTTGATAAAAAAAAGATATTATTTAATCTTTTATGAAATTTAATTGGATTATATTAGTCACTCTTTTAATATATTTTTAAACCAATTTTTTTTAATCGTGATTATACTCTTATATGTAATATTTATACCACATACATTTTTTTAATAATTACGTGGAAAATCATGTTGAATTTTATTTTTTATTTATATTTTTAAATTCTAAATTTATTTTTATTTTTATTTTAAACAATTCAAATTTTAAAATATAAAAAAAAGACAATTTATTTATAGAAGAAATTGAAATTAAGACCTTTAAACCACATCCTATACCTTTACATCATAGATAATTTTCATAATTTATAATAATATTAAACAATTCTGAATTTAAATTATAAAATATAAAATTTATACACATAGGGACCTAGATTCTTACAAATTAAATAATCAACTAATTATTAAAAGTATTTAATTAATTTAAATTAAATTATAATCAATTAATTTAATAGTAATTCAATTAAATATTAATTAATTGATTTTATTTAATTTATTATATTTAAGATTTACATTTGATTAATTTAATTTTAAAATTTATGTAATATTTAAAATAAGCAAAAATTTATTTGTGTGGGTTTTTTTTGGTTTTCACCTCTAATTCTTAGAGAAATAAGACATTAATAATTTAGAATTCGACTGAGAGATAAATGCAGTTTAACCAAATATTTGTGTGCTATTTTAAATAAATAAATATTTAAACGGATTGATTTAATTGTAAAGTTACTATCAAATAACTTGAAGGAACCTTGGTTCAAATACAAATTTTATATATATTTTTGTTTTAAATTTTTTTTTAATATTAATATAAATTATGAGAATTATATATTATTAATATATATTAATTTAGTGGTAAATTCATAGGATATGATTGAAAAAATTTAGAATTCGATTATTTCTATTTTAATCAAAGGTATTGAGTTCGAATTCAATCCAAAATACACAATAAAATCTGGAAAAAGAACTTTACTGCCTATTGTGGTTTTATATACCCGATTTAAAAAACAATTGAATAAAATAATATCTCATCCTTATCATTATTATTATTATTATTATAATAAAATAATTTGTTAGCTTTGCATAGAATAAGATAAAGGTAATAAAACAATGTACATATATGTACCGTAACAAATTAAGAAGGAAATAATTTCAATATATATGCCATATAACTAATGAAAAAGGGAAGACAATTCAATAATAGTAAAGAAATGAATAAAGATATGGAATATTAGTATAAGTAAATGGCAGATGTATTGATAATAAAATATTATTTTAATATTAATAATAATTTTTGTTTTGGATATCTTCTATACATAATTATATAATTTCAAACGGTTTAAACAAAAAAAAAAAATTACTTACCATTTTATTTAAGTTCTCATAAATAATATTAATATGTTAAAGGGTGAACGAAATAAATTTATATTTATGCCAGAAATTAATAAAATAATAATCAATAAAAATGTAATCAATAAAAATAATGAAAGATGATTCAAAGTAGGTAAAGAAATGGAAGAAGATATTGACCATTAACATTTAAATAATTATATAGAGCACTAATATAGTATATATAAAATGATGAAAAAATATCCTACCAAAAAGAAATATAAAAAAAATATAGAGTATTTATATATGAAAAAGGCTAATAAATTTACATTAAAAATCGATTGAAAAATAACAACAAACTAATAAAGTGTCGAATAATTTTTTTTAGCATTTTTTTTTAAACTTTGAATACATACCAAAAGACTTTTTATAGAATTTTTGAATTTTCATAGAATATTTTTTCATTTATTAGGGTGAAATTAGTAATTCTCTTTTCCAAAAAATTCTTTATTACCCCCAAAGTAAAAACATTGGTCATTCAATCATTCCACTTAAACAACAGTGTCTTGTTTCCTAGTCCAAATTGAAAATGAAAAAAACCTCAGCTTTTATGTCATTTTTTCAAACTCTTCTCTTTTCTTGTTTATTTCTCCAACTCACTCAATCCTCAACTCAAATGAATGATATAGTTCTTGATGATTTGGTTGATGACATGTGCAAAAAGACACCAAATTTTGACCTATGCAGCTCAACTATACATTCCAATCCTCAAGCAGGCAAAAGTGACGCAAATGGTATAGCCGTCATTATGGTTAATGGCATTTTACAAAGTGTCACTAATACATTGAGTTTTATACAAGGTCTTGTTAAAGAAACCAAAGATCCTGAATTGCAAAGAAAATATGTGAGTTGTGCTGAGACATACATTCCATTAGAGAAAACCATACTTCCACAAGCAGTTGATTCTATAAACAAAAAAAAATATGGGCTTGCCATATTCTCTATGGGTTTTATTGGAAAGGAAATTGATTCTTGTAACAAGCAATTCTCAAATAGTTCACCCTTGAATGAGAAAACTGGCAGTTTACACCAGTTGCTTGATATTGGGACAGCCATTTTAAAACAATTATAAAATGGCTGATAATTTTATTTATTTATTTTGTTACAATAAACTAAATAAATAGTTGATTTTGCATACAAATTATTGTTACTATATTGCTCTTTATATGGGATTTCCATTACTTTAGTTGGTACTGATGATAATATTTCTTTCAAACTTATGAAGTTAGATTGATAACTTGGTTGTACTTTTAAGTTGAGAAAGGAGGAAGAAGTAGCTAGATTGATAGGCTTAGAAAGGAGGGATCGCTAGCAAAAAGTTGTTAGGTTATATAGGCGTCATATTTAGATGTTGATAGGAACTTTAATGTTCGTGGGTTATAGAGTTCTATTAAGTATGAGGTTAAAGATCTTATCTCTTCCAAATTCACTAAGTTTGTGGTGATCCAAGATGCTAAGCTTAGTTAATGAGGTGTTTGCCTCGTTGTGTTATCTTTAGGGAAATTAAGTGGAATTGAGATCCTCTCCATTTTCTCAAATAAATAAAGAGTGCCATTATCAATATTTACATTATATAAATATCAAAATATATGACATATTTTTAAATAATATAAATGTATAATATTCTAAAACTTTAGTAATAACACTCTCCATTTCTCAAACCATTTCTTTTGAGAAATGAAGAGGATTTCAACTCTATTTTATGAGTGGAGTTTTGTCCTTGTAATTAGTAAAAGTAGAGGTATTCTCTCTATTTGGTGTAATATGAAAGGAAGATATTTGCTCTCTTTCTCTATTTAGAGTTTGTTTGAAATGGAGTACTTAAAAAACTTGAGCTCAATAGTCAATGTGTATCCTCGATGTTCTCTACATGAAGAAAGATTTATGTGGGATGAAATTTTTATTCATACATTACGTCATGAGGATGATGTGTGGTATATTCTTCGGGATTTGAATTCAGTGTGTTCTAGTTTTGAGGGAATTGATATAGATGTACTATTATAAATAACATTTTTTATGATGAAGCTTTCACCTCGAATATGCTAAAAAATGATAGTATAAGTCCTGGGAGCACCATGATTGATTTTTTTAAGAAAATAATTAACATTTCCCCTCAGTTTTATCAAAAACCGAAGTAACATAAATATAAGTGAGCTCCATTTTCCATCTATAAAAATAATAATAAACCTATTCTCTCGTTTTTTTTTTGGAAAACCGAGAAAATGTAGCTATAAGGGATCTCGCTTCGAATCGTTGTTAATGTATTTAAATTTTTTTTCAATGATTTCTCACTTAGCGTCTTTTCAGATTCTATTTTTTTCTTTGTTAATTAGTAATTCTCAAAATCTTTGTCATCAATAAACTAGAATATGCAATATTAAAAAAGGAAACATTTCATTGATAATAAAAAATGGACAACAAATAACTCTTCCACATATTCAAACTTCTGACTCCACTCAACTTCAACATTATCCCCATTAACTATCTCTAACTGAGAGAAAAGATCAGAAAGAACTCTTATGAGGAAAGTCATTTCCTCCCGAGAGATGCTTATCATTTCTTTTAAAAAGGTAAAAATTGTAAGAGGAAGATTAACTCTAAGATTGAAGGTAAGGAAGTACAAGAGATATATGTCATCCCAAGTAACTGTTTCCAGTTGTTTCTCTCTTGGACGGAGTTTTGACACTAGAAGTTGATACAAAACTTTTGCAATTGAGAGTAGAGTAGCAGGACTGGTCGGCTTATCTTTATTGGCATAAATTAGGTGAAGATGGTTTAGGTAGACATTGTTGAATCTATAATGTTCAACACAACTACCAATCTCTCCACGGTTTATTGTCTTAGCAATAAGTGATGGAGTGACATAGGAATGAATTTACTCAGCATCATGACCAGATGGCACAACAGAGACATTTAACCAGAACTCTTTAACAAGATTAGTGCAGATGGGGCCATGAAGAATGTCAAAATAACCATTCAACTTTTGTTTCGATAAAGTTTTCCTTAGATCAAAACCTTTTTTCTTTCAAATCATCGGAATCAACAATTTTTTCATTGATAACGAACGTAAGATTTTCATCCATTTTTGCTTAAAAGGAAAGCCTTTGAATTAAGGTTTAAAGATACAAAGAGTTCGAAATGAGATGTTGAAAATAGGAAAAGACTTTGAAACAAAGTTTAAATAGCTCAAAAGTCTCCTCGAAAATTCAAAAGATACATTACATTTTGAATATAGATGATCATTGATATTCTAGTGGTATGATTCCAATACGCGTGCGCCCCGTTTTAGAAATAAAATGATATCTTACCTCATATTTTATTATAACCGATGGGAAAAATAATTCAGGAAGCTTTCTTTTTATTATATTTTTTTGTAAACTAAACGATCTATCTCGTCGGTTTTCTTAATATTTGAGGGATAAAATAATCAGATTTTACTATAATAGCACTCCTTAAATAGATTTTACCCTAATCCTAACTCGTACGCATCATTATTTGGGATGGATTGCAAGATAATCAAATATTGGAATTTAAGAAGCTTGAAAAAGTTCTCAAAGATGGATTGCAAGCGCAGCAAAATATTTTCCAATGGTTGGAATATATATCTCCTTTAGAAGTTGAATGCATTTAATCCATATAACATTTTCTAATGTTTGGAGTAGATAACTCCTTACAACAAAGATTTGTTGTTCTCCAAGAATCTTGATTTGTTATAATATTGTGTTTTAATATTTTGTGTAAACATTGTAATGTAAAAAAAAGCTTTATCACCTCGACTTTTAACAAAACTAAGGGGATAATTAAGCTTTATAATTGAGGATATTGATCACTGTCCATAAACAAATTTGTGTCGTCTATTTCATGAGTATCAACACTCAAGACACTACCATTAGTGATTTGTGTGAAACCTAAATAACTTTATTATAAAAGAATTCTGATATCTAAAATAGATAATGAAATATCATGAATAACTTGAAACTATCTACATCCCCAGCTTTAAAATTTGCAAGAGTATTTGCCATGAAACTATCTCTATGATGGATTGCAAGCGCAGAAAATTATTTGGATTTAAGGTTTGTGTTCTTAAATATTTATTTGAGCAAAAAATTATTTATTAATCTAACCTTTTTTATCTAATCCTCTTTTTGTTTATATCAGAAACATATGCATAAAAAACAATTGAGAATATATTAGAACCCGGTATTTGATCTTGCCTAGAATATCAAGGAATTGAAGATCTAATATATAATCTTCAGTGATAAATTAATTTTTATTTTAATATTCTGTGTAAACAATGTAATATTCTAAGTAAATAATGTAGTTTATAAATAAATTAATTTATTAATATTATGTGTAAATAATATAACGAGTTTTAAAAAAATCTATCTTACCCCTCGATATTATTAATTAACCGAGATGTATGAGGCACTACTTTTGTAAATAATAAAAGTGTAGATGATGGGGTTCAAACTCATAAGAAAATAAATTTTCCCCTTGGTGTTTAAAAAACCTAGGTGTTAAGTCGTTACTTTTCATGACGTCCTTCTTTACCTCGCTTCTTTAGCCGAGGTAAAATGTATTTCGCGTCCGAGGTTAAAAGTGTTTTTTGTAGTAGTGATGATTTGCATTGATAACATGGTACGTATGATTGTATTGAGTTTTCTAACTTCATTTCCTATATCGACCTAATTGATTTACCTCTCTTTGAAAGGAACTTTACCTGGTTTTAACATAATGGTGTCAAATGCATGATGTGAGAGGTAGGGATCGATGTCTCAATGGGCCTTTCCTAGATATTTATCTAATAATTGCCATGTAATATTTTATTATATGAATTTGTTGTTGGGACCTAAACTTTTAGATTTAATAGTCATTGTCTAGACCATAAGAAATTCATTAAGGTGGTTCATTCTAGTTGGTCCAACTTTATATCCTTGCAGTGGAAGGCATTTTTTCTTAAAGATAAGCTTAAGACGCTTAAAAGGGTCCTAAAAGATTGGAAAAAGAAGTTTTTGATAATTTGGTTCACTGTATTGATACCCTTAGAGGAGACTGAGAAACTATATGTGAAAGTGGAACATAGTTTTTCCCTTTACTAAGAGCAAAGAAAAAATTTGTTAACTCTACCGATGTTGGCCGATCAGAGTCACAAGAGAATCACAATAATGACTTTTCTATTGGAAGATTAGAGTCTATCTTTCTCCTCTCCAGTGTATTCCCTTATATAGTTATTTCCTTATACCTGATACGAGATAAGGACTTTAAATGCAGTTAATCGATTTAATGGAAATTAACAACTATTGGTTAGATAATTATCACGCGATGGAACATGTCTGAATGTCTTCGTAAATGTCCATAAGTGCATGTTTGTGGTTGTCTCATCCATGGGTGATATATACCACGTCATATCTAGGATACGAGTAATATCTGAATTATCCACCTAGATTTCGCTTGTATTCCTGCATTATCCCGCCCATTGATCGGGATGAGATATCTGGGATGATTAAAGATTGTAAACTGGCCTTGAGATCTGAGGTGAGGTGGTTGTGAGATGGGGATGCTAGCACATGGTTCTTTCACGCTAGTGTAAGCAGAAAGAGTACGAGAAACTATATATTTACTCTCAGTGTTGGGGACATTTTGTAGGAGGATGTGCTCGATATTAGGTAACATGTGATGAGGTTTTTCATTGATAAGTATCAAGAAATGATTTTTGATTACCCTTGTTTGAATGGTGTCGTTTGTCAGTTTATTTCTTAGGAGGATAATCAAAAAATTCATCACCTTTTATTCCCTTTGAGATTGACTTAACATCCTTTAAGTGTGATGGTTATAGGATTTCAAGTCCTAACAAGTTTAATTTCTCTCATTTCAAGAGATTTTAAACTCTTATTAGTAAGGATTTAAGCCTTATGTTTGAGTATTTCCATAGATTCACATCTCTCCCACCTAGTTTCTCTTCCTTCTTTGTTACTTTTGTTCTCAAGGTTGATGGTGGTAATATCTGTAAGTAAGGCTAAGAGAATCAAGAAAGAATGTGTCATCCTTAAGGTGGAATTTGAAAAGGCTTGTGATTTTGTTAGTTGGGTTTTTTGAACAATATTCTTTCTATATTTAATTTTAATGATAACTGGCACACTTGGATGTCTTCTTGTGCGTTTCGAGGAAATTTAGCTTTCCTAGTTAACAAGTTCTTTGCTTTGGGAGCTTAGTATTTAGATAGGATTGATGCAAGGATACCTTTTTGTACCATTTCTGTTTATACGGGTTGCGGAGGGGCTTAATGGTCTCTTTAGTTGGGTTGTGGAGTTGGATCTCTTTACTATTTATTATTATGAATTACCCATTTCTTAATTGTAGTACACCAATCATACTCTTATCTTAGAGGAGGCTATAATAGATAATATTTATACTATTAAATCCATTCTCGAGGGATTAATTTTTTTAAGAGTAGTCTTATTAGAGTAAATGTTGATCCCGTCTTTTTGGATCTATCTAGTGATTCCTTAACTATAATCGTCAATATATTCCCTTCTTGTACCTACGCTTTATGGTGGAAGAAAACTCCCTTCTAAAGGCCAATTTAGGATTCTATCTGGTGTAGTCGGGCTCTATCTAGAGTAATAGTATTCTCTTGGTAGTTACTCCAAGATAAGATATTGCTACTCGTAAGAATTTGTTTAGATGATAGATCATTCTTGACCCAGGTGGTCTTTCATATGGGTTGTATCTAAGGCTTGTTAGATCTATTTCTCACTTGTTTGTTACATTTGATATGGTAGCAAACCTTTGGTATAGCGTATTTTTATGGATTAGGAGGAAATATCTCTTACCTGACATATTACCTTGCTCTTCGAGCTTTTCACTTCATTAGGGGGACTGATGAGGGTTAGAGGAGGCCTTGCAATAATTTTGCGTTCGATAATTTGGACTATTTAGAAATCCCGAAATGATTCTATTTTTCCAGGAACTAAAATAAACAAAGAGGACATGGAAGATAAAAGTGTTTTATTTACTTAGAAATTGTATACTGGTACGTAATTGATTTTCTCATGTACTATTTTTACATGTCTTGCAAACCATGTTCTCTTTTTGAGCTAATAGATGCCTAAGATTATTTTACTAGGATCCTAGAATTTGTGTTCCATTTATTTGGTGGATTTGGAGGAAGTTGTTCGATTAATGGTGACTCTCGCTTCACGAGTTCTAGTTTAGGGCCATGTGGTGGTGATGGTGTTTGTAGGTGATTTTTTGTTTTTTTTCTTTTCTTTATTTTTTTCTATGATTAGGTTGTTGGGCCCCTCTCGTGCTTTTGTTTTTCTTCCATAGTTTCTTTCACGTTTTTGTTGTATTATGGTACTCGTTTGAGTTATATTTCTTATATATATATATATATATATATATATATATATATATATATATATATATATATATATATATATATATATATATATATATATATATATATATATATATATATATATATATATATATATATATATATATATATATATATATATATATAACTTTAAAAAAAAGCAGAAGCTTTATTCCTGAAGCCTACAAAGAAAATACAAGGTTGTTCATGTCGCAAGAAAGATATCCGTCCATAATCTACCTCCTTGCTCATTCAAAGATGGAGCAATTGCCGAAGGATTTTGAATACAACAACAACTTTCAACAAAACAAAAACAACATAGATAGTTCAATAGAAAGTCTAGAACAAAAACTGAACTTTGATCTTCCTAAGCTCTTCATCAAAATATTGAAGACCTAGTAGAAAGGCTCAATCATGAATAAGCCCAATAGAGATCATCCAAGGTATATATTCAGCACATGTAAAATCCAAGGTAAATTTTACTAATATCCACTTTTCACTATACTCATCTTGGACTCTGTAATTGACCTAGGTGTTGGAGTTCTAACCTTGCAGGTCCACCCCGTGCCACCATAGAGAATTTCAGCACCATTGATTCCATAGTCTTACATCATAAATCAACACCAATTCTAGTTCCAGCACTAAATAATGGCGTCTTCTTTGGGAAACTACATTGAATTCATGTGAAATTCCATGATCAAAATCCATGTTTAGATTATTCTTGATGTAAAGCCAGATCTCTATTGTAGCCACTATAAGATGGAAGGTATAACTTCCTGTGTTACACCAAAGAGATCTATCGATTTCTCTGATCTTTCACCACATTATTCTCTTCATCAATGAGATATGCACAAAAGCAAATATTTGTCACCAGATAACTTCATCCAAACAACCATAGACACTAGAACATAGAGTAAAGGCAAAATGATGCTAAGATTTCAAGATAGTAAGAAGGTCATATACAATGTGAAGGTAGAGAAAAACACAAGAAAAGGGGGGGGGGGGTGGAATTGGGTTTTAAGAAAATATTCCCCTTTAGAAAATTATTTGATTGAACTATGAAATAATATAGAATGCAATAAATATAAAGAGACACATTCAATTATCCAGGTTCACCGTTAACTAGGATACTCATGTCCACCCTCCTAAGGTGATTTAGCCTTCAACAAGGACTTCATCCACTATAACCAAACTGAATACAGATGCACATTGTGATACGGTGGAAGAACTGACTTGGGATTTTGCGTTTGTGTTTGCAAATGTTTCGGTTTAGCAAGAGTCGCCACCGACTTTTTATTTTATCCTAAGGAAAGGTCAAAAAGCACAGGAAAGACCTTTGAGATGTTTTCTTGGGTTCAGGGAGTAGATTATAGAAAGGGAAGGTATTAGCACCCTTTCTATCCATGGTTATCCATGGG
Organism: Vicia faba; assembly: GCA_948472305.1. Lineage (NCBI taxonomy): Eukaryota > Viridiplantae > Streptophyta > Magnoliopsida > Fabales > Fabaceae > Vicia > Vicia faba. Next base: position 1,358,107,186 of record OX451739.1, on the reverse strand, counting down.
CTCTTAGTTACTTGCTTAGATCACTTGCCTTTGCTTTTCAATTATTTGAAATGGTGCTTTGTGTGTGTAGTTTTGAAAAATGTTTTGAAAAATATGCCTTGTCTAGGCAACCTTTGTAATGATTCTTGTTTGAATATATACAAAGGTGAGTGTCTTTTTGAAAAGATATTCCAATGTTTTGAAAGTTGTTTTGAAATTGTTTTGAAGTTGTGTTGTGAAGTGTGTTTGAAAATGGCAAGGATGTTTTGCAAGTTTTTTGATCAAGTAACTAAGAGTTGTCTACCCTATTTTTATTCTAAGATCTTTCTTATGTTTTTAACCCTTTTAACAGTGTTGTTTCACCATTGTATTTGGTGGACAACCTTGTGTTAGGATGTTAACGGGACATGCGCGGGTCATTGTATAGACCATGATAGAAATGGTGTCAAGTATCTTTGGCAATTTTTCTTAAGGGACTTGATCATTTTGTTTAGGCAACTCAGACAGCGTCATCGAGGGACTATGATCTTTTGGTTTGTTTTTGTTTTGCCAAAGTACTTGACGTGCAACCATGGCCCATTTTTGAAGGCAACAAGTGGATTGTAACCCTAGGGGTGCAAGTGTGCATCATGTTTGTTTTTCATGCATATTTATCTTGGATTAGGTCAAACTAATTGTTGATTTTATTTGCATACAAACCCTAGGTTTAAGCATGACATAATTGAAAGCTTTTAAATGTGCGAGAATTTAAATTCTAAGCTATTACAATGTGATTATGGGGATGGGGTACAATTTTTGAATAGGGGGTATTTGACAAGAAATATAAACCCTAGTTACTATTACAACCATATTGAATGTACAAAGCAATATTTAACATTTAAATAAATACAATTAAATAAATATCAAATAAAATGTATTATGTAAAAAAATATTTTTGTGTATGTAAAAAGTATTTTTCAATGTGAAATAAAAGAAAGTCAAATTTAATTATTTTTGTTATTTTAGGGCAAAAACCCTAATTCTTAAATAACTAGTATTATTTAATAATTATATACAAAAATATATTAATTTATACAAAAATAAAAGTATATTTAAAAAAAATGTTTTTAGTGTTAAATATAAATAAAAATAAAAAATGAAAAGAAGTATATTTTTTTTGCATTATTTTTGAGTTTTAATAAAAAGAAATTAGATTATTTACATATTTATACTTAGTAAGATAAAAATAAATGTCAAATAAATATGAAAAATATAGAAAATAATTTTTTGGTGTTTTTTATATTTAGACAAAAAATAATAAAGTCAGAATAAAAAATAAAAATATCAAAATAATGAATATTCAAATAAATGGGCCAGGGGGGTGTAAACTGAAAAGTGGGGTGTTAGAAGTGAAAACAACCAGGCCCATCCCAGTCAGACTTCTTCTTCTTCCTCTTGTTCACAAAAACGCGTGTTCTGTTCATCAATGGCTATCTCCTGATTCTTTGATTTTTTGACTAAACTCATAACATGAAAATTGTAGAGCATGAAACAACGAATTCAACCATATAAAAAACTTGAACTAACTCTCAAAGACCAAAGAGAATTTCTCTGGCCCTAATTTCTAACCTAGTTTTTTTCAGAAAGTTCATGAGTGAAATTCTCCTAGCACGATTAATGTAAATGAAAACTAAGCATATGTATGGCTTCAGGGCTATGAGTACAACATATTTCATTCACAAACCTAAGCCTAACCATTCCTAAATAGAGAGATAGAAGTCCATGAAATACCTGTTTCAGTTGACTTCGAGCTGGACAATGTATCAACCTTCAATGGTGTTTGAGCTTCTTTTAAGCTTGCCTGAGGTCCAAGGAAGCTTTTCCAATGCTTGGCTTGTTTTGAAACAGCTTGAATCGTGCTGTAGAACTCAACCTGCAGAGCTTTGAAACAAAAATGGCAAAGTGTGTTAGAGGTGTTACAGCTTGCAATGGAGGCCTGGGATAGTTCAAGTGAGTTGATTGGAAGGTGTTTGAACTATCTTTGGACAAAACGCACGATGGAATTTGGTTATGGCTTGCAAAATGCAGAACTGGCTCTATTTTGCAGAAAAATGGAGGTTTTGAGTATGAGGAGGTTTGATTGATGAAGGGGTCGTGTTTCTGGCTTGTTGGAAAGTATGAAACTTGTCTACAATGTTTGTGTAAGCTATATTTTTCAGATGTGTGTTATGGCTTGTATTTTGCAAGTTTCTTCCACTTGAAGCAAAAGAATGGAAGTTATGTTATAGCCCTGTACAAGCCCTCCTATCAACCTGCACACAACACTTTTGGCCCCCTCTAATTCATGGATTTGATTTGCAGTCTCAGATTTTGCCCAAGGCTCAATGCTTAGTGTTTTGACATAAAGTAACTTTTGCAAAAATGGCAATATACCTTTTACCATTTAGGGCTTAATTTTGCATGTAATGTCCATATGAACAAGATAATACCTTAACTCAATGTTTATGCATTAAATTATGGAGCATAAACTGGTTTTGAGGCCTGCAAGCTAGCACCAAACATGCTGATTTGAAAATGCAAGTTTGTATGAACATGCATTGGCCATGGACAAAAGTGAGTTTTTGCCAACTTCAAGCATTCGATTCTATCTAACCACAAGGGTGTTTGAGGAGTTCTTGGACAATTTGGAAAGATTAGAACATGTACTATAATCCATATTTGAAATGAAACTTGAAACTCCAAGTGGAACTATGTGAAAAGTGGCCAAGAAGATGGGTCAAAATCCTGCCTAGATTAGGGCAAATTTTCTAAGTTAAAAGTTTTAGGTACCCTTGTTCCAAAAATCATAACTTGAGCTACAAGCCTCTTTTGAGAAAACTTTGTGAATAAAAGTTGTAGACTTTGTGATGAACTACAACTTTCATGTTTCAAGTTTTCTTTGAATCCATTTGCATCTTGGTGAAAAAATTTCCAAGTTATGAAATTTTCCCATTTTAAACCCTAATTTGCATTTTTGGGTTTCTTGATGAACAAGTCTCATAATTTGACATGTCTTGATGAAAAATAACTCTTGGCACTTGATTTTGACCAAAAAGTCAAAGTTTGACTTTTCAGTGTATAGTCAAATTTTGATCAATTGATTGAAAAATTCATTTGTCAATCCTATGCATTTGAGATCTTTTGAACTCGTTGAATGGGTCAAGACAATGTCATTTAGTCCTTGAGTCCATGTGAGAGCTTTATTTGTCATTGGCCAGGTCAAAAAGTCAAAAATAGCCTTTGTGCAGTCAAAACCCTAAAAATGACCATTTTGCCCTTTTGGTGATCTGATCAAATTTCTTGTGGAATTGTGATCCAAACTTGATCAAATGGTTCATATGAGTTTATAATGTTGATGTGGGTCAAATTTCATAAGGTTTGACTATCAATTGGCCACAGTTGACTTTTTCCCCAATACAGCTGATTTCTTGGTCAACTGTCCAATTGACTGGACAAAAATTTGAATCAAGGCTTGAAACTTGGTATGGGAAAACTTGTGAGTCCAACATGAAGTATGAAAGTCACCTTGGGCATTGTAGGTCAAAACATCCCTGTGTAAACTCAAACCCTAATTTGGGTCAACAGTGCAAGGAGGTGTCTTGAGCAAGGCAAACCCTAGTTTGATCTTCAGTTCCAATGGTCTTGTGATTGAGAAAATGTTGATGAAATGAGAGGGCAAATTTTGGGGCACAACAGTTGCCCCTGTACAATCTTCTTGAACCTGAAGAGTTAGATTGGCAAGTTTACCTTTCGCGACTCGAAGGTAAAAGAGGATTGGACACTAGAGTGCCCGTAAATTTGCACTTGTCAAAATAATGTTGAGAGAATAGGCTTAAAGATGCCATCTGGTGTTGGTAGAATATTGCTGGATATGGGCTTAAAGATGCCATCCAAGAATGTTTGTTGAAATGCAATGTTGTAGGTCAGAAGAATGAGTATCAAAGTGGTATCTGTGTCTGGAATGCACTTGAATTGTATCTGGAGACTGAGTCTGTATGAGCAAAGGAATGGCATCTGTGCTTGGAGCGTATCTGAGTTGTAACTGTATTTGAGACTTCGAATGAATATCAGAATGATTGCCGTGTCTGGAGTGTATCTGTATTCTGAATGGGTAACAGAGAAACATCTGTATGCGGAGCAACTGTGTGCTGGGGATAAATTCTGAATGAGTGATAAAATGGCAACCGTGTCTGGTGCGTATCTGGACTGTATCTGAAGTTAAGATCTGTATGAGTAGAGGAATGGCGTCCGTGCTTGGAGAGTATCTGAGCTGTAACTGTATTTGAGACTTCGAATGAATATCAGAATGACTGCCGTGTCTGGAGTGTATCTGTATTCTGAATGGGTAACAGAGAAACATCTGTATGTGGAGAAACTGTGTGCTGGGGATAAATTATGATTGAGTGACAGAATGGCAACCGTGTCTAGTGCGTATCCGGACTGTATCTAAAGTTGAGATCTGTATGAGTAGCAGAATGACTTCCGTGTCTGGAGTGTATCTGAGACGGTAACTGGGATCTGAATAAGTGGCAGAATGACTTCCGTGGCGACTACACTGGGGAGAATCAAATTGCTGGTGTAAGGGCCAGAATGGCATCAGTGTTTGGAGCGTATCTGAACTTTGAGTTGAGAATCTGACAGAGAGATAGAATGGTTGACGTGTCTGGAGCGTATCTAGTCTGTATCTGATTGTTGAAGTCTGAATGAGTAGTAGAATGACCGCCGTGTCTAGGTGTATCTGTATTGTATCTGAATAATTGTTAACAATAGCCTTTTAATCTTATCCTGAAAAGGGTAAAATGTTAGCTAAAAACATAAAGTTATGTTGCATGATATGTATGATGCAATGAACTGTATTTCATTGATGTTTATGATATATGAATGTAATGGTTATGCGTGCAAGCTGAGTATCTGTCTTGCCGAGGAAAATAAATCCTTGATAGCTGGAGATAATGAAATCTTTGACTGCTGCCGGGGAAAGTAAATCCTTGACCGAAGCTGGGGACATCAAAAATCTTTGATTGTTGAAGATGAGAAATCCTTGTTAACTGCTTGGGGATTAAAGATCTTTGATTGTTGAGAATGAGAAATCCTAGGACCATTGTTGGGGATTGAAAATCCTTGGCGACTTGCGGGGATTTTAACAAAAGCTTCACCAACTTTTGCAGGGACTGGGCATTTTTCATGACTTCCCTGGGGAATAAGGAAAACTCTGACGACCTCTACTGGGGAATTGAAACCTGGGAGACTTCTTCTGGAGAAATGAGACTGAGAATCTTCAATGTGCTGGGAAATGACCTTGTGGGGAGAATGTTTACTCAACCGGTGAAGTCAGGAGTTTTGGATTGTATGCCAATCTACTGGGGAATCATCCTAGCTGCTGGGGAAATTGAGGGAGTTTGATCAGTTAGAAATTTGACTTTGCTGGGGAAGGGGATTTAGATTATTCTGGCTCCGTTAGGAATCGAGAGTTTGAACTCTGATGGGAACTTTGAAGCTTGACTCGGCTGGGGACATGTACTCCGAGGTTTCAGCTTTGTTGAGGATCTGAACAAAGTAATGCAGGGGATCTCTTCTCGAATGGCATAAAGATATCTTCCTACACCTTCAACCTATCAGTAATTATCCTTTCTTAATTTCGTTTTATTTGTAAGCAGTGATTATATTCAAATGCATATGCCTTTTCATCAAAACATTGGACGTTTTCAAATAAAACATAAGTGTAGAACAGAAAAAGAAAGGCAAGCAAATTTCTGCACTTTGAAGTATATTTGTATTAATTTTTGTAAGTATCTTTGTATAAAGGAAACAGACATCCTAGTAAGAGAATTTCGTCGTAAAACTGATAAAAAATTTATACAAAAGGAAAGATGGCTATGTGTAATAATTCCATGGGGTTCCCATTCTGCTATAGCCTTCACAACTCTGCGCATCTGTCCATTCGTTGCTTCGTCCGTAGATGATTGGATTGACCAGAAGCTTGGAGCTTTGTTGGTGAAGAGATTGTTCTTAAAGTGATCCAACGAGACATAGTCATACGCTTTAATTCCCTAACTTTTGCCTGAACCACCCTTTCGGGTTTTCGATCCACCGGGAAACCCTTTTTTTCCCAAGTCGCCCTTTCGGATTTTCAACTTGCCGGGTGTACAGATTTTTTTTGTTTTATCCCTAATTTTTGCCCGAACCGCCCTTTTGGGTTTTCGATTCACCGGGATGCCCATTTTTGCCCAAGTCGCCCTTTCGGGTTTTCAACTTGTCGGGTCATTTTATGCGTAGTATCTTTTGACTATGTCTGTGTTCGCAGGGTGCGGCAAGTCATCGCCGTCCATGGTGGTCAGAATCATTTCCCCACCATAAAAGATGCTCTTGATTACAAATGGTCCTTCGTAAGTAGGAGTCCACTTGCCCCTGGGATCACTTTGCGGTAAGATGATCCGCTTGATTACAAGATCTCCGACTTGATATACCTGACGCCTAACCTTTTTGTTGAAAGCCTTGATCATCCGATTTTGATACGTCTGACCATGACAAACAGCAGTAAGTCGCTTCTTGTCGATTAAGTTAAGTTGATCAAGTCAGGTCTGAATCCAATCGTCTTCACTCAAATCGGCATCCTTCATAATCCTCAAGGAAGGAATCTGAACTTCCATAGGCAGAACAGCTTCCATGCCATATACCAAAGAAAATGGAGTTGCCCCTGTTGAAGTACATGTCGTGGTACGATATCCATGCAGAGTAAACGGTAACATCTTGAACTGCTCGCATAGAGCTGTGATCATAGTATTGTTCAAATTTGTACCGTTGTCTATGATGATCCTGTCGGGGATACCATACCGGCATATGAGGTTCTGCTTGATGAAGCGGGCAACCACATTCTTTGTAACTGAGGCATAGGAAGCTTCCTCGACCCATTTGGTGAAGTAATCAATAGCCACCAGGATGAAGCGATGTCCATTGGATTCCGTGGGCTTGATCTCTCCAATCATGTCAATTCCCCACATTGCGAATGGCCAAGGAGCTGTCAGAATGTTGAGAGGAACAAGAGGAATATGTACCTTGTCAGCATAGACTTGGCATTTGTGGCAGGTACGGGAATGTTGATGACAATCAGCTTCCATGGTAGACCAGTAGTAGCCTGCCCTTAAAATCTTCTTAGCCATTGTATGTCCGATCAAGTGGGTGCCAAATGTGCCGCTATGTATATCGGTCATGATCAACTCTGCTTCAACCTTGTCCACATAACAAAGTAGAACACAATCATGACTGTGCTTATAAAGGATGCCATTTCTTAGGAAGAACTTGGCAGCAAATCTCCTTAAGAACTTTTTGTCATTGACGGAAGCTCCTTCAGGATATTCTCTGGTCTGGAGATACCTTTTGATTTCATGAAACCAGGGTTGTTCCACTACTTCTTCGGTATTAATCTCATGACAGTGCGCTGGTTCGTCCATTCGCTCGATGGTGATTTGGGGAGCCTCGTTATCCCAGTTGAGTTTAAACATGGAAGACATTGTAGACAGAGCATCGGCTAACTGATTTTCTTCTCGCGGGAAATGCTCGAAGGTAATCTGCTCGAAGTGAGGCAACAACGTCAAGACATGTTCTTTGTATGGGATAAGATTAGAATGTTTAGTGTCCCACTCTCCTTTGACTTGACTGATAACCAAAGCCGAGTCCCCAAATATGACCAAAGATTTGATTCCCAAGTCTATAGCAGCCTTGAGACCAAAGATGCAAGCTTCATATTCAGCCATGTTGTTGGTACAGCTGAAGCAAAGTCGAGCAGTGAATGGTGTATGACAACCATCTGGAGAAATGAGTACTGCACTGATACTGTTTCCAAGTGCATTTGAAGCACCATCGAAGTATAGGGTCCATCGGGATCCTTGTTCAGGTCCGTCATACGGTCCATTACTTTCAATGTTGTCCAATGTCATGATGTCCTCGTCAGGGAAGTCGAGTCTCATAGACTGATAATCTTCGACGGCTTGGTGAGCTAGATGGTCAGCTAGTACACTATCCTTTATAGCTTTTTGGGTAGTATATTGGATGTCATATTCAGTCAGGATCATTTGCCATCTAGCGATTCTTCCAGATAAAGCCGGCTTCTCGAAGATATACTTAATTGGATCCATTTTGGAAATCAGCAAAGTGGTGTGAGTCAACATATACGGTCTTAGCCGGCGAGCAGCCCATACCAAAGCGCAACAAGTTTTCTCGAGCAGTGAGTAGAGAGTCTCACAGTCGGTAAATTTTTTGCTAAGGTAATAAATGGCATGCTCTTTTCGGCCAGACTCGTCATGTTGGCCCAGTACACACCCCATTGAGTTATCCAAAACAGTCAGATACATGATCAATGGCCTTCCTTCGACGGGTGGCATCAGAATAGGAGGTTCTAGTAAGTACTCCTTGATCTTATCAAAAGCAACTTGACAATCATTGTTCCATTCAACTACCTGATCTTTCTTCAGTAGTTTGAAAATCGGCTCGCGGGTAGATGTCAGGTGAGAGATGAACCTCACAATATAGTTCAAGCGTCCCAAGAATCCTCTAACCTCCTTTTCAGTACGGGGGGCAGGCATTTCTTGTATAGCCTTTACTTTAGCTGGATCAACCTCAATGCCTTTGTTGCTGACAATAAATCTCAAAAGTTTACCAGACCTAACTCCAAAAGTGCACTTGCTTGGATTCAGTCTGAGTTTATACTCCTTCAACCTGGCAAACAGCTTTTGCAAATGTTCAAGGTGTTCTTCTTCTGTTTGTGATCGAGCTATCATGTCGTCTACGTAAACTTCGATCTCATGATGTATCATATCATGAAACAAAGCTACCATGGCGCGTTGATAGGTTTCCCCTGCATTCTTCAGTCCGAACGACATCACCTTGTAGCAGAAAGTACCCCATTGCGTGACAAAGGTAGTTTTCTCCATGTCCTCGGGGGCCATTTTGATCTGGTTATATCCCGAGAATCCATCCATGAAGGAAAATACCTTGTGCTGAGCTGTGTTGTCAACCAAGATGTCGATATGTGGCAACGGAAAATTGTCTTTTGGGCTAGCCCTGTTCAAATCCCGATAGTCCACACACATTCTGACTTTGCCGTCCTTCTTAGGTAAGGGCACAATATTAGCAACCCATTATGAATAGGAGGTAACAGCCAGAAAGCCAGCGTCGAATTGCTTCATTACTTCAGCCTTAATCTTTTCAGACATGTCAGGCCTCATTCGTCGGACCTTTTGCTTGATCGGTGGACAGTCTTCTCTTGTAGGGAGACGATGAACCACGATATCTGTGTCTAACCCTGGCATGTCTTCGTAAGATCAAGCGAAGATTTCATCATATTCGTTCAACAACTGCACTAAGCGCTCCTTGACACTCGGTTCCAGGTTGGCACCCACTTTCACTTCTTTCCTGTCCTCTTCTGTCCCCAAGTTGATGGTTTCTAACAACTCTTCATGAGGCAGAATAGCCCTCTCTTCTTGTTACAAAAGTCTGGCTAACTCTCCCGGCACTTCACAATCTTCGTCAACTTCGTACTCGGCCTGATTGACCAAATCTTCAGAGTTATCGAAGGCTAAAGTTGAATAGTCACCCATGGAATCCGGAGTGGATGGGTACCTGCATTTGTGAGTGTGGGTGTGTGTAAGGGATAGCCATCCTTAAACAAACAAAAATGCAAAAGGAAAGAAAAGGAACACAACAGTTTATAGATGAAAAACTTCCAATGATTCATTAAAACATGGCATATGATTATGAATAAAATCAAGCCCTTACAAATGGACCTACATGCCCCGAGCAAGGCATGAGGTGAAAATAGTGTGCAAATTGTTTAGTTATTACAGACCATAAAAATGGGAAATTGTTCAAAGATAAAATTACTGGTTGATAAAGGTGATAGGAACAAAATCCTTTGCTTTCCAATTGCTCAAACCCCCTTCAACGGTCGAGAAGATCCAATCTTCAAAGTGGCTCTCTTCATCTTCATCTTCTATAGCATTAATTCCATGATGAGTGATCCTTACGGGTGGTCCTCCAGTCTTGGAACGACGCATAGCCTTTTGTCCTACAGTTGTAAACCCTAGTCCAAATTTGTCCGCCTTATAGGGAAAATTAGGCAATTGCCCCCATGTTGTACTCTTCCCTTCTTTGATCACCGTCTCTGCGTCCTTGAGAGATGCCATCCTAGATACGTACTTGGGAGCAATAGGCACCTCAACCATTGTCTTCGCAACTGCTACCTCAGGAGAAACTTCCTCAAAATGCTGGAAAGGCGTTTCGATGAACTCGCCATCCAGCTCCACATAACGGAAGGAGTTGAGGTGGATTATCATGTACTCTTCCTCGCCGTGCACCATTATAATCTTACCCTTAACAGGATATTTTAGCATCTGGTACAAAGAGGAGGTAACTGCCCCGACATAATGGACCCACGGTCTTCCTAGCAAAAATGAATATGATGGTCGGATATCCATCACGTAAAAGGTTGAGTTGAAGACCTCTGTGCCTACTTTGATAGGAATATCAACCTCTCCATGAACCATTCTCTTGGAACCATCAAAAGCCCTAACAATGATGTTACTAGGCTTGAGAGTCAGTCCTTCGCAGTCCAAGCGGTCTAAGGCTTTCTTTGGCAGCACATTCAAGGAAGAACCAGTATCAACTAAGACATGGGCGAGAGTGGTTCCCCGGCATTCGACTGAAACATGTAATGCATCGTTGTGTTTCCTTCCTTTGGGAGTTAAGTCAACATCGGAAAAGCCAAGGCCATTATCAGCAGTAAGACTGGCCACACATTCCTGAAACTGGTCAGCCGAAGTCTCTTGGGGAACATGTGCCGCCTTCAAGAATTTGATCAGGGCCTTAGCGTGGGCCTCAGAATAGAGCAGAAGAGCCAACATTGAAATTTTAGAAGGGGTCTGCCCTAACTGCTCCACAACGTCGTAGTCACTTTTTCTGATTATTTTCAAGATTTCATCCATTTCTTTCTGAGTGGTTTCGGGGATAACCACAGCACGGGCCTTCGTCCTGACAGGAACTTCCAGTATCCCCTTACCCTTGTCGGTAGTTTCAGCAGATGGTCTTACTTCAGGAGCATCCAAAACTTCAATCACTGGGCCTTGCACAGAGGGTCCAACAGGTGCAGAAGATTTTAAGGGTCCGAAAACTGCCCAAGGGGGAGCAATCTCCGGAGAAAAGATATAGCCACTGTGGGTTATCTTGCTTGTACCCGTGATGTTCCATATATCAGGGTCTTCTTCATAAATCTCTTGGACTGTTTCGATTTGTTTGATGCCGTGGTAGAAGATTTCTCCCCCATAGTTCCACGGTATCGTTTTGCTGGATTTGTACGGGACAGGTCCCGGCATGGTGATCTTTAAAGGTACACATTCAGAGTTGGGTGTAATCCTGACAGGCCTTTTGCAAGCCTTGGGAGGATTGTCGGAAATGGTTATGATAGCAATATCGTTGGTTGAAGTATCACAAGTATCAGGAGTAATAGGATTGAAAGTGTCAACAGGGGTTTTCTGGAAAAGTATCTCTTGAGTATCCATCAGGCGTTGGACACCTGACTCCAACATTGGACAATCACCTCGTATATTCAAACAAAAATAACAGTCTTTAACACAACCAGGAAAGATCCCGGCTCTCAACAAATTTTCCTTAATCACAAGCAAAGGCGTCAGCAGGTCAACAACATCAGTAACATGAGTGTCCTCCATAATAGCATGAATATTGTGGCCGTGTGTTGTACCCCAAAATTTTCCCTCCCATATTCTTCAAGGTTTATCAAGAATCATCTTCAAATGGTTCAAGATTTCTCAAGGGTTGCACAGTCCAATTGCCTCCTAAGCCAGTCAAAATTAGGGTTTTGGTTCCTTCAATGAATTTGGGGTTTTCAATGGTCCAATAAAGTCCCATAGGCCTATATACATTTCCAAGCATTTACATGTCAAGTCTCAAGACTCACAGTGTCAAATTGCACAGTCAAAAGCCCTATTTGCTCAATAGTCAACTGCAGGGGCAAAATGGTCATTTTGCAGTCAAAAGTCAGAATTTTTGGTCAACATCTTATTTTGATCTCACAATCATCATTTGATCAAGTCTTGATCATGATTCCACAAGCATGGCTCAAAAATCATCAAGATGCAAAAGTTACTATTTTTGGACAGCAGAAAAGTCAACTGTATCTTGACCAAGGCATAACTTTTTCATGGTTCATCAGAAAAATCCCATCCAATGCTCATTTTGAAGGGGATGACATTTCCTACAACTCATCTTCACATTCCAAGTCCAAGAAATGCTCTCACAAAAAGTTATCAATTTCTACATTATAGGTCAATTTCAAAAGTCAACAAAAATGCACTTTAAGTAAAAGACCATAACTTGATATTGGTAAATCAAAATGACATGGGACCAAAGTAATTGGTTAGAGGACTTCAAGACCTTTCCAAAATGTCCAAGAACATGGTCATGTGATCAAAATTGAGCAAGATATGCATTGGAGAAGTTGGAAAAGTTTTGTGAATTTGCAAAAGTCAACTTTGCACAAAACACATCATTTTTGCTAAATGGGCCTCAAATTCCTTCTTGAAACTTTTTCCAAGGCTTATGCACGACCCATTGAGATTAAATTGAATTATTTTCTTATTTTTTATTAATTAATTGGATTTTTAATTGATTTTAACTCATTTAATTAATTTAAAATGTAGGAAAATATCAAGACATGGTTTTTCAATCTTTTCATGAAGCAAATATGACCTACATGTGCTGGAGATTTCGTGTACACATCAAGGGGACAAGAATCTCTCAATTTAGCAAGTTTTCTCAATCAAAAAGATTGAAAAATATTTGTTTTTCAATCAAATATTGGAACATCAATTTCATGGATTTCCTTGCAAGATTTTAACCTAAATCCATTCTACTATATATGCACAACTCAACCCTAATGCCACACACGTGAGAATTGCTGCAGAAAGCCATAAGCAACTTTGGAAAAATCAAGAAAAACTTGAAAACTGTTTTCAATCTTCCAGGCCAATTCAAAGCCTTTTCTTGATTCAAACACATTGCTAGGCTTCCCAAGAACGATTTGCAATCAGAACCAAGCTTCATAGCTCAAGAAATCTCCACAAACAGTTTCACGGTTTGGTCATTTTTTTTTTGAAACGCATATCATTATTCATGCATATTTAACATCTTTTGTGGATTGTTTTGTGTTAATAGGACTCTTACAAAGCTATTGGTGTGATTTAATTGCATTAAAACGCCTTGAAACGCAAGTTGCCATTGGAGAGTTTTAGGTTTTCCAAGCTCTAAAATTGGGGTTTTCTTATTGAGGAAAAATCAGACCTTGAGACGCATATGGGTGGATTCGTCAAGGCCAGATGAATCAAACCCAACCCTCGCGCCCTATTTATATAGCTTACAGACCTAATCGCTATTTTTGGCCATGCTATTTTGTGGGGGTTAAAAACCCCCGCTATCTCTTTGTCTTTTTCACAGGTAAACGAGGAAGATGATGAGTTGTACGTATATGGTTGGGTAATTCAAACTTACGCGCATGATTTTGTTTTATGCAGCATGTTGATTTGTTTCTTAATAATATATTTATGGTGTATAATACTAACAAAGCGTGCAAAGTGGCTGAGTGGCTAGTGAGGTGGACATCAACCATTGGGACCTGGGTTCGATTCCCAGGTCCCCCCAAACGCTTCTTTCTAGTTTTTCTAATAGGTTCCCATGCAGGCATCCTCAAAGTGTCCCACCATACATATCCAAATCCCAGACGCCAAGTGTCTTCCCACTCAAAACCAATGGCCAAAGATGAAAGGCTATGGTGTTCTCTAGTCAATGAACACGCACCTGATCCAGAAAGTCAAACGTGGCTTGTGTGTTAGTGGGCCAGATTCAACAAATTCACCTCCTATGGGCCCAGCATACCCCCCTGGTTTAATTACTTCTTTTCTTTTATTTTATTTTGTTTTCTTTTAATTATTTCATTACTAATTATTATTACTATTTATTGAACTAAAAAATAATTATTTTTATCATTAATTCAGAAAACAACATTTTCCTATTATTATTATTATTATTTATTAATTATTATTATTTTTGTAAATAAAATATAAATTAATTAAATTAGCTAAATTAGGTTAACTTTAATCGTTTTTTATAATAAATAAAATCAACTTAGACTTAGGTTCTTTTTGACACTTTTAATTTCCTTTTTATTTTTATTTTCATTAAAAACGTAAAAAACACAAAAAACATTTTTCTTTTAATTAATTTAGTAAATTAGGTTTAATATTTAAATTAATTGCAAAAAAGGGTTAAATTACATTCTTTTCTCAAAAAGGGTCAAAACCCTAAGGACGTCCCGATTCGATTCTTTCGCGCTTTAATTTATTTTAATCATATTTATGTAACTGTTTATGAGGATGTAATAGTTAATTAGGATTTTACCGCTTTCTTTAATTTCTCGCATTTTTGTTTTCCAAACGGGTTATGTTTTTGGCGATGTAAATACCCGACGCCTTGTAATAGCGTAAATTTACTTTCCGCAATTTATTTTCCGCACAATTATTAACTGTTAATTATGCATGCAAGACTTGTATGAAAAATAAAATCAAAACGTAGCTCACAAATAACATGTACAAGATAATCTTAACTGAATTTGACACACGTGCACATGCCACTCTTAGGGTACGCCTCACTTGGTTGCCTCGACGTGGTCATCAAGTATAGGGTGTTTTAGAGGTCGCCCTCCTGTCTAAAGATCCAGTTGCCTCGAAACGGTTGCCTCGGATAAAAAGGATCTAGGACATTAGGGTTACTGCTAAGGCGTCCTACTATTGCTTTGGTGACCACACATGTCCCTATAATCGAATTGACCCGAATAACTCCAACGACGGTGCTACCTACTTCTCAATAGTGGGATAGTACTGTCTAAAGGACTCTTACACAACTTAATTCCTTAGAGTAGGTAGATTTCTCCTGGGTACTTGCTCTTTCAAAAACAAAAAACAACTTTTCGCACCTACACTTTCAAAAAGTTTTCAAACAAACACTTCATACACTCTTGAGGACTGATACAAGAGTTACCTAGAAGTTTTCAAACTAAACTTTTTCAAAACCCACAAACACTTGAAAAGCAAACAATTTTTGAAAACATAGTGAGCAAGTACCTAAGAGCCCGTTGATAACCACAGATAGAAAGGGTGCTAACACCTTCCCTTTCTATAATCTACCTCCCGAACCGAGAAACATCTCAAAAAGGAATTTTGCTGTGCTTTTGTCCTTTCCATATTGGAGAACATAAAAGACGGTGGCGACTCTTGCTTACCGCGACATTTCGCGAACCAGCTTTAAAACAGTCAGTTTTATTTCCACCGATCACAGAACTGGCGACTCTGTTGGGGATAATAATAAGTGAGGTGTACCTTAGGATTATATCACTCTTATGTTTTCAATTGTGTGCCTTGATTGCTTTTATATTTGTGGGCTTGCACCGGAGTTTCATAGATCCTAACCCGAATCTGGGGAATACCCTTTAGGTAGCATAAGCTGTGAGGGACCTGTCCGGCGTAGACCGACACGGGTGAAGCAGTAGCTACGTTGGTGTGACACCTTGGTCTGTACCGATATACCTTGTGTTGGAACGAGGAGAATATGGGTCTTCTGAGGAGTCATTAAGCACCAACCAACCTTATAACCCTAAATTGACCCAACTTGGCCATAGAACAGTAGCAGTATGCTACACTCATTGAGGCTAAACTCTCGCGATGGTTCTGGCCGCAAGAAAAGATTGCGATGCTGGAGTTATGACTGATTGAGGGTAGTCAGTGATATTGAGATCCTCTAGAACCCGGTTACTATTTTCTAGGACAGGTCTTAACCAACGAAACTGAAAGAGGGTAGTACCTAAACTTCATACTGGCCTAAACTCTAAGGGCTGTCTTGTGTGACTTGTGTGCCTTATCATGTTTGCCTTTGTGAATACTTGTGGTGTGCTTTATCATAACATCATACCATCATACCATTGCATGCATCCTGCATGAGGACTAACCCATTTCAAGGATCTCAAGGGTCTGTGATGCAGGTCATGATGAATCAAAATGTCTAGCAAGGGGAAAAGGGGATTTATTTTCCTCTAGCCAAGGTAACTTGAGTCAGGGGCTATGACCCACTCGATATGGTGAGCCTTGACTCTTGAAGAAGGACTCTCAACAATATGAAGTGCCTTCAATCAAGCAACCAGATTCAAATGCTAACAATTTTCTTGTTTACCCCGCGAGATCCTTGGAAACATTGCATGTATACATACATATCATTGCATTACAGGTACCCTTTTTACAGGTCACTTATCTTCTTCGCTGTTTATTTCAGCAATCATCATGTCTTCTGAACCTACTGCCGAACAAGCTATCAAGGCCCTCCAGGCCCAGAATGCCCAGTTCCAGGAGTTGATTATGAGCCTAGCCCAGGGTCAACAGGACTTGAAAACTCTGATTCTGAAAGAGAGGAAGAAGAAGAAGAAGAGGACTGTTTTGTTCAACACCAGACGCAGATCTGGGAATGGATCACAGAATAAGAGGTTGAGCTGACTACCTCATATGTGGGCAAAGACAGTCCACAAGAGAGAAGGGTTCCTAGTCCCGTGGTCTCCGACAACGAGACCGATTAGAATAATGAACAGTACCCTCCTGCTGAGGATAGGTACAAACAGATGGAGGACCGCTTAAGTGCTATGGAGATTCAACATGTGTCCGGGTTGGATTTTGGAGACCTAGGCTTATCCTCTGGGGTGGTGATTCCACATAAGTTCAAGGCACCTGCCTTTGCAAAGTACGACGGAGCTTCCTGCCCTAAGCTGCATCTCAGATCATATGTAAGGAAGATCCAGCCTTACACTGCTGACAAGAATCTATGGATCCATTTCTTCCAGGATAGTCTTTCAGGGACTCAACTCGAATGGTTCTATCAGCTGGATGGAGCCAGTATTCGTAACTGGGAGGACTTGGCTACTGCGTTCTATAAGCAGTATCAGTATAATTCCGACCTCGCTCCTACGCGTATCAAACTCCAGGGTATGTCACTTGGGACGGGTGAAGGATTCAAAGAGTATGCGCAAAAGTGGAGAGACCTGGCTGGAAGGGTGCAGCCACCTTTGACTGACCGTGAACTTGTGAACATGTTCTTGGGGACCCTGTCTGGTCCGTTCTTCAACCATCTGATTGGGAATTCTTCTGCTGGGTTTACAGATCTGATCTTGACTGGTGAGAGGATAGAAGCTGGTATCAAGTCTGGGAAGATACAAAAGGGTGACTCCTCGAACACTGAGAAGAAACCATTCAAGAAAGAGTCCAATGCCGCGTACAGTCAGAAGAGTCGTCGTGACCAACACGTAGGGGCAGTCCTGATCTCTGGTTCTACAGCGCGCCGACAACCGCAAAAGGGAAATCAACGAAGGCCGGATGAGCCTAAAAGACAGTTCACCAACATCAACATGCCATTGTCACAAGCACTGCAGCACATGTTAAAGATGAATCTGATTGCGGTGATAAACCCTCCTGCGAATCCTAAGACTTTTTCTCCAAATTACAATCCAGATGCAAGGTGCGCTTACCATTCCGGTAGCCCGGGGCACGATACTGATGATTGTTGGGCACTGAAATACAAGATTCAGAATATGATTGATGCTAAGGAGATCGAATTCGAGCCTGCTGAGACTCCCAATGTGATCACTGCTCCCTTGCCAAAACATGGCTAGGATTGAGAAACTTTTGTTCATTTGAATTCTGATATTGTATTTTGCTTTGCTTATTCAAACATTTATTCATGTCAAACTTTGTTATTTCATTAATGCATTACACGTGTCTGTTTTGAAGTAATTGTGTTTACTATATTCAAAATTGCTTTTATTTTTTGATGTTCAAACTCTCGATTAAAAGTTCTAAGCCTTTTGAGGGAGGATGACGAAAACGATACCACAATCTTTATAGTATGCTTTTGAACAGACCCCGCTGATGAGGTACATGCATTGTTTCAAATCCTAAACAGTGGAGTTATAAGGAAGATAATCCCTAGTCAACCCCTTAGAGCCAAAGAAGTTGGAGTTTTTCTTTTCAAAAATTAAAACCCTTAATCATAACCTGGGGCAGGGTAGTTTTCTCAGTTGATCCAGGTGCACAATGAACAGCATCAAAGGAGTCCTTCCAAAACAAAAGACAGTGATGGTTCCCTATAATCGTCAGGACAGGCAGTCATTACCTTTCAAAATAAAAGCCCACTAAGTCAAAACCTATGAAGGAGACTTACAAAACTGGGGCATCCCGCTGACTGTAAAAACAAAAGAAACAGTTCAGGCAAAAGACAGGGATAATGGAAAAAAAGAGGTCGCTATAAATCCTCAACAACGTGAAAAATGTAACAAAATGACTGCCTGGTCAAAGTAAACTTTCAGTATCCGAACCATCACTGGTATATCAAAGCGAAGATTCAAACAGGATCTAAATGTACGATCAACTGAGTTTAAGATTGAAGAACATCACGAAGAACGGGTGGGTACAAATAAAATTTGAGCCTTTATCCTTTGTTTCTTAAACCGTGAACCAGGCCACACTATAACCCTTAAAAGTCCTAGCTGAAGCATGGGTTAGTTCGAAAGCATACTGTTACAAAAGGTATCCTGACTCCTGTAAGGCTTGCTGTAAAATCTTGAGTTGACATCACATTTTACAAAATTCACTTGTTTTACTGAAAACTGCATTTTCAAAAACTTCAAGACAGACATAAGCTTTGCATTCTTAGAATAACATTGTTTGCATATGACTATTTGTTCAAACAGCAGAGAAATTCACACGACGAATATCCAGTGAACAAAATCCTTCTCAATGAAAAGAGTCACCTCAAGTGGAAAAACACTTCCAACCAAGGGGCAGACACGATTATTGTCCATAATCTGGGGCAGTCCGGTCAAGATTCAAGGAATCTCTCAAAAATGTCAAACAGCCAGGGGCAAATCTCCGCTTGAGTCACTTGGGGCATTGGACGTGAATTCCAGCTACGAATCTCGCATAATCAAACATCTTCTGGTGGTATGGCAACATAATACTACTGACAGTGACAACTCCTTACATCCTGAGAGCATGGACATAATCGAAAAAATACTACGCATAATCAAAGACCCGCTAGATTGACACACCTAGGCAAAAATAAGGGATTCCCGGCGAACCAAAAAGGTTCGAGCAAAAATAAGGGATGAAAATGAAAAAATCTGTACACCCGGCAAGTCAAAAACCTGAAAAGGCGGCTTGGGCAAAAATGGGTATCCCGGTGGACTGAAAACCCGAAAGGGCGGTCCAGGCAAAAGTTAGGGATCACAACGTACGACTATGTCCCGGCATCTCGTCACTTGCCTATCAGAAGAAGATTTGTCAAATCGGCAGTTACCAAGACCTCCACAAGTACCTTCTCCTGCAGAATCAAGGGCAATAAGAATTGTCTAAGCGATCTAGTTGCTCTGTCCACCAAAGTACCAAGGTAGGCTGAAGAATATGTCCAAGATACCTTCACTCCCCGCAGAGTAAGACAAGGTTCAGCAATACTCTCCCCTAGCAGAGTTGGTCTCTCCTCAACCCTGAAAAGGCACAGTATCCCTAGCAAATCAGCAATACTCTCCCCAAGCAGAGTTAGTCTACTGTCAGCCCTAAGGAAGTTGGGTATCCCCAGAAGATCTCAACATTCTCCAGCAGAGTGTACAAATATTTCTAAGAAAGCATCCCCGGTAGTCTTAATATTCCTCGACGGAAATATAAGATTGTTCCCCGACGGAATACCAAACACCCCAGTGGAGCCACTTCTCCAGTGCAGTCCAAAGGTTTCCCCAGGAGAGTTGAATCATCCTCCCCAATAGATTCTGGAAACTTATCCCCAGTAGAGTCTGGAAGCTTATCCCTAGTAGAGTCTGGAAGCTGGTCCCCTGCAGAGTGCAAATACCTCTCCCTAACCATATTCAAAGGTTTATTCCCCACTGTGATCGGTGGATCTGGAACTGACTGTTTAACGCTGGTTCGCGAAATGTCGCGGAAGCAAGAGTCGCCACCGTCTTTTATTTTCTCCAAATGGAAAGGACAAAAGCACAGAAAAATTCCTTAAAGAGATTGCTCTCGGTTCGGGAGGTAGGTTATAGAAAGGGAAGGTGTTAGCACCCTTTCTATCCATGGTTATCCATGGGCTCTTAGATACTTGCTCAATGTGTTTTCAAAATTGTTTGTTTGCTTTTCAATGGGGGTTTAAAAAGTTTCTTTGAAAAATTTCAGATCGACTCATACGTCAGAGTGTTTGAAAAATTTGTTTTGAAAGCTTTTGAAAAGTGTCAGTGTGAAAAGTCTTTTTGAGTTTGTTTGAAATTAGAGCAAGTATCCTTGAGAACCTACCTACCCTAAGGAATTCGTCTGTGTAAATGTCCTTAAAAGTAGTGCCATCCCACCATTGAGAGGTAGGTAGCACCACCGTTGGAGGTGTTCGGGTCAATTCGAGGTTCGGGACATGGTGATCACCAGAGCAATGGGAAGACACCTTAGAAGCTACCCTCATGCCAGGTTCCCGGATCATGAGGACTTACTAAGACATCCTCTACTCGACGATCACCTTTCGAGGCAAGGCAACTGTGAGGCGTACCCTAGGGGTGGTGTGTGATTTGTGTGTCGTTTTCAGATATTTTGTCTTGTTCATGTTATTGGTGATCTAAGCGTTTGTTTTTATTTTTGTCATTCATTCTTGCATGCTTTTTAACAGTTATAAAGTTTGCGGGAAAATAAATCTAAGGCTATTACAAATGGCGCGGGTCCACATCGCCAAAATTAAACCGGACCCGATTTAGCGGGAAATAAATAAAGCGAATAAATAAAGTGCGAAAAGTAAAGTTACATGGCTTTGGGAGATTTACAAAATTATAATAAGCGATAATAAAATAAATGCGCGAAATAAAGAAATTAAAACAAAATTAGGGCGTTGGACCCTTTTACAAACAATTAAAATTAATCAAGGAATTTAAAATTAAAATTAAATGAAAAATGGTGTTTTTGTGTTTTTAGATTTAATGAGAAAAAGGAGTCAATTAAATTAAACGGCAAACCCTAATTCTAATATTTTTTATTTATTATGAAAGAATTAAAATATAGTCTAAATTAAACCCTAATTTATTTATGTGCAATTTAATTATAAAAATAAATAATAGTATTATGATAAAAAAGGGAAATAAAAAGAATTAACAATTTAAAACCTAAATTCTACATTTTTTATATTTTGTTATGAGAAGAATTAAAATCAAAAAAACCTAATTATACTAAATTCAATTACACAATTTATTCATAAAAATAAAATAATTAAAATAAAATATTTATTATATTTTTTATCTTTTTCTGGATTTTTATGATGTTTTTATATTTTTGTAAAAAAAAGAGAAAATTAATTAATTAAAGCAATAAAAATAAATAACACAATAATTAAAATAATAAAAAGAAAAGAAAAGCAAACCAGGGGGGGTTCAGGCCCCAGATGGAGGTGTTGATTTGAAAAGCCTGGCCCAATAAGCCTTGATTTCGCTGACTTTCCTGGGTCGTGTATGACACGTTGACTAGGCGTAGGTGTTCCTGGGATTCTTGGCCGTTGATCTGATTATTTTGGACGCGTGTATGGCCCAATTTGAAGACGTATGGTGAGTCCTCATATTATGCCTGCATGAGAATACGCGTTGAAAAATAATAGTGAAATTTTGCCAGACCTGGGACTTGAACCCAGGTCATGAGAGTCATATGCCTAACGTGTTACCACTGCACCAAACGCTTTTTAGTTAACATATAATAATACGTAAATATGATAAGTAAAACATAATGCTAATGGATCAAAAACGCGCGAATTTCAAAAGAGCCTATCACGTGGTGACAACGAGGTTGTCTTCTTCGTTTTTTCTGAAACATAAACGTATGGCCACGGTTTTTATAGCGTTGCATTAGGGAAGCTATGGAAAAATAACGATTAGCCTATCTCCAAACATAAATTAGGCGCGAGTATATGGATCTTTTCGTCTCTAAGCACTGAGTTCAACCATGGTATTCAGAGGTCCTGATTTTTCTTCTATGCAAAATCCCCAATTTAGAAAACCTGCAACCCTAATTTTTGACAATGGCGAAAGCATATATATGGCACAAAAACACAATTGAACATATTGGTTAGCGTAGAAACATCATTATAAACAAGAATCCATAAAGAAAAATGCAAAAGGATGCTTGATTTATGCTATGCGATTTCAAAATTTTCTTGGTACAGTTTGACTTAGGGGTACCAATTCAAGGCGTTTTGGTTGATGTTAGCGATTGAGAAACGTTCAGGGATGTTTCAGGATGCTAATGGAAGGAAAATTGAAACTTCAATCCACCTCTAAGGCACTTTTCAGATTTGAGTTTTTAAGAGAAATTTTCAATATGCAATGGCTTGTTTGGGCGCAGCTTGCAGTCTAAAATCATTAGGGTTATGATTCTGAGTATGTATAGAGCATGCTAGGTCAAAAATATTGCCCAAAATCTCAAGCATTCATGGTTTTACATATTTGATTTTATGAAATCTTTTTGAATCTTTTCCATGTGCATTTTGGTTCAAATCTGATCAATTCTCATCAAAACTTGCTTAATTAAGAAGTGCACGAAATATTGACCTTGGAATATGCATAAAAAGATTTTTTTAGGTTAGGTTTATATTTTTCATGTATTAAAATGATTTAAATGAATATAAATTAATATAAATTCAAATAAATAATTAAAAAATATGAAAATACTTCCCTTTGGGCCTAGTGGTCGTGCATAGGCTTGGCATGAAGAAACTTGGAAGAAAAATGGGCCCATTTGCATTTTTAGGTCATTTGAACCATTGTTGACTTTTCAAAATTCCCAAAAATTTCCCAACTTCCACAAGGCATAACTTGGTCAATTTTTAAGCTTTTCACATTTTCTTGGACATTTTGGAAAGGTCTTTGAGTCCTCTAACCAATGCCTTTGGTCCCATGTCATTTTGATTTACCAATATCAAGTTATGGCCTTTGACTTAAAGTCACTTTTTGTTGACTTTTGAAAATGACCTATAATGTTGAAATTGATAACTTTTTGTGAGAGCATTTCTTGGACTTGGAACATGAAGATTAATTGTAGGAAATGTCTTTCTCTTCAAAATGAGCTTTGGATGGAATTTTTCTGATAATCCATGTGAAAGTTATGCCCTGGTCAATTTCAGTTGACTTTTTCAGCTGTCCAAATATAGCAACTTTTGCATCTTTGATGATTTCTGAGCCAAATCTTGAAAATCATGATCAAGCATTGATCAAATGATGTTTGTGGCTTCAAAATGATATGTTGACCAAAAATTTGAACTTTTGACTGCCAAATGACCATTTTGCCCCTACAGTTGACTGTAGTGCAATTTAGGGTTTTGACTGTGCAATTTTGAGCTGAATGCCTTGAAACTTGACATGAGGATACTTGACCATCTTTGTAAGCATATGAGACTTGATTGGGCCTTTGAAAAGTTCATTTGCTTGACCAGAACTCAAACCCTAGTTTTGACTGTATAGGAGACAGTTGAGCTGCACAACCCTGGGGGAATTTTGTGACCTTGACTTGGTAATTTCTTGATGAATATGGGAGGGCAAATTTTGGGGTACAACAGTTGCCCCTGTTCAATCTTCTTAGACCTGAGGATGCAGATTGGCTGACGTGCCTTTCGTAATCCGAGGGTAGAAGATGATTGGACACTAGAGTGCCCAGAAATTTGCGCTCACATAGTAGCAATGATGATGAGGGAATGGGCTTATAGATGCCATTTGGATGTTGCTTGGATAGGATGATGGGCTTATAGATGCCATCTGGACGTTGATCGCGTAGGAGATTCCTTAGCGAGAACCTGCATACCTGCAAAACAGAAAAATGAGTACCTGACACGTCGCAGGAGCTGATTTTAGATGCTTGATATAGATATGTCCTGACTGGTTACAGGAGCTGGGTCTGGAGCTTCAAACGCTGATGAATGAACCAGGGATGGTTACTGCCTTAGCATGAATGGTAAGAGAATCCTGAATGATTTCAACTTCAACAATGCTCGTTGAGAAAATCTTGGTGAGAATTACCATCTTCGTAGTGTCAGGAAGAGAACCAAAGGACATTATAATCTCAAAGGGAGTCACCTCACTCACCGTTGGAGAGGGAACTATAGGAAATTATAATCTGGAAGGAAATATCACCTCACTCGCTGTTGGAGAGGGGACCATAAGAGAATATCACCTCACGCTCATGCCGGAGAGGGGAACATCTGAAAAAGGAATTACCACCTCACTCGCCGTTGGAGAGGGGACCATAAGAGAATATCACCTCACGCTCATGCCGGAGAGGGAAACATCTGAAGAAGGGATTACCACCTCACTCGCCGTTGGAGAGGGGACCATAAGAGAATATCACCTCACGCTCATGCCGGAGAGGGAAACATCTGAAGAAGGGATTACCACCTCACTCGCCGTTGGAGAGGGGACCATAAGAGAATACCACCTCACGCTCATGCCGGAGAGGGAAACATCTGAAGAAGGAATTACCACCTCACTCGCCGTTGGAGAGGGGACCATCTTGAAGGGATTACTACCTCACACACCGTTGGAGAGGGAATCATAAGAGAACATCACCTCACGCTCATGCCGGAGAGGGGAACATCTGAAGAAGGAATTACCACCTCACACGCCGTTGGAGAGGGGACCATAAGAGAACTTCTACTGAGTCTTTATCAGAAAAATCTGTTTGGAGTCGATTTAACTGGACTGGAGAAGTTCTTGAAATATGTTTGAGAATTTCACCCGCATCTTTCCTGCAAGGTAAAGGTCAGTTATATGCAATGCATGATATGGATCAAGCAATGATGTTCTCAATATGGATGCGATTTATATGATATGATGCGTACATGCATGCTATAATGATGTATGTGATGATTTATGTATGCTTTTGTCTAGGAAAATAAATCCTTGACGGGTGCCGGGAAGTCATATCCTGGGCTGATGTTGAGGAAGAGATTTTGCTTCCGCTGTGGATGATTCGTTGCAAGAATACCGGTAGGAGGAGATAACTCCGTTGAGGAATGAAATAATTCTGCGGGAGAAAAGATACTCTAGCGATCATGCTGGGGAGTGCTACTCTGTGGGGATAGCGATGCTTTGCTGAGTTGATGAAGATAACTCCACTGGGGATACCGTTGATGAGTTATGCTGGGAGATTTGATGAATTCCGCTGGGGATATCCTTGTTGTGCTGGAAGTGTTGATAGACTTCGCTGGGGGTAGGAAGATACTTTGCCGAGGACGCTCTTTCCGTGGCTTTTGGCTGAGGATAACCCAGTTATATCCTGTTACGGAAATAACTCTTTAAATCAAGCCGGGACGACGCGTTCGTGCTCTGCGAGGGATAAGCTTCCAGAATCTACTGGGGATAAGCTTACTGCTTGGGGGTATGAACTCCAAATTTCTTGGGGAACTGGATTGGACTCTCATGGGGAGTTTTGATATGCTGGAGGATGATCCCTTAGAATGTTGATATACCGCCGGGGAACAATCTTTAGACCAAGATTGCCGGGGATGCTTTATGTATACTGCTGGGGAAGTATTGAGATCTACGGGGGGATACTCAATTTCCTTGATAAGAGACATGTATTGTTTTACTGGACTACTCTCTGGGGAACTAAGATACTCGGTCATGCTCTTTGGCTGAGCCTACCTTGGTACCTTGGAGGATAGAACAATTAGACTGCTCAGACAACTCTTTATTGCCCCTGTTTCCAGTGTCACCTGCAATTAATTCCTTTGTTTCGTATGCAAATATTTATGAGTTAGCAAATTATTGTCAATGCATACATCACAAATTGAACCTTGGACGTTCTTCGCAAAACAAAACAGAAAAAGAAAAACACTTGGGCACGTTTAACTGGAAATATATTTTTATTGATTTTTGAATGGCCCATGAATAGGCGTTTTTATGTACAAGAGGCTGACGTCCTAGTAAGAGGTACGTTGCCGATCAAAAGAGTTTATACAAGTTTTGTACAAATGAAAATAAAACAGCTGTGTGAAAGATGTATGATCCACTGGGTTTCAACTCTGCTATTGCCTTTATAACTCCGAGTGTCTCATCACTTGATGACCTTGGTTGAAGGTGAAGCTGAATGATCGATTCCGTTTTGAGCTTGATGCACATACCGGATTCTGGATGCAAAGTGATCCAATGAGACATAGTATTACGCTTTATCCCTAATTTTTGCCTGGACCGCCCTTTCGGGTTTTCAGTCCACCGGGATACCCCTTTTTGCCCAAGCCGCCTTTTCAGGTTTTCGACTTGCCGGGTGTACAGATTTTTCATTTTCATCCCTTCATTTTGCCCGAACCCTTTTGGTTCGACGGGAAGCCCTAATTTTTGCCTAGGCATGTCAGCCTAGCGGGTCTTTATTCATGCGTAGTATTTTTTAACTATGTCTGCATTGGCGGGGTGAGGAAGGTCGTCACCATCCATGTTGGTCAAGATCATTGCTCCTCCTGAGAACACATGCTTAACCACAAATGGCCCTTCATATGTAGGGGTCCATTTGCCCCTTGGATCACTCTGAGGAAGGATGATTCTTTTGATAACCAGATCCCCAACTTGATATTCCTGTGGTCTGACCTTTTTGTTAAATGCCCTGATCATTCGTTTCTGATACGTCTGACCATGACAGATAGCAGCAAGTCTCTTTTCGTCAATAAGGTTGAGCTGATCAAGTCGTGTCTGGATCCAATCATCCTCGTTCAGATTTGCATCCTTCATTATCCGGAGAGAAGGGATTTGCACTTCGATTGGCAAGACTGCCTCCATACCGTAAACCAGAGAGAAAGGAGTTGCCCCGGTTGACGTCCTAGCTGAGGTACGGTACCCATGCAGAGCGAACGGTAACATCTCGTGCCAATCTTTGTAAGTTACTGTCATTTTTTGCACGATCTTCTTGATGTTCTTGTTAGCTGCTTCTACAGCCCCATTCATCTTCGGTCTGTAAGGAGAAGAATTGTGGTGTTGTATCTTGAACTGTTCGCAAAGCTCAGCAATCATCTTATTGTTTAGATTGGTACCGTTGTCTGTAATAATCCGCTCAGGGACGCCGTATCGACAGATCAGGTTGTGCCGAATGAACCGTGCCACAACAGTCTTGGTTACCGTAGCATAGGATGCTGCCTCAACCCACTTCGTGAAATAGTCGATCGCCACTAGGATGAAGCGATGTCCATTGGATGCCGTAGGTCTGATCTCGCCAATCATGTCTATGCCCCACATTGCAAACGGCCAAGGCGCAGTCAGAACATTCAGGGGAACCGGAGGAACATGCACCTTGTCTGCATAAATCTGGCACTTGTGGCATGTCCTGGAGTGTTGGTAACAGTCAGCTTCCATTGTGGACCAATAATATCCTGCCCGTAGGATTTTCTTAGCCATAGTGTGTCCACTGGAATGCGTACCAAAGGTCCCTTCATGTAGCTCTTCCATGATTCTTTCTGCTTCAGTCTTATCCACGCAACGCAGTAAGGTTGAATCATGGTTTCGCTTGTACAAGATGCCGTTGCTTAGGAAGAACTTGGCTGCGAACCGCCTCAGGAATTTCTTATCATTGATAGAGGCACCTTCAGGGTATTCCTGAGCTTCCAGATATCTCTTCACTTCATGGTACCAAGGCTTCTCAGTCACCAATTCAGTTTCGAGATCACAACAGTATGCCGGTTCGTCCAGTTTCCAGATGATGATCCGGGGAGCTTCATTATCCCATTTGACCTTGAACATTGAAGACATTGTAGCTAACGCGTCCGCTAACTGATTCTCTTCTCTTGGAAAGTGCTCGAAGGTTATCTCCGTGAAGTGGGGAATCATGGTCAACACACATTCTCTGTAAGGAATCAAGTTTGGATGTTTCGTATCCCACTCTCCATTGATCTGATTGATCACTAGAGCGGAATCTCCGAAGACACTGAGGAACTTGATCCTTAAGTCGATCGCAGCTTGAAGACCCATGATACACGCCTCATACTCCGCCATGTTGTTGGTACAGTTGAAACATAGCCGGGCAGTGAGTGGAGTATGAGTACCCTGAGGAGATATGATGATGGCGCCGATACCATTTCCCAAAGCATTGGAAGCTCCGTCAAAGTGCATAGACCATCGGGATCCTGGTTCAGGTCCTTCATCCGGTCCAGGTACTTCACAGTCAGTTACAATCATGATGCTTTCATCCGGAAACTCGAAGTTCATTGATTGATAGTCATCTACAGCTTGATGAGCTAAGTGGTCTGCCAGTACACTTCCCTTGATGGCTTTCTGGGTTGTATACTGAATGTTGTATTCCGTCAAGATCATTTGCCATCTTGCAATTCTCCCAGACAGAGCAGGCTTTTCGAATATGTACTTTATAGGATCCATCTTTGAGATCAACAAGGTAGTGTGAGTCAGCATATACTGTCTCAGCCGGCGAGCAGCCCATACCAAAGCGCAGCAAGTTTTCTCAAGCAGTGAGTATCGGGTCTCACAGTCGGTAAACTTTTTGCTAAGGTAATAAATGGCATGCTCTTTTCGACCAGACTCGTTATGCTGCCCCAGCACACACCCCATTGAGTTGTCTAGCACTGTCAGATATAGGATCAGAGGTCTCCCTTCAACCGGTGGCATGAGGATAGGTGGTTCTTGGAGATACACTTTAATTCTGTCGAAGGCAGCCTGACATTCATCGTTCCAACGTACTACCTGATCTTTCTTCAGCAGCTTGAAGATTGGCTCACAGGTAGCAGTCAGATGAGATATGAATCGAGCGATGTAATTCAGGCGTCCTAAAAAGCCTCTGACTTCCTTCTCTGTCTTAGGAACTGGCATCTCTTGAATAGCTTTGACCTTAGCAGGGTCCACTTGAATACCTTTATCACTGACCACGAAGCCTAGCAACTTCCCAGATCTTACCCCGAAGGTGCACTTGTTCGGGTTCAATCTCAGCTTGTACAGTTTCAACCGGTCAAACAACTTCTGCAGATGATCTAGATGCTCTTCCTCAGTTTGGGACCTATCAATCATATCGTCCACATACACTTCTATCTCGTGATGGATCATGTCATGAAATAAGGCAACCATGGCACGTTGGTAGGTTGCCCCAGCATTCTTTAATCCAAACGGCATGACCTTGTAACAGAAGGTGCCCCACTGAGTAACAAATGTAGTCTTTTCCATGTCTTCAGGTGCCATCTTGATCTGATTGTAGCCTGAAAAGCCATCCATGAAAGAGAATACCTTGTGCTGAGCCGTATTATCAACAAGGACATCAATGTGAGGTAAAGGGAAGTCATCTTTGGGGCTGGCCCTGTTTAGATCCCTGTAGTCGACACACATTCTGACCTTGCCGTCCTTTTTAGGTACCGGCACCACATTAGCAACCCACTGAGGGTAAGAAGTTACTGCAAGGAACCCGGCATCAAACTGTTTCATGACCTCGGCTTTAATCTTCTCGGACATCTCTGGACGCATCCGACGAACCTTTTGTTTAACTGGAGGGCAGTCTTCCTTAGTCGGCAAATGATGGACGACAATATCGGTATCTAACCCGGGCATGTCTTCGTAGGACCAGGCAAAGATCTCCATATAGTCATGTAACATCTTGGTTAACCGTTGCTTCACGCTGAGCTCTAGGTTGGCACCAATCTTTACCTCTTTCCTGTCTTTTTCAGTACCCAGGTTTATGGTTTCCACTGGCTCTTCATGGGGTTGAATTGCCCTCTCTTCCTGAAGCAACAGTCTAGCAAGCTCGCCAGGCACTTCGCAATCATCTTCACCTTCGTCTTCGGCTAAGTTGATCGGATTTTCGAAGTCATAATTGGCATTAGCAGAGCTGTTATCAGTAAGATCCAGAGTGGATTGGAACCTGTATGAGTGAGTGTGTGTGTAAATACAGCTGTTTTGAAAATTATGTAAAGGAAAGGAAAGATAGAAAAGGAACACAATATTTGCAATGCGAAAATAGTCCAAGATTTTCATTCATGATGTATAAAATGACAGTTTGTATGCCCTCACAAATAGAACCACGGTGCCTCGGGTAAGACACCGGGCCATAGAGTTTATCATTGTTTATTACAAAATATAATGAAACAAAGAAATTTATTACTTAGTAACAAAAGAAACAGGGAGATTGTCCTTGGCGCTCCAATTGTTAAGTCCGCCATCAGCAGCCGGGTAGATCCAGCTATCAAATTCAGCTTCATCAACTTCCTCTTCAACCCCAATAGCATTAACTCCATGAGCAGGCAGGGGAGCTGTCACCACATTAGGCTTGTCAGATGCCTCAAACTGTACCTCCTTAGCGTCAATGAGGTCCTGCAGCTTGTTCTTTAGTGCCCAACAGTCATCAGTAGCATGCCCCGGGCTGTCTGAATGGTAAGCACAACGGGCATTCGGATTGTACTTAGGAGAGGTAGTGTTTGAGAACTTGGGCGCCTCCTTGACAGTCACCAAATTGGTGGATAGCAACTGTGGCAGGATTTGCGATAGGGTCATGCTTAACCGGGTAAACTCTCTCCGGGGTCTATCAGCCCTTTGAGGATTGTTTGGCCGGGGAGCGGCAGCAGGCTTAGCGATCATTACCGCGCTGACAGATTGGCGGTGATCAGGTCTTTCTGATTTCCTGGAGCCATACACGGCACTAGACTCCTTTTTGAAGGGTTTCTTTTCTGAACTAGAGGATGATGCCCCCTTTGCAATCTTCCCAGATTTCAGCCCAGCTTCAATCCTTTCTCCAGTCAAGATCAAATCAGTGAAACCAGCAGAAGAATTCCCAATGAGATGGTTGAAGAATGGCCCAGACAGGGTCCCCAAGAACATGTCCACTAACTCTCGATCAGTCAAAGGTGGCTGCACCCTGCCAGCCAGGTCTCTCCACTTCTGCGCGTACTCTTTAAAACCTTCACTTGCACCTAACGACATACCCTGGAGTTGAGTACGTGTAGGGGCAAGGTCGGCATTATACTGATACTGCTTATAGAAAGCAGTAGCCAGCTCCTCCCAGTTACGAACTTTGGTCCCATCCAGCTGATAGAACCATTCGAGATGAGTCCCTGAAAGACTCTCCTGGAAGAAGTGGATCCATAGATTCTTGTCCGCAGAGTACGGCTGAATCTTTCGAACATAGGACCTCAAATGCAGCTTGGGACAGGACGCCCCGTCATACTTAGAAAAGGTTGGAGCTTTGAACTTGTGCGGGATAATTACACCAGTCGACAAACCCAGATCTCCGAAATCCAGCCCAGGTGCCTGTTGCACCTCCATAGCCTTCAACCTGTCCTCCAGTTGTTTGTACCTGTCGTCTGCAGGAGGGTACTGCTCTTCATCAAAATCTGTCTCGTTGTCGGAGACCACTGGAGTAGGAACCTTTACTTCTGCCTGAGAAGGAGTCCTGCCAACAGAAGAACCAGCCTCTTCATGGTGCAGAGTATTACCCAACCTTCGGCCCGAGCTGAATAGAACAGTTCTTCTCTTTTTCTTCTTCTCCTTTTTCAGGAGCATAGTCTTTAATTCTTCTTGGCCTTTAGCTAGACCCATGATTAGTTCTTGAAACTGCGCATTCTGCGCCTGGAGAGCCTTGATTGATGTCTCTGTTGATTCAGATCCGGGATTCATGATGCTGAAATAAACAGCGAAGAACTGTAAGCAACCTGAAAAAGGGGGAAAACCTGCTATGCACATGATGTATGAAATGCGTATGAATTATGTTTTCAAAGACAATCGGGAATCAACTTTGTAAACAAAAAAGGAACACACTTCATTAGATTCAACTTTGTAACTGAAATTATTCAACAAGTTGCCCTTAGGCGTTTACATGAAATGAAATAACTGGAAAGGAAATAAAAACTGTAAAGGCACATTCAGAATTCCTCATTGATCCCATGGTCTCCTCTTCTCAGTACGGAGGTAGGCATTCAGAGCTCTTTCATTCTCCAACTGCTTTGTCAGCTTCTGGATCTTTGATTCCTGCTCGTTGAACTTTTCCCGGTAAGAATCCCGTTCTTCTTGCAGTTGCGACCAAGATCTCTTCAATGTCTCATAATCAGTAGGTATCTGAGGAGGAAGGACAGTTGGAGGAACACCATCTTTATCAGGATACTCAAGAATGACGGGTCTGACAGCTTCATACGGCATACCTAACTTTTGAGCACGGATGCGGACCCATTTGTAGTAGGCTTCCATAGGTAAAGAAGTCTTTGGCCCTAGCTCTTGTGGGTCAGCTTTATGAACCTTCTCCCAAGCCTTGATGAACCTACGACGTAGCTCGTCACTATCCACCTGAAACTCGAAACTGATGTGAGGCACCAACATCTCATGGGGGCCTGATCTTCTTGCTCTTCCAAACTGACGGAGTGCTAGACATGGATTGTAAGAGATCCCTCCTTGAGTACCAATCAAAGGAACATTAGGATACTCCCCGCATCGATCAATAATAGCTATCTCATCCAAACCTCTGCAAGTCCAAATGATGTCTTTATCGGTGAGAGACATTAACCTGTGAGCCCAACCTCTTCCTTCTTGGTTCTTCAGTACGAACTTAGGGAGGTGCGAAATAAACCACCTCACCAACAAAGGGATACAACACCATAGGGTTCCTCGTCTTCGGGTAGTACGGGCATGAAGTTGTTGCAAGATGTCACCCAAGAGAGTGGGCACAGGGTTCTGAGACATAAAGATCCTAATGGAAGTGACATTGATGAAGTTGTCAGGATTAGGAAACAGGACTAACCCATAGATTAGGAGAGCCAAGATGTCTTCGTATGCCCTAAAGTCCAAGTCATTCCAGAAGCTGTTAGCTTTACCAATCAGAAACTTGGCCAAGAAACCCTTAACTCCGCTTCTAGTTACCCAGTTGTCTGTTACCTCTTGATGGGTCAAAGGAAGAGCTGCAGCGATGTCCTCAAGCCTGAGGGTCTTTTCCCAACCAGTAAAGGGAGTCTGATCCAAGATAGGGATACCAAGCAGATTAGAGAACTCTTCCAGGGTAGGGACCAGCTGGAAGTCTTGGAAGGTGAAGCACTGGTACTGAGGGTCATAGAACTGGGTCAGAACACTCATCAACTGTTGATCCCGCTTTGCAGTGACTAAACTGAGAAGAGAACCATGCCTCTGAATGAAGGAAGTGGTATTTGGAATTCTGCTAACCAACTCACCAAGCAACTCAGGTGAACGAACAAAGTTGAACCGTATAGTATTCCTTCGCACAGGCATCATAATGTCCTACAAAACAGAGCAAAGATGAAACCCTCTTGTCTTTGAAATGGTCAGTTCTTATGCAGGATGCATGCAATGCTCATGATGCTATGATGTTATGATAAAGCACACCACATACAGATACAAAGGCAAACATAGTAAGGCACACAAGTCACACAAGGCAAGCCCCCTAAAGTTTAGGCCAGCATGAGGTCTAGGTACTACCCTCTTTCAGTTTGTTGGTTCATACCTGTCCTAATCAAAAGTAACCGGGTTCTTAGAGGATCCCAATATCATTGACTACCCTCAATCGGTCATAACTCCAGCATCGCAATCTTTTCTTGCGGCCAGAACCATCACGAGAGTTTAGCCTCAATGGGCGTAGCATACTGCTACTGTTCTAAAGGCCAAGTTGTGTCAATTAAGGTTCTAAGGTTGTTGGTGCTTAATGACTCCTTAGAAGACCCATATTCTCCTCGTTGCGACACAAGGGATATCGGTACAGACTAAGGTGCCACACCAACGTAGCCACTGCTTCACCTGTGTCGGTCTACGCCGGACAGGTCCCTCACAGCTTATGCTACCTAAACAGGGTCTCCCCAGATCCGGGTTAGGATCTATGTATCTCCGATGCAACCCACAATAGTAAAGCAAGCAAAACAATACAAGTGAAAACACAGTTATGACTTAGCCCTAAGGTACACCTCACTTTATAAAGGGTCCCCAGCAGAGTCGCCAGTTCTGTGATCGGTGGATCTGGAACTGACTGTTTAACGCTGGTTCGCGAAATGTCGCGGAAGCAAGAGTCGCCACCGTCTTTTATTTTCTCCAAATGGAAAGGACAAAAGCACAGAAAAATTCCTTAAAGAGATTGCTCTCGGTTCGGGAGGTAGGTTATAGAAAGGGAAGGTGTTAGCACCCTTTCTATCCATGGTTATCCATGGGCTCTTAGATACTTGCTCAATGTGTTTTCAAAATTGTTTGTTTGCTTTTCAATGGGGGTTTAAAAAGTTTCTTTGAAAAATTTCAGATCGACTCATACGTCAGAGTGTTTGAAAAATTTGTTTTGAAAGCTTTTGAAAAGTGTCAGTGTGAAAAGTCTTTTTGAGTTTGTTTGAAATTAGAGCAAGTATCCTTGAGAACCTACCTACCCTAAGGAATTCGTCTGTGTAAATGTCCTTAAAAGTAGTGCCATCCCACCATTGAGAGGTAGGTAGCACCACCGTTGGAGGTGTTCGGGTCAATTCGAGGTTCGGGACATGGTGATCACCAGAGCAATGGGAAGACACCTTAGAAGCTACCCTCATGCCAGGTTCCCGGATCATGAGGACTTACTAAGACATCCTCTACTCGACGATCACCTTTCGAGGCAAGGCAACTGTGAGGCGTACCCTAGGGGTGGTGTGTGATTTGTGTGTCGTTTTCAGATATTTTGTCTTGTTCATGTTATTGGTGATCTAAGCGTTTGTTTTTATTTTTGTCATTCATTCTTGCATGCTTTTTAACAGTTATAAAGTTTGCGGGAAAATAAATCTAAGGCTATTACAAATGGCGCGGGTCCACATCGCCAAAATTAAACCGGACCCGATTTAGCGGGAAATAAATAAAGCGAATAAATAAAGTGCGAAAAGTAAAGTTACATGGCTTTGGGAGATTTACAAAATTATAATAAGCGATAATAAAATAAATGCGCGAAATAAAGAAATTAAAACAAAATTAGGGCGTTGGACCCTTTTACAAACAATTAAAATTAATCAAGGAATTTAAAATTAAAATTAAATGAAAAATGGTGTTTTTGTGTTTTTAGATTTAATGAGAAAAAGGAGTCAATTAAATTAAACGGCAAACCCTAATTCTAATATTTTTTATTTATTATGAAAGAATTAAAATATAGTCTAAATTAAACCCTAATTTATTTATGTGCAATTTAATTATAAAAATAAATAATAGTATTATGATAAAAAAGGGAAATAAAAAGAATTAACAATTTAAAACCTAAATTCTACATTTTTTATATTTTGTTATGAGAAGAATTAAAATCAAAAAAACCTAATTATACTAAATTCAATTACACAATTTATTCATAAAAATAAAATAATTAAAATAAAATATTTATTATATTTTTTATCTTTTTCTGGATTTTTATGATGTTTTTATATTTTTGTAAAAAAAAGAGAAAATTAATTAATTAAAGCAATAAAAATAAATAACACAATAATTAAAATAATAAAAAGAAAAGAAAAGCAAACCAGGGGGGGTTCAGGCCCCAGATGGAGGTGTTGATTTGAAAAGCCTGGCCCAATAAGCCTTGATTTCGCTGACTTTCCTGGGTCGTGTATGACACGTTGACTAGGCGTAGGTGTTCCTGGGATTCTTGGCCGTTGATCTGATTATTTTGGACGCGTGTATGGCCCAATTTGAAGACGTATGGTGAGTCCTCATATTATGCCTGCATGAGAATACGCGTTGAAAAATAATAGTGAAATTTTGCCAGACCTGGGACTTGAACCCAGGTCATGAGAGTCATATGCCTAACGTGTTACCACTGCACCAAACGCTTTTTAGTTAACATATAATAATACGTAAATATGATAAGTAAAACATAATGCTAATGGATCAAAAACGCGCGAATTTCAAAAGAGCCTATCACGTGGTGACAACGAGGTTGTCTTCTTCGTTTTTTCTGAAACATAAACGTATGGCCACGGTTTTTATAGCGTTGCATTAGGGAAGCTATGGAAAAATAACGATTAGCCTATCTCCAAACATAAATTAGGCGCGAGTATATGGATCTTTTCGTCTCTAAGCACTGAGTTCAACCATGGTATTCAGAGGTCCTGATTTTTCTTCTATGCAAAATCCCCAATTTAGAAAACCTGCAACCCTAATTTTTGACAATGGCGAAAGCATATATATGGCACAAAAACACAATTGAACATATTGGTTAGCGTAGAAACATCATTATAAACAAGAATCCATAAAGAAAAATGCAAAAGGATGCTTGATTTATGTTATGCGATTTCAAAATTTTCTTGGTACAGTTTGACTTAGGGGTACCAATTCAAGGCGTTTTGGTTGATGTTAGCGATTGAGAAACGTTCAGGGATGTTTCAGGATGCTAATGGAAGGAAAATTGAAACTTCAATCCACCTCTAAGGCACTTTTCAGATTTGAGTTTTTAAGAGAAATTTTCAATATGCAATGGCTTGTTTGGGCGCAGCTTGCAGTCTAAAATCATTAGGGTTATGATTCTGAGTATGTATAGAGCATGCTAGGTCAAAAATATTGCCCAAAATCTCAAGCATTCATGGTTTTACATATTTGATTTTATGAAATCTTTTTGAATCTTTTCCATGTGCATTTTGGTTCAAATCTGATCAATTCTCATCAAAACTTGCTTAATTAAGAAGTGCACGAAATATTGACCTTGGAATATGCATAAAAAGATTTTTTTAGGTTAGGTTTATATTTTTCATGTATTAAAATGATTTAAATGAATATAAATTAATATAAATTCAAATAAATAATTAAAAAATATGAAAATACTTCCCTTTGGGCCTAGTGGTCGTGCATAGGCTTGGCATGAAGAAACTTGGAAGAAAAATGGGCCCATTTGCATTTTTAGGTCATTTGAACCATTGTTGACTTTTCAAAATTCCCAAAACTTTCCCAACTTCCACAAGGCATAACTTGGTCAATTTTTAAGCTTTTCACATGTTCTTGGACATTTTGGAAAGGTCTTTGAGTCCTCTAACCAATGCCTTTGGTCCCATGTCATTTTGATTTACCAATATCAAGTTATGGCCTTTGACTTAAAGTCACTTTTTGTTGACTTTTGAAAATGACCTATAATGTTGAAATTGATAACTTTTTGTGAGAGCATTTCTTGGACTTGGAACATGAAGATGAATTGTAGGAAATGTCTTTCTCTTCAAAATGAGCTTTGGATGGAATTTTTCTGATAATCCATGTGAAAGTTATGCCCTGGTCAATTTCAGTTGACTTTTTCAGCTGTCCAAATATAGCAACTTTTGCATCTTTGATGATTTCTGAGCCAAATCTTGAAAATCATGATCAAGCATTGATCAAATGATGTTTGTGGCTTCAAAATGATATGTTGACCAAAAATTTGAACTTTTGACTGCCAAATGACCATTTTGCCCCTACAGTTGACTGTAGTGCAATTTAGGGTTTTGACTGTGCAATTTTGAGCTGAATGCCTTGAAACTTGACATGAGGATACTTGACCATCTTTGTAAGCATATGAGACTTGATTGGGCCTTTGAAAAGTTCATTTGCTTGACCAGAACTCAAACCCTAGTTTTGACTGTATAGGAGACAGTTGAGCTGCACAACCCTGGGGGAATTTTGTGACCTTGACTTGGTAATTTCTTGATGAATATGGGAGGGCAAATTTTGGGGTACAACACCCACCAGAGCCTATAACTGGGTTATCCTCAGCAAATTACAACGGAAAGATCGTCCTTGGCAAAGTTCTTCCTATCCCCAGCGGAGTTCATCAAATTCCCCAACAAAGCTCATCAACAGGAATCCCCAGCGCAGTTATCATCAAAACCTCAGCGAAGTATCTCTTCCCACAGAGTAATTCCCCACAGAGTAATCTCTTCGACAAGTTTATTCCCCAACGGAGTCATCTTCTCCTACCGGTTTATTCTTGCAATCACCTTTGTTCATAATCCCCAGCGGAGACGAAGAACTCTACTCTTCAACATCAGCCCAGGATTCAACGAACTTCCCGGCATTCGTCAAGGATTTATTTTCCTAGACGGAGATACATTCATAAAAATCCCATTGTCATACATCATGATACATGCATATACGCATTATATCATACAATCTTATGTTATGTTGAGAATATCATTGCTTGATCTATATCATGCATTGCATATAACTGACCTTTACCTTTCAGGAAAGATGCAGCTAAGTCTCAAATTCTGTCAAAGACAAATCCAGTCAAAGAAGACAAATCAAGTCAAAGAAGACAAATCCAGTCAAAGAAGACAATCTGTCATTAAAGACAATCCGTCGTTGAAGACAACCCGTTGTTGAAGACAACCCGTCATTGAAGACAACCCGTCGTTAAAGACAACCCGTCAATAAAGACAACCCGTCGTTGAAGACAACCCATCAATAAAGACAACCCGTCATTGAAGACAACCCGTCAATAAAGACAACCCGTCATTGAAGACAACCCGTCGTTAAAAACAACCTGTCAATAAAGACAACCCGTCGTTGAAGACAACCCGTCGATAAAGACAACCTGTCATTGAAGACAACCCGTCGTTGAAGACAATCTGTCATTGAAGATAATCTGTCATTGAAGACAACCTGTCATTGAAGACAACTTGTCATTGAAGACAACTCGTCATTGAAGACAACCTGTCATTGAAGATAACCTGTCAATAAAGACAACTCGTCATTGAAGACAACCTGTCATTGAAGACAACCTGTCGTTGAAGACAACCCGTTGTTGAAGACAACCCGTCATTGAAGACAACCCATCGTTAAAGACAACCTGTCATTAAAGACAACCCGTCGTTAAAGACAATCCATCATTAAAGACAACCCGTCACTGAAGACAACTTGTCAATGAAGACAACCCGTAAATAAAGACACTCCGTCACTAAAGACAACCTGTCAATAAAGACAACCCGTCCATGAAGATAACCCGTTAAAAGAGACAACTCGTCAAAGAAGACAAAACCTCCCCTGGTTCAGTTAAATCGATTCCTAAAAGATTTTTCTGAGATAACCTGTCAGTAGAGACAACACATCAACCTTTTGAAGTTCCAGATTCGATACCTGTATCCAGCCAGGGCATATCTGTAAGCGACTGATTAGAGGACTACGCCTGTATCCAGCCAGGAAAGCTATCTCGATCAACCTTTTGAAGTTCCAGATTCGATACCTGTATCTAGCCAGGGCATATCTGTGAGCGATTGTTTGTAGACTCGATACCTGTATCCAGCCAGGGCATATCTGTAAGCGACTGATTAGAGGTCTACGCCTGTATCCAGCCAGGAAAGCTATCTCGATCAACTTTTTGAAGTTCCAGATTCGATACTTGTATCTAGCCAGGGCATATCTGTGAGCGATTGATTGTAGATTCGATACCTGTATCTAGCCAGGGCATATCTACACGAAGAGATTGAAGATCAATACCTGTATCTAGCCAGGAAATTATCTTTCTTTCTCAGGTACACAAGTTCTCGCTAAGGAATCTCTTACGCGATCAACACCTACAAATGGCATCTTTAAGCCCATCTCCACAACTATCTGTTACATTCCCAAATGGCATCTATAAGCCCATTCCCGACAAGATTCTATCACATCTCCAGATGGTATCTATAAGCCCATCCTCCTATTCACCATATCTCCAAATGGCATCTGTAAGCCCATTCTCGGCATCACATTGCTGATACTACGCTATGCGAGTGTAAATTTCTGGGCACTCTAGTGTTCAATCATCTTCCACCTTCGGATCACGAAAGGCACGCAAGCCAATCTACATCCCCAGGTCTAAGAATATTGAACAGGGGAAACTGTTGTACCCCAAAATTTTCCCTCCCATATTCTTCAAGGTTTATCAAGAATCATCTTCAAATGGTTCAAGATTTCTCAAGGGTTGCACAGTCCAATTGCCTCCTAAGCCAGTCAAAATTAGGGTTTTGGTTCCTTCAATGAATTTGGGGTTTTCAATGGTCCAATAAAGTCCCATAGGCCTATATACATTGCCAAGCATCTACATGTCAAGTCTCAAGACTCACAGTATCAAATTGCACAATCAAAAGCCCTATTTGCTCAACAGTCAACTACAGGGGCAAAATGGTCATTTTGCAGTCAAAAGTCAGAATTTTTGGTCAACATCTTATTTTGAGCTCACAATCATCATTTGATCAAGTCTTGATCATGATTCCACAAGCATGGCTCAAAAATCATCAAGATGCAAAAGTTACTATTTTTGGACAGCAGAAAAGTCAACTGTATCTTGACCAAGGCATAAATTTTTCATGGTTCATCAGAAAAATCCCATCCAATGCTCATTTTGAAGGGGATGACATTTCCTACAACTCATCTTCACATTCCAAGTCCAAGAAATGCTCTCACAAAAAGTTATCAATTTCTACATTATAGGTCAATTTCAAAAGTCAACAAAAATGCACTTTAAGTCAAAGACCATAACTTGAGATTGGTAAATCAAAATGACATGGGACCAAAGGCATTGGTTAGAGGACTTCAAGACCTTTCCAAAATGTCCAAGAACATGTTCATGTGATCGAAATTGAGCAAGATATGCATTGGAGAAGTTGGGAAATGTTTGTGAATTTGCAAATGTCAACTTTGCACAAAACACATCATTTTTGCTAAATGGGCCTCAAATTCCTTCTTGAAACTTTGTCCAAGGCTTATGCACGACCCATTGAGATTAAATTGAATTATTTTCTTATTTTTTATTAATTAATTGGATTTTTAATTGATTTTAACTCATTTAATTAATTTAAAATGTAGGAAAATATCAAGACACGGTTTTTCAATCTTTTCATGAAGAAAATATGACCTACATGTGCTGGAGATTTCGTGTACACATCAAGGGGACAAAAGTCTCTCAATTTAGCAAGTTTTATCAATCAAAAAGATTGAAAAATATTTGATTTTCAATCAAATATTGGAACATCAATTTCATGGATTTCCTTGCAAGATTTTAACCTAAATCCATTCTACTATATATGCACAACTCAACCCTAATGCCACACACGTGAGAATTGCTGTAGAAAGCCATAAGCAACTTTGGAAAAATCAAGAAAAACTTGAAAACTGTTTTCAATCTTCCAGGCCAATTCAAAGCTTTTAATTGTTTCTAACACCTTGCAGGAACCCTCAGAAACGTATTGGAATCAAAACCAAGTGCTAAGGCCTAAGAAATCGCTCTACACGAACCCACAGTTTGCTTACTATTTTGAAAATCGAAACTCATGATTCATGCATATTTAATATGATTTTTTGTTGGTTTTGTGTTGCTTGAATCCACAGGAAGCTTTTGGCATAGGTTAATTGCATTAAAACGCATAGAACCAGGATTTGCCATGAACGAATTTTAGGGTTCCTCAGTTCTTGAATTAGGGTTTCACTATCCAGGAAAAATTGGGACTTCTAATGCCTGTGGTTGTAATCGTTGCAACCAGACGAATTGAATGCCATACCCGCGCTGTGATCGGTGGATCTGGAACTGACTGTTTAACGCTGGTTTCGCGAAATGTCGCGGTAAGCAAGAGTCGCCACCGTCTTTTATTTTCTCCAACAAGGAAAGGATAAAAGCACAGAAAAATTCCTTATGAGATTAGTTCTCAGTTCGGGAGGTAGATTTATAGAAAGGGAAGGTGTTAGCACCCTTTCTATCCATGGTTATCCATGGGCTCTTAGATACTTGCTCATTTGTGTTTTCAAAGTGTTTGTTTGCTTTTCAAGGTGAGTGGGTTTGAAAAAGTTTCATTTAAAGTTTCAGTTCGACTCTTGTATCAGTCCTCAAGAGTGTTTGAAAAGTTGTTTTTGAAAGCTTTTTGCAAAGTGTCGGTGTGAAAAGGAGTTTTTTTAATTTGTTTTGAATTAGAGCAAGTATCTACGAGTCATCTACCTACCCTAAGGAATTAGTCTGTGTAAATGTCCTTGAGGTAGTGCCATCCCACCATTGAGGGGTAGGTAGCACCACCGTTGGAGGTGTTCGGGTCAATTCGAGTTTAGGGACAGGGTGGTCACCGAGCAACGGTAAGATACCTTAGAAGCTACCCTTATGCCATTGATCTTTTATTCCGAGGCAACTATTCCGAGGTAACTTGTTTCGAGGCAACCGTTTCGAGGCAACTAGATCAATGGAACATAAGGACTCACTAAGACGTCCTATAGTCGACGACCACGTTTCGAGGGGCAAGGCGACAGTGTGATCACCAGAGCAACAGTAGGACACCTTAGAAGCTACCCTTATGCCATGTTCATGGACATAAGGACTTACTAAGATGTCCTGTACTCGACGACCACGTTTCGAGGGGCAAGGCAAAAGTGAGGCGTACCCTAGGAGTGGTGTGTGAATTGTGTGTCATTTTCAGTTATTATTTGTCTTGTCATGCATTAGGTGAGCTACGCATTGATTTTATTTGGGCATACATTCTTTCATGTGATTATTAGCAGTTAAAGGTGCGAGAATTAAAAGTGCGGAAAAGATAAAGGTCCTACGCTATTACAAAGGCGCGGGTCTACATCACCAAATTAAACCAAGACCCGATTTGAATAAATAAAATGCGGAAAGTAAATGTGCGAAGAGAAATTAGAAGCGAAAGTGCGAGGGCGTTGGACCCTTTAAAGATTAAATTAAAATTACAAATTGATTAATTGACTTAATAAGAAACGAAGTTTTTTTTTTGTTTTTTGTATTTATGAAATTTAATAAGAATAAAGGAAATTAATATTGAAAGAAATCCTAATTCTAAATCGTTTTTAATTATAAAAAAAATGTTTAAGTTGTAACCTAATTTACCCTAATTAATTAATTATAAGTTTTTTACAAAAATAATTAATAATTAATAGTGACAAGAACAAAAAGATTATTTATTAAGAAGAAAGAATAAAAAAGGATAAAAGACCTATTTTCATGTTTTTAATTATTTAAGAAAAAATGCATTAAAGTTAAAACCTAAAATTAAAAATAAATTGATTATGAAATTTATTTACAAAAATGTTGATGAATTAAATTAAATAAAACATATTTTTATTTTATGATTTTCTGATTTTTTTTGTTTTTTTATGAAAATTGTTTTTGATGAATTAATTAAAATAAATAAAACAAAATAAAAAAATGAAAAGAAAGAAAACTATATGCAAACCATGGGGGTGTTGACCCCAATTGAGGAGGTCTTTGAAGCAATCAGGCCCAATGCTATCCAGGCCTTCATTGACTTTTTGGAATTTGTGTAAGGAGTTGTTGACAGCGTGCACGGTGGACTGCAGGTCTTGGCCATTGGATTGGAATTGCTGGACGTGTGGCAAGTTTGGCATTGAGTGCATGGTAGATCACTGAAGGGTGCACTGCATGGGAAAGGGTTAAACAAAATAATAGAAATAATTTAAGGGGACCTGGGATTCGAACCCAGGTCTCAGTGTTTACCAGCTAATGCTTTGACCAACTGAACCATTTGTGCGCTTTGTATATGAAATGGAAAATAAACAATATAAAACAAAATCAAAATTAATGTTATGAAATAAAAAAAGGCGCTGGAATTCAAACCCTCCAATCACATCTGGCCACGCACTCTTCTTCTTCATTTGTTCCTATAACAAAAAGGATAGCGGGGGTTTTAAACCCCCCCAAAACACAGGCTTGTGGATAATAGCGAACAGGCCATGTTCAATCATAAATTGAGCGCGATGGGTGATTTGGAATCATTGGAATGTCACGAGTGCAATGGTAGTGGTCTCATGGTCTAATTTTTTCAGAGGAAAGAAACCCCAATTCACAGCTCCTGCAACCCTAGAAAGTTTCAATGGCATATTTCGCTACAGGCGTTTTTAGTTAAATTAAAGGTTACCATTAGTCTCAGAACCTTCATATTAGTGTAAATCCATATTCAAAATGTATAAAAAATGCATATATATTGGAACACGATTTTGAGAAAAGTTTGAGAAAGTTTGACATCAATATACCAATTCCTTGCGAGTGAGGAGTTGATTCTGATTGGAATAGCTTCCTTGGGATGTCAGCAACGTGTTTGGATAGGAATGAGGACTTGAAACAAGCTCTAGAAGTGTTTTCAGTTTTGAAAATTTTGGCAAAAAATGCAAGTTTGC
Organism: Vicia faba; assembly: GCA_948472305.1. NCBI lineage: Eukaryota > Viridiplantae > Streptophyta > Magnoliopsida > Fabales > Fabaceae > Vicia > Vicia faba. The sequence goes on along the minus strand of OX451739.1, from coordinate 1,358,063,007 downwards.
TTCTGAGTTTTGGGCGCCGCTTCGGTCTTGTTTTTGTTTGTGATAGCTTCTATACATCTTATGCAATGTGTTTGGATGAGAATTAAGGCCAATAATTCCTTGCATTGATGCTTAGGATTTTGACATAAACCTCCATTAACACACCTTCCATTTTTGAGCCAATTTTGAATTCTTGCTTCATTTGGCCTTTTGCACGAATTTGGAATATGCATAATGGTGATTCAAAGTTAATCAAAGCCAAATATCCCCCTTAATTAACCTTTTTGATTTTTATTTGATTTTAAAGGATTTAAAATGAATTAAATCCAAAAAAATCTAATAAAAATGAAAAAAATTAATTTTAAATATTGAAATAAAAGGTGGGACACGTGGGAAGCATGGCCAAGCTGATTCAAGTTGAAAAAGTGGGGCCCTTTTGTCAAAAAATGAAGTTTCAAGGATAAATGATTTTGGCCATTTCACAAAAATTTCCCAACTTCTCCAATGCATATCTTGCTCAATTTTTAAGCTTTGATCATGTTCTTGGACATTTTGGAAAGGTCTTGAAGTCCGCTAACCAATGTCTTTGGTCCCATGTCATTTTGATTTACCAATCTCAAGTTATGGTCTTTGACTTAAAGTCCCTTTTTGTTGACTTTTGAAAATGACCTATAATGTTGAAATTGATAACTTTTTGTGAGAGCATTTCTTGGACTTGGAATGTGAAGATGAGTTGTAGGAAATGTCTTCCCCTTCAAGATGAGAATTAGATGGAATTTTTCTGATGAACCATGAAAAAGTTATGCCTTGGTCAAGTTACAGTTGACTTTTCAACTGTCCAAAAATAGAAACTTTTGACACCTTGATGATTTTTGAGCCATTCTTGTGAAATCATGGTCAAGACTTGACCAAATGATGATTGTGGCTTCAAAATAAGATGTTGACCAAAAATTTTGACTTTTGACTGCCAAATGACCATTTTGCCCCTACAGTTGACTGTTGAGCAATTAGGGTTTTTGACTGTGCAAATTGACCTTGTGAGCCTTGAAACTTGACATGTAGGTGCTTGACAATGTGTATGAGCATGGGAGACTTGATTGAGCCTTTGAAAACCTCAGCTTCCTTGCAAGAACCAAAACCCTAGTTTTGCCTGTCTTAGGAGGATGGTTTGACTGTGTAGCCCTTGAGTAAACTTTGAGCCATTTGAGGTGATGCTTGGAAAAACCTTGAAGATTATGGGAGGGCAAATTTTGGGGTACAACACGCGCCATATTTATATAGCCTAGGGAGCTAATCGTTATTTTTCCATATCACACTTTGTGGGGGTTAAAAACCCCCGCTATCTGTTTATTATTTACAGACTTCAGCGAAGGGGATGAAGACGTGGAAGCATGGGGTTGGTTCATTCAAATATAACGCGCGCTTTTATTTGTTTCCAGCATAATTATTATTCTTGATATATTATATTCATTGCTAATCTTATTAACAAACGCAGGCAAGTGGCTAGTGAGGTGGACATTAACCATTGGGACCTGGGTTCGATTCCCAGGTCCACCCAATATTTGTTTCATATTTTTCCTAACATGGTTATGTGCAGGCTTCTCAAAATATTCCATCATACACTCTCACAAATCAATGCGCCAAGTGGCCTCACAACTCAATCCAATGACCATGGGATGGATGACCATCATGCTCCTGGTCAATGAACACGCAGCCAATCAGGAAAAGTCCAACGTGGACTGGTGGCTTAATGGGCCTGAGAAATTGCAAACAAACCTCCATATATGGGCCAGCACCCCCCCTGGTTTACTATTTCTTTTTATTTTCTTTTTTCTTTTAATTTCTTTTAATAACTATTGTTATTATTTAATTAATTCACAAATAATTATTTTCATAATAAATTCAGAAAATTAAAATGTAAATATTTTTATTATTATTATTATTATTTATTAATTTCATTATTAATTACTATTTTGTAAATAAATGTAAATTAATTTAGTTTAATTAGGTTTAATCTTGAGTTTTTTTATAATAAATAAAACAAATCTAGAATTAGGTTTTTCTTTTGACAATTTAAATTCTTTTATTTTATTTTATTAAAAACATAAAAAACACAAAAATTCTCTTTTTCTTTTATTTAAATAATCAATTAGTTCTAGGTTTAATATTTAATTAAATGCAAAAAAGGACCAAATTCCATTCTTTTCTCAAAAAGGGTCAAAACCCTAAGGACGTCCCCGATTTAATTTCTTTCGCGCATACTTATTTTTAATTCATTATTTTTGATCATATTTATGTATTTGCTCCGAGAATGTAATAACGTAATTAGGACCTCTTTTATCGCTTTATTTATTTTCTCGCATTTATTTTCAAGGGTTATGTTTTTGGCGATGTAAATACCCGACGCCTTATAATAGCGTAGATTTACTTTCCGCAATTTATTTTCTGCACAATTATTAACTGTTAATTATGCATGCAAGACTTGTATGAAAAATAAAATCAAAACGTAGCTCACAAATAACATGTACAAGATAATCTTAACTGAATTTGACACACGTGCACATGCCACTCTTAGGGTACGCCTCACTTGGTTGCCTCGACGTGGTCATCAAGTATAGGGTGTTTTAGAGGTCGCCCTCCTGTCTAAAGATCCAGTTGCCTTAAAACGGTTGCCTCGGATAAAAAGGATCTAGGACATTAGGGTTACCGCTAAGGCGTCCTACTATTGCTTTGGTGACCACACATGTCCCTATAATCGAATTGACCCGAATAACTCCAACGACGGTGCTACCTACTTCTCAATAGTGGGATAGTACTGTGTAAAGGACTCTTACACAGCTTAATTCCTTAGAGTAGGTAGATTTCTCCTGGGTACTTGCTCTTTCAAAAACAAAAAACAACTTTTCGCACCTACACTTTCAAAAAGTTTTCAAACAAACACTTCATACACTCTTGAGGACTGATACAATAGTTACCTAGAAGTTTTCAAACTAAACTTTTTCAAAACCCACAAACACTTGAAAAGCAAACAATTTTTGAAAACATAGTGAGCAAGTACCTAAGAGCCCGTGGATAACCACGGATAGAAAGGGTGCTAACACCTTCCCTTTCTATAATCTACCTACCGAACCGAGAAACATCTCGAAAAGGAATTTTGCTGTGCTTTTGTCCTTTCCATATTGGAGAACATAAAAGACGGTGGCGACTCTTGCTTACCGCGACATTTCGCGAACCAGCTTTAAAACAGTCAGTTCTATTTCCACCGATCACACCGTGCTTGGGCATCGAAGCAGATATAACATTGGGCTTCTCAAGAGCATCAAATTCTACTTCCTTAGTGTTGTACCCCAAAATTTGCCCTCTCATATTTCTCAAAACATTTCAAGAAAAATTCACAAGTCCAACCCGGCGCATCATATTCAGGTGTTCTTTCGCCAATATATCTCTGATAACATATTCTCAAATTCAAGTTCGGCTCAAGAGATAATTCTTTAAAGAAGGTATCCGAATGTGTGAGTTTTCTTGAAGAAATACGGTGAAAAAGTGTGCTGAAAGTGCAGTTTTTACGCGCTAAAAAATTCATAACTTGAAGATCGTGGCTCGTTTTGAACCCGTTTTGGTGGCCGAAATTCCGTCTTGATGCCATCTATGTTTTCATCTCTCACGGCTGGAAGCCAATTTCGTTCAGAAGGTCTTCAAAAATGTGGATTTATCAAGTATTTTCATACAGAAAATTTGTGGCAGAAGTTTATTTGTGTCATGTTCAGAAAATCATAACTTGATCGATTTTCATCGTATCAAGCTGGTTCCGGCGCAAAAATTTCACGAATTGAGTTGGCTACATTTTCACAGAAGGTATTGAGTTCAAACGGTATTCAAAAGGCCTTCGTTTTTTGCTCAGAGTGCGTGACACGCTGAAAATCCTGAATGCTGAATATTATTTCATCTGAGCCGAAACTTCGAAAATTCATAACTCGGTCAATTTTTATCGGATTGGGCTCATATTTTTACACAAGGTCACTGACTCATAGATCTACAACTTTTCTTCAAAAGTCGAGACCGGATTATGCTCCGATCAATACCAGTTTTTTATTGAAGAACGTGTCAGAGTCGACACTGGAGCCCAAAATAAGTTTGTTTGAGCTGAAACTTCAAAAATTCATAACTAATTCACCGTTTATCCGATTGGGCCGATTTTCGGACAGGAGTTAGTTATCGATGTCGGCTACATTTTGTTTTCACATTTCAACTTAAAAAATTACACTTAAGTCCCTGCGATTTAGCCTGGAAAGTGACGAACTCAAGTGAACATTGAAGGCCCAATTGCACATTCAAAGCCCATTTTCTTTACCATAATTTCCATTATATAATCACATTCTTTTCACACAAACCAAAAGGAGAAAAGAGAAAAAAACCTTGCCAAAACATTGTCAGAATATCAAATTCTTTCAAGAATCCTAAAACCTTGAAATCCTTATTACAAATCTCTCTCTCACTACAAACAAGTCATCATAGTTACAAACCAACATCTCACTACAAACAAGCCATCTCAGTTACAAACGAACATCTCACTACTTCTTCAGTAAGGGTAAGGCTGGCTTGATCTCCATGATCAAAAGGGCATAAAAGCATTCATGTCACTACTTTTCCAGTAAGGGTAAGGTTGAATTGATCTCCATGATCAAAAGGGTATAATCATTCATACATGTCATATTGGCCTAAACATTAAATTTCTTCATATATTGGCTTTATTTGTATTTTATGATATATAGTAATTTATTTAATGTGTTCATGAGATTCAACACTGCAGATTTAGACAGGATCCCATGCAGGTTCATTAAGGAACGTTGAGGCCAAAACACAAATGACCAAAAGCCAAAACCCAAATGGCCAAAACAGAACAGCTTACACATGACACCAATACATGGCGAGGCAGACATCTTGAGAAGGTTAAGGAACGTTGAGGCCAGAACACAAATGGCCAAAAGCCAAAACACAAATGGCCAAAACAAAACAGTTTACACATGACGCCAATAATTGTTTCACCCCTCCAATCAGGCTCGTATACTCCTAAACTCTCTCTCTCTCTCTCTCTATTTGTATTATGTTCCTTTAATTAATTAATCGTTATTATTTTTATTAATCACTAACCAATTAACATTTTTTCCTAATAAAATCAAAAACACAAAAAAAATATTTTCTTTATTAAAATTAACTTCATCACTTTTATTTTTGTAAATAAATTAATTTAATCAATTTAGCTTTAATTAAACTTAACTTTTAATATTTTTTGCAATATTTAAAATCAATTTAGAATATTAGGTTTTTTTTAGCATTAATTCAATTTATTTTATTTCTTTAAAAAACTCAAAAATCCAAAAATATTTTCATTATTTAATTTAATTGTTCATTTAATTTAATTCCATTTAATTCAAAAATAACCAAAAAAATCACTTCCTTTCAAAAAAAGGGTCAAAACCCAAAAAACTCGCATCCGATTTAATTTCTCGCACGCGATCCATTTTATCATATTATTGTATCTGTTTCCCGGAATGTAATAGCTTTTAATTAGGACTTTAATTATTTACCGCTTTATTTTACTTTCCGCAATTTAAATTAAAGGGTTTGTTTTTGGCGATGTAAATACCCGACGCCTTGTAATAGCTTAGATTTAATTTCCCGCAATTTACTTCCCGCAAATTATTAAACTGTTAATTATGCATGACAAGACTTGTATGACAAATAAAACCAACTCGTAGCTTACAAATGCATGTTCAAAGATAAATCTTAACTGAAAAACAACACACATGCACATGCCACTCCTAGGGTACGCCTCACTGGTTGCCTCGAATGTGGTCGTCAAGTATATGGTGTTTTAGAGGTCGCCCTCTTGTCTAAAGATCCAGTTGCCTCGAAACGGTTGCCTCGGATAAAAAGGATCTAGGACATTAGGGTTACCGCTAAGGTGTCCTACTATTGCTTCGGTGACCACACATGTCCCTTATAATCGAATTGACCCGAATACCTCCAACGACGGTGCTACCTACTTCTCAATAGTGGGATAGCACTATTTAAAGGACTCTTACACAGCCTAATTCCTTAGAGTAGGTAGATTTCTCCTAGGTACTTGCTCTCTCAAAAAAAACAAAAACAATCTTTTCGCACTGACACTTTCAAAAGGTTTTCAAACAGATTTTTCATACACTCTTGAGGACAGATACAAGAGTTACTTAGAAATTTTTCAAACGAAACTTTTTTCAAAACCCACAAACACAAGAAAAGCAAACAATTTTTGAAAACATAGTGAGCAAGTACCTAAGAGCCCGTGGATAACCACAGATAGAAAGGGTGCTAACACCTTCCCTTTCTATAATCTACCTCCCGAACCGAGAAACATATCGAAAAGGAATTTTGCTGTGCTTTTGTCCTTTCCATGTTGGAGAACATAAAAGACGGTGGCGACTCTTTCTTACCGCGACATTTCGCGAACCAGCATTTCAAAAACAGTCAGTTCTATTTCCACCGATCACAGAACTGGCGACTCTGCTGGGGATTTTATAAGTGAGGTGTACCTTAGGATTAGACCCCTCTTATGTTTTCAATTGTATGTCTTGATTGCTTTTATATTGTGGGCTTGCATCGGAGTTTCATAGATCCTAACCCGGATCTGGGGAATACCCTTTTAGGTAGCATAAGCTGTGAGGGACCTGTCCGGCGTAGACCGACACGGGTGAAGCAGTGGCTACGTTGGTGTGAAACCTTGGTATGTACCGATATCCCTTGTGCTGGAACGAGGAGAATATGGGTCTTCTGAGGAGTCATTAAGCACCAACCGACCTTAGAACCCTAAATTGACCCAACTTGGCCATAGAATAGTAGCAGTATGCTACACCCATTGAGGCTAAACTCTCGCGATGGTTCTGGCCGCAAGAAAAGATTGCGACGCTGGAGTTATGACCGATTGAGGGTAGTCAGTGATATTGGGATCCTCTAGAACCCGGTTACTTTTGATAGGACAGGTCTTAACCAATGAAACTGAAAGAGGGTAGTACCTAAACTTCATGCTGGCCTAAACTCTAAGGGCTCTCTGTGTGACTTGTGTGCCTTCAAACTTGAACTACTTGCACATTCTTGTTATCTGACACATGAATTTCGTGCAGGTTTTGTTTACAGTCCTTAATCTGGGCTTATAACAGGGTTTACTTACATCGCTCCATGCATAGCATAACATCATACCATCATACCATTGCATACATCCTACATAAGGACTAATCCATTTCAAGGATCTCAAGGGTCTGTGATGCAGGTCATGATGAACTAGATGTCTAGCGAGGGGAAAATAGGATTTATTTTCCTCTAGCCAAGGATGTCAGGGGCTATGACCCACTCGATGTGGTGAGCCTTGACTCTTGAAGAAGGACTCTCCACAACATGAAGTTCCTTCAATCAAGCCACCGGATTCAAATTCTAACAATTTTTCTTGTTTACCCCGCGAGATCCTTGAAAACATTGCATGCATGCATACACATCATTGCATTACAGGTACCCTTTGTACAGGTCACTTACCTTCCTCGCTGTTTATTTCAGCAATGGCTTGCCAACAAGACAACCAGGATCTTCATGCTCAAGAGACTCAGTTCGGGGAAATCCTCCTGAATCTATCCAAGGGGCAGGAAGAGCTGAGAACACTCCTCATGGGGACTTTGGTCAAGAACAGTCCGGAAGACAGTAAGGACGAACGGCTGAAACATCTGCAAGCTGAGGTGGATGCAATGAGAACCCAGATGCTGGGGTAAATGGCTCTTATCCAAGGCTTGGCTCGGGATCAAGAAGAGTTGAGAACCATGGTTAACCAGCTTCACCAAGAGAGATACAACATGAAGCAGACAGTCCAAGTCAGAGACCAGGTCATTGATCAGCTTCCAAGAGGACAAGAGTCTGGTATGGTGAAGAATAGACCTCTCCAAATTGCTACCACTTCACAGGTCCAACCACAACCTCTCCCAGAGCAACGGGTTGATCAGAGCAAGCCAGACAAGCCTAAGAGGCAATTCACCCAGCTCAACATGTCATTGTTTCAAGCCTTACAACGCCTGTTGAGATTGAATCTGATCACACTAAGGGACCCTCCTAAGAATCCCAGCAAGACACCTTCAAGGTACAACCCCAACGCCCGCTGCGCTTATCAATTCTAACAGCCCGGGGCATGCTACAAATGACTGCTGGTCTCTGAAGAACAAGATCCAGGACCTGATTGATGGAGGAGCAGTGGAATTCACCCCAGATGGGCAGGTCGAGTTCTTCTACTATCCCTAGACGAGAAGACCTTTTGTTCATTGGAATGTTCAAGTTGTATTTTTCTTTGATTTTTCAAACAATTAATGTCATAGCAAACTTGTTTATTCCATTAATGCATCGCATATGTCTGTTTGAATTAATCTATTCGTATTCATTATATTCAAAACTGCTTTCATTTTTTGTGATGATCAAACTCTCAATTAACAATTCTAAGCCTCTTGAGGGAGCATGACGAAAACGATACCACAATCTACAGTATGCTTTTGAACAAACCCCGCTGATGAAGTACAGGCATTATTTCAATTCCTAAACACTGGAGTTATAAGGAAGATAATCCCTCGTCAACCCCTTCGAGCCAAAGAAGTAGGAGTTTTTTCTTTTCGAAAATTAAAACCCTTAATCATAACCTGGGGCAGGGTGGTTCTCTCAGTTGATCCAAGTGCACAACGAAGAAGCCCTTACAAAACAAAAGACGGTGATGGTTCTGAATAATCATAAAGACAGGCAGTCATTATCTCTCAGAAAAAAAGCCTAATAAGTCAAAACCTATGAAGGAGACTTACAAAACTGGGGCATCCCGCTGACTGTAATCACAAAAGAAACAGTTCAGGCAAAAAAACAGGGATAACAAAATCAAAAAAGAAAAGAGGTCCTACAGACTCTCAACAAAAGATGACTTCCTATTCAAAATAAACTGTAAATATCCGAACCATCACTGGAATATCAAAGCAAAGACTCAAACAAGGTCTAACGCACGATCAGCTGAGTTTAGGTTTGAAGAACATCACGAAGAACGGGTGGGCACAAACAAAATTTGGGCCTTTATCCTTTGTTTCTTGAACCGTGAACCAGGCCACGTTACGACCCTTAAAAGTCCTAGCTGAAGAATGGGTTAGTTCGAAAGCATACTGTTACGAAAGGTATCCTGACTCCTTAAGGCTTGCTGTGAAATACTGAGTTGACATCACATTTTTACAAAATTTGCTTGTTTTACTGAAAAATGCATTTTCAAAAACTTCAAAATAGACATAGGCTTTGCATTCTTAATATAACACTGTTTGCATATGACTATTTGTTCGAACAGCAGAGAAATTCGCACGACGAATATCTAAGTGAACAAAAGTACTTCCAATCAAGGGGCACGGCATGATCATTGTCCATCATCTGGGGCAGTTAAGTCAAGATTCAGAGAATCTCTCAAAAGCCAAACAGCCAGGGGCAGATCTCCATCTGAGTCACTTGGGGCATTGGGCCTGAATTCCAGCGACAAATCTGGTACGATCAAACATCTTCTGATGGTATGGAAACATGACACTACCGGCAGTGACAACTCCCTACATCCTAAGAGCATGGGCATAGTCGAAAAAATACTACGCATAATCAAAGACCCGCTAGGTCGACTAGCCTAGGCAAAAATAAGGGCTTCCCGGCGAACCAAAAGGGTTCAGGCAAAAATAAGGGATGAAAATAAAAAATCTGTATACCCGGCAAGTCGAAAACCTGAAAAGGCGGCTTGGGCAAAAATGGGTATCCCGATGGACTGAAAACCCGAAAGGGCGGTCCAGGCAAAAGTTAGGGATCACAGCGTACGACTATGTCCCGTTATCTCGTCATTTGCCTACCAGAAGAAGATTTGTCAATCGACAGTTATCAAGCACCTCCTAGGTATCTTCTCCCGCAGAAACTGGGGCAATAAGAATTGTTCGAACTGTATAAGCTGCTCTGTCCTCCAGGTACAAGGTAGATTCGGCTGAAGAATTTGACCAGGATACCTTCACTCCCCGCATAGTAAGACAAGATTCAACCATACTCTCCCCAAGCAGAGGTGGTCTCCAATCAGCCCGAAAAGGCACAATATCTCCAGCAAGTCAGCGATACTCTCCCCAAGCAGAGTTAGTCTACTGTCAGCCTTAAGGAAGTTGGGTATCCCCAGAAGATCTCAATATTCCCCAGCGGAGTATACAGGTGTTCCTAAGCAAGCATCCCCGACAGTCTTGATATAAGATTGTTCCCCGGCGGAATAACAGACACCCCAGTGGAGCCATTTTCCCAGTACAGTCCAAAAGTTTCCCCAGGAGAGTTGAACCATCTCCCCAGTAGATTCTGGAAGCTTATCCCTAGTAGATTCTGGAAGCTTATCCCCAGTAGATTCTGGAAGCTTATCCCCAGTAGATCCTGGAAGCTTGTCCCCTGCAGAGTACATACGTCTCTCCCCGACCATATTCAAAGGTCATTCCCCACCAAGGGCTTATAACTGGGTTATCCTCAGCTAATTTCAAACGGAAAGTTCGTCCTCGGCGAAGTTCTTCCTATCCCCCAGCGGAGTCCACCAATTCCCCCAACATAACATATCAACGGTATCCCCAGCGGAGTTATCATCAAATCTCAACGAAGTATCTCTTCCCACAGAGTAATTCCCCGCAGAGTAATCTCTCCAACAAGTTTATTCCCCAACGGAGTCATCTTCTCCTACCGGTTTATTCTTGCAATCATCATCCCCAGCGGAAATGAAGAACTCCACTCTTCAAACATCAGCCCAGGATTCCACAATTTCCCGGCATTCGTCAAGGATTTATTTTCCTAGACGAAAATATATTCATAAACATCACATTATCATACACCATGACGCATGCATATACACATCATAAGCACACAATCTCATTTACTCTTGAGAACATCATGACATCATGCATTTCATACATCATGACATTGCATACAACTGATGTTTTGCCTTTTCAGGAAAAAGGTCAATTTAAAGATGATTACTATCAACTGTCGCAGTTCCAGATTCGATACCTATATCTAGCCAGGGCATATCTGTGAGCGATTGATTGTGGATTCGATACCTGTATCCGGCCAGGGCATATCTATGTTAAAGAGATTTCAGAGATAGCTTAGAAATGCTCCAGATATGGATGCTGTTCTTTTGCTTATTCAGAGTTTCCTTTCAGATATAGCTTAGAGATGCTCCAGATATGGATGTTATTCTTTTGCTTATTCAACGTTTCTTCTCAGAGATAGCTTAGAGATGCTCCAGATATGGATGTTGTTCTTTTGCTTATTCAGAGTTCCCTTTCAGAGATAACTTAGAGATTCTCCAACCACGGATGCTATTCTATTGTTTATTCAGAGTTTCCCTTCTAGAGATGGTTCAGATGCGACCCAGATATGGCTACATTCTGATACTTATTCCAGATTCCGTTCTAGAGATGGTTCAGATGCGACCCAGATATGGCTACATTCTGATACTTATTCCAGATTCCCTTTCAGAGATAGCTTAGAGATGCTCCCGACGCGGATGATATTCTGTTGCTTATTCAAAGTTTCTTCTCAGAGATAGTTTAGATATGCTCCAGAACCAGATGCTATTCTGTTTCTTATTCAGAGTTGCTTTTCAGAGATGGCCTAGAGATGCTCCAGATCCGGATGCTATTCTATCGCTTATTCAAAATTTCTTCTCAGAGATAGCTTGGAAATGCTCCAGATATGGATGCTATTCTTTTGCTTATTCAGATTTCTTGTCAGATATAGCTTAGAGATGCTCCTGACCCGGACGTTATTCTATTGCTTATTCAGATTTAAACTTCCAAAGACAACTTAGAGATGCTCCAGGCCCGGAGGCTATTCTGTTGTTTAGTCCAGATTCATTCAAAAGACATTCCAGATACGATCCAGATTCGGATGACACTCTGTCACTCACTCAGATACAGTAAGGATATACCCCAGACGCGGCGGTCATTCTACTGTTTATTCAGACATCAGCAATTAGATATAGACTAGATATGCTCCAGACACGGAAGCTATTCTATTTCTTATTCAGATTTAACTATCTATTACATTTCCAAATGGCATCTACAAGCCCATTCCCGACAAGATCCTGTTACATCTCCAGATGGCATCTATAAGCCCATCCTCCTATCCACCATCTTTCCAAATGGCATCTGTAAGCCCATTCCCGACATCACATTGCTGATACCACACTATGTGAGTGCAAATTTCTGGGCACTCTAGTATTCAATCATCTTCCACCTTCAGATCACGAAAGGCACACAAGCCAATCTACATCCTCAGGTCTAAGAAGATTGAACAGGGGCAACTGTTGTACCCCAAAATTTGCCCTCTCATATTTCTCAAAACATTTCAAGAAAAATTCACAAGTCCAACCCGGCGCGTCATATTCAGGTGTTCTTTCGCCAAGATATCTCTGATAATGTATTCTCAAATTCAGGTTCGGCTCAAGAGATAATTCTTTAAAGAAGGTATCCGAATGTGTGAGTTTTCTTGAAGAAATACGGTGAAAAAGTGTGCTGAAAGTGCAGTTTTTACGCGCTAAAAAATTCATAACTTGAAGATCGTGGCTCGTTTTGAACCCGTTTCGGTGGCCAAAATTCCGTCTTGATGTCATCTATGTTTTCATCTCTCACGGCTGGAAGCCAATTTCGATTAGAAGGTCTTCAAAAATGTGGATTTATCAAGTATTTTCATACAGAAAATTTGTGACAGAAGTTTATTTGCGTCATGTTCAGAAAATCATAACTTGGTCGATTTTCATCGTATCGAGCTGGTTCTGGCGCCAAAATTTCACAAATTGAGTTGACTACATTTTCACAGAAGGTATTGAGTTCAAACGGTATTCAAAAGGCCTTCGTTTTTTGCTCAGAGTGCGTGACACGCTGAAAATCCTGAATGCTGAATACTATTTCATCTGAGCCGAAACTTCGAAAATTCATAACTCGGTCAATTTTTATCGGATTGGGCTCATATTTTTACAAAAGGTCACTGACTCATAGATCTACAACTTTGCTTCAAAAGTAGAGACCTCCAACGACGGTGCTACCTACTTCTCAATAGTGGGATAGCACTGTTTAAAGGACTCTTACACATCCTAATTCCTTAGAGTAGGTAGATTTCTCCTAGGTACTTGCTCTCTAAAAAAAAACAAAAACAATCTTTTCGCACTGACACTTTCAAAAGGTTTTCAAACAGATTTTTCATACACTCTTGAGGACAGATACAAGAGTTACTTAGAAATTTTTCAAACGAAACTTTTTTCAAAACCCACAAACACAAGAAAAGCAAACAATTTTTGAAAACATAGTGAGCAAGTACCTAAGAGCCCGTGGATAACCACGGATAGAAAGGGTGCTAACACCTTCCCTCTCTATAATCTACCTCCTGAACCGAGAAACATCTCGAAAAGGAATTTTGCTGTGCTTTTGTCCTTTCCATGTTGGAGAACATAAAAGACGGTGGCGACTCTTGCTTACCGCGACATTTCGCGAACCAGCATTTCAAAAACAGTCAGTTCTATTTCCACCGATCACACTTAGCATCGATCAAATCCTGGATTTTGTTCTTAAGTGCCCAGCAATTATTGGTATCGTGCCTAGCACTGTCGGAATGGTAGGTACACTTGGCATTAGAGTGATAGTATGGAGATGAGGTGTTAGGGATCTTTGGCGCTTCCTTCAAACTGGTCAGATTCAGCTTCAACAAATGGGGAAGTACCTGAGCGGGTGTCATGTTGATGTGGGTGAACTGCCGTTGTGGCCTTTCCACCCGTTGTTGATTAGGTCTCGACTGATTGTTACGAGGTTGATCATCTGACGAGTTTTGAATCATCACGGCCCCTACAGTCGGTCGGCGCTCAGTTCTTCCCAATCCCTTCTGAGAATACACAGCAGATGCTTCCTTCTTTGCTGGGAAAGGTTTCTTAACAGCTGTGGATGCAAAAGCATCCTTTTGAATCTTTCCACTTTTAATATCGGCGTCAACCCTTTCGCCGGTCAAAATCAGTTCAGTAAATCCTGCAGAAGAGCTCCCGATTAGATGGTTGAAGAAGGGGCCAGACAGGGTACCCAGAAACATATCAACTAAATCCCTATCTGATAACGGCGGCTGCACCCTTCCAGCCAGATCACGCCACTTTTGAGCGTACTCTTTGAACCCTTCATTGGAAGCCATCCCCATACTTTGTAACTGAGTACGAGTGGGTGCCAAATCAGCATTGTATTGATACTGACGGTAAAAAGCAGCTGCCAAGTCTTCCCAATTGTGGACCTCTGATCTCTCGAGCTGATAAAACTAATCTAGTTGCGTGCCAGACAAACTGTCTTGGAAAAAGTGTACCCAGAGGCCTTTATCGGATGAGTGGGGTTGGATTTTTCTGACATACGACCTCAGGTGCATTTTAGGGCAAGACAGACCATCGTACTTGGCAAATGTTGGCACTTTGAACTTGGGAGGGATAACAATTCCAGCTACCAGCCCTAGTTCCTCAAAATCCAATTCAGGCACCCTCTGCAACTCCATATCTGCCAATCTATCTTCAAGGTTCTTATATTTGTCGTCTGCTGGTGGATATTGTTGCTCGGAGTAGTCTTCATCTTCTTCCTCCTCTTCCTCTTCAACCTCAGATTCAGAAGGTACAACAACACCTTTCCCTTTACCGGACCCTTCGTCAGACGTTGAGGAGAACTCAAGAACCTTCCTAGCATTACTCTCAAACCTTCTTCCAAAAGTGGCTACCCCATGTCTCTTTTTCTTTTTCTCTTTATTCTTCTCCAACAGCACTTTGAGGTCCTCTTGACCCTTTGCCAAGGTCATGAGGATTTGCTGGAACTGTGAATTTTGTGCTTGTAGATCCTTTACCGTTTGCTCCAAATCCATCTTGCTGAAATAAACAGCAGAAATATAAGGAAATCTGGCGTGAAGACCTGTTTATGCATATGATGAATGGTATGCTATTCATGTAATGCATTCAAGGGTTCAAAAATTCAGATTTGTTGTAAACAAAAAGAACGCACGTCATATTAAGAAGAAATTTGTTAGTACATAAGTGCCCCATGGGCGAAATATTACAAAATTCTTAATGTAAAAAGACATTACGCATCCTCTTTGGTGCGATGTAAGTGTTGAGAGTTTCCTCCTCGTGAAGTCGGAGGGTGAGCTCCAAAACCTTCTTCTCACTGGCATAGAAGGTGGCTTCAAAAGTATCCCGTTCTTCCTTGAGTTGGATCCAACTCTTTTGCATTTCTTCCCATGATGTTGGCATATCAGGATGTAGGATGGTGTATCGAACCTCCCCTTCCATAACAGGCTCTTTGATCAAGGGGAGAATGTGAGGATATGGCATCATAAGATTCTGGGAGCGGGTTCGTACCCACTTGAGGTAAGGCTCAAGGGGGATGGAATTCTTGTGCCCCAGTGTCTTACTATCCACCATGTTAGGCATCCTCCAAGCTCTGATGAACCTTTGTCGAAGTCCTTGCGCATCATTTTCGAAGTAAAAAACTAGGTCCGGAATCAGCATGTCATGAGGGCCATCCCTCCGAGCATATCCAAATTTTCTCAAAGCTAGACAGGGGTTGTAGGTGATGCCTCCCCTAATGCCAAGTAATGGGACATTAGGAAATTCCCCACAACGATCAATGATGATGACATTTTCTCTGGACCGAGAACACCAATGTACATCAGAATGTGTGAGGGTCATCAATCGTTGTGACCATCTTAAACCCTGCTCATTCTTCAAAACTGATTGTGGAAGGTGAGAAATAAACCACCTTGCTAGGAGAGGAGTACAACACATGAGAGCACCTCTTTTCCTCATTGTTCGTGTGTAAAATGAGTGTAGGATGTCCCCAAGCAATGTAGGTAAAGAATTCCTGAACATGAAAATCTTGACAGCATTCACATCTATAAGCTGATCAAGCTTTGGGAACAAGACCAACCCATAGATGAGGAGTTCCACAATCTCTTCAAAGGCTTGTAGATCAAGAGAATTCCAGCAGTCTTGTGCCTTCTCAAACAGAAACTTTTCCAAGAAACCCTTGACACCACTTCTGGTTTCCCAGTGCCCCTTGATGTCAGATGGTTGCAAGTGTAATGCTTGAGCAACATCTTCAGGCTTTGGTTCTTTTTCCGTACCATTGTAGGGTAGTTGATGAAGAATAGGAATTCTCAGGAGTTGAGAAAATTCCTCCAAAGTAGGTACTAACTGGTAATCAGGGAATGTGAAACAGTGGTGTAGGGGGTCAAAGAACTGGAAGAGAACTTTCACCGTGTCTTCTTCAATGCTGGTGTTGACTAAGTTGAGGAGTCTACCATGTCTTTCACTGAAGAGAGGATTCTCTGGACTCCTGGAAGTAAGCTCCTTGAGTTGAGGAGGGATCCTCACAAGGTTGACTTGAATTGTTTTCATGCGAAGAGATTCCATGACCTACAAAACAAGAACAAAGATGAAGATCCAAACCCTTGAAATGGTTAGTGGATGCATATGATGCTTTATGATGTTCATGATGTATGTACAAGCACATGTACAAGAAAATCACACAAAACCCTAGTTTCAGGCTTGCATGAAGTTTCATAGGTAAGTACCCTCTTGAGTTTAGTTGGCTCAAAAATTGTCCTATAAATAGTAACCGGGTTCTAAGGAGCTCAATATCATTGGATTGTTTTCTATGTTCATTGTTTTGGTTTAGCCACTTAACTAGCGACCAAAATATTCCAAGAAAACAACCCTCAATGAGTGTAATATCGAGTATCTACCAACTTCGGACTGCACCAAAGCCGGTCATCTCACTACCCCTAATAAAAGGCCAAGATGGTCAAGTAAGGTTCTAGTTCATTAGTGCTTCATGACATCACTCAGCGGCCCCGTATTCTCTTTGATTGACTTAAAGGCTACCCGTACTCACAAATATGTCGCACTAATATAGCTATTGCTTCAACCGTGTCGGTATACCCCACACAATTTCCACAACGTATTGCTATTTACCTATGAATGTTTCCCAAATCCGGGTGGAGGATTTCAAGCCCAAACAAGAGAACAAAATGTAAAGAAATCAAAGCAGACAATAATCATGCAAAGGGTGATCTAAGCCCTAAGGTTACTCCACTTTTAAAGTTTTCCCCAGCAGAGTCGCCAGTTCTGTGATACGGTGGGAGAACTAACTTGGGATTTTGAATTTGTGTTTGCAAATGTTTCAGTTTAGCAAGAGTCGCCACCGACTTTTTATTTTATCCTAAGGAAAGGTCAAAAAGCACAGGAAAGACCTTTGAGATGTTTTTTTGGGTTCGGGGAGTAGATTATAGAAAGGGAAGGTATTAGCACCCTTTCTATCCATGGTTATCCATGGGCTCTTATTTACTTGCTTAGATCACTTGCCTTTGCTTTTCAATTGTTTTAAATGGTGCTTTGTGTGTGTGGTTTTGAAAAATGTTTTGAAAAAGATGCCTTGTCTAGGCAAACTTTGTAATGATTCTTGTTTGAATATATACAAAGGTGTGTGTCTTTTTGAAAAGATATTCCAATGTTTTGAAAGTTGTTTTGAAATTGTTTTGAAGTTGTGTTGTGAAGTGTGTTTGAAAATGGAAAGGATGTTTTGCAAGTTTTTTGATCAAGTAACTAAGAGTTGTCTACCCTATTTTTATTCAAAGATCTTTCTTATGTTTTTAACCCTTTTAACAGTGTTGTTTCACCATTGTATTTGGTGGACAACCTTGTGTTAGGATGTTAACGGGACAGGCGCGGGTCATCGTATAGACCATGATAGCAATGGTGTCAAGTATCTTTGGAAATTTTTCTTAAGGGACTTGATCATTTTGTTTAGGCAACTCAGACAACGTCATCGAGGGACTATGATCTTTTTGTTTGTTTTTGTTTTGCCAAAGTACTTGACGTGCAACCATGGTCCATTTTTGAAGGCAACAAGTGGATTGTAACCCTAGGGGTGCAAGTGTGCATCGTGTTTGTTTTTCATGCATATTTATCTTGGATTAGGTCAAACTAATTGTTGATTTTATTTGCATACAAACCATAGGTTTAAGCATGACATAATTTAAAGCTTTTAAATGTACGAGAATTTAAATTCTAAGCTATTACAACATGATTATGGGGATGGGGGTACAATTTTTGAATAGGGGGTATTTGACAAGAAATATAAACCCTAGTTACTATTACAACCATATTGAATGTACAAAGCAATATTTAACATTTAAATAAATACAATTAAATAAATATTAAAAAAAATGTATTATGTAAAAAAAAGATTTTTGTGTATGTAAAAAGTATTTTTCAATGTGAAATAAAAGAAAGTCAAATTTAATTATTTTTGTTATTTTAGGGCAAAAACCCTAATTCTTAAATAACTAGTATTATTTAATAACTATATACAAAAATATATTAATTTATACAAAAATAAAAGTATATTGTAAAAAATGTTTTTAGTGTAAAATATTAATAAAAATGAAATGTATTATTTTTGTATTTTTTTGTTCTAATTATTTAACTAAATAAAGTATATATATATATATATATATATATATATATATATATATATATATATATATATATATATATATATATATATATATATATATATATATATATATATATATATATATATATATATATATATATATATATATATATATATATATATATATATATATATATATATATATATATATATATATATATATATATATATATATATATATATATATATATATATATATATATATATATATATATATATATATATATATATATATATATATTAAACATATTAAATATATGGAAATAAAAATTAATTATTTACAAAAAAATGTGTATATTCAAGAAAATGTTTTTAAATATAAATAAAAATAACAAATGAAAAGAAGTATATTTTTTTGCATTATTTTTGAGTTTTAATAAAAAGAAATTAGATTATTTACATATTTATACTTAGTAAGATAAAAATAAATGTCAAATAAATATGAAAAATATAGAAAATAATTTTTTGGTGTTTTTTATATTTAGACAAAAAATAATAAAGTCAGAATAAAAAATAAAAATGTCAAAATGATGAATATTCAAATAAATGGGCCAGGGGGTGTAAACTGAAAAGTGGGGTGTTAGAAGTGAAAACAATCAGGCCCAGCCCAATCAGACTTCTTCTTCTTCCTCTTGTTCACAAAAACGTGTGTTCTGTTCATCAATGGCTATCTCCCGATTCTTTGATTTTTTGACAACACTCATAACATGAAAATTGTAGAGCATGAAACAACGAATTCAACCATATAAAAAACTTGAACTAACTCTCAAAGACCAGAGAGAATTTCTCTGGCCCTAATTTCTAACCTAGTTTTTTCAGAAAGTTCATGAGTGAAATTCTCCTAGCACGATTAATGTAAATGAAAACTAAGCATATGTATGGCTTCAGGGCTATGAGTACAACATATTTCATTCACAAACCTAAGCCTAACCATTCCTAAATAGAGAGATAGAAGTCCATGAAATACCTGTTTCAGTTGACTTCGAGCTGGACAATGTATCAACCTTCAATGGTGTTTGAGCTTCTTTTGAGCTTGCCTGAGGTCCAAGGAAGCTTTTCCAATGCTTGGCTTGTTTTGAAACAGTTTGAATCGTGCTGTAGAACTCAACCTGCAGAGCTTTGAAACAAAAATGGAAAAGTGTGTTAGAGGTGTTACAGCTTGCAATGGAGGCCTGGGATAGTTCAGGTGAGTTGATTGGAAGGTGTTTGAACTATCTTTGGACAAAACGCACGATGGAATTTGGTTATGGCTTGCAAAATGCAGAACTGACTCTGTTTTGCAGAAAAATGGAGGTTTTGAGTATGAGGAGGTTTAAGTGATGAAGGGGTCGTGTTTCTGGCTTGTTGGGAAGTATAAAACTTGTCTACAATGTTTGTGTAAGCTATATTTTTCAGATATGTGTTATGGCTTGTATTTTGCAAGTTTCTTCCACTTGAAGCAAAAGAATGGAAGTGATGTTATAGCCCTGTACAGGCCCTCCTATCAACCTGAACATAACACTCTTGGCCCCCTCTAATTCATGGATTTGGTTTGCAGTCTCATATTTTGCCCAAGGCTCAATGCTTAGTGTTTTGACATAAAGTAACTTTTGCAAAAATGGCAATATACCTTTTACCATTTAGGGCTTAATTTTGCATGTAATGTCCATATGAACAAGATAATACCATAACTCAATGGTTATGCATTAAATTATGGAGCATAAACTGGTTTTGAGGCCTGCAAGCTAGCACCAAACATGTTGATTTGAAAATGCAAGTTTGTATGAACATGCATTGGCCATGGACAAAAGTGAGTTTTTGCCAACTTCAAGCATTCGACTCTCTCTAACCACAAGGGTGTTTGAGGAGTTCTTGGACAATTTGGAAAGCTTGGAACATGTAATATAATCCATCTTTGAAATGAAACTTGAAACTCCAAGTGGAACTATGTGAAAAGTGGCCAAGAAGATGGGTCAAAATCCTGCCTAGATTAGGGCAAATTTTCTCTAAGTTAAAAGTTTTAGGTACCCTTGTTCCAAAAATCATAACTTGAGCTAAAAGCCTCTTTTGAGAAAACTTTATGAATCAAAGTTGTAGAACTGGTGATGAACTACAACTTTCATGTTGCAAGTTTTCTTTGAATCCATTTGCATCTTGGTGAAAAAATGGGGCAAAGTTAGGAAAAAATAAGAAAATTCCATAACTTAGAAAATTTCTAAGTTATGGAATTTTCCCATTTTAAACCCTAATTTGCATTTTTGGGTTTCTTGATGAACAAGTTTCATAATTTGACATGTCTTGATGAAAAATAACTCTTGGCACTTGATTTTGACCAAAAAGTCAAAGTTTGACTTTTTAGTGTACAGTCAAATTTTGATCAGTTGACTGAAAAATTCATTTGTCAATCCTATGCATTTGAGATCTTTTGAACTTGTTGAATGGGTAAAGACAATGTAATTGAGCCCTTGAGTCCATGTGAGAGATTGATTTGCCATTGGCCAGGTCAACCAGTCAAAAATGACCATTTTGCCCTTTTGGTGATCTGATCAAATTTCTTGTGGAATTGTGATCCAAACTTGATCAAATGGTTCATATGAGTTTATAATGTTGATGTGGGTCAAATTTCATGAGGTTTGACTATCAATTGGCCACAATTGACTTTTTCCCCAATACAGTTGATTTCTAGGTCAACTGTCCAATTGACTGGGCAAAAAATTGAATAAAGGCTTGAAACTTGGTATGGGCAAACTTGTGAGTCCAACATGAAGTATGAAAGTCACCTTGGGCATTGTAGGTCAAAACATCCATGTGTAAACTCAAACCCTAATTTGGGTCAACAGTGCAAGGAGGTGTCTTGAGCAAGGCAAACCCTAGTTTGATCTTGAGTTCCAAGGGTCTTGTGATTGAGAAAATGTTGATGAAATGGGAGGGCAAATTTTGGGGCACAACAGTTGCCCCTGTTCAATCTTCTTGAACCTGAAGAGTTAGATTGGCAAGTTTTCCTTTCGCGACTCGAAGGTAAAAGAGGATTGGACACTAGAGTGCCCGTAAATTTTCACTTGTCAAAATAATGTTGAGAGAATGGGGTTAAAGATGCCATTTGGTGTTGGTAGAATATTTCTGGATATGGGCTTAAAGATGCCATCCAAGAATGTTTTTTGAAATGCAATGTTGTAGGTCAGAAGAATGAGTATCAAAGTGGTATCCGTGTCTGGAATGCACTTGAACTGTATCTGGAGACTGAGTCTGTATGAGCAAAGGAATGGCGTTCGTGCTTGGAGCGTATCTGAGCTGTAACTGTATTTGAGACTTCGAATGAATATCAGAATGACTGCCGTGTCTGGAGTGTATCTGTATTCTGAATGGGTAACAGAGAAACATCTGTATGCGGAGCAACTGTGTGCTGGGGATAAATTCTGAATGAGTGACAGAATGGCAACCGTGTCTGGTGCGTATCTGGACTGTATCTGAAGTTGAGATCTGTATGAGTAGAAGAATGGCATTCGTGCTTGGAGCGTATCTGAGTTGTAACTGTATTTGAGACTTCGAATGAATATCAGAATGACTACCATGTCTGGAGTGTATCTGTATTCTGAATGGGTAACAGAGAAACATCTGTATGTGAAGCAACTGTGTGCTGGGGATAATTCTGAATGAGTGACAGAATGGCAACCGTGTCTGGTGCGTATCCGGATTATATCTGAAGTTGAGATCTGTATGAGTAGCAGAATGACTTCCGTGTCTGGAGTGTATCTGAGACGGTAATTGGGATCTGAATAAGTGGCAGAATGACTTTCGTGGCGACTGCACTGGGGAGAATCAAACTGCTGGTGTAAGGGCCAGAATGGCATCTGTGTTTGGAGCGTATCTGAACTTTGAGTTGAGAATCTGACCGAGAGATAGAATGGTTGCCGTGTCTGGAGCGTATCTAGTCTGTATCTGATTGCTGAAGTCTGAATGAGTAGTAGAATGACCTCCGTGTCTGGGGTGTATCTGTACTGTATCTGAATAATTGTTAACAATAGCCTTTTAATCTTATCCTGAAAAGGGTAAAATGTTAGCTAAAAACATAAAGTTATGTTGCATGATATGTATGATGCAATGAACTGTATTTCATTGATGTTTATGATATATGAATGTAATGGTTATGCGTGCAAGCTGAGTAGCTGTCTTGCTGAGGAAAATAAATCCTTGATAGCTGGAGATAATGAAATCTTTGACTGCTGCCGGGGAAAGTAAATCCTTGACCGAAGCTGGGGACATCAAAAATCTTTGATTGTTGAAGATGAGAAATCCTTGTTGACTGCTTGGGGATTAAAGATCTTTGATTGTTGAGAATGAGAAATCCTAGGACCACTGTTGGGGATTAAAAATCCTTGGTGACTTGCAGTGATTTTAACAAAAGCTTCACCAACTTTTGCGGGGACTGAGCATTCTTCATGACTTCCCTGGGGAATAAGGAAAACTCTGACGACCTCTACTGGGGAATTGAAACCTGGGAGACTTCTGCTGGAGAAATGAGACTGAGAATCTTCAATGTGTTGGGAAATGACCTTGTGGGGAGAATGTTTACTCAGCCGGTGAAATCAGGAGTTTTGGATAGTATGCCAATCTACTGGGGAATCATCCTAACTGCTGTGGAAATTGAGGGAGTTTGATCAGTTGGAAATTTGACTTCGCTGGGGAAGGGGATTTAGATTATTCTGGCTCCGCTGGGAATTGGGAGTTTGAACTCTGATGGGAACTTTGAAGCTTGACTCGGCTGGGGACATGTACTCCGAGGTTTCAGCTTTGTTGAGGATCTAAACAAAGTAATGCAGGGGATCTCTTCTCGAATGGCATAAAGATATCTTCCTACACCTTTAACCTATCAGTAATTATCCTTTCCCAATTTCGTTTTATTTGTAAGCAGTGATTATATTCAAATGCATATGCATTTTCATCAAAACATTGGACGTTTTCAAATAAAACATAAGTGTAGAACAGAAAAAGAAAGGCAAGCAAATTTCTGCACTTTGAAGTATATTTGTATTAATTTTTGTAAGTATCTTTGTATAAAGGAAACAGATATCCTAGTAAGAGAATGTCGTCGTAAAACTGAGAAAAAATTTATACAAAAGGAAAGATGGCTATGTGTAATAATTCCATGGGGTTCCCATTCTGCTATAGCCTTCACAACTCTGCGCATCTGTCCATTCGTTGCTTCGTCCGTAGATGATTGGATTGACCAAAAGCTTGGAGCTTTGTTGGTGAAGAGATTGTTCTTAAAGTGATCCGACGAGACATAGTCATACGCTTTAATTCCCTAACTTTTTCCAGGACCGCCCTTTCGGGTTTTCGATCCACCGGGAAACCCTTTTTTGCCCAAGTCGCCCTTTCGGGTTTTCAACTTGCCGGGTGTACAGATTTTTTTTGTTTTATCCCTAATTTTTGCCTAAACCGCCCTTTTGGGTTTTCGATTCACCGGGATGCCCATTTTTGCCCAAGTCGCCCTTTCGGGTTTTCAACTTGTCGGGTCATTTTATGCGTAGTATCTTTTGACTATGTCTGTGTTCGCAGGGTGCGGCAAGTCATCACCGTCCATGGTGGTCAGAATCATTGCCCCACCATAAAAGATGCTCTTGATTACAAATGGTCCTTCGTAAGTAGGAGTCCACTTGCCCCTAGGATCACTTTGCGGTAAGATGATCCGCTTGATTACAAGATCTCCGACTTGATATACCTGACGCCTAACCTTTTTGTTGAAAGCCTTGATCATCCGCTTTTGATACGTCTGACCATGACAAACAGCAGTAAGTCGCTTCTCGTCGATCAAGTTAAGTTGATCAAGCCGGGTCTGAATCCAATCGTCTTCACTCAAACCGGCATCCTTCATAATCCTCAAGGAAGGAATCTGAACTTCCATAGGCAAAACAGCTTCCATGCCATATACCAAAGAAAATGGAGTTGCCCCTGTTGAAGTGCATGTCGTGGTACGATATCCATGCAGAGCAAACAGTAACATCTCATGCCAGTCCTTGTAGGTGACTATCATCTTTTGAATGATCTTCTTAATATTTTTGTTCGCGGCTTCAACAACACCGTTCATCTTCAGCCGGTAGGGAGATGAATTGTGATGATAAATCTTGAATTGCTCGCATAGAGCAGTGATCATAGTATTGTTCAAATTTGTACCATTGTCTGTGATGATCCTGTCGGGGATACCATACCGGCA
Organism: Vicia faba; assembly: GCA_948472305.1. Classification (NCBI taxonomy): domain Eukaryota; kingdom Viridiplantae; phylum Streptophyta; class Magnoliopsida; order Fabales; family Fabaceae; genus Vicia; species Vicia faba. The sequence goes on along the minus strand of OX451739.1, from coordinate 1,358,038,218 downwards.
TATGAGGTTCTGCTTGATGAAGCGGGCAACCACATTCTTTGTAACTAAGGCATAAGAAGCTGCCTCGACCCATTTGGTGAAGTAATCAATAGCCACCAGGATGAAGCGATGTCCATTGGATGTCGTGGGCTTGATCTCTCCAATCATGTCAATGCCCCACATTGCGAATGGCCAAGGAGATGTCAGAACGTTGAGAGGAACATGAGGAATATGTACCTTGTCGGCGTAGACTTGGCATTTGTGGCAGGTACGGGAATGTTGATGACAATCAGCTTCCATGGTAGACCGGTAGTAGCCTGCCCTTAGAATCTTCTTAGCCATTGTATGTCCGCTCAAGTGGGTGCCAAATGTGCTGCTATGTATATCGGTCATGATCAACTCTGCTTCAACCTTGTCCACACAACGAAGTAGAACACAATCATGACTGCACTTATAAAGGATGCCATTGCTTAGGAAGAACTTGGCAGCAAATCTCCTTAAGAACTTTTTGTCATTGACGGAAGCTCCTTCAGGATATTCTCTGGTCTGGAGATACCTTTTGATTTCATGATACCAGGGTTGTTCCACTACTTATTCGGTATTAATCTCATGACAGTGCGCCGGTTCTTCCATTCGCTCGATGGTGATTTGGGGAGCCTCGTTATCCCAGTTGAGTTTAAACATGGAAGACATTGTAGCCAGAGCATCGGCTAACTGATTTTCTTCTTGCGGGAAATGCTCAAAGGTAATCTGCTCGAAGTGAGGCAACAACGTCAAGATATGTTCTTTGTATGGGATAAGATTAGGATGTTTAGTGTCCCACTCTCCTTTGACTTGACTGATAACCAAAGCCGAGTCCCCAAATACGACCAAAGATTTGATTCCCAAGTCTATAGTAGCCTTGAGACCAAAGATGCAAGCTTCATATTCAGCCATGTTGTTGGTACATCTGAAGCAAAGTCGGGCAGTGAAGGGTGTATGACAACCATCTGGAGAAATGAGTACTTCACCGATACCATTGCCAAGTGCATTTGAAGCACCATCTAAGTATAGGGTCCATCGGGATCCTTGTTCAGGTCCGTCATACGGTCCATTACTTTCAATGTTGTCCAATGTCATGATGTCCTCGTCAGGGAAGTCGAATCTCATAGACTGATAATCTTCGACGGCTTGGTGAGCTAGATGGTCAGCTAGTACACTCCCATTTTTAGCTTTTCGGGTAGTATATTGGATGTCATATTCAGTCAGGATCATTTGCCATCTAGCGATTCTTCCAGATAAAGTCGGCTTCTCGAAGATATACTTAATCGGATCCATTTTGGAAATCAGCAAAGTGGTGTGAGTCAACATATACTGTCTTAGCCGGCGAGCATCCCATACCAAAGCGCAACAAGTTTTCTCGAGCAATGAGTAGAGAGTCTCACAGTCGGTAAACTTTTTGCTAAGGTAATAAATGGCATGCTCTTTTCGGCCAGACTCGTCATGTTGGCCCAGTACACACCCCATTGAGTTATCCAAAACAGTCAGATACATGATCAATGGCCTTCCTTCGACGGGTGGCATCAGAATAGGAGGTTCTAGTAAGTACTCCTTGATCTTATCAAAAGAAACTTGACAATCATCGTTCCATTCAACTACCTGATCTTTCTTCAGCAGTTTGAAAATCGGATCGCAGGTAGATGTCAGGTGAGAGATGAACCTCGCAATATAGTTCAAGCGTCCCAAGAATCCTCTAACCTCCTTTTCAGTACGGGGGGGGGGGGGGGGGGCAGGCATTTCTTGTATAGCCTTTACTTTAGCTGGATCAACCTCAATGCCTTTGTTGCTGACAATAAATCCCAGAAGTTTACCAGACCTAACTCCAAAAGTGCACTTGCTTGGATTCAGTCTGAGTTTATACTCCTTCAACCTGGCAAACAGCTTTTGCAAATGTTCAAGGTGTTCTTCTTCTGTCTGTGATCAAGCTATCATGTCATCTACGTAAACTTCGATCTCATGATGTATCATATCATGAAACAAAGCTACCATGGTGCGTTGATAGGTTGCCCCTGCGTTCTTCAGTCCGAATGACATCACCTTGTAGCAGAAAGTACCCCATTGCGTGACAAAGGTAGTTTTCTCCATGTCCTCGGGGGCCATTTTGATCTGGTTATATCCTGAGAATCCATCCATGAAGGAAAATACCTTGTGCTGAGTTGTGTTGTCAACCAAGATGTCGATATGTGGCAACGGAAAATCGTCTTTTGGGATAGCCCTATTCAAATCCCGATAGTCCACACACATTCTGACTTTGCCGTCCTTCTTAGGTACGGGAAAGATATTAGCAACCCATTATGGATAGGAGGTAACAGCCAGAAAACCAGTGTCGAATTGCTTCCTTACTTCAGCCTTAACTTTTCAGACATGTCAGGCCTCATTCGTCGGACCTTTTGCTTGATCGGTGGACAGTCTTCTCTTGTAGGGAGACGATGAACCACGATATCCGTGTCTAACCCTGGAATGTCTTCGTAAGACCAAGCGAAGATTTCATCATATTCGTTCAACAACTGCACTAAGCGCTCCTTGACACTCGGTTCCAGGTTGGCACCCACTTTCACTTCTTTCCTGTCCTCTTCTGTCCCCAAGTTGATGGTTTCTAACAACTCTTCATGAGGCAGAATAGCCCTCTCTTCTTGTTGCAAAAGTCTGGCTAACTCTCCCGGCACTTCACAATCTTTGTCAACTTCGTACTCGGCCTGATTGACCAAATCTTCAGAGTTATCGAAGGCTAAAGTTGAATAGTCACCCATGGAATCCGGAGTGGATGGCTACCTGCATTTGTGAGTGTGGGTGTGTGTAAGGGATAGCCATCCTTAAACAAACAAAAATGCAAAAGGAAAGAAAAGGAACACAGTAGTTTATAGATGAAAAACGTCCAATGATTCATTAAAACATGGCATATGATTATGAAGAAAATCAAGCCCTTACAAATGGACCTACATGCCCCGGGCAAGGCATGAGGTGAAAATAGTGTGCAAATTGTTTAGTTATTACATACCATAAAAATGGGAAATTGTTCAAAGGTAAAATTACTGGTTGATAAAGGTGATAGGAACAAAATCCTTTGCTTCCCAATTGCTCAAACCCCCTTCGACGGTCGGGAAGATCCAATCTTCAAAGTTTCTCTCTTCATCTTCATCTTCTATAACATTAATTCCGTGATGAGTGATCCTTACGGGTGGTCCTCCAGTCTTGGAACGATGCATAGCCTTTTGTCCTGCAGCTGTAAACCCTAGTCCAAATTTTTCCGCCTTATGGGGAAAATTAGGCAATTGCCCCCATGCTTTACTCTTCCCTTCTTTGATCACCGCCTCTGCGTCCTTGAGAGATGCCATCCTAGACACGTGCTTGGGAGCAATAGGCACCTCAACCATTGTCTTCGCAACTGCTACCTCGGGAGAAACTTCCTCAAAATGCTGGAAAGGCGTTTCGATGAACTCGCCATCCAGCTCCACATAACGGAAGGAGTTGAGGTGGCTTATCATGTACTCTTCCTCGCCGTGCACCGTTATAATCTTACCCTTAACAGGATATTTCAGCATCTGGTGCAAAGAGGAGGTAACTGCCCCGGCATAATGGATCCACGGTCTTCCTAGCAAACATGAATATGATGGTCAGATATCCATCACGTAAAAGGTTGAGTTGAAGACCTCTGTGCCTACTTTGATAGGAATATCAACCTCTCCATGAACCATTCTCTTGGAACCATCAAAAGCCCTAACAATGATGTTACTAGGCTTGAGAGCCAGTCCTTCGCAGTCCAAGCGGTCTAAGGCTTTCTTTGGCAGCATATTCAAGGAAGAACCAGTATCAACTAAGACATAGGCGAGAGTGGTTCCCCGGTATTCGACTGAAACATGTAATGCATCGTTGTGTTTCCTTCCTTTGGGAGTTAAGTCAGCATCGGAAAAGCCAAGGCCATTATCAGCAGTAAGACTGGCCACACATTCCTGAAACTGGTCAGCCGAAGTCTCTTGGGGAACATGTGCCGCCTTCAAGAATTTGATCAGGGCCTTAGCGTGGGCCTCAGAACAGAGCAGAAGAGCCAACATTGAAATTTTAGAAGGGGTCTGCCCTAACTGCTCCACAACGTCGTAGTCACTTTTTCTGATTATTTTCAAGATTTCATCCATTTCTTTCTGAGTGGTTTCAGGGATAACCACAGCATGGGCCTTCGTCCTGACAGGAACTTCCAGTATCCCCTTACCCTTATCGGTAGTTTCAGCAGATGGTCTTACTTCAGGAGCATCCAAATCTTCAATCACCGGGCCTTGCACAGAGGGTCCAACGGGTGCAGAAGCTTTTAAGGGTCCGAAAACTGCGCGAGGGGGAGCAATCTCCGGAGAAAAGATCCGGCCACTGCGGGTTATCTTGCTTGTACCCGTGATGTTCCATATATCATGGTCTTCTTCAGAAATCTCTTGGACTGTTTCGATTTGTTTGATGTCGTGGTAGAAGATTTCTCCCCCATAGTTCCACGGTATCGTTTTGCTGGATTTGTACGGCACAGGTCCCGGCATGGTGATCTTTAAAGGTACACATTCAGAGTTGGGTGTAATCCTGACAGGCCATTTGCAAGCCTTGGGAGGATTGTCGGAAATGGTTATGATAGCAATATCGTTGGTTGAAGTATCACAAGTATCAGGAGTAATATGATTGAAAGTGTCAACAAGGGTTTTCTGGAAAAGTATCTCTTGAGTATCCATCAGGCGTTGGACACCTGACATCAACATTGGACAATCACCTCGTATATTCAAACAAAAATAACAGTCTTTAACACAACCAGGAAAGATCCCGACTCTCAACAAATTTTCCTTAATCACAAGCAAAGGCGTCAGCAGGTCAACAACATCAGTAACATGAGTGTCTTCCATAATAGCATGAATATTGTGGCCGTGCTTGGGCATCGGAGCAGATATAACATTGGGCTTCTCAGGAGCATCAAATTCTACTTCCTTAGCATCGATCAGATCTTGGATTTTGTTCTTAAGTGCCCAACAATTATTGGTATCGTGCCCAACACTGTCGGAATGGTAGGCACACTTGGCATTAGAGTGATAGTATAGAGAGGAGGTGTTAGGGTTCTTTGGCGCTTCCTTCAAACTGGTTAGATTCAACTTCAACAAATGGGGAAGTACCTGAGCGGGCGTCATGTTGATGCGGGTGAACTGCCGTTGTGGCCTTTCCACCCGTTGTTGATTAGGTCTCGACTGATTGTTATGAGGTTGATCATCTGACGAGTTTTGAATCATCACGGCCCCTACAGTCGGCCGACGCTCAGTTCTTCCCAATCCCTTATGAGAATACACAGCAAATGCTTCCTTCTTGGCTGGGAAAGGTTTCTTAACTGCTATGGATGCAGAAGCATCCTTTTGAATCTTTCCACTTTTAATATCGGCCTCAACCCTTTCGCCGGTCAAAATCAGTTCAGTAAATCCCGCAGAAGAGCTCCCGATTAGATGGTTGAAGAAGGGGCCAGACAGGGTACCCAGAAACATATCAACTAACTCCCTATCTGATAACGGCGGCTGCACCCTTCCAGCCAGATCATGCCACTTTTGAGCGTACTCTTTGAACCCTTCATTGGAAGCCATCCCCATACTTTGTAACTGAGTACGAGTGGGTTCCAAATCAGAATTGTATTGATACTGACGGTAAAAAGCAGCTGCCAAGTCTTCCCAATTGTGGACCTCTGATCTCTCGAGCTGATAAAACTAATCTAGTTGCGTGCCAGACAAATTGTCTTGGAAAAAGTGTACCCAGAGGCCTTTATCGGATGAGTGGGGTTGGATTTTTCTGACATACGACCTCAGGTGCATTTTAGGGCAAGACAGACCATCGTACTTGGCAAATGTTGGCACTTTGAACTTGGGAGGGATAACAATTCCATCTACCAGCCCTAGTTCCTCAAAATCCAATTCAGGCACCCTCTGCAACTCCATAGCTGCCAATCTATCTTCAAGGTTCTTATATTTGTCGTCTGCTGGTGGATATTGTTGCTCGGAGTAGTCTTCGTCTTCTTCCTCCTCTTCCTCTTCAACCTCAGATTTAGAAGGTACAACAGCACCTTTCCCTTTACCGGACCCTTCGTCAGACGTTGAGGAGAACTCAATAACCTTCCTAGCATTTCTCTCAAACCTTCTTCCAAAAGTGGCTACCCCATGTCTCTTTTTCTTTTTCTCTTTATTCTTCTCCAACAACACTTTGAGGTCCTCTTGACCCTTTGCCAAGGTCATGAGGATTTGCTGGAACTGTGAATTTTGTGCTTGTAGATCCTTTACCGTTTGCTCCAAATCCATCTTGCTGAAATAAACAGCAGAAAGATAAGGAAATCTGGCGTGAAGACCTGTTTATGCATATGATGAATGGTATGCTATTCATGTAATGCATTCAAGGGTTCAAAAATTCAGATTTGTTGCAAACAAAAAGAACACACGTCATATTAAGAAGAAATTTGTTAGTACATAAGTGCCCCATGGGAGAAATATTAAAAAATTCTTAATGTAAAAAGACATTGCGCATCCTCTTTGGTGCGATGTAAGTGTTGAGAGTTTCCTCCTCGTGAAGTCGGAGGGTGAGCTCCAAAACCTTCTTCTCACTGGCATAGAAGTTGGCTTCAAAAGTATCCCGTTCTTCCTTGAGTTAGATCCAACTCTTTTGAATTTCTTCCCATGATGTTGGCATGTCAGGATGTAGGATGGTGTATGGAACCTCTCCTTCCATAACAAGCTCTTTGATCAAGGGGAGAATGTGAGGATATGGCATCATAAGATTCTGGGAGCGGGTTCGTACCCACTTGAGGTAAGGCTCAAGGGGGATGGAATTCTTGTGCCCCAGTGTCTTACTATCCACCTTGTTAGGCATCCTCAAAACTCTGATGAACCTTTGTCGAAGTCCTTGCGCATCATTGTCGAAGTCAAAAACTAGGTCTGGAATCAGCATGTCATGAGGGCCATCCCTCCGAGCATATCCAAATTTTCTCAAAGCTAGACAGGGGTTGTAGGTGATGCCTCCCCTAATGCCAAGTAATGGGACATTAGGAAATTCCCCACAACGATCAATGATGATGACATTTTCTCTGGACCGAGAACACCAATGTACATCAGAATGTGTGAGGGTCATCAATCGTTGTGACCATCTTAAACCCTGCTCATTCTTCAAAACTGATTGTGGAAGGTGAGAAATAAACCACCTTGCTAGGAGAGGAGTACAGTACATGAGAGCACCTCTTTTCCTCATTGTTCGTGTGTAAAATGAGTGTAGGATGTCCCCAAGCAATGTAGGTATAGGATTCCTGGACATGAAAATCTTGACAGCATTCACATCTATAAGTTGATCAGGGTTTGGGAATAAGACCAACCCATAGATGAGGAGTGCCACAATATCTTCAAAGGCTTGTAGATCAAGAGAATTCCAGCAGTCTTGTGCCTTCTCAAACAGAAACTTTGCCAAGAAACCCTTGACACCACTTCTGGTTTCCCAGTGCCCCTTGATGTCAGATGGTTGCAAGTGTAATGCTTGGGAAACATCTTCAGGCTTTGGTTCTTTTTCCGTACGGTTGTAGGGTAGTTGATGAAGAATAGGAATTCTCAGGAGTTGAGAAAATTCCTCTAAAGTAGGTACTAACTGGTAATCAGGGAATGTGAAACAGTGGTGTAGGAGGTCAAAGAACTGGAAGAGAACTTTCACCATGTCTTCTTCAATGCTGGTGTTGACTAAGTTGAGGAGTCTACCATGTCTTTCACTGAAGAGAGAATTCTCTGGAATCCTGGAAGTAAGCTCCTTGAGTTGAGGAGGGATCCTCACAAGGTTGACTTGAATTGTTTTCCTGCGAAGAGATTCCATGACCTACAAAACAAGAACAAAGATGAAGATCCAAACCTTGAAATGGTTAGTGGATGCATATGATGCTTTATGATGTTCATGATGTATGTACAAGCACATGTACAAGAAAATCACACAAAACCCTAGTTTCAAGCTTGCATGAAGTTTCATAGGTAAGTACCCTCTTGAGTTTAGTTGGCTCAAAACGTGTCCTATAAATAGTAACCGGGTTCTAAGGAGCTCAATATCATTGGATTGTTTTCTACGTTCATTGTTTTGGTTTAGCCACTTAACTAGCGACCAAAATATTCCAAGAAAACAACCCTCAATGAGTGTAGTATCGAGTATCTACCAACTTCGGGCTGCACCAAAGCCGGTTATCTCACTACCCCTAATAAAAGGCCAAGATGGTCAAGTAAGGTTCTAGTTCATTAGTGCTTCATGACATCACTCAGCGGCCCCGTATTCTCTTTGATTGACTTAAAGGCTACCCGTACTCACAAATATGTCGCACTAATATAGCTATTGCTTCAACCGTGTCGGTATACCCCACACAATTTCCACAACGTATTGCTATTTACCTATGAATGTTTCCCAAATCCGGGTGGAGGATTTCAAGCCCAAACAAGAGAACAAAATGTAAAGAAATCAAAGCAGACAATAATCATGCAAAGGGTGATCTAAGCCCTAAGGTTACTCCACTTTTAAAGTTTTCCCAGCAGAGTCGCCAGTTCTGTGATACGGTGGGAGAACTAACTTGGGATTTTGAATTTGTGTTCGCAAATGTTTCAGTTTAGCAAGAGTCGCCACGACTTTTTATTTTATCCTAAGGAAAGGTCAAAAAGCACAGGAAAGACCTTTGAGATGTTTTTTTGGGTTCGGGGAGTAGATTATAGAAAGGGAAGGTATTAGCACCCTTTCTATCCATGGTTATCCATGGGCTCTTAGTTACTTGCTTAGATCACTTGCCTTTGCTTTTCAATTGTTTTAAATGGTGCTTTGTGTGTGTGGTTTTGAAAAATGTTTTGAAAAAGATGCCTTGTCTAGGCAAACTTTGTAATGATTCTTGTTTGAATATATACAAAGGGTGTGTGTCTTTTTGAAAAGATATTCCAATGTTTTGAAAGTTGTTTTGAAATTGTTTTGAAGTTGTGTTGTGAAGTGTGTTTGAAAATGGCAAGGATGTTTTGCAAGTTTTTTGATCAAGTAACTAAGAGTTGTCTACCCTATTTTTATTCAAAGATCTTTCTTATGTTTTTAACCCTTTTAACAGTGTTATTTCACCATTGTATTTGGTGGACAACCTTGTGTTAGGATGTTAACGGGACAGGCGCGGGTCATCGTATAGACCATGATAACAATAGTGTCAAGTATCTTTGGAAATTTTTCTTAAGGGACTTGATCATTTTGTTTAGGCAACTCAGACAACGTCATCGAGGGACTATGATCTTTTTGTTTGTTTTTGTTTTGCCAAAGTACTTGACGTGCAACCATGGCCCATTTTTGAAGGCAACAAGTGGATTGTAACCCTAGGGGTGCAAGTGTGCATCGTGTTTGTTTTTCATGCATATTTATCTTGGATTAGGGTCAAACTAATTGTTGATTTTATTTGCATACAAACCCTAGGTTTAAGCATGGCATAATTGAAAGCTTTTAAATGTGCGAGAATTTAAATTCTAAGCTATTACAACATGATTATGGGGATGGGGGTACAATTTTTGAATAGGGGGTATTTGACAAGAAATATAAACCCTAGTTACTATTACAACCATATTGAATATACAAAGCAATATTTAACATTTAAATAAATACAATTAAATAAATATCAAATAAAATATATTATGTTAAAAAAAAAGCTTTTTGTGTATGTAAAAAGTATTTTTCAATGTGAAATAAAAGAAAGTCAAATTTAATTATTTTTGTTATTTTAGGGCAAAAACCCTAATTCTTAAATAACTAGTATTATTTAATAATTATATACAAAAATATATTAATTTATACAAAAATAAAAGTATATTGTAAAAAAATGTTTTTAGTGTAAAATATTAATAAAAATGAAATGTATTATTTTTGTATTTTTTTTGTTCTAATTATTTAACTATATATATATATCTATATATATAAGTATATATATATATATATATATATATATATATATATA